>OZ010595.1:14046634-14191634 GCA_963932145.1 Acanthosepion lycidas | reverse complement strand
ATAAAACTGTTTGAAAATAGATAACGTTTCCGCATAAATTCGTACCTCGTGTGCTCATAGAGAATAAAAACAAACCGGGTGTTTTAATGTGTACCATAATAAATTTAGTAGAGAAGATAAGGTACTGCACACGGAATACGTTGCGTTAGGTGTAGTTTGGTCCAACTCAGCAAAATGCTGCCAAATCAAAATTAAAGACAGTGGATTCCAAACGGTGTGATTAAGCTCATAGGTGCGGTAAAAGAGGATAGCAGGTGAGGCGGAATAGGATAGCAGGTGAGGCGGAATGATAGAAAGATAATCAAAGATTTAGAAATAGTTTTTTTTTTTAAAAATCACATTCCAAAAATAAATATAGTTTCAAAATTTAAAATATTATTATGGATGACTTGTAATTGCATACATGAGTCCGAATATAAATAATTATTGAACGAATTTTTTCATTCTGATATATTTGCATTATATCAAGTATTAGGAATATAATAACTAGGGTCCGTAAATTGGAGGAGAGAGTTATCAATGATAATGTTCTGAGTTCGAATCTGCGGTTATCTCCCTTTAACCTTCTTTCTGGACCTTCTTTTCCGTGGGGATGCTTGTGCCTTTTCATCTTTATCTTATCCTTCTGTCGGATTCCTATCCATATTTGCACTACATTTGACTCCAAACTCACAGTTTTACTCAGTATTAATTCTCTCGTTTCTCCAGCACCACATAACAACCAGTTAATAAATAATACATATCTTGCTGTTTCTCATTTTTCTATTTTTCTACATATAAATGTACGGGGTTTATAATTATTTATTCAGAGTTATAATTCCCCTACACCATTACAAACTATAATTTCTAAAAGTGAAAATATCACCACGATATAGTAAAGAATTTCTAAGTGTTCATCTAAAATCAAGAAAACATAAATCAAAATATATGGATATATATTCATATATAATATCAATATGGAGTCACAATAATAAATGGAAAAAAAAAGATGTCATCGTTTTAGATCAGTGGTTCCTAAATGCATAGGTGCGACGAAAGCGGATAGCAGGTGAGGCAGAATAGGATAGCAGGTGAGGCGGAATAGGATAGCAAGTGAGGCGGAATGATTGAAAGATAATCAAAGATTTAGAAACAGTTTAAAAAAAAAAACACATTTCAAAAATAAATATAATTTCAAAATTTAAAATATTATGGATGACTTGTAATTGCATACACAAGTCCCAATATAAATAATTATTGACCGATTTTATTATTGTGATATATTTGCATTATATCAAGTACTAAAAATATAGTAACTACGCTCCGTAAATTGGAGGAGAGAGTTATCAATGATAATGTTCTGACTTCGAATCTGCGGTTAATGTTTAAACTATTCAGCTCTATACAACCGTTTTCTCATATCAACGATTAAAAATAAATTCAAGGGAATGAATGTCGTGGGTCTTGAAAAACATTCTTCTTTATAGGTTCTCGTAGTTTGGAGCTACAGAATCACAACAAAATAAACGTGTCAAATAACAGAAACCACATCACTTGAAGAGCTTCAACAGCAGTAACAACTAAAATGGATATAACATATAACTGAAAGAGAAAATAACGACATGATCAAGATGTTGACTTTTCACAATTCCTTATACAAATGGTTATGAAGAAAACCTCCATAAATATTAGAAAAAGTGATAACGCTTAGTGGACTTGGGAAACATATTTTTCAGACAAACTCCGTTAAAAGAAAAATTTTATAAATTTTTGGTTAGAATCAGTTCTACAGAAAGTAACATCCTGAATGACTCAACAATCCGATTCTGTAACCTCTCCGGTGCGCAGATCTGGCCGATAATGAATGAAGACCTTAAGATGTCCAGACAACAAGCCCCACCTTCTCGGCATCATCGATTAAATCCAAAGAAATTGTAAGACAATATGTTTGGGAACGGGTTTGCTACAATTGCCGGAAGGGCGTCTATATTGACCGCCTAGCGCCTTAAAGACGCCACTTAGGATTTCCTGTCTGGATTTTCTATCATAGATGTTTCCATGATTAGATATAGCCACAAAGCAATGGGAGTTTGAATTCTACGTTTTCTTTCCCATACAAGCTCTTGCTTTCCTAGATTGAGAAAGCATAACTACCTGAAGCAATATATATATATATATATATATATATATATATATATATATATATATATATATATATATATATATATATATATATATATGAGTAAACATTGAAGTCAACACTTAGAGGTCACAGGCTGATTTCATGCTGACGATTGCGTCTAGCATGAAACAGCCTGTCACCTCTAAGTATTGACTTCAATGTTCACTTTTATATTTACACACGCTCTATCTCTGATATAGAGCACTTTATCCCATAAATATAGCACACCTTAAGAGTATATTTCTTCATATATATATATATATATATATATATATATATATATATATATATATATATATATATATTTCTGAGATGAGATGTTGTAACTATTTACAATATTTACATTATTCGGACTGTTGTCCTCATATTCACTAGAGAATTAACTGAAATATTCAGAAAAGGCATGGCACATGGAACTCGAACAATCTACCCCTGTGGACTAAATAAAGGGTTCGGTTCTAAATTACTGAAGAAGGCCGAGGCGTACAACGACTGAAACGTCGGGAATATGACAATAAAGATCAGGACAGAAGTTCCGAATATATATATATATATATATATATATATATATATATAAAAGTGAACATGGAAGTCAACACTTAGAGGCGACAGTCTGTTTCATGCTATATGCAATCGTCAGGCCACATATAGCATGAAACAGACTGTCGCCTCTAAGTTGGCTTCTATGTTCACTTTTATATTTACACACGCTCTATCTCTGATATTGAGCACTTTATTCCATAAATATAGCACACCTTAAGACTATATTTCTTTATATATATATATATATATATATATATATATATATATATATATATAGAGAGAGAGAGAGAGAGAGAGAGAGAGAGAGAGCGGGGAGAGAGAGAGACTTATTTGAAATAGACGCCCTATTTTTATTTATTTACTAGACTACTCCTGACACCTTTCGTCACTGACGGTTCAGGTTATAAAACATTGAAATTGATTTCAACATTCCATTAAAATATAAGTTAATTTTATCCTGATTCATTTAAATATTTCAATTCGTCCGTGTCATCCTTGGTCTGGTTAACAAGTTCATGTTTAACATTTTTACTGATTGTTTACAGCATTTATGAATTGAACTTCAAGGATAAGCTTGAACTTTAAATTAGATTAAATTAAAAATATTTTAATTAAAAAAAATGTTTGTTTGAAGAAAGTTAAAAATAAAAATACGTACAGTAAACAACTCGTGCGCTGAACAGACGCGCATCGCCCAAGCACACACGCAATCACAGACTTTTTGTATTATCGTCGTATTACACGCTTTTTAACGTCTAATAAGGCGTCAACTGGCCTTCGCATTCGAAAAAATCTGAAAAATAAGTTTAAAAGGTATGACTGCATTTTTTACTTGTTATTGGAAAGCGAAGGTAGATTTGGAAAAATCTCCTAAGGCTAAATGTAAAAAAAAAAAAAGAGAAAAGAGTTTTGCTGTCGAGGCTGTAACAATACGTGTAGGGGGCGGGAGAGTAGCAATATTAGAATTTGATATGAATATGTGTTTTGTTTTTTTGTTTTTTTTTTAAGCATTTCACCCCAAGCAAGGCGGCAGCCACTAGTTCGCAAGGGTACACAGAAAATTTAGAGCAAGATCAGATAGGAGTGATAGAAGAAAGGATGAGGAGGAGGGTAGTGGATAGATCAAGGCAACTGGAGATGTCGATTGACATTACACTTGAATAGCTGGAGATTATAGCTCACAGGGAAACAGGAATAGGGAAGGGAGTTCCACAGGCGAGAGGTGCGAGACATGAAGCTATTGGAGTAGATAAGACGGCTACGTTTAGGAGTTTCGACAGTGAAGGAGTGAGAGCGGGATGCGAGCCTCGTATGGCGCTTGAACTCATGACGTCTGGGAACCAGCGAATGCAGCTCCTCGGAGCAATTTCCATGGAAGTATTTGTAGAACAGACAGAGGGAGGCGACGGCGCGTCCGTGAGAAAGTGACTGTAGACGAGACGCCAGGGCAGGACCAACTACATTGCATATCCGCCTCTGGAGCCTATCAAGAACCCCGAGGCAAACAGAAGGGGCACCAAACCATATATGGCAGCAATACTCCATGCAAGGGCGAATTGTTGGTTTGTAGATCTGGAGGATCGACTCCGGGGAGAAAAACTTCCTGTCGCGGCTCAAGGAGCCAACTTTCCTTGCGGTGGACGAAGCAATTGACTCAATGTATTTATTCCATCTCAGGTCAGCAGTCAACGTGAGACCGAGAAGCCGCAGAGAGTTGCTCTCGAGAAGTTGAGCGTCAGACATTCTAATGGAGGGAAGGGAAGGATCTCTGTGGTGATTAATAGAGAGCAGTTTTGTCTTAGAAGCGTTGAAGTTGACCAGCCAATTCTTGCCCCAGTTCGCAATCGATTGGAGGTCCTTTTCGAGACGCACGGCCAGGTGAGTTTTGTCAGTGAGACTAGATTTGTTTTTGAGGCAGGAATAAATTGTGGTGTCATCCGCGTAGATGTCAACTTGGGAAGTTATGGCGTCAGGAAGTTCATTTATGTTGATAAGGAATAGAGTGGGGCCTAGGATGGAGCCTTGAGGAACACCTGCGTTCGTAGGATAGGAACTGGATGAGAATCCATTGAGAACGACCTTCAATTCACGGTTTGACAGGAATTATTGTATTAGGTTATATAATCGACCCGTAATGTCATAATCCTGGAGCTTGCGAAGAAGGCCGGCACGCCAAACCGTATCAAATGCTTTGGAGATGTCTAGTGCCACCACACGGGCTTCCCCGTTATTTTGAAGAGCTCGGTAGACAGTTTCAGTGATGGCCGTAAGCACATCAGCTGTAGATCGGGCAAAGCGGAAACCATATTGCTTGTCTGAGAGCAGATTATGGGATGAGAGGTAGTTTACCACCTCGATATTGATTAGGGCTTCAAAGACTGCCGAAGTGGGGAAAGAGACTGATAGTACGGTAGTTGGAGGGGTCAGAGGGGTCGCCGGAGTTCTTGAAGACAGGAACGATCGAAGAGGACTTCCAGCAACCAGGAAAACAAGATTCCTTGAGGCAGTAGTTGTATAGTTTAGAAAGGGCGGGCGCCAGTATTGAATAAAAGACCAGAGATGGTTGCAAAGTGTAAAGATGTGTGTAAATATCTACTGTGCCACCTATCACCTGATTAAGATTTCCCATCCTTTCTTATTTTTTTGATGCTTTCTCCCCATTTCTTTGTCAATAGAATCTTTCCGGACACTCACAGATTTTTTTTAATTTTATTTTTGCTTGCTATTTTTTCTCTTTCCCCGTGTGCGCAATTTTATTTACTTCTTTTCGATTTTTTACACTAGGGTTGTTTTTTGTTTTTTTCGATGAACCGTCTGAGGATCGCTTCATAGATAGATACTTGAAGTCACGGCGAAGTTTAGATTTTCTTCCATTTTTTTTAATTAAATTCCAGTTATATTCTACGCCCTTTTTCCAACTGCAAATTTATTCTCTAGACTGATAAACAATTTGTTAATTATCAATAAATTGAGAGGTTTTTAAAGATTTGCATATTTTTCTTTTTCTTTCTATCTTGTGGTTTTCGACAGTTTTTTATTCTAGGTCTGATTAATTCTCCCTATATATACCCCTCTCTCTCCCTCTTTCTACTCTCTCTCTCTATATATATATATATATATATACATATATATATATATATATATATATATATATATATATATATATATATATATATATATATATGTATATATAGACACTATTCGTAACATACTTGTTGACAACACAACAGCATCATCTACGTGCAAAAAAAAGGTTAGAAATAATGGAAGCCTTATTAATAAAAACAAAAACCAACACTTAATAATATTAACTTTGAACATGGACATAATATCTTGACCGTGTTTTGAAAAATGAAAACATTATATAAATACATGCATGCAACAAACTATTTCTTATTTAACAGTTAAAATATTTAATCCTTGAAAACGGCTAAATGTATAGCTGGAAGCGCTCGGATAAAAAGAACATTCAGATCGTTTTTATATAATTTATCATCTGAAAAGAAAAAAATTATTAGATTGCATGAGAAATTGTATTAAAAAATTAAATAAATGCACCTTGTATTCAATGAAATGTGCATGAAAGAAGGATTGCTGCCTAAATACACACACATACACACACACGCACACACACACATATATATATATATATATATATATATATATATAATTGTGTATTTGGGCTGCAATCCCTCTTTTATACAAATTTCATTAAAGACGAGTGTTAAGGTCCTGCGATTAAGCTTTTTATTCAAATTTTTCTTGTGTTCGTCCAAGTGTTTTCTTTCCCAGGCATAAAGCTTGTAAAAACTGCCCGAATGTTTCATATATCCGAGTGCTTTCGTCTATTCATTTACTCACTACCAAGGATTTTTTTAAACTGAATGCGTAGATTTTTATATATGTGTATTTAGAGTGATGGGAATGCTTTTTTTATTTTCCAAAAACGGTCAACACATTGCGGCCGTGTTAATAGTTGATGTTATTGAATGTTGGCATTTGCTTTTTATATTAATGTTTATTAATTATTTTCTTAACCTTTTTTTACATGTGGATGAGGGTGTCTTTTCTAACAGTATGTTACAGATTAATTTTGGTATGAATTTTCGTACGTATTTAAATGAGTATAAAATTGAAATATGTCCAAAGAGATGAAATCTGAATCTTATTGATAGGCATGTAGTAGTATAATTATTCATGAATTTGGTTTGATCAGGAACGCAGTACCTTAAGGGTCACTCATACAAACATAAAAAAAATTGAATAAAAATTTTCATCGCAGGACCTTGTCAGTTGTCTTTAATGAAAGATACATACATACATACATACATATATATATATATATATATATATATATATATATATATATATATATATATAACAGCACAGTCCCCTTTTACAACCATAATTGCAATATTTACACTCAAACTAATGTTATTTAATATGGCAAATCCACTAGGTCTGTGCTTTTATAACCACTACATCTCCCACGTAGAAAACAAGTTATTTAAAAAAGTTACTAAACCCAAAATATATGTCTGCTTTAATATTCGAACAATTTCTACATAATTTATAAAAACACAGGAAAAATTAAATGAAAAAACCTAACCGCAGTACTTTGTCAGTCGTTTTTAATGAAACTTTATATATATATATATATATATATATATATATATATAATGTGTGTGTGTGTGTGTGTGCGTCCGTGCCCGCGTGTGTGTGTGTGTGTGTGCGTCCGTGCCCGCGTGCGTGTGTGTGTGTGTGCGCGCGCGCACGTAAACCTATTTTATATATGTGTACGATGTCACAGGACATTGTGACCGAGAGTTTAAGCGTCCCGTCCTTTTTCAAATTGTTGATCACGCCAGGTTATGCATTTTCTCTCGGAAGCTGCATCTAAGGTCTGCTCAGCTTAGTTGCAGCGTCGCTCTGTGAGTGTTGAACAAATGTGCCTTAGTAAGCGCCTACAACAGGGGTGAATTATTCACCCTAGCAGGGGGGGGCGTACTTGGAAAGTCAGCCATTTTATAGAAATTTATTTTTTTTTATATATATAAATGTTTTAGTTTATGTTTTTTTTTTATTTTTATTTTGTTATTTTTCAGTAACACCATGCCAGCAGAAGAAGGTACAAGACATTGGTGTTCGATCCCGGTTGACTTCCTGTGGGGAAACGATCGATTGTGGAGACAGCCATGTGATTGTTGTGAGAAATGTTACCAATGACGAAAGTTTGGTAGAATCATTCCAGAACGTCTGCAATCACAACAATTCTTGCGATTTGGCTGTTGTGACCGACAGACGAGAATGTGAAGTAGAATACTATTGTCTCAATGGTAAATCCTTTTATTACAAAATATTACAGACAGATTGTAAATATCAACTGCATTCATTGTAAATGATTCAGATACGTATATTAGTTTGATATGAGCCAAGAACATCTCATCTCGCACTAACAGAAAAATGATTACCATATTCAATATCAGTGAAACCTATTTTGATGTTGCTATTCTAGAAAGTTGTCGCAAACACATCTAACCTGACAACGTTATCCTTATCTTTAATTACAGTAGTTTGACCGTTACGCAGGTTTTTTTAAATAGTTGAGAAATATTATGGAAGATAAGACGGCAGCATTTATTGAAGTATTTTCAGCAAAGTTTGGAGTTTTGCTATGATTATTTCGCATCATATGACTGCAACGTGAATAGTGAAAAAGTTGGACAAATGGAATTCACATGAATTAGCAGAAAATCGGAAACTGTGTCGTTTTGAGATGTGCTGATCAGTGCTTTCGAGCAAAAATATGACTCATTTCTGAAAAGTGTTTCTGCTTGGGAGAAAAAATTGGAATATTTGACAACTTTAATTTTAGTTAAAAAAACATCTTTTATGTAAAATATTGTTATATTTTGCCTTGTCATCATCCAAATTTTCAAGCGCTATATCTACCTCATTCTCTTCATCCCTCTATCTATCTCTATCTCTCTATCTCTATCAATGTCATTTTCGTATCTATCTATCTCTCTTCATATTTATATCATTCTACTCCTATCTCATTTTGTTAATATCTATCTATCTATCTATCTATCTATCTATCTATCTATCTATCTATCTATCTATCTGTCTGTGTTCATATCTATCTATCTATCTATCTATCTATCTATCTATCTATCTATCTATCTATCTATCTCTTCATATTTATCTATCGATGTATGCATCTCCTGCCTCACTACGTAGTCTTCTTCCGGACACACTGATTTCTAAACATGACCAAAAAATGTTGAACAAATAAATCAAACCCAACCTCACAAAAACAAAAGTAGACCCCAGGTTCGCCATCTTTTAGATCAACTTTCAACTTTCCAGACGTAGAACTGCATCTTCTCGATGCAAAATCTGACCTCCTATTCCTGTCCGAAATTCGTATCGATCCAACGTATCCCAGTGCAGTAACTTGGAATCTCGAGTTATTAGCATCTAATAGATAAACATGACCATCAAAATCTCCGCCTACGAACTGACTCAGACCATTGAAGAACCCACTCACGTTTCTAATGCAGTAGGATATCAGGCTAACCTCCCTGGACTCTTCTTCACATCCTACCCTGAAAAATGCTGCCCTGAAGTTTTAACCTCGACCCCACCCTGGGCACTAGATCATTCACTTGTCAGTGCCAAAGGTATCCATTGATATGCTTTTCCATAGAAGAATTTTCCGGTACTAGGAAGCCGACTGGAACAGCTTCAGATCTTATATGGCGAAAGCTTCTCTCCCAGCCTTCTTCAAACACACTACATCCAAAACATCCCGGGGTGGATCCTGTCTGGAATAGGGAAACTTTATACTTCGGGTAAAATTTCAGGAGAAAACGAACAATTAACCCTGGTTTACCCCTGAATGTGTTGCAGCCATAACACACTATCATCACAACTACAGGGAACGGTGTAGTAAGACATTTCCTGCCAGATCGCAGCCCGGCCTTCGGGCTGGGTTGCGATCATGGCAAAGTCTAGTTTGGACCATATCAGGACCTGCTAAGACCAATTTGGACCAAAACTTGACTAAGCTTTCACCAGCTTGGACATGTTATGACCAATATTTGACCAATGACCCTATGCGGAAACGCTCGGGTTTCCCACGAAAAACGACCTTGTGTCACATCTTGACCTCGTGGGAGTCAAGTAAATATCGCTTTATTGAGAATTACCCGCCACCCTTGCAAGAGCTCTTTATAAAATGCAAAGTGTAGCTATCCATAAGCAGTTCAGGCCAAGATCGAAAGCAAACATCTACAAAAGCAAACCACTGAGATCCCTGGAGGAGATCTGGAAAATCTCCAACCAAATTCTGAATAGAGGCAAACCGTTAATGGTAACTATTATAAATGACCCTGAGGTCATCTCATTCTCGTCAGATAAAGCAAAGATCTTCGCCACGATCTTTGCCTCTAACTCAACGTTAGATGAAAAACGTTATCCCCTTCCTGATATCCCCGTCTCATCTGAGCCCAATCTCAGTAATCTTTTTATCAGAGCCAGAGAAATCTCAAGTCTTATCAAAAGTCTTGACCCTAAGAAAGCTATCGGCTCAGATAAAATCCCAGTGGTTGTCCTTAAGAATATTAAACCTGAGTTATCTCTAATCTTAGCGAAATTATCTAACCGCTGATTGAAGGAGAAACCCTTCCTTGTAAAAAGTGTCAAGTGTATGTCATATTTTTCAAGGATGCTGGTAAGCGCTCACTGCCGTTTCAGTATAGGCCCTTCAATCTCTTTAGTGTTATCAGCAAACTTTTAGAAACTGTAATCAGCAAGATTGTCAATCACCTCCTTAGGGACAACCGCTTGAGTGACAAGTAGTACAGCCTTCGATCTGCTCAGTCCACTGCTGATGTCGTCACAGAATCCGTGAAGCTCTAGACAACAAATACATCGCAGAGATAAATGCATTAGATATTGCAAAGGTCTTAGACAGGGTGTGGCATAGAGGGTTACTACACAATCTCTCTCGCTACGGAATCACTAGAAGAGTTTTCTCAATTATCAAGTCCTTAACGTGTAAATCTCTGAAGCTAGTTTTTAACGACCTAAGCGATCACTGCAGATGTCCTTGAAGGCTTGCTTCTTGGTTCAACTCTTTTATACTTTACATAAATGATCTGTTAAAGTTTAAACTCCAATCATTTGTGAATATTTACGCTGGTGATACAACGTTCTATGGCTGCACCTCCAAAACTCGGGATGACCCGATCCTGGCAACTGATCTCTCTTCTGACCGAGCTTTAATAGCTCAGTTGGGAAAAACCTGGCTTACCTTGAAAAACAAATTATTGACGTTCCATCATTACCGAGCGGATCCCGAATTTTCACCTATCGCGATGAAGGGATTTTCAGTGCAATAAGCGCCTACTGGGTGACAATTCAGACCTCGTGTGGAACTCGTACATAGGATTCATCGCTAAAGATGCTGGGGAAAATATCTGTTCCCTGCACCACATCAGTAAGTACCTGACTCTTTCTGCTTATCCTATACCTTTACAAGAGCCGGATCAGATAGAAAATCGAGTACTGCTGCTATATATGAGCAGATGATGTCCAAGCTTCAAATTCATATCACAATAGAGTCCAAAAGGTGACGAATTATCTTCTACAATTCAACCCTTCTTTCACAGACAAAACGTCGCAATCCTCTCACTGCTCTGTCGCTATTTCCATAGAAAGTGTTAAGACGGCGACATTCCTTAGTTCTACCAGTTCTAACCTTCACAGTTAAAACCCGGCATGCCGCGCACATTGTAGTGAACCGCCCTTATTCCCTGCGTATTCCATTGGTGAAATGTAAGTTCCACTCGAGTAGCTTCTTCCCACGAACCGCTGCTTCGAAGAACCGACTACTAAGAAAATGCTTCTCCATTTACTGCAATCTTGGTCTGTTCAAGTCTAAGGCGAACCGTTATCTTTCATACATATCCGTATAAACTGTACCTCTTAATCTGTATCCCTCTACCTCGAGCGAATATTGGGCCTTGTTTCTATCTATCTATCTATCTATCTATCTATCTATCTATCTATCTATCTATCTATCTCAGTCTTTTTTATATCTATTAGGTTGGTGCAAAAATAATGTCGTTTTCTCACATATTAACATATGTGAGAAAACGACATTATTTTTGCACCAACCTCATATCTATCTTATTCTGCTCATGACTAAGTATATTTTACCCTCTTTCCTATCATAAAATCCATTTTTCAATTTCTGAAAATCATTCCTTTTGCTTACATACACATACACACACCCTCTCTCTCTCTCTCTCCCTATTTTTATCTTCATCTCTCTCTCTCTCTCGTTAACATTTCACTGTTTTTATCTTCATTCCAGACACATTCAGTGATACGTGCGCCCATGAATATTTCAATGGCATTTACATGAATATTTTTCTGCCGGACGATCCTCTGCCCCAGTGCTACAGAACCGATGGAGAAAGATCCATGGGTGATTGTTCCTTTTACCCGCCCAATGTTCCTCGAAACAACTGGCTTCTGTTGCAGGCCTCACTTCCGGTGAGCATCAGCCAGGAATCAAATGTCACAGAAAAGATGGAGCTCTTTCGGAACTACAACTTCCCACTCAATCACAAAACCTCACCGTTAAACCATGGGATTAGATTTAACTGCCAAGCGACTATTTGGCTCTTGTATGTGGGTGGGTAACATTTTATATCCCAAGTATTTTTTTCTTTTTAACTTTTATAACTGATGGGTTTCGCTGAAGACCAAATAACAGCGAGTCTCATTGGTATTTCAAAACTCTTCTTGGTATTAATACTGGTTTAAGAACCGTTATTGAGGGTCGGGGCAAAGGGTCTCGTGTGCCCCCACCTGACGAATCTATGATACCTCCCACCCGAAACTATGACACGGAAGCCTTACTCTACTAAATCTCAATTTTCATATAAAATATAAATTTTATTGTAACCTAATTATGTACAATAACAGATCATATGCAGTATAGGTGAACAATTCAACTAGAAAAATTGAAAATAAATACAATGTATCTAAATACAAATTAGAGATGTCTTAAATAAATTAACAATGTTTATGCAGATGAGATTTTCTTCTTAAAAAATTCAATTGTTTTAACACATTCAACATTAGGGATAAAAAGTAATGAATTTTATAGTGTTTTCTCGAGACATAATATGAGCAAAATTTCACGGATTTGGACGAAAACAAAAAAAAAGATCCTAGAATGACGTCGGAATTCGTGAAAAATTGTCATCTTTTTTATGTCAGTTGTGCTTAGTTTAATTTGTAACGTATATAAATGTTGGTAGAAAAGACAAATGTCGATAAGATAGCGAGGGTCAAAAAGCAGTGCCCGGGTAAAAGATATGCACGATCTTCCTAAATCTTCGTTCACAAAACCATAATATACATATATATATATATATATATATATTTAAGAAATTTTTTTTATGTTTATACGTTTTTTTTATAGATACAAATATTTAAGTAAATGCTCTGCTTATAATAAATAGTATTAACGACATTTACCGGCCTGATTGCCCGAGAAATTTTCATAGAAAATATGCGTCCTCCGACAGGAATCGAAATTGTATCCTATACGGAACTGTCATATAACCCGACGTGCTTTTTCCGATTTAGCCATAGAGGAGCGTTTCGGTTAGCAAGGTCGATTTTAATGTTTTTAAAATAAAATTCTCCATGATTTTCTCTAGTACATTCATATCTGCTCGATGTCAAATGGCGGTAGAGTGGTTTCCCGTGGCCTTTTGTACGGTTTTGAATTAAAAATCACCTTTCTCCTAGACCGGTTCCTCTCTAGCCTTAGAGAACAACCTGTCTGCTTCATATCTGCTGCAAATGTAAACAAATGACGTCACACATTATGAAATGGACAAAGTCCGACAATTATTTTAAGACATTTTTATGTTTATATGTTCTTTTTATTTGTTTACATTTGGATACGCATCGAGCAGATATGAATGTACGAGAGAAAATCATGGAGAAAATTGTAGTTTAAAAACAGTAAAATCGACCTTGCTAACCGAAACGCTCCTCTATGGCTAAATCGGAAAAGCAAGTCAGGCTATATGACGGTTCCATGATACAGGTTCGATTCCTGTCGAAGGACGCATATTTTCTATGAAAATTTCTGGGACATTCAGGCCGATAAATGTCGTTAATACTGTTTATTATAAACAGAGCATTTACTTAAATATTTGTATCTATAAAAAGAAAGTATAAACATAAAAAATATCTTAAAATAATTGTCGGATTTTGTCCATTTCATAATATATATATATATACTGTACTTGCCAGCTCATCAAACTCGGGCCATTACAAAAAGCAGACCTTCTAAAAATGGTGATCGCATAAAAATTCAATAATGTGGCGAATACAATTGTGAATATTTTTTAATCTTATATTCTGCATTTTGGATCATTATTTACCGGTTATTGCAACTTTTTCTTGAAAAAAAAAACAAACTTTGTGATTGTATATTTTAAATGTAAACAAATTAATAAATTTAAGATCAGTACCGAAACATTGGCGAACAGCTACAGCAACTCCACACCCACACTCCAAAGGATTTCAGATCACGGAAAAGTACCATTTTTACTAAAATATTCTTCGTACAACTCAATTTTTGTCACAAGTTATTTTGATTTGTAATTTTACCTCAACAACTCAAATGACATAATAGATAAGCATAGCACTTGAACCCACTTAACAAAATTTGAGTTCGTGATGGGGTGACAAATTTCTCTTAACAAAAGGAGGGTGATGTAAAAAGTTTGGGAAGGTCTGGCCTAAAAAATTACTTAAATGATAATGACTCTTCTCAAAATTATAGACGGTATCTTTTAACACCCGAAGAAGGTTGTAGAAAGGATCGTCTGAAATTTTTCGATAAAAAAAATAAGTAAAATAAAGAATGACTTCAACAGTTAAGCAACTGTTAGAATGATAATCACTCTGTTCAAAATTATATAAGGTAGATTCCATATCAAGGGTGAAAAACAAAATAAAATACCTCTCTACCTGTACAAGCACCATTATTTCCCATGTTATCTGAACATCTTGAATGGATGGTTAGTGTGACGGTTATCGAGGCGGGAAATGGGATCGGCGTGCCGAGTTCAAATCCTGGCCGAATCTGTTGCAACCAAATGCCCTTGAAAAAAAGTAGGAATCCATCGCTTCTCTCTCTCTCTCTCTCTCTCTCTCTCTCTCTCAAGTCATGGATTAAATAGTAGGATAGATTGGGCTCTCTAGCCTTAGAGAGCAACCTGTCGTGGGGAAAGATGACTTTGAATTCAAAACCGTAGAAAAGACCACGGGAAACCACTCCACCACCATTCACAAAGAATTAATGGCAATCCTCGTATCATAAAGAAAAACGAGTGGAGAGACGTGCAGGTTGTGTGTCGGTTATCGGTGTAGAAAGTAGAATCGACAAGCTAAGTTCAAGTTTCGTTCTAGTCAATTATGTTTGCTTTTCACTAATACTGTTGGGAAAGGTATGAACACACTTCTTCCGAAGCCAGGGTTAAATAGCAAAGGAGATTAGGTTCTTTAGCTTTTGCATGGCAGTCGACTACTCTAAATTCAAAACTACGGGGTAGGTAACAAGTAGCTATTCCCCTGTATTCCCCAAGGAGTCATGGTAATTTACAGATAATAAAGAAAAAGTAGTCTGCATAGAGTTTTGATCGTCTGCGTCCTGAAGGGATATGGTGTGAATAAATAAAACCCAAACGACTCTTTTAAGGCCTATCAAATTATGACAAGTAACACTCATTAAAACCTTGACACGGACCAAAAATTCCAAGACCTTGAAAAAGTAAAGAATGTGACAAATTAGCTTTCCTAGTTGAACTTATCAAAATGTCCCAACAGTGTGATACGTTAAGGAACAAAAAACTTATTTGTCAAATGCCTAATTTTAAAGTTTTGTTTTTTTTTAGTGGGGGGACCTAGTTGTCATGACACTACCGCTGGGAAATTAATCTTATGCGTCATTAGAAGATGATCAACGTGATGTTTAGTACATTGTATATGCTTGAATTAAAAATAATTATAATTATTGAAATTTAGCAATTTTTAAGCTTACATTGTTCAATTTTAAAATTTATTTTGTTCATCATTTATATTATTTACATGCAGGCTATTATCCCCATTTTTTTTGTTATCACATTGTTTCGGGTGTTGCGCTCTCCGGCCTTCATCAGGTGAGTGTCGATCTTGTTAATCTAGAGGGAACTTCAAATTGAACACTATTTAATCTATGGGGTAGACTGTTCTCTTTTTGTACTTATTTAATACTGCTCCCCGCTTCTACTGAGTTCACACTGCCCGGCCCATGGATTGAACTCGCAAATACTACGTCGCTTTAATCCACTAATCCGCTGCTGACAAATAAAATAAAACAACGTAAAAATAAAATTAAGTAAAAGAAAGAGACGTAACGGAAGGCTTCAACGGCGACAGTTTTTTTAAAGCGAATTACGATGCCCGGGAGCCACTCGAGGTAGAACGCTACAGAGTAAGAGGAATAGTTTATACGTAGATGTGGGGAAGATAACAGCTAACCTTAGACTTGAACAGATTAAGATTGTAGTGAGCGGGAAAACAACCTCTTGGGAGTCGGTTACACAGTGCAGTGATTTGCAGGAAGAAGATGCTTAAGTGGAATTTTCATCTCACCAAAGGAATACGAAGGGAATGAGGGTGGTTCGCTATAGTGGGCGTGGCAGGGCGGGTCTTAGTCGTGAGAGTCAGAACTGGTGGAACTAAGGAATGTCTTTTCGTTTGGACACTTTCCATGGAAATAACGATAGAGCAACGAGAAAGGGGTTAAAGGGTGGAAATAATCTGTCACCCATAAGGACACGGAGACGTTTTGGACTGCACCGCAACTGGAAAGTGAGGACTTGCCAACTCCTGCCCAAATATAATAGCAGTACTACATTTTAAGGCCTGATCTGGCTCTTATAAATGTAGAGGATAGATCGAGGAGTCATGTAACCGACCATTTTCCCTGTATTTTTAGCGATGGGTCATAAGTACGAGTTCCACCTGAGATCTGGGTCGTGCTTAAAGACTTATAGTCACTCAATGCATGGGGCCTCCCTGAGGGAACATCCTTTCATTGTGACTGGTGATAGTTCAGGCTCCAATTGGCGATGATGAAATGTAACCAGTTTGGTTTTCACTGCAGTAAAGTGAAGCCTCATTTAGTGAAGTCAAGCGTGAAAAGTAGCAGCAACAGTACTCATCAACTGTCAGATTAGATTAAATGATCTAAGTTTTCCACTCAGAATTGTCCTACGTGACAATAGCCTAGTGGTTTAACACGGGACGTGTAATAACTGAACAGTACTAAATAAGAACTAGACAAGATACTTCTGAACATAGACAGTGAAACAAGAACAATCCACCCCTGTACATTAAATAAAGGGTTCAGTTCAAAATTCCCTGAAAGTTACCCGAATCGGCAATCAGAAGACTGGTGAAGGCTGAAGAGCAAAAAGTCCGAAACATTGTGATAACAATAACAATGATGAGGACTATAGTCCGCGCATAAATAATGCAAATAATGATAATTCCTAATCCCAGAATTCCAGACGGAAATGATTTTGTTGTTTTTGAATTTTATTTTCTTTCTCTTTTGTAGTCTCGACTAGCTGCGATGAAAATTTTGACGCTGTGTTCAAGGAGCTGGAGGAATCCGACATTGTACCATCTCCAAGTATGTATACCGTACCGTCAGATGATGGTACCCTCTACAACAGTGTATCCTCGACCTCTGCATCTTTGGGTGTGGCTTATACTGAGAATGGTAAAGGCAATAGGTGGATGTCTTCCAGAGGTAAAGGCATACAATGACACTTTCACTTGACTATCGTGTGATCAATGAAATTCCTATTAACATCATTACACAGATGAAATAATATAACCCTATACTTAGAAAAATCATAAAACACTTAAAGATGTCTGCCGATAACTTAACCCATAACCTTACCTTGAGAAATATACATATTTACTAATTTTCGTTTAATAAAGGTCAAAGGTGTCGGCATCCAGCTATGACAACTCACTATAATGACGATCTTCTGGACTAGCACGTTAACTATAACTTCGAGGTACCCAAACTAGAAAAAATATAACAATTATACATGATCTGATATGCTTTTACTGATTTGTCGCGTTCGACTTCCTCCTTATTAATATTGGGGCTTAGGAGAAAACTTTGGGGGTTGAGTAGAATTCACCTTAATAAGCTTATAAACGTATTGCAAAATGTTTTTGTTTTTTTTTTAATTTCGTAACATTTTTTTAACATAGTAAAGAAAAGCAGGAAGAAAGAACTAACGATCCACTGATGAAAATTAAAATAAAGAAAATAAAAATAAAATTAAACAAAATAAAAAAAATAAATTAAATGAAGAAAATAATAATTAAATTAAATAAAGAAAATAAAAAATAAATTAAATAAAGAAAATAAAAATTAAATTAAGCAAAATAAAGAAAATAAAGAAAATAAAGAAAATAAAAATTAAATTAAATAAAGAAAATAAAAATTAAATAAAATAAAAATTAAATTAAATAAAGAAAATAAAAATCAAATTAAATAAAATAAAGCACATAAAAATTAAATTAAATTAAAGAAATAAAAATAAAATAAAATTAAAATTAAATTAAATGAAAGAAAGAGAAGTAAGAGCAAGTTTTCAGCAGTGACAGATTGTTTTTTAATGTGATGTTCACTCTGTACAAAGCCCGATGGCCACTCAAGATAGAGGATACGAGGCGCAGCTTATGTGTGGAAGATAACGGATAACGCTGGATTTGAACAGGTTAAGATTGTCGTGATATAGAGGAGGTCGCGCGCTTGTCGGGTGGAGATGAACCCAAATGAGGCTATGCCGAAGGGCAGAATCTTGTCTGGGGAGGTAAACCGCTATCCAACCCCGTGTAGTACGAGCAATTTTGGCCCGAGCATACGAGCTCGGAACGCCCCACGTAAAAAAAACAAAAAAAAACGGCCTTTTGTCACATCCTGCCTTGTGGAGAGATCTCAAGAAAATACCATGATTGGGGAAGCAACTTCTTGGCAATTGGCTCCACAAGGCCGTGGTTCGTGGGAAGAAACTGTTTAAGTGAAACTTACATCTCACCAGGAAAATACGAAGGGAATGAGGGTGGTTCGCTACAGAGTGCGTGGAATAACGTTTCTTAGCCTTTAGGGTTAGGACTGGTGGAAGTAAAAAGTGTTGTTCACTGATTCCCTGTCGACATAATCACGAAGAATAAATTTTGTTTTGCGCCATTGCCAAGCGATCACGGTTCAACGAAATTTTACCCTTGGGGTTATTTTTTTTTTTAAATATTTATCTATACTATAGTTTACTTGAATCAGTTACTTCATCTTTGTTACTTTCATCACAACGTTTCGGCCGCTAAACTCTCAAACCTTCCCCAGCAGTTAAAAACTTTTGACAAAGGCAACAACGATAAAACTGTTCTGAAATAAGTGTTCTATAATATTAGTTGTGCGCTAAAGTTACCAGCACTATTGTTTTTCGAAAAACTGGACTTGCTTTAGAGCAACTTGGCCACGAGGGGGTCTCGCCGATCGAGATAAGGCACTATTCGACATTGCGCGATCGGCAAGACTCTTCGTGGCCGAGTTGGTTTGAAGTACGTCGGATTTAACGACGCTTTCTCTTGCTAGAGGGACCCAGGTTCAAATCATTTTTAAATTTCTCAAATATTCAGGCCGGTAGAGGAATATAAATATACTGTTTAATAATTATGTTTATCTATTGAAAATAACGTTTAAAGTCATAAAATCTGTCGAGTTAATAAATAAAATATTCACACACACACAGACATATATATATATATATATATATATATACATATATGAAGACAGCTTTCATCACTGATGACCACCTTCAAGCATTCGAATGTATTTTGCGATATATATATATATATATATATATATATATATATATATATATATATATATATATATATATATATATATATATATATATATATATATATATGTAAAAAAATCCGTTGGTATATAATCCTAGTAATATAAACTATTAAAACTGATCCACAAAAAGAGCTCAATGTATTTATTATTACAGACCAAGTAATTAATAAACAATAAAATCCCAAATCACCTCATGTGGGGAATAAGCTTATTTCGATAGACGAAGATATCGGTCGTCTGTCTTATCAACCCCGGTGTGAACTGAGTTCGTGTTATATATATATATATATATATATATATATATATATATATATGAATATTGAAGATAACACCCAGTGGTGACAGTCTCATGCTTAAAAGCAATGACTTGACAGTTGCATTTAAGGATGAAACCGACTGTCACTGTTGGGTTTTGACTTCAATGTCCTCTTTTATATTTACATACGCTCTATCCCTGATATTGAGCACTTAAATATATATAACTTACCTTAAAACTCTACTTATATATATATATATAACTTACCTTAAAACTCTACTTTTATATATATATATATATATATATATATATATATATATATATATAAATATAAAAGTAGAGTTTTAAGGTAAGTTTTATATATATATATATATATATATATATATATATATATATATATATATATATATATATATATGCTGCATTAAATATGCTCCATTTTACCAGTGTCATTTTAAAGTAGGAGGCACCAGGGCGCTGAAAGGTATACTGGAAAAGAAAGTAATTCCACAAGCAAGAAGTGCGAGAAGAGAAACTGTTAACATAGAACTATATCTAGCTAGCTCAACTAAATTGATGAAATCTCGACGCCAGTCTAGTTTTGCAAATTAAAATCAAAAAGTTTAGGTACCATAGCGAAGAGCTCATCCAAACAATTACCATGAAAGTATTTATAAAAGTAAATTATCTATTCTATCTTAAAATCATTTTTTGGTCTCAGGATAAATGAGAGGGAAATTAAAATACATGTTCTTCGTTAGTAAAATTAAATATGATTTAAAACATAATATTACATGTAAAATAGCTAACCATAACAAACGAATCTTTCTGTGAGAAAAAACGAAAAACACAGGATTTGAATAAATATATCTGTATATTTATTTATCAAATTTAGTTAAATCTGTCAAAGGGCCGGATATACATTGAAGACTGAATTGGGTTAACGCAAGCAAACATATTAGTTACTTAGTCTGGTATAAGATCAATGATATAGAGCTTTCATTGAGGGTCAAACTTAAAACAGCAATGAAATTTCCGCAAGACAGCTGTACGGCAAAGTAGACAAATATTTGTTTAGCATAATTTATTACAAGGTCAGTCACCGAGTGAGGATCGAACCCATAGTGCTAGTAATCTAACCTCGGAGATGAGAATAGTTGCACATTAATCTAGCTACCCAGATTAAATAAAGGGTTCCGTTCGAAATTACCCACATCTACATACCCCTGATGAAGGTCGGAGGACACAACGGTCGAAATATTGTAATAACAACAAGAAGGATGTCTCATCAATAGTTCTCATGTAAATACGATAAATAATGATAATCCCTCATTACAGAAATTCAGACAAAATTAAATTCGTATAATATATTCGAAATGTAAGTCTATCGACATGTTTGCTGAAAGTCGTCTGGCTTTTAGCAAAATTAAAAAAAGAGTATATTTTAGTGAAGAAATTCATTAAAGATTAAAGCCTGTCATGTGGAAAGTGGCATTCTGGGAATGATTATAACTGCTTTGGGCGATTAGTTATATTATTTTAATTTGCTTTTTTTTATTTTTTACTAACATTTCTTCCATTTTTAATTTCAATCGCTTTCCATCGCAACTTCTCATATAATACGATGGCTATTATTAGCTTTATCTTGAATTGTTATTAGACGAAATACTGTCAACAGTTTTTATATTTCAATAGTATTTCTCTTATCATAATTCCTATTACTTTTTATTGCATTTACTAAAACCATCAATCTGCAGCCATTCGTATACAGTAGAGATCGTAGATAAAAGTTCTTACACCCAGGACCGGATTTAGATGAAGACAGGCCCGAGGCTATTCCACTTGCGAGGCCCTTCCAAATTTTTCATTCTTACGAGTAGAACAAAATGGAAGAGTGTTAAATTAAACAATTTGAGTAAAAGCGAGGATGATAACGGATGTTTAAAATTGCTTAAGATTTATTAAAGAGTCTACAATGCGGTTATAACAGCATGTGTAAGAAAGGCCTATGACAGTGTCAAAAATATTATGCAACTTGGCTGAAGGCCCCTTACATTTTGAGGACCGAGGCTTCAGCCTGCCAAGCCTGTAGGTAAATCCGGTGCTGATTACACCCAACTTCCATCTCTAACGTCATGAACCAACATTAATTGCTTCCGAAATGTTATGGGGTCCTCCCCTTTTTCATATAAGTGGACTCGACCAGAGTGTTACTTGGACTGCTGCCGTTAAATACCCAGAGTCAGTCAGAATATAGGGAGAGAGTGAGCAGAGATTGTGATTGAGTTGGAGGTAGAGTAATAGTGTGAGGTAACCGCTTGTAGAAGTCACAGTTACAAGCACGTAGACTCTAAGGAAGTCCTACTTCGAGACTGTATTGCTACTAACCGTGTTCTTGGATTTTCTAACAGTATTACCCATTGTATTATTGTGTAAATACATTTAATTTCTTATATTTAATTCTTGCGTTTGTCATTCATTGGAGACTGAATTTCATCTCGGAATCCACAACACGAAACGATCCGCTTATATATATATAAAATCCTACCGTATATATAAAAGCCTACTGTATATATAGAGACTACCGTATCTATAAAAGCCTACCGGAAATGATTATATTAATTCATGACGGTCTGAGTAGTTACGATAAAAAAACAAAACAAATGAAATTAATATAAACAAATACTAAATGAACAATACTTTCTCTAAAATAAAATATATTATTCAATAGACTACTAGGTTACCGTTATGTTAACCCATTCACTGTGAAAAGAAAATTATGATGCATCAGGCGGTTATATAATTAGATTTGAATGGGTGCCGGCAAGTTGTTTTCATGTCCTAAGCAGTAAAAAGCAGATGTTATTCTATTCCCTTTACGAGGAAAAACGATGCAATTTTGAGTTTCACTAAATGATTATTCTGCATTTTCCATTTGCATTGCGTCGAGTGACAGTTGCAACAAAACGCTACTGAAATTAAGATGAAAGTAATACTAACCGAAGACTTAATAAACGCTTTGTTTTGCTTCAAAATAATTCAGTTCATATCCTTAAATTTGCATTTCCGCAAAAACGTTTCTGAGTTTGCATTTGAAATAAAAATTTTGCATGACTGAATGTTTATATTTAACCCTAGTTATTTGCATGTTGGTATCAAATAATTTTGCATAAATGAATGTCCATGTCATATTTTATTTTTATTTTTACACCGATGTTTATCCTGTACAAGGCCCAAGAGCCGCTCGATGTAGAGGATTACAGAGTAAGAGGAACAGTTTATGAGTATATGTGGGGAAGATAACGGTTACCCCTAGACTTGAACAGGTTAAAACTGTAGCGATCGGGGAAACATCCTCTTGGGAATCGGTTCCACAAAGCAGCAATTCGTGAGAAGCTGCTGATCGAGTGGAACTTAAATCTTATCAATGGAATACGAAGGGAATGTGGATGGTGCACTACAATGTCCATGACATGATATATTAAGTACTTCGAACCGGGATATAGTTTAATAACGTTATGACAGTGATATATCTAGAAGTCCTACCAGGATTCATTATTGGCGGCTACCATCATAACAACATTAGATATGCAAACGACACGGTGTTGATAACAGATACAGAAAGGAACTCCGATAGAAGGCAGTAAAGGAAAGAGAGAAGAAGAGACTAAACATCAGTTGTAAAAAGACAGAATGCATGGTTGTCAGAAAAAGAAACGACCGTACATGCGAATTCCAAATTGCAAGGACCAAAATTAAACAAGTGCAAAAATGTAAGAAAGTGTTTTAACAGCGGGTGGAAAGTGCGTGACCTAAAATCCGAAGGTGTATTGGGCGAACGAAAGATGCCTTCCAAAGCAAAGTATTGAGAAAAAAGGAAAATTTCATTGTGCACAAAGAAAAGAGTACTGGACTGTTAATGTAAATATCGGTACTCCTACCGAATGCTGGACCACACTATCACAGCATCCAAATAAATACATGAAGTAATAAACAAATTAAAAACTGCTCCCGCCAAAATAATAGCTAGAATAAACTACAACAATCAACCCCAAAATTGAATAAATAGCTTTAATTATCTTCCCAAGCCAAAACAAAACTATTAAATAAGTGAAATAAACAAATTTTTACTACGTTAATAAAAACACCGACTAATAAAAATAAAAAATGAAATAAATAAATAAATATATAAGATAAGAAATAAAAATAAAATTAAAAAAAAAAAAGAAAAAAAAAAATTTAACCCAAATAAATAAATAAACAAATAAACGACTTCCAGTAAAATAACCGCCAAAATAGACTATCCACAATGCACCACTGACCCGTATATGTAAATAGCCGAGAAAAATAACAGCACTTGTGGCCTGACAATTGCGTCTAGCATGAAACAGCCTGTCGCCTCTAAGTGTTGACTTCTATGTTCACTTTTATATTTACACACGCTCTATCTCTGATATTGAGCACTTTTCCCATAAATATAGCACATCTTAAGACTATATTTATTCATATATATATATATATATATATATATATATATATATAAACAAAAGTGATGATCCAAAAGTGATCACTCCTATTTATTTCAACGGAAACTAAAAGAGATAGAGTGAATAGAATATCACTATTGTATCGAGCTCGTTTTCTGCTATGAAACTTTCATTGTTCACAGAGCCAGCACCACTATGGATTTCCGAAGGGATTGTCGTTTCAAGGATTCACACACACATCGTGGTCACCATTCCTAAAAAGGATTACTCCGAACTGTGCTCACTTCTATTGTTTGGTTTCCATAAACACCCAGCAAGCGTCGATGTATAGTAATAGGGGCAATTTTTCGCATTCAGGAATTCAATGACACATCTCTGTCTCGTACGCACTCTCGTGTCAGACTCCGTTTTGCCAGCCTATAAGAAACAGTTATGGGTTATAGGGCGGAAGGCTCAATCTCTACTTCCATAACATCAGCATCCACCTCTGATATCGTAGATTAACAAAATTAAATATGAGGTATTACTTTTGGAGAAAGCCTCGAGCAAGGCCGTGTAAATGTGTTAGTGTCCGTGTGCGAGCATGTCTGTGCATGAAGGTGTGTGTATATGCGTTCTAGTTTACGTGTATGCGTGTGTAAGTATATGTGTTAGTGTACGTGTTTTATTGCATGTGCGTGTATGTATGTGTGCATGTGCGCGTATGCGTCTGTTATTGTACGTGTGTGCAAGTTTGTGTTTGTGTGCATGAGTGTATGTATGTGTGTATGTGCGTAATATTGTTTGTGTGATAGTGTACGTGTATGCAAATGTGTGTGTACATGTCTGCGTATAGCAGTGTGTAAGTCTGTGTGTGTACGTGTATGTGTGTCTGTGTGTGTGCAAGTGTACGTGTGCGCTAGTGTGTGTGTGCACGCGTGTGCAGGACTAAGCATCTATAGTTCCTTATATGGGCATAACCAAGAATAATGACCTCACGCCTAAGAGATGTGATGCATTATAATCTAACTGTGCGCCTTGAAAAATAAAAGTCATATTTCAAGAGACAAATAAAGCAAAAACGAAAGAATGTTCTTCAAGTACCCCACTTGATACTGAATAAGCATTTTGACGAAATTTAGATGGAAAAAAATCTTATCTCAAAAATATTTGGCACGACATGAATTCTCGTACATTTTATGGCCATAAGTTGTTATCCATTTTAGCACAAGACACAACGTTGTACTTTCATTAGATTTAGTTTTTTCTTTCATCTTTGTTGTTATATAACATAAGACACTTAAGTTCGATGCGTCTTATCAGTCTGAGTGAAGATATTGCAAGTCTGCACCTTTTTAGGCATTTCTACACATTTTACTGTTTACTCGGCTTTACAATGTTTTACAATTTTTAAACTCAATTTATTTTGGTCTTTATCATTTGATTCGATGATAAAGAATTTCAATGAAAGCTTCATCATTTTCTTAGGTTACATAGTAAATTAAAATCTGGGGAGTTTATATACATACATATATATATATATATATATATATATATATATATATATATATATATATATATGTATAACGAAAATCTTGGTAATCTGCATGGATAATCCCAAAGAAGATGAACTCCTGAGAGATCAATGTTAAGTCAAAGCGAATAATTTAATTTAAAGAAAAACAGACCACTTTAAGGCTCCATTAATTAAAGGATCCTTAAAGTGGTCTGTTTTTCTTTAAATATATATATATATATATATATATATATATATATATATATATATATATATATAATTAACAAATCGGAGACTTCAGAAAGCCATGGTAATAGTTTATATTTCGCGCGACCGACAAAATTCAGTTTCTCTTCGCGGTATCAAAATAAGGGATTTATATCCACTCTGGAATTATCCTTACGGATTACCAATTAACTTTATATATATATATATATATATATATATATATATATATATATATATATATAGAGAGAGAGAGAGAGAGAGAGAGAGAGAGATAATGAATTCGCCCGTCGATTTCGGCATATGAGGATTCGGCAACCTCATTCAGTTTTTATGTTTGTGTAGTATGTGACACTTTAGTCTCTCTAGTGACCTGCATACAAGTCCACATATTGCACAACAGCGAGGATCATGGTATACGGCAACAGGAATATTTGCTGACGCCTTTTGCAATTGTCTTTCGTCTCTTAGTCAATACAACTGATTTCGAAATTTCTGATACCCCTCTGTCACAAATATCTCGAGTTATTTCTATTCAGGGCAACTCACTCATTAATATAAGGCATATTGACAGCTGAGAAATTAGTCTTTAGCTTGTCTTTATACCTGGGCCACGGTCAACAGACCTTTGTCCACTGTCAAGCTAGCTCTACATGAGCACTTTAAGTAACCTGTCGTCATATCACACACAAACACAAACACACACACACACACACACACACACACACACACACATATATATATATATATATATATATATATATGATACTAAAATGGTAATTGGCAGAGATAATTACAAAGAGGCCATTAATACAAAGAAAGCTCAATGTAAAAACAGAGCAATAGCAATAAGTAAAGGAAATCCTTAAAAAAATCTATCTCAGTTATAATTTATTTCATGAATATATTTAAATATTCATCTCTTCAGACCGAATTATTTTATCGAAAAAAAAAACCCGTTCTGAAGAGATGAACATATATATATATATATATATATATATATATATATATATATATATATATATATAATTACTTATTTTAAAATTATAATATAAATATGTTATAAAATCACTACAAAAATAGCCATTTTGTTTCAACACCTCCGGTGTCTTATCAAGTATATAAGTTTTGTCACTTAGCTGATTGACATTAACTTCAGCATCCCGACACCAGAGTTTCATAGACGGACCTGTCCGTCGATTCGTCAAGAGATATCAGCAATTGACTGCTTGTACTACTCGAATTTTCTTTTTTAAATACATTTATCATTGATGCAAACTTTTTCGTAGTGTGTATGTGCACGTGTATGTATGTGCGTGCTTATGTTCGTGCGCGTACGTGCATGTGCGCCCATAGAACCGAAAGTAGAGTTTCATGTGCCTTCATGACCTGTTATTATATGTGCATCGGAGTAGCATCCACGGCACGTGCATAAAAAATGGACCTGCCTATAGTGAGATTGAAAAACTCTTGATAATTATGCATTTGTGACATTAAAATAAGAGTCACTTATTTAATTGTGCATTGAATTTAATTCATTAGAAGTAGTTTAAATTTAATAATAGCGTTTCTAATGTTAGTCATTGGCCATCTTTCCTACCCAACCCAGATGGCATGTCCCTGATTGAAATAATGACATCTCTATGCATACTTTATAATTTTTTAATTGTATCTTTCAACAGATTTCATTTTGAAAGTGACTGCAGGAATCGCCGGTGGCTTGACTTTACTCACATTTTCCGTCTGTGTTTCTGTTCTTTATAAAAAGTAAGTATGCATGAATATTTGCCATAGAAATAACGCTAGAGTAGCGATAGGCAAAACAACTTTATGTCTGCGTGGAAAGAGGCTGTAGAGTGGAAAATAATTCGTCATCTACAATATCGTTTAAACGATTCTGAACTCCATCAAGTCTGAAAACTAGGGATTGGGCAGCTCTAACACTAGATATGACAGCAATACTCCATGTTTGGTTTAATCTGATTCTTATAAATACAATTCAGAACTGGTGGTCGCATCCCCGACTAGCAACAGCAGTATTCATTATTGATTGATTTCACCGCGAGGAAAGTTCACGTCGGGGAAGGTTCACCTTAAAATGATAAAAATTAAACATTTTTTAGTGGGTTCTAATTTCATTGATACGCGTATCTTAAAACATTTTTAAAATAGGGTAAAAGTAAATATTAACTGACATTATGCGCTTCAATTTCATTAATGCAATAATTAAAACTTGGGTTTCAAATAACACAAATTATTCCATCTCAAGTAGTCAAGGATACAATTATCTTCGTTGTAATTTAGAACGAGTCTTGGAATTAGCCTATCAGAAGTAAAAATGTAACAGGCTTTCCGTCCTTTTTTAGGAGCTTATGAAAAATTCTATATATATATATATATATATATATATATATATATATATATATATATATATATAATGAAATGGACAAAGTCCTATAATTATTTTTTAAGACATTTTTTTATGTTTATACGTTCTTTTTATGGATACAAATATTTAAGTAAATACTCTGTTTATAATAAACAGTATTAGCAACATTTACCGGCCTGAAATGCCTTAAAAAATAACTATCGGACTCGATTCCTGTCGGAGGACGCATATTTTCTGTGAAAATTTCTCGGACATTCAGGCTGGTAAATGTTGTGATGATGGCATTTGTTTACATTTGGATACGCATGGAGCAGATATGAATATATGAGAGAAAATCATGAAATTGTGTTGAACTTTTTGCGCATGGCACGTGACTGCCACACAGCTAAACTACTAGGAAGAAGATAAGACACTGAAATTCATAAAACCCCAAAAAATCATCCTTGATAATGGATATAGAACTAGAAAAGCGCTCGGAATAATAATAACTTTGGACAATTTTATATTCTTTAACGCCTGGAAAACGGAAAAAATATTAGATTGGTAGTAAAACTAAATAAAAGATTAATTAAATCTTCCTTGTCGGACGTTTTCAATGAAAGATGCTTGAAAGAAAGTTTACTGCCCAAATATACAATAATGAATATTTTCTATGAAAATTTTTCGGACATTCATGCCGGTAAATGTTGTTTAATACTGTTTATTATAAACAGACCATTTACTTAAATATTTGTATCTATAAAAAGAATGTATAAACATAAAAATCTCTTAAAATAATTGTCGGACTTTGTCCATTTCATAATACAGTGTAACCCCGATATAAGAGAGTTGTCGGGACCGGAGAAGTCTCTTATATCCGCGTTTCTCTTATATCCGGGTTTGGTCTATTTTGTTTACATTAACACAGGCTCTAATTTGGGACCAGAGAAAATCTCTCTTATATCCGAGTCTCTTATATCCGGGTTACATTGTATATATATATATATATATATATATATATATATATATATATATATATATGTATGTATGTATGTATTATTAAATTATTAATTGTAAAATCTAATAAATTTATACAGTGAATCTTCTTCGCGGTGAACTTGCTTGTGGTGAATTGATGACTGAGAAATATTTTGTTTTGCCAAAAATGAGATCAAATAGAGAAACCCCGTCATTTGTAAATCTAAAAGCAGAGAAAAGAAGGAATGAATTTCAACACATTGATATTTTCATGTATTTTATGCATAATTAATAAATGATTAACAAAAGAGAGAGAAAAGATCTAGCGTATACAGATCTGAAAAGGAAAGGTTTATATTAATTGATTAATTCATTTTCTACGGCTTATCAACCCATTCAGGTTACTTAAAGCCAGAAAATACTTTTATTTTGCAAGATTTTTTTCAATAATGATGATTTAGTTATGCAAGTCTTACTAATTAACCTATAGCTGCGGGAGAGAAGAGGTCCATTCATAATTTTCCCAGCGGTATTTTCGCGAAAGTGAATATATTGAATCCTACTGGAAGTGGAACACGGCTCTCTGATTAATAATTCATGGCCATTATCCATTACACCACCCGCACATCCAACCTTACTGCACCTGGTATTCCTAAATGGTCACCCCTCTAGGTACTGACCAGGCTCGATGTTGCTTAATTTCGGTGATCGTACGGGAACCGGTGTTTCAACGTAATGTGACCGTAAGCCTGAAAAGAAACGGAAAACATTAATAAGGTTAGCGGTAGTGTGTATCTGTTTGAGTGCGTGTATGCAGAAGATGCACTCGTGTTCGGGTGACTAAGTCTCCTTAGAAGGGAAGACTGGACAAGACTTCTACCTACCGGATTCTAGGTAGAAAAAAGTGAAAAGGGAGATTTTTTCCTGAACTTTTATGGTCTTGAAACAGCGCTACCTAGCGGGCGTCCTGACAAACTAAGTGAGGGTAATTGCCACACGATTTTTTTTATTATAGGATTAGCGGTAGTGTGTGTGTTTGTGTGTGTGTGCGCGTGCGCACGCGCGCATACAGACGATGCAAGTCTCCCTAAAAGAGAAAACTGGACCAGTTTTCTTCCTACCGCATTCTAGATTGAAAAGAGTGAAAAGAGGAAGGGGAAGATTATTCCCGACCTTTTATAGTTCTGAAGCAGTGCCACCTAACGGATTTCTTGGCAAACCAAGTGGGAGCAACCCCTACAACGTCCAATTCTCGGTAGAATGTTTGGTGTGTGCTACATTGATGCACAGCTTGTATTTTCTTTCTTCTCTATAAAAATAAAGAAAGAAATATCATCAAAATAACCACCTTTAAGTTATGTGTGATTTTAATCACTCCGCCATGAGAGATTTCATGCAAAGCAAAGCTCAGTTATCCTTTTTTTTAGAAATATTCATATCTCGTTAGGAACTTTCGAAGCCTATATTTGCTAATTTTATTTCTGTACTCGAAACATAAGCAAAGTTATTAACGTTTACTGAACTGGGCATTCAAAAATAAGTATACCTGATAGCAAGGATCGAAACCGCATTCCTTCTGACCCGGGAAAATCATTTTTACGCTAGACTTAACTATAAAGCAAGTCTCAGATACCCTTACTTAATGCAAACCTCTCGTTAAGACCTTTCAAAGACTATATTTGCGAACTTTATTTTCATGCCCAAAACGTAAACAACGTCATTTGTTTAAGTAATGCCTGTATCGGTTTACGAACTTATTGATTTACCTTTTTATAATTACTTCTTTATTTTATTTTATTTTATTTTTTGTGCAGATCTTCCAAGAAAACACCAGCTGCAATTCTGCCTTCTCCACCTGATCCAGTAACGGATACGGATTTTTACAACTGTACACCTCTGGAAACCAAATTACCATCAGAAGATGCTGATGGCGAAGCTATGTATTTTGTAATCGAACCCGAAAAACATCATCAAACAGAAGAAGAAAACACGTACAATTCAATTGATGAACTTCTACCCAAGATCCATCCGGAAAATACCACAATGCATTTGTATAGTCCGATACGGCAATGGGACCATGCAGACAAAACAGTATCTACAATTATTGAAGAAGATATGTATGATCAAATCCCGGAAGATACCATTCAGAGAAATACATCCCAAGAATTTAACACACGTGGAAGTCGCAACAGTGATTTCAGTCAATCGTCTTGGAGAAGAAAACCTTGTAATTCTTACCAAGGTTCAATTTGTGAAAATACTCAAAGCAATGTTCCTTTGATTCCAAACTCAGCAGAAGAATGGTCAGCTACACCAAGCAGCAGCCTGCGCAAACTGTGTGGATCTTACGACACTATTTTACAAAAGAACCTGTCGGTCCCTCAAATCGACACTGACAGTGAATCAGATTCAGATGCCATATATGAGCAAGTGGATGAATTGTGCCAAAAAAACAGTGGTTACTACGGACGTGTACAACCCCCAGTGCAAGACATTTATGAATCGGTCGATGATTCTCCTACCAAAATGGGTCGGTGTTCAACGTTTCTTCCTGCTAGGCACGAGAAAAAATTTCCTCTTCAGAAAAATAACGACTTTAGTCTGTTAAACAATGACTCAAACATTCAGAACAATCCAGAAGGGATTTATGACCACCTCAATGAAAACTCGGACAGGAAATCTTCAAGATTTAGCCACAATATAAATGATGGACATATATATGCACATTTAGGGGATAATTTTAGCTAAAAATTAAGCTGTCCGTAATTGTAAATAAGCATATAAAGAAAAATTATTATATTTCTGGGTTTTGTCCGAAAAGTATCCAGCCATTTACTATTTTAAAAAAAAAAAAAACAAAAAAAAAAACATCTACCTAATGCAATGGCGCTTTATTTCCCTTCAAAATACTCGCACACTTATTCCAGTGGCCCTTCTGCCTTTCAAAACAGTTTGAAAAATCTGATTCGTCATATACTCCCTAATCACGGTCTGAAATCTTCCTTTCAAAGGCAATATTTGGTGGAGATGTATTGACAGATTTAGGTTTACCCGCTCGGTCATTGTGAAATGCGAAAGCCAGTAAACAAAGTTCACTCAAGAGAGTCTCACTACCAACTGAGTAACTTTACGGGAGAGTGTATGTTCACACATGCGTATTAAGCTCCCTCCCTCTGATTGGTTGTTAACTTATATCAAGGCCGCTTAACAGATTCTTAAATTATTTAAATGGCTGGATACTTTCTGGATCTTGCATGTGTGCACACGCGCACGCCCAAACGCATACGACGGCCCATCCAAGGAGGGAGTGACCTGGAACTATGAAATGTACAGCCAGTTCCACATTTTTAACCCTGCTGTTCAACACACTTGGTGGATGGTTTCTCAAGATTTTTTAACCCTATCAAAAATAAACCCTGATAGTCATTAAAATGCTGTTGTAATCGCCCTTAGTCATTCGAAAATTTCTTTTTCAAATTTCTTTTAAGGTTTGGAATTAGATGAAGCAAAATCTGTGGAGTAGAGTGAATGGTTCATGCAGTCAAAGTATTTGAATTAAAAAAAAAAACAGTCATGTTATTGCAAAGGATAGAGATGAATATCAGAAAAGACGAAGATTATCATCAACAGCAGTAGCAGTCCTATCACCGTGCGGGGTCGTAGGTCGATACGCAACTGAGACCATCATCATCAGCAACAGCACTATCACCGTGTGAGGACGTAGTGTCGAGGCGTGCCTGAGATCATCATCATCAGTAGCAGCAGCAGCAGTCCTATCACCTTGTGGGGCCGTAGAGTCGATACGCAGCTGAGACCATCATCATCAGCAACAGCAGTAGTCATATCACCGTGTGGGATCGTAGAGTCAATACGCAGCTGAGCACTTCACCAGCTCCCTCCAGATGTCTCCGTTGCGTCCCAATTTCTGAATGTCTCTGTATAATCTTCCAATCCACTTAGTTATGCTATTGGTCCATTTTTTCATCTGTCTACCTCTTTGTCTAAGATAATACCCTGCAGGATGGCAGGGATAATATTTCTGGCTCTTATGCTGTGTCCATCCCATTTTAATTTACTCTGGATTATGGTTATGAATCTTACAATGGATCTTTTCCTTTTTTGATGATTTCTCGGACCGTATAATTTGTGATGCGTTCTAAGTAGGCGACGCCTAGCGTGGTTCTGTAGCATCTCATTCCTAATGTTTGGACTCTTCGCTGTAGAACTCCAAGATTCACAGGTGTACAGAAAGATTGAGAGGGCCAATAACAAACTGATATTTGATTTGAGGGATTTGAGACAGATGTTCTTGTCTTTCCAGATTATTCTCTCTCTCTCTCTCTCTCTCTCTCTCTCTCTATATATATATATATATATATATATATATATATATATATATATATATATAGTGTCCTATAATGATGGAACACATTTTGAATGCAAGTATCTTGGATTAGAAAAATGACATAAGAGTATCAACTATATTTATTGCATAAGTGATATCCCAAATTTCAACATATTACGTAAGATTTGAATCTTACATCCTTGTGATGGTCACCACCACTATAGGAATATTCAGGAGCTTGCTCTCTCATTTCAAACACAGTGCGGCTGAGCATATCAACTAGAATGTTTGCGATCTCTCTACGGATGCTTTGTTTTACTTCCACAACTGCGTGGGAAAACCCGTTTAAAATGTGTTCCATCATTATGGGGAAACCTATATATATATATATATATATATATATATATATTATGAAATGGACAAAGTCCGACAATTATTTTAAGACCATTTTATGTTTATACATTCTTTTTATAGATACAAATATTTAAGTAAATGCTCTTTTTTATAATAAACAGTACTAAACAACATTTACCGACCTGAATCTCTTTAAACTACAATCTTCCATGATTTTCCCACGTACATTAAAATCGACCTTGCTAACCGAACGCTCCTTTAATACTGTTTATTATAAACAGAACATTTACTTACATATTTGTATCTATAAAAAGAATGTATAAACATAAAAATGTCTTAAAAGTAATTGTCGGACTTTGTTCATTTCATGTATGATGTCATTTGTTTGCATTTGGATACGTCATGAGCAGATATGAATGTATGTGAGAAAATCATGGAAGATTGTAGTTTGAAGACAGTAAAATCGACCTTGCTAACTGAACGTTTCTCTGTGGGCCAATCGGTTAAAGGTACGTCAGGCTATATGACGATTCCGTATAGGATACAGGTTCGATTCCTGTCTGAGGACGAATATTTTCTATGAAAATTTCTCGGACATTCAAGCCAGTAAATGTTGTTTAATACTGTTTATTATAAAACAGAGCATTTACTTAAATATTTGTATGTATAAAAAGAATGTATAAACATAAAAATGTCTTAATATATATATATATATATATATATATATATATATATATATATATATTCATCACATAAAGACCGTGATTTAAGCATAGCAAAAGAAAAATCACAGGGTTTGACAATGGTTAACAGTATTTCTGTGAAAAATTACATGTGTAAAAATATTTACAAAAAATAACTAGTCTATGTACAAACGTCGCGACAAAGTGAATGAAATGCAGTCAACGTGAATAGAATGCAACTGAAACGTGTGTAACATGATAGGGTCATGCTCATCTTGAAATTTTCCTTTAATGATTATGTTACTAAGAGGAATTAAAAAGCCATGTCCAATTTCCACGGAATTCTGTCATTTTGTTCCTCCTCTCCCCACCTAGGATGGGACCTTAGTAGTTTGCATATGTAACTATCTTCATAAAATCTCCTTAAAATAAGGGCCAAAAGGTCCGTGGATTCCGGATATTTCCCCAAAATGTGCAGTTCAAACCGTCGAAACCACATTCGCTTGGGACAATTTTTTTCATAAGTTCCACCGTTTTTTGTGTTTTTGTTTTTGTTTTGGGATTTGTTTTTTTTTTCCCCAAGACAAGCGACATTTGTACAAAGACTTGTAATTGTTTTTATATTTTTACACTTGTATACAATTTTGAAACATAACTTGAAAAACGGACATTCTATTGAAATATTGTTTAACATTGTCAAACACTGTCTTTTCTTTTTCTTGTCTTAAATTGTGCTCTTCTGTAAATGCTAAAAAAATATTGAAAGTGTTATGTCAATCATTTTGTTTATTATTATTATTATTATTATTATTATTATTATTATTATTATGTATACGTATTATTGATATGTATATGTATGTAAAAAGTAATGTATGAAAACAATTAAAACATAATTTTACATAAAAGTACCATATTTGATGTCATATAAGTACACTGTTCATTTACATCAAAAAGCAAATTGCTCTTAAAATAAGAACATGTTTTCTACGGAATAATAAAAATCCTGTCAGTAATTTTATGATCTATCTTTATCTCATTTCATTTACTATTGTAAACTTTTCAGTATAACTTTTTCAGCGATGCCGTTTAGTAAAAATAAATAAATGTCTCCGTAGTGGAAAATTTTCACGCATGAAAGTTGAAAAAGTCGAAAGTAATTACGATTTGTAAGCCTAGAAATCCCAAGAAAAGATCACGAGACAAATCAATAAATCTTTGTCAGAATCCCAAGGAACAATTTTTTTTTTATTATTTTTATTTTTATTTTATTTAAGCGTTTCACCCCAAGCAAGACGGGAAGCCACTAGGACGCAAGGGGTTACAGAAAATTTGGAGCAAGATCAGATAGGAGTGATAGAAGAAAGGATGAGGAGAATGGTAGTGGATAGATCAAAGCAACTGGAGATGTCGATTGACATTACATTTGAATAGTTGGAGATTATAGCTCTCAGGGAAACTGGAATAGGGAAGGGAGTTCCACAGGCGAGAGGTTCGAGACATGAAGCTATTGGAGTAGAAGAGACGGCGGTTTTCTAAATATATTTTCGATGTACCTCAAGTGCAAAAGTATGGAGCACTCAGTAAGGATCGAACTCAGTCGTAATTGATCTAGCGAGAGAAGCTTGTTATACTATGTCGACATGTTCAGGCACAACTTACAAATATAAAGAAATGGTGTGACCATATGTTGTCAACAACCTGTCATGTATAAAACTTTCCACAACTGGGATTTTTTTTATGCACAACATAAATGTAATATATATTTCACGGTGGAGTAATGGATAGAAGATCGGATTGAGGAATCGGAGTGCCGAGTTCGAATTCCAGTCGGATCTATTACTTCTAGAAACTACGGACATGTCGGATAATTCAAAATTTAGGATAATTGAAAACTTAAATTAAAAAAAAGAAAGATTTACGTTTGGACAAACTTACTAACTTCCTCGTATTACACAGGAACGAGGCAGGTCATAGCTTCGATTTTACTAATGGCACCTCAATTAAAAAAGAATATTCTTTTGTGACGTCACCCCGGTGTCGCTGCGCCAAATGTAATGTCTGCCTGGCCGCGCCCGCCGTGCTATCTCGGTCACAGCACCAGTTGTGACGTCACCCCGTCTGTCTCCGCGCCGTCCCATACCGTCCTGTGACGACCAACTGGCTTGGTATTGGTCGCGGCACCAAATGTGACGTTCTAACCTTTTGCTGATTCGGATGGGAATCTAGTTAGATTCGGCATCAGCCTTATCGTTCCCAGCTCGCCTCCAACGTCTGGTTACAGAAGTAACTGTTTTGATTTCTAGTCTAACCTACCAACGTTGTAATTTGATCTTAGGTAGACGAAATAAATCAGTCGCCGGGCTGTAATGCAAGTCGAGTCCGAACAAGCGCAATACCGCAGAAGTATATGTAAAAGAAAATAAAGTAATAACTCGAAAAGTTCGAATGTGTTAAAAAAGAATAACAATGTTTTATATCTGGTTGCTGAATACAGGACTGCGTCTTTCTTCCAACCCGCTTATATGGATTCGTGACACTTTGTGCTTGTTAGGCGAGTCTTAACATCTGAAATTGTTCTTTTAAGAAACTGGTTTTGGTGTATCTTCAGGCAATATTCGTAAAACTTGTTTTGGTGGTGTCAGTCTAAGTCATTCTTCAAAAATAAATTGTTCTTGGTTAGAAGTTGAGTTCGGAATTACGTGGAATCTTTCAGTCAGCTTTCTGCCTTTCTGACTAACCCCAACTCCTCAGCTGCGAACTGCTTAATTCAACTCCAACTGCTCTACCAACCGCCGTCTTACTCGTTGCGAACGCCGACCAAAACCGGGGGTTGGCCTGTCGGGGTTTGAGGTCCCTTGATAATTCTAAATCCGTATTAAAGGTTTTTCTTTGTTTTCGGTCAGGAAGAATTATTATTTCCATTTTTGGAAGTCTTTCGTCCTCCCAAATTCTTCCTTTCTCATTTTGGTATCTCACCCATACCCTCAGAGGGTGTCAACGGGTTTCTCCTCTCTCTCACAGTGGCATCTCACACCGATCCCTTTAGAGGGGGGGGGCGTTAGCAGGCCTCCCCTCCTTCTTCACATGATTACCTTCGCCTACCGCTCACGCCACCATTCAGCCAATTGACGTCAAGCAGTGTGGGTGTGGCCAGACTGGCCTGGGTTTAAAAAATCTTGCTCAAAGAAAAAAAAAATTATCTTCCTTTTCTTCTTCTTTCTTTCTTTTCTTTCCTTTCTTCTGCCCGACAGCAACCCTATACGACCCGTGGTGTTGTTCTCTTAATCTCAATTTTATCTGGATGTCACCTGGAATTCATCACCCGAGACCTGCGCCAAGCAAGTGGGTGGTCATCTGGCGATATCCACGTTCCAGCCAATTATTCGTTCTGATAAAATAATTTTCCTATCATGGCCATCTTCGACATAAAACAGGTGTCTTTTTTTTTTAAATGATATTCTGCAGATAGTCAAAGGCTTAATCTTTCCCTCCTGGACTCTGGGTGGTCCAGAGGACATTTTCTTTCGCGACCCAATTAATTTTTATCTTCCAGTATTCTGGCCCGCAGGCCACCCGACCGACCTGAAATTTTCACCATTGCCATGGCAGACGGCTATCTTTTATTCGGTGCGTCGTCATAAATCAAATTAAATCCAGTGTCTTACTTCCTCGATAATGAAAATAAAATCTTACCTCTTTGTTAGAAAAAATAACATCGCTTAGTGTCCTTTTCGTGATGGCTTCTTATCACCTAAATTTAATTCTCGCCTTTTCTTTTCTTTTTTCTTTCTTTCTCGTAACCCTAAATAGTGTCACACTTTTGAAGAAAATACTTTGAAAGATTAATAATAACATTATTACCAACTATAAAGACAAACCTAAAACATTACATTACATCATCCTCCGCCTTTGAATCCATTCTTAAAGAATCTAACATATATGTATCTAATACGAAGAATACGTAGATAAAAACAGCTCCAGATCAATAAAATAGCACCCTACGACGCCCACTGACCACACAAAAGTGAAAACATTAGAATTCCTCCTACTAGACAGACACACATACACAGTTATTAATACATATTATCATCTGATTAAGGTTGAACCTACCATTAGAATTGTTACAAACTTACTTACATATAGAATTATCTACGGTTTTAATGCACGTGATACATGACTGACCAATGGGAATCGATCCAAACAAAATTGAAAATACCAAAGTTTTGTCTTTTGTCTGTTTTCTCTGTCTCTGAAGAAGCTTTAATAAATGTCAAACATGTTAGATTGATAAAACTTTTCTATTTGTGCTTTATTAATACACACACGCACACACACACACACCCACACACACACACACACACACACATATATATATATATATATATATATACATATATATATATGCAGCATATCTTCATTCAAACAGGTTTTATTGAATAATATAGACATATTATATGTATTTATTTTATAATAATTCTTGTAGTCCTCTAATCAGTTTCTAAAGTTAATCATTCTGACACCTCGTTGAATTACCCCCCCCACCCTACCAAGTGATTTCGTCTTTGTTTGAACTCCCCCTTCCCACAAAGTCACTGACCTATCGCATTTGTTTTCTGAAATCGAGACATATTTAGAGTCTGCCACACTTTTCACAAAATGACCATTGATTCGAACTTAGCAAAATTAATATGAAACTCCAATTGTAAGTAATAATAATATACAATATTCCTTTTTCCATGATGTTGTACATTCCAAACAACATCATGGAAAAAGGAATATTCAGCTCTGAATTGTAACATACAAAACCCAATAAAACAAAGATACTATTTAATTTTAAATGCTTTCAGTTGCTTTTATTTGTTTTTATCAATATGCATAATATTGTCTGAAGGCAAAAAACTTGTTCGATGAAAAATGAATTTCTAAATGAATTAAATTGTTATTTCATAAATTATTTTATTATTTTTACATAAAGTTACTAAAAGTTGTTAAATATTCTAAAATTAGCGGTACTGCTGAATCCTTTATATAATGTTTTTTTTTAGGTACCAGTATCTGTACAGATTATAAATAACACAAAGTTTATACAGTCAACGAACCAGCAGTGAAAATAATCTTACTGTTCTTTACCCTATGTGGGAAAAAAAAAGAAGTTAAATCAAATGTACGGAGGCCCGGAAGAAACATGATACAATAACTTGATTTGTACGGCACTGTTAACGGCCTTTACATTTATATAAAATTACTTTAAAAAAAATTATAATAATTCCCATCATTCCTGAAAGTTTCATTAAAATCTGACAATTATTTCTATTTTTGCAAGATTTTCAAAATTAATGTGTGTCATAAGAAAAAATGAATAAAAAAATTGCCATGTTATTTACTAGAGATCCGGTGATGACGAGAAACAAGATTTTTCAATCAAAAGTTAAAACATTCTAATAAAGACAGAAAAAGTTTAAAAAATAATGAAAAATTACTTTGTTCTTTCTCCTTAATAGTAACAAACATTTTAGTAATAAAATTCTGCTTTCGTCAAGTTTAAGGCCTTTTTTTCATGCTATGACTACTTAAAACTAACGAGGTAAATAAGTTGTTAACGTAAAGATAAATTGTCACTTATGACCTTCCGTACTATAAATTTCCGCACGTAATATGTCAGTGCGTGATGAAAAACAGGCACATGTCATTTGTCAATCAACACCGCAGTTCAGACCGGCTTTCTCCGATTTGAAAAAACATGTTTTCATCACAGAAAATAAGCAATCTTTGTTTCAAAATATATTAAATAAACTTTATAATTTCTAATTTTTTTAAAATTATTTAAAAAAAAATCATAATTGATTTTTTAAATAAATTTTAAACGGCAACATTCACTTTTGTAAACAAAAGTTAAAAAAAACGGGAGATTATCGATTTTCTGTCAATTTTTCCAATTCAAAAAAATTGAAGATTTTTAACGAAAATTTTGGACGTGCGAGAAATTATTAAAAAATCTAAAAAAAATATTCAAAAAATACTTTGATCATTCCTCTTGATAATAACATTAACATTTAGACGATAAAAAATTATTTTAATCAAGTTTAAGGCCTTTTTTATTCATGGTATGCTATTTTTTTATTGATCTCATGAACATACCTATATGTATTGGGTAAGTATTCCACAGTAGGAATGTCGGCGACTAAACCGTCTACCCCACTCCAAGTTCTTGCGAGTAAGGCAGCTTGTTAGAGAGGCAGTAGAACGAACAATAAGACCTAACAAATGGCGGATGAACTCTCAATGAGTCAACGGACAGCTATCTAGAAGCAGCGTCTCCATAAACCACCGTAGAGAAGGCAACGGGAAACCGCTCTACTATTAATCCCAAGAAATGGCAAATAACATGCACACATGAAACCTAACGGCGTGAAGGGGGTTAAATCTATGGGAATTAACTCCTCGCCCGGTAAGGACCGATATGTGTAACAGGTGTCACTTGACCGTCATCCAGCGATTGCTAGCACAAACGGCGTAAAGGAGATGGCATTCCTCGGAACTTATCCCTGCACGCATCAAACAAAAAATAACTCTCGGGACATGGAATGTTCGGATGTTGAACAACTCTGGTCAGAAAATGTAAAACAAGAGATGAGTAGGCTAAAAGTCTTAGTTCTATATGAAACTAGATGGCCAATCAACGGAGATTTTGTGACAATCACAGGATTATTTATGCAGGCGGAGAGAAAAAACGATAAAGGAATAGGATTGATACGAGATCAAGAATTCAAAAAATGCATTCTGGGATACTTCCAATTATCCGAAAGAATTCTGGTAGTCAAACTGAAAGAAAAGTCTTTCAACTTAGCTATCATAATAATGTATGCACCGACAGCACAAAGTAAGGAAGAAGAAATCGAATCTTTCTACCCTATGCTAGACAACGCCAAGGCATATTGCAAATCACAAGAAGTCATGATTATGGGAGACCTGAACGCCAAAGTAGGCAGGGAGAGAGCAATGGAGAGAGCAGGGGAGAGAGCAGGGTAGAGATCAGGCGAGAGATCAGGCGAGAAATCAGGGGATATAGCTGGTAAATTCGGACTAGGAACCAGCAACGAACGTGGAGAAAAACAGATCCATGTGTGCACGGTCAATGATCAGGTAATAGCTAACACATGGTTCCAAGAATATCTGAGACGTTTATAGACATGGAGAAGCCCAGTGGGAGAAACTAAAAACCAAATTGACTACATAACTATCAACAAAAGATTCAGAGATGCAATGATTCACTGCAAAACTTATCCAAGTCCCGACTGCAGAAGCGAACATCAGCCTGTTATATGTGAACTAAGAGTGAAATTACGGAAACTGAAGAAGCCTAACGCAGCACTCAAATTGCAATACAAAAAACGACCTGTACCTGAAGGAAAAATATATCGACAATATGAAAAGAAGATACGAGAGACACAATGGAAATAGAAACTCAAAATGTGACGCACTAAATGAAGTTTTTGTGACATCAGCAAACGACATCATCCCAAAGGAGAATAGACAAAGGAAAAAACGAATGGATCATTGGTGAGTTTCTAGACATGATGCAAAGGAAAGAAAAAACTCTGCCTAGACACGGAATGGAGTACAGAAAACTACACAACGAAATAAGGACAGAATGCAGGCAGGCTAAAGAAGACTGGCTAAAGAAAAAATATGCAGAAATAGAGAGGTTGAGTATTACAGACAAAGGAGATATGCATAAACAAATAAAGGAAGTAACATGACAGAATACATGCTTGTCAACACTCTTCAGCACTGGAGCGAGTATATTGGAGAACTCTTCCACGACGAAAGAGAACAATCGGCAATACACAGAATTACCGACGGGCCTGAAATTCTAAAAACCGAAGTAAAAGCTACACTAGCCAGATTGAACAGAAAAAAGGAGGCAAGGCTAGACGTAATTGTAACAGAAATGCTGACAGCCTTAAATGATTTCGGCATAGACAAGATTACACAAATAATAAATGAAATCTACAACAGTGGGGATATACCGGAAGATCTAAGCAGATCTATTTTCATAGCACAAAGGCGCAAACTCCACCGAACAATAAGCCTAATGAGCCACATAATAAAACTCATCATCCGAATTCTGATGAATAGGGCAGACAGCAGAATCAGGCCAGAAATAGAACAAGAACAGTGCGGGTTCATTAAAGACGCTGGAACAAGTAACGCGATATTGATGCTCAGAATGTTATCAGAAAGAGCAATACAAATGCAGAAGGACGTGCACCCGTGTTTTATAGACTACGCAAAGTCGTTCGACAAAGTACGCCACAAAGATCTGATGGAACTGCTCAGCAACCTTGATATATCTGGGAAAGCTATTAGAATAATCAAGAACCTACACTGGTAGCAAACGATCTGCACACGGAGAGAAAATGAATTCAGCAGATATACAAAAATAGAAAGGGGCGTACGTCAAGGATGCGTCTTCTCACCGGACTTATTCAACTTATACAGCGATATGCAGATGACACGGTGCTGATAGCAGACACGGAAAGGAAACTACAAAACTTCCTACAGAAGGTAGCGAAGTAGGGCGAGAAGAAGGGGACTAATCATAGACTACAAGAAGACATAATGCATAGTTATCAGCAAAAAGATGAGCTACAAATGCGATTTACAGGTTGGGAACACAAAAATCAAGCACGTGCGGAAGTGTTCCAACATAGAACAGAAAGTGCGACGCTGAGATCAGAAGACGTATTGGGATGGCCAAAGACGCATTTCAAAACGTGATATTTGTCCTCTTTTATGGCAGCGAATGTTGGACGGTCTCCTCAAAAATGAAGAAGAGAATCGAAGCAACGGAAGTATGGTTCTGCAGAACGATGCTGAGGATACCATGGACCGAACATGTGAGCAACGATGAGGTTTTGGAGAGGATGAAAACAAAGAGGAAGATTATACTTAACATCAGGAAGAGGCAGCTGAAATTTCTGGGACACGTAATGAGAAAGGAAGGCTTGGAAAATCTGATACTCACTATATATGAAAATTCTGTACGCAAAGAAATTTGATCTATTTTCTTCTTCTATGTGCCGTGTCCGTTCAGGGCGTTAAATTTTGTCTTTTGTTGTCTCTCCAAAACCTTGTTCTGCTGTCCATTTACTCAAGCTCATTCTTCGTCTATATTGCGTGTCCCTTCAGAACATAGGCGATCATGGCTCTCCACAATTTCCTGTCCTTCGTAGTTCTTAATAAATTTTGTCTTTTTGTTATTTCTCCTAAACTTTTTTCTGCTTTCCATTTACTCACGCTAGCTAGGTAGGTTATATGTTGTTTTCCCCTGTCCTTGTTTTCAATCTGTCCTGTGAGTATCAAATTTTCCAAGCCTTCTTTTCTCATTATGTGCCCTAGAAATTTCAACTCTCTCTTCTTGATGTTAAGTATAAGTGTTATTTTTGTTTCCATTTTCCCTAAATCTTTGTCGTTGCTGACATGTTCGTTCCATGATATCCTCAGTATCCTTCTGTTGAACCACATTTCTGTTGCTTTATCTATAAAGAGATTCTCCAGCATTTACTGCCAATACAGGAGGACTGATATTATGTAACAGTCCAGTAGTCTTTTCTTTGTTTTAATGAGAATTTCTTGTTTCTTAATTTTAATATCCTAAATTATACTCACAAGATATACAATAATAATTTTTTCATTTTTTGCAAGAGCCATTTTTGCTAAACTTTTATAATCAGGCGTAAGTGGGTACCTTGTGCCATATCTGAGCTACGCTTGGAAAATCACTATAATCACTCGGAAGGAGTTTGTCTACAAAACAGATCCAGTTTGAAACCATTTATCCAAAATTGTTTTTTATTTAGATAATCTTATACTCATGGGCAAAAGAAAGAATGGAAATTTAATTAATTTTGTTACTGTAATTTTATCACTGGCAAAATTATGAACAGCTCAAATTATAAAGATTTTTAAAAAATTGAACTTAAAATTAGAATATTAATTAATACTTATTTGGGGTAGATTTCAAAACATTGACATCAAACGTTGAGTTTAAATAGTTACTCCGGTTTCGATTTCAATCTCTGGTTTCAGATTATAAATACCATTTGTAATTGATTCTTTTTCTGGGCATATGATCCGCGCGCACGCGCACACACGCACGCACACACACACACACACACACACATATATATATATATATATATATATATATATATATATATATATATATATATATATATATATATATATATAACGACAGATGGGCATTTCTTAAAAACGGTAATTGAGCCTTGTCTTACTCTCGTGGTTAAAAGCACGCCCAGTTTAGATGTGGTTTTCCCAGGTTAGTTGAAAGGCAGTTTTGATTCCTGCCGAGAGGAGAATTTTCTTTAATAAATCTTTCGATTATCCGGGTCAGTGCCTATCAATTTCACTATTAAAAAAAATAACGAAAAACGAAGACATCTAATCAAGCACGTATATCCACTATATATATATGTGTGTGTGTGTGTAGTAGTAGTAGTAGTAGTAGTAGTAGACATCCGTTTATCTCGCGGGATAAATGTAGCGCCCTGTTTGCTCAAAATTCAGTCCTAACTTGAGTGAACTCCCCAGGGCAGGCCTGGAAAATGGTATATAGAGACCTTATGTTGCCAAGACTACATGCATCCCCCTCCCATCTCGGGAATACAGGGCATTACATTTGGGAATGGCCTGACTTCAGAAGTTGCTGGAAAGTTGTCAGTGTTGGCAGCCAACCGCCTTCGGGCTTGCATTCTGGGTTTTCTGTCAGGATTTCCTTTCCATAGATTTTTCCCTGTTTGGATATGACCGCAAGGCAGCGGAGTTTTAAAATCTGGATTTTCCTTCCCCTAGATGGACTGCCTTCTTAGAGTGTCGAGCTCCATCTACCAAAATCAGCTGGTTATGAGGCGCTAAGTTTCCGCCTTCGCCAATTCTCCGGATTGGAGCTGGAAAGGCTATTTCAGAAGCATGGCTCGGAAGCATTTTATAGACAGTCGTATCTATGGCAAACTTTGGAACATATATAATATACGTATAGAAACAATATATACATTATGTGTTTTAGAAGCTCTAAATTTTTGCTTCTGCTATATTTTGATAAGATCAACAATTTTTTCTGTATTTGTGTTTATTGATGAAATATTTCTTGATTTCTAGTTTTTTGTTTTCCTTGCGTACAATTAAATTTGTATCAGAAATACTAATACAAACTTTGGGGGTGAGTTCCTGACACCAAAACAAGGTAAAATGTCCATATAACCATATGTCCAAAGGGCCATCGTTGTACCTCAGCACAGCAACTCATAACAAATGTTCAAAATGTCTTCCACTTGCTTCTACACACGCAGGAATCCGTCAGATCATTGACTGGCGAGCCCTTTCAAATACTCCCACACGGTATCGAATGGTTTCGCAAGCCGCCAGGACACGTTGGTGAAGCGTCTCTGAATTATTAATGTCTGCTGCATAAACCAATTGTTTTATGTTGTCCCACAGATAAAAATCTGAAGGATTGATATCGGGGACCGTGCAGGCCATGGAACCAGTCTTCCCGTTACCTATCCATTTTCATGGTAGATGTCAGCCAGTGAATTGTGAACAATGTGACTAAAATGTGCTGGAGCCCCATCATGTAGGAACCATATGCGTCTTTGTATTAGCAGGGGTACATCCTCTAGCAGGTTTGGATGTGTGTTCGAAATAAAGTTCTCAAAGTTTGTAAAAGTATTTTAGATACACCCTTATATATATAAATAAATAGTACAGGTAATAGGTCCGTTGGTATATAGTCCAGGTGGATCCTAGTAATAACAAATACTAAAACTGATCCACCTAAATTTAATTGGTCTTAAGGTTAAATCTCCCATAACTTATTCATAATATTAAATCCTTATGGTCTAAATACTATTTACTGTAAATCCCAGGAAAACACACGTGCTGCTAGTATACGGAGTACCCCATAGTAGAAACCGAAATTTAGTTACAGACAACAAAAGGCTCTAGCCATAAATAAACTCCAGCCCCAGACTAATTCCCCCGTAATGAGATACCTCGCCACCCCCCAGTCAACAACACAAGCCCCTTATAATAAACAAGACGTCTCTCGGAGGGGAACTGATATTGAAAATAAATTCTAATCTCTCCTTCCAGACAAACACTTAAGAGCTAAAGACGCTGGGTTCAGACCAGCCCGAAATAGATAATACTCATGCGGAGGTAATTTTGGTTTTTACCGTAAAATAAAAAATATGGATATATACCCAACTGGACTGTTTCACTGCTCCTCAATGTGGCTAGATGTTCAATTGCTTCAAGCCTGAATGGAAACCCGACTGACTTAATATCAATCCGGTATCTTACCTCTAGGCTATCGACGCACGGCGGGAAGTAACTGAATTTTAACGTTATTCTCTATACGAAATGCACCAGCGGCTCAGAGAACTCAATTCAATTTAGTTGAAGAGTCATGCTTGATAGCAGTAGGATCTGCTGTTTTTTAAACCCCACTTTAGCTATAGAGCTCAACCGCATTTCAGAGGGCATATATATATATAGTCATCCACAGACAGTTTCGCTGTATCACAGCTCCTCAGTGTGTCTAGACGTCCGATTGCTTCAAGCCGGAATCGAAACCGGATATATATATATATATATATATATATATATATATGTATGTATATAATCTTATCAAAATATAAATCTATGCCCCAGTTTCTTTCCAATCTCACCTTTCCTGAAAGAATGACTTTCCCAAGCCAGCATACACGACCACAAAAATGTTAAAAATCAAAAACAGTTAAAAATATGTTTAAAAAGTTTAAAAAAATATTTTTTAAAAAACGGTTAAATCCATTAACTCATGTTTTTGAAGATGTACAGCATATACGTCCATCCCACACAATAATAATCTACTAACAATTTAAACAATATCCATTTATATATATATATATGTGTGTGTGTGTGTGTTTGTGTGTGTGTATACTTTTTAAATATTACTAGTTTACTTTTGTCTTGCCAGTCATTGAATTATGCCATTTTGTGTCCTTCACGTTTTTTGACTGACCTTCCAATCACCTGATGATTATTCATGAACGACCGCAAATTTAAAAGCCTTGATAAACCAATGACATCGTTGCTCTTGCAATTTCATCTCAAATGAAGAAGAGACTTAAGGAACAAAAATATTGTTCTACAGAAGGAAGCTGAGGATACCATGGACTGAACATGTGAACAATTTTAGGAAAATGGAAACAAAAATTACACTTAATATCAAAAAGAGATGGCTGAATTTTCTAGGCCACAATATGAGGAAAGATGGCTTGTAACAGGACATATTGAAGTCACAAGGGACAAATGAAAACAGCGCATTATCCCTGCCTAACGAGCTTGTGTAAATGGTTGGCAGAACAGGGATTAGGAGAGATAGCAGAAAGGCAAACTTTACTAAGAGCTACAAATGACGGGAAAATGTGGAGAGCCATGATCACCCACGTCCTGAAGGAACACGGTATATAGAAGAAGAAGAAGAAGAAGAAGAAGAAGAAGAATTATATCTACTGGCTTTTACACTCGAAGAAACTTAATAAATAAAGTGTGCTCTCCGGCAGGGTTCGAACCCGAATCTCCTATGTAGGAGAAAACACCATCAGTGAGAGTCATAGTTCTGTTGAGCCTTTTAACTAAATTTCAATTTAATTTATTTCCACTTTAAATAAACTTAAAGATTTTTTACATTTCCTTTATTATTTTCATTTGAATAGGATTTTAATCCCCACAAAATCATATATTGCTTTCTAATTAACCAAATAGCTTTTTAACGGACCTCTTGCATCTACCCCTAAATGACAGTAGTGTTGAAAACATTATTGCAGATTTGATTAATTATTTTTTAGAAAGTTTTTTTTTTTTTTTTGTCAAGGTTAGTAAAATGGATGATGGAGTTTAAAATGGTCGCAGGAAGTCGGGAAGACAGGAAGGTGACACAAGCAAAAATAATGAGTGAACAATGAACTCAGAGACTCATGGGATATGAACACATCCGGAAATGATTGTCCTACTTTGCTGCTTTACTTACATATCTCATTAGCTTTCCTCTAAACTGTTTTAGAATATATACAGACTTTCACCGACTCAGAAAAACGCAATTTATGCATGTTTAGTGTTTTTTTTTCAACAGCCACAGAGTTTCACAAAGACAGAAAGGCCTCTAAAGGAAATTATTATTTATACAAAGTTACTGAAAAGTCATTTGTTCACATTTCTTTTTACCATGGAATTTAAAAAAGGAAACAAGTCCTGGTTTAGTGCTTCCAGCGGAATTCTGTACAGCTCTCTGCTAGGCAATGGTACAAATATACAACAGCTTAATGAAGATGCGATTCAGCACAATAAAAAAGAATTGGTAAGTCTCTGAATAATCCTCCAGAAAGGATATGGTATGAGAGCGATATAGGAATGAAAAGAACCTCTTACCAAACTTTAAATAAAAGGTTTTGATCAACATTAAGCAAGGTTACAAAATGTTATATACCGTAAATTACGACGTACAGGTCGACTTGGCGTACAAGTCGATCTCAAGATTTTTTAGCTCAAATTTTTTTCAAACATACAGTAGCCTACCACTGACCTAAAACTTAGGCATACCGGTAAATAAAGTTAGGCCTCAGTATATGATAACTACATAAGGTCATATCACTTATCTGTCTCATGAGATACTAGTTGTAATATCTTTCTATATTGGTTGTATAGCAAGCAACCTAAACACAGACCGATATATACCGTATACTGTATCCTTATGACTTAGCGAACATTTAAAATTCATCATATCTATTGATACATACATTAAAGTCAACATCAACTCCTATAAAATATTAATACTGTAGATTACACATCATACCAGGTAGTTTTTGATAGTACTGTTATCGAGTGTTATTGTGATGTACAATAATTGTTAGGAGTGCTGTTCAACTTGGTAGTAAAGCTTTGCATTTTTTACACGTCATATAAGTCGACCCCTAGTTTTGGAAAACAATTTTAGGCTTGAAAACTCGACTTAAACTCCGCAACTTACGGCATATCTGACGAAAAACAGAGAGCTTATAAAGGGCAAAAAATATAAATCAAATTAGAAAGACTAGCTGTTCACATGAAAATTTGATGGTTTTTCCAATTTTCATTTTCTAATAAATCATAATTCTTAATTTAACTGGTGCACCTGTGCCATTAAAAATGACGGCAATTGTTAGAAAATTTTAATATTGAGATGCAATGAAACAAAAGTCTTGGAACAATGTATTCAATAAAGCGGAGATAAAAAATTTTCACTACTAAAACAGAAGCCAATGAAGCGTGTAATTAATCCGTTGCCTTTATATTTTCATACATTCAATGATATCAAATGTTTTTATAGATTCCTAATAAAATGCAAAGAAGTATCTGCGAAGTTATTGATCCTGACCTAGCATTTTAACATCAGCCACTCTTCCACCGTCCTAACGTAGCTTCCCTTTGCCTTTTCTAAAAAAATACTTTCATGGTAATTGTTCTGATGAACTTTCCTCCATAGCGGCTAGACATTTTGAATTTAAGCTCAGTAGTAGATTGATTGGTGCCGAGGTCTTATCAGTTTACAGTTGAAATGGTGAGATGTAACCGGAAGTTCTATGCTAATTTAGTTTCTTCTCTCGAACTCTTTTCCAGTTTCTTGCTTCCCAGTTTTGAAGTTTAACATTCAAAATTTAAATTCAATATCAGTCGTTATTTTTGGTCTTCTTAATTTATGTTCTCTTATTGTTCTTTTTCCTTGATAGTATTTTTTTCTTATGTTCCCTCTCACACAAGCCTTGCACTTTAATGGCTTTATTTTCTCGCTTGGGGCGAAAGGATAAAAAAAAGATTCAGCTTATCTGAAAATAGTAAAGGGAATATGATTTATGATTATTTACATCTAACTCTAAATGGAAGAGACGACGAGGAATTCATGAATTTTTTATGAAAAGAAATTACAAATATGTAGACAATATTTGAAAACTGAATTCCACTTCCATCTACATGGTGAATGAAAAGTAACTCTTTTATGTATGATGGACTCTCCTATCTAACTATAACTTTTACAACAAGGGTGAGTCCATTATACATAAAAGAGGGAGTTACCTTTCAATCGCCCTGTAGACGAAAGTGGAATTCAGTTTTCAAATATTGTCTCCGTATTTATAATTTCGCTATAATTAGAGAGAAAATCATTCTCTGTTGATTATTTAAAGAAGCCACAAACGTTCGAACAAATGTCCCCTAAATATTTCTGCAACAAGACGTTGTCACTGTTAGTCACTGATCTGCTACAATTAGTTTGCTTATTTTATAATTCTGCTTGTGCTTGCGTTGGTCAGGAAGTGAGTTAGTATGTACGTTATGCCTTGTCATTACTTTAGATAAATAATGTACCGTTTCATTTTGATTTCGATGACAGTTCGAAAAAAATACTCTTTCGGGGCGACGTGAAAAAAAAAAGAAAGAAAAATAAATAAATAAAGAGAGAAAGAAAAGAAAAGAAAAGAAAAGGAGGCGATAACGCTCTCACGTGTTTAACGTCTGCTTCAGTCAAATGGAAAATCTTACCAGTTTGGAATCTTTCCACTTGTGCCCTCTTCCTTAAATAATAACTTCCATTCATACTTATTATTTTCATTATAATATTTTGTTAAATTTTTTAAGCTCAAATTTTTAACTATGTAATAGGGGAATTTCTATGGGCATTTATAGTCGTGAAACTTGCAAGTAGCTTATTTAACAATCAAATAATTATCAGTGTGAATTTATTTATATATTGCCGGTGCATTTATTTATATATTTCCTGTCCCATTTGCAGTGGGAATGCAAGTAAATCAACTTAAGTTAATAAACTCATGAGTAATTATTTCCGTTACTTGTTTTCATAATCTATACTTATAAAATATTTACCTGCATTTAGATAAAATTACTTTCCGCGCAGAATGAACCGTTTATTTAATCAGTTCCTTTACTCGGACGTTTCTTACATGCAGTTTTATTTGTTCAAGTCTTTCATGAGAGGCACGCAGATACCTTCTGTCTATTAAGTGTATTTTCAAACATGCAGAGAATATTTGTAAATTTCGTCTCTTCCTATCAGTTTCAATGATGCAGACAATATTAGTAAATAGTATTTTAAAATATACAAACAATATTTGTAAAATTCATATTTCTTATTGATTTCATGCAGACATCATTAGGAAATGTTTGTACCTCTTCTATTTAGTTGTGAATTAAGTATTTGCAAATTTCTTCATTATTCCTATACGTTTCAGACATGAAAACCATATTTATAAATTTAATATACCTTTCTATTACTTTCATATATGCAGACTTCATTTATAGGTGCCTTGCTTTTACAGCATACCGCCAGGATTTTCAAATTTAACAATTATTCTTATTAGTTTCAGATATGGAGGCAATATTTGTACATTTTGATATGTTTTCAGATTGCTTATCTCTTCTGACAAATTTGATATGTGCAGGCATTATTTATTAATATCACACCTTTTAGATCTAATTTACAAGTAATACATTTGTACATTGTGTGTTTTCAAATTTTCAAACAATATTTAGAATTATATATCTTTTCCGGATAGTTTGATTGATACACGCAGACATTAAAAATAGCTCATATATATATATATATGTATATATATATATATATATATATATATATATATATATATATATAAAAGACATTTTATGTTTATACATTCTCTTTATAGATACAAATATTTAAGTACTCTGTTTATAATAAACATTATTAATAACATTTACCGGCCTGAATGTCCGAGAAATTTTCATAGAAAATATTCGTCCTCCGACAGGAATCGAACCTGTAGCCTATACGGAACCGAATCGGTTAAAAGGCACGTCAGGCTATATGAAATATGTGCATGTGTATATATATGTGTACACATATACATGAGGAAACAGGCTCTAAAATATATGCAGGCATTATTTGTAAATTTCGCGTTTGTCCATTTAATTTGTAAATAAATTCATACTACACTGTTTCGGCTCCCTTGGCATGACAGGCCCCCAGAATCTAACTTTTAGTATCACATTGTGGGAAAATTAAATAAATTCAGTAAATAAAATAATAATAATGAATAAAAAAAAAGAAAATATATTTTCCCATAATGATAGTTTATAAAAGAACCATACATTTTATTATTCCACTTAACTTCAACAAACACCCATTAAGTGTATAAAAAGGCAGACATTTCTTTCCCTCTTCTTTTTTTCTCCCGCTTGCAACAATATGTAAAAGAGAGGAAAAAAGGACACCTCCCGCTGGGGCACGTTTTTCCGGTCCACTGACTACTGAACTATCTTTCCACTTTCTAACGCATGGAGTTCGCACGCCTATTAAGTAAATCAACGTTTTCTTTGGTCGTTCCAACTCAGCGCAAAGCTGACTTTATCCTGACCAATACGATCATCCTTATCATCACTTACACAAACTTACTTCTGGACCAAAAAGAAGACACAACATCCAAAAAAGGACCAGAAAAAGGAACTCGTTTCCACTATTTCAACGAATAGTGTTCACACGTCTTTTGCTGAAACTCCACCGATAAATTGAACTTACTTTTAGTTAGGTCGTCTCAACTCAGGATAAGGCTGATTTAATCTTAGCCATTATAACTACCGATGAAGTAAATACAACCTTTTTTTGGTCGTTCCAACTCAAGGCAAGGCTAACTTGAGCTAGATCATTATAACGCTTATCCTTACTTACCCTAACTTCTGGACCAGAAAAAGAAAATGAACATACCCAAAAGACATTGAGAACTTTGTTTCCCTACAGTTTCTATATGAAAGGGGAATTAACGTTTCGTAGTAGAAGCCCGGGTTTTTGTAGGCTTTTTCAATTGTTTACATGTGAACACACACACATCCTACAACAGATGGCAACAAGCAAACTTTTAAATTCCATAACAAGAATTATTTCAATCTTTTTACTCTGTATACGATCTTGAATTATATTTATTTTCTCATTTTGTAGTCAATCTTTTATTATTTATTTTCGCTTTGAAGACATTATTCCGTTATATTTGCCTTTTTTGTTTTCAATGCGGTCACCATTTCTAAGTTGATATCATTGAAATTTTCCGCCGTTTCTCTCTTTTCTTTGTGATATTCAAAACCCTGTCTCTTTCCATTTCACTTGCGCAGTCAAAAAGAGTATCAGACTCAGCAAACTGCTTGACCTTTGATAACATGTCACTTCTGATCTCCCTCCAGGCTTTCCTAATTTTATAGGTCAGAAATATTTGACCTACTAACTCTTATAGTGTGTTGAATTTGATACTATGAGAATCAAGAACCGGGGTTTCGAAGTCATTGTGCTTGAACCAATGATTCCGTTCCTTTCATTTTGTGCACTTGAAGCCTTCACCTTGGGTCAGATCTTTTTTGATGGACCTTAATTGGACCACTTGATCTTGACTTGGCTTGCAAGTGAAAAATTTAACTGAAGAGAAAATGGTAACAAGAATATTTATACCATCAACATTAAGATAATAATAATAATAATAATAATAATAATAATAAAGTTTTATTCTTGCTGCACAAGACCAATGCTTACTAGAAATTACCAATAACACATACGGAAAAATTGTTAGCCCAAAATGCAGATACTGTGAAAGATATCCAGATACAGTTGACCATCTTGTATGAGGTTGCACTGAATATAAAACCCAGCATGACAGAGTGGGCCAGTATCTACAAAGGAGAATATGCAAGTTTTATGGAGAGGAAACTGCAAGAGATTTGTATGAACACCACCCAGATCCGGTTACGGACTTAGGATCTGTAATCTGTAACAATTTTATGGGACTTTACGATACACACAGGCAGAACAATCAAAACTAATCGCCCAGACATGGTGATCAGAGACGGCCAAAATAGAATAGGATTCCTTATTGACGTGGCAATCCCTGTAGACTCTCTAATGTATCTTTGAAGAACTACAAAAAACTATCAAAGTACAAGGACCTTGAAATAGAAATCTCAAAAATATGGCACGTGAGGACATCAACAATTCCAGATGTAGTTTAGGCCCCTCTGTTTGATTGAAAAATGTCCCAACAAATCCATTGAAGGAATTCCTGGTAGTCCAAACCTTAAAGAAATACAAAAAAAATATACTTGCAAATACAGCTCATACATTACGAAGAGCTTTATCTATGTAAAATATGTGGTTGTTATTTGGGTTTTTTTTTTTTTATTTATTATTTATTATTATTTTTTTTTCATTTGTTTTTTGTTTTCAAAAATGTTCAGTGGTAAATGTCAGGATACCATTTCTGACCTTCGATCTGTGGTTGGGACCCGGATGGAAATGTGTATACAACAGAAATCAAAGGAAATAATAATAATAATTCATTACAATGCACAGAGACGGAACAATGAAAGCTAATCGCGCAGATCATAAATCACAAAAAATAGAATGCGCTTTCTTATTAACACAGCAGTTCCTAAATTCTCTTATGTAGATGTGAAGATCTTTTAAAAAAAACTCAAATACAAGGATCTTGAAATAGAAATTTAAAAAAAATGTCACATGAAGACATCAGTAATTTCATATAATGTTGTGAATCCGTGTTTCATTGGAAAAGGCAGAAGAAGGTTGATAAGAAGAAACCCTTCGCAGCCTATACCTTAAAAAGAAAAAAAAGTTGTTCTCACGAGCACAGTTCACATCCTACAAAGGGATTCATCAATGTGTTTGTAGGTTGTTTTGTTTTCTTCTTTTTTTACAGAAACGTACAGTGTAAAGGTTATTTTTGACCTTTGATTCCTTCTTGGGACCCGGGAGAAAAATGTGTACACAGTAGAAATCAAAAGAGATGATGATGATGAGGATGATGATGATGATGATGATGATTTGCTTTGTTTAATCAAGAAGGGCTACAGTAAATAATCCCTTCAGTCCCACACATTTGTTTGTCACTTGCCTGACCATAACCAGTTAGTTGTTGTGATGTATTCGTAAATACAGAGTTAATTCCCTTGTGTCATGTGAGCAAAAAATAAAAACTAAGATAAAGAAAAGCAAGTTGAACGACCGGAAATCCAACTCGGTTTTATAGTAAACAAAACACATTTTATTTTTATTTTAGTGATTTGGTCAGAGGCTAAAAAGGAAAAAAAAAACATAAAAGGCTTGCCGGCAAGAACTTAGAAAAACTTTAAAATAACTTCACATTTTGATAAAGCTGTGGCTACTGACAGAGTTTGTTTTGCTATGAACTGCTACAGATAAACACGCAAGACGTTTCGTCTAGACATTCACTTTTTGCACACAGTTGTCCAGCACAGTCCAATATAAATATGATAGATAACAGTCATGTTGCCAAGGAGCTGTCGCACTTCTCATTTCTGTTTATGAGCGGGAGTAGTGGCGAGGAGAGTTTTTTTTTTTTAGGTTTGAAAGATATGGCAGCTAAGACGACTTGGGAGTCACAACTGAATATTTAGGAACACACTCAATCATAGACTATTTGAGTGAACTGGGTTAGCCGACCTGTGGATATTCCTAACTGGGACACACCTGAAAGGTTATGAGATGCTTTTAACAATATATGTCACCACATTGCGCATATTTGGCTGTGATGAATGTGTCTGCTATATTTTTATCTGATTGGGTGTCATGATGTGTATAATGGACTACGTATGTTTGTATCCCAGCTTCATTTTGTTGGCATGATGCCCTCTCATTCAATAATAATAATAACTCTATTTAAGAAATGAATAGCTTTAGTTGGGGCCTTTCGAAGTCAATATCTGCTAATTTTATTTTCGTAGCCGAAACGTCTCCTCAAACACATATATGCACTGGATATAACGTATCTATATTTAGGCAGCATATCTTCAATCAAGGGTGAATTGTGAAGACAAAAAATTAATGTAATTGATGGTTGTGAATTTTTTTTGTAAGATGATCTTGGATAAGACTGAAAGGATTACAATAAAAATAGACATAATATGTCTACGTTATTCAACCAAACATGCTTGAATGAAGATATTTTGCCTAAATACACACACACACACATACACATATGTATGTGTGATTGGTTGAATGCTGTCTCAGACAAAAAAAATTTTCTCTTAGTATTTCACCCCTGAAAATAATTTTGGAAGAGATTGATAGTACTTGTGAAAATAAAAGAAATAACCAAAACTACGGCGTCTTTCTTAATCAGTTTAATAACAACACTAAGAAATTGATCAGTGAATTTGAGAGGATTAAAATGAAAATAGACGTAATATGTCTAGAATATTCAACCAAACATGCGTGAATAGATATAACGTATATATATATATATATATATATATATATATATATATATATATATATATATTAGGTTGGTGCAAAAATAATGACGTTAAAAAATACGTCAAAAAACGTCATTATTTTTGCACCAACCTAATATATATATTAAGCATGTCTGATTGAATAAATTACAACCATTATGTCTGCAAATTTTTAACAAAATCCGTTCATACTCACGAATAAACTTCCATGTACAGATGTCAAAGGATCAGAGATATTTGCTATAGCTGTTTAAATTTCTTTAATTTTCATTTCCAAAGTACTTCCGATCTTCCAAAATTATCTTCAGGGATGCAAGTAGTACAAAACTATATGTTGTTTCTTAGTACACGCATTTATACAAAGTTGCGCATTGTTATCCATTACCGTAATTTTTTCATTATGCTTTTAAAGGCAAAACGGTTGACAATGTGCTGAGCGTTCATTTGAACATTATGGAATTTTTTATTCTCTCTGTGTTATAATGTCATAGTCCCGCGTGCATGAAAGCGTGAAAAAAACTGTTCCTTTATAGGCATTTCATAACATTACTGCAGTATTAATAGTTGATTCTGTTCAGTGCTGGCTTTAATTTTTTTTTTTTTTACTATAAATTGCTTCTAGTATCAGTAATCTAAATTTGTTGTTTTCATGGTGTAGGATAGTTGTTTTGTCGATTAGTAATTTTTTATATTGTGAATGTGGACATGAATGTTGTCGTAGATGTTTCCCAATGGACGAATGGTCAGACATGTGTAGAGTAAGCCTTCTTGTTAATGTATTTGTCGTATACCCAAAATATATATTTGTTTTTATTTATTTATTTATTTATTTTTGTCGGAGATACATTCTCCCAAGGGACATTTAATTTGCTATATAATGTTGGTTTTACGTAATAAATCAGTTAGTGGGGAGAAGTTATTGCGGATAATTACATTGGTTGTATTGTATTTTTTATAATATATGATTAATTTTATTGTTTTTATTAGAATCCATGGAAGATATGTTAGTATAAATAAGATTCTTTATCATTTTTTCATCCTATTTGCAGTTAGCCTGCATCTGGTTACAATATAGTAGTTTGATATATTCAGTGTCCTTTGGGGAAGTACTATATTCTATTTGATGTGTGCTGAGATGTTTTATATATCGTCTTATTTGTTCATCTACAATGTGCTTCGGGAAGTCATTATTAATGAGAGTCTGCTTAATAATTTTTTAGTTCATTGTAGAAAATCTTTTTTGTGAAGGAATTAATTTGTGCTCGGTTAATTAAATTCTGTATAAGTACTATTTTGTAGTAATCTGGACATTCACTCTTATAGTTGAGAGTGCAAGAGTTTTTGTTGGTTGTTTTTTATACGGAAAGGTAGTAAATATGTTGTTATTTGCGTCTATTCAAAAAAAAAAAACTCCGTCCTCAAATTCACATACGCACTTAAGAAAGATAACAAAATCCATTTTCCTTGACATTTTAATTAGAGACAAATAACAACACATTTACTACGTCTCCGTATAAAAAAGTTTTTGCTGGTTGTTTTTTTAGGCAGGACCGGAAGCTGAAGTAGGCCTTGGCGATAGCGTTCTTGTCAATGTTGGGCATGGTGTTCCTGACGGCTGTCTTGAGATCTTCCTTGGTGCTGTAGGGTTTGCTGTTCACCTTCCTCCCCAAGATTCCCCACGTGAGGATTGCAGTCTGTCGATAAAGGGATGCTATCAATGGTATGAGGAACAAATGTCATCCTTGACAAGATGCCCGATTGTTTGTCTGGCTGGTGCTTGGCGATTTCCCTCATATTTTTGTTGGAGTTCTTGATAGCCTCGGCAACGTCGGCGACAAACTCGGACGTTCTAGTGACGCTAAAGTTTTTCTTATGAGTCTTGCGTTATGGCTTGAAATTGTCCTTGTCGTCTGCGGCACCATATGGTCTTTGCAAGGTCGTAGACCACAGTTTTAGGATATTTAAACAATTCAATAATTTCCATGGCATTTTAGCCGGCGTGAAGGCTCCCCACAACAACAGCTCGACGATCGTATTCTGAAGTCATGTCGATTACTAAGCACTTCGTATGTCAATGGCCAGGCAGCTACTGAAGTGTAGTACTTTCTCCAAACCTCGCTATGCTGTGACATCACGACCCTGTTGCTGCGTAAAAATTCTGGATTTATCTGCGCCACTATTGGATCTGACGTGACTAACCGCTCGGTCACGTAGGACTTACGGTCAAACAAAGCCCGAATAGTTACTTTTGAACATACATGTTTCCCCATAGGGAATGCAGGTTCGAATCCAGTCGGGGAACGCATATATTGCTGACAACATTTCTCGAATATTCAGGATGATAGATGTAGTTGGATAAAAAATACTGTTTAATTAAAAAAAAAAAACAGAGCTTCTACTCGAATATGAATATCCATAAAAAAATAACGTTTAAACAAAATATAAAAAAACAAAATATAAACATATATATATATATATATATATATATATATATATATATATATATATATATATATATATATTCTAAAATTCCCAGTATCCCTCTGACGTGTGTAAGTGTACTCCTACCAACATAACAAATTTAGTTCAATGAAGTCCTGAAGGACGAAACACGTCACAAGAAAGCATTTCCACTTTGTCATACAATTTCCCCACTACTGATCCTGATATATAAAAATATATTTCGTTATCTCATATATATATATATATATATATATATATATATATATATATATATATATATATTATACTCACTGGCTAATTAATTAACTACACATGAACAAATGCTCTTTTATGCTAATTTTTAATCAGCCAATAGTGTGGCAGGAATTTAATGGATATAATTACTTAAACTTGGTCATGGCGACCTGCTGAATTTCATTTCATGCATTAGTATTGAAAAGAAAGTTGATTTAAGCGTCTTTGAACGCGACATTGTCATTGTTGCCAGACAGGTGGAGCACAGTATTTCAAAAACTATATATCTACTAGAATCTTCACGCACTACCCTCTCTAGAGTTGACAGAGAAGGGTCAGAAAAAGAATGCAATGCGCGGCAATTCTTTCAGTGGAAATCCCTTGTTGGTAAAATAGGTCGGAGATGAACGGTAAGACTGTTTCCTGATAATGAAAAGGCAAAAAGAGATATTTCTTATTGTCATAAACGTTATTTTTAGAGGGTAAACATGAGTTCCTATTCCTGTTTTGCTTTTGTTTTGTTTTTTGCGGGGGGGGGGTTGTTTGTTTTTTCTTTAACAATGAAATTAATGACAATATTGAGAAGTCCTACCTTAACTGTGCCGCCGACAGGAATCGAACCTGTCTCCATTCTTCATAACGGGAACCGCTTTTTTAGCCGAGGCAGTCTGCTACTAGTTTGGGCACAGAGACCAGCCTGAGAGAGAATGGGGTCTGGATTACCTATTTAAGGAAAGTATATCTTTTGTTGGGACGCCTACCAATCAATGTCTTCTAGCTTCAGTTTTGTACCCAAAACGTAAACAACAGTCATTTTGTGAAAAAAATCTCTTAGATCCGACCTTATTTCTTATGACAAGGAAGCGAGACTTTCCCGAGAATGAGTCGCTGTACTGCTTTCAAATCAGATTAGGTAAGCAGTTGTGCAGCAAACCTATGACCACACCCGGTCATGGAACGGATGATGTTGATCTTGATGATGATGATGATGATGATGATGGGGCTTAAATGCAATAACAAAAATATTGCCAAATACATTTTATTGTATAAAATAAATATTTTTGTTGTTGTTGTTGTTGTTGGGCTAAGATCTCGTAGTTCTGCATGTACATGCACAGACACACACATACACACATACATACACGAAAAGACACACACACACACACACACATACAAAAAGGTGTTTCATTAAGACGGATCAAAGACCGCAGTAAATAAATCAATGTTATTGGTAAAAATTTATTTCTCTATAGGATCATGTTATTTAAGTCATAGCAATTATGGGTGAAAAATAATATATATATTAAAAAGAAGAGAGAAACCACAAACGTTTTTGGTTGTAATGTGGAATATTTAAATAAATATTATGCTTTATTTTCCATAATTTCGCTACACGTGATTCTGGTTTCGCGACCGTCATCAGGTAAAGGGTAGAGATTTCCACATATTATTAAAAATAATTAATTTTTTCCTTTGTTTTTCGATGTTAAATATACTCCGTATGAGACATTCTCTTTTTCTGTGTTCTGTGTTATGTCTTTCTTGAACTGGCAGTGAAGAGTTCTGCGTGAAGGGTTATAAAACAATTAAAATTGGTCAGGAGAAATGGAGTAGTTATCGGCAATCTTATCTTTTAATGACCCCTGTGTGTTCTTAGATCTACTTCCATTTTCGTGTGTTTCTGTCAGTATGCGTGTATATATCTGTATATCCCCTCTCCATACATACACACTATCTCACTACGAGGAATCAGTGAACTCATCTGTACACACACACACATATACACACACACACAAACATCCCACATACAAACACCCCACACACAAACCCACACACAAACACCCCACACACAACCCACACACAAACACCCCACACACAAACCCACACACAACTTAGGAAGTATGTGTGTCTATGTGCACATATGTGTGTGTATGTATGTGTGTGTATATACTCATTCCGTGTAACTTTGGAAGTATAGGTATGTACGTATGTATGTATGTGTGTGTATGTACTGATTGCTTGTAATGGGACGGTGTGTGTGTGTTTGTGTGAGCGTATGTGTGTGTATATGTGTGTGTATGTGTGTGTGTGCGTACAGATGAGTTCACTGAATTATGGAAAATAAAGGATAGTATTTTTTTTAAAAATCCACATTAAAATCAAAAACGTTTGCGGTTTCTCTCTTCTTTTTTAATATACACACTTTTCTTTCGTTGTAATTACTATAACCTCTTCGTATATATATATATAATTCCATTATCCGTAACTTTTAATTTAAAAGAGGGCTCAATAAAAAGTATAGTTAAATATTATTTATTTTAGGATATTAAAACAAAAAGATGTTAAAAATCGTTACACAATTATGTTTCAACACTACAAATGGGTTTCCTCGGTCGATAGTGTTGAAATATAATTGTAATTGTGTAGCGACTTTTAATATGTTTCTGTTTTAATATCCCAAAATAAATTATATATATATTAATTGATTCATCGAGTCTGATAGAAACCTCAACAGAATGCATAAAGCACTGGACGGCCGTTTCGTCCTATATTTGGGACTCATCAGCAGTGCGCATCCACTACCGAGGGAAACGAAACCCCGACGGTTAGGGTGGCAAGCGAACACCATACCAACTGCTCCACCGGGCCTCGGTGACCGAGAGATTGCAAATCAGGCTCAATGTAGCGCCGCTCACTCCCATATTCTGTGGTGGAACTCAACTGAGATTCTCTCTAACCATAGGACTGAGCCCCCTGGAGCCACGACTACTCTCACCAAGCCGCTCCAACTATATAAAAGAATTGATGGATTTATTTTTATAGCTTCAAACGTTATTTTTAGTGGATACCTGCATTTGAGACAATGATAAAATGACTGATGAAATAAATGAACAAAGTCTGTAAAATGGAATTTGTGAAAAGCACTTGGATGGTTATATTTTTTCTTATTCTGTCATCAATATTTTGGCTTTGTAAGAATATTCTTGGAACAACTGAAGATATCTAAGGAAACACTGTTGGCATGACAACCTTGCTACTTAGGAACACTGTTAAATTTGAAACATTTTTATCATTAAATAAAATTCAAAAATAAATATATGTGAACTATCTGTGGTATCTTAGTACATAGGAAAAGGTTTGAATAAAATGTAAATATGGTAATTTCATACAGGAAACCAAAAGAAATATATATATATATATATATATATATATATATATATATATATATATATATATATATATATATATATATATATATATATATATATATATTAAAACTTTGATCATTTTATAAACCAAATATAGTTTAGCTGATGGAAGCAGCTCACTTACTTTTTGGCAGGTGTACAGGAAATATTACCCGACGTTTTCTGTTTCAAATAAGATTTCGGTCTTATTTTTATTTTTTGTTTATTTTTTTCATCAATAGGATTAAATGAGTTCACCTATCGTCCAGTTCACACTTCTTACCAATCTTTTGAACAGGTTAGAGGTTTATCCTTTATTTCCTACTTAGAGTTGATTTTCCGGTTCCTTCTAAAGTCTTTTCCTTCTCTTTCAGCCCCAGTAACTCCTTGCGTCTTAGTGGCATTATCGCTATGTTTGGGGTGAATTGATTAAAAACAAAAATATGGAAATCAAACTAAGTTGCAAAACTACAAAGTTCTAGAAATGTTTTTTTGAAAAAAGGTTTTTGCAATTGGAAATTTTATTCTTGAAATGCTGAAAATGAAATTAAATATGACTTTTTAATACTATTTGGGTAAAATTATACTTTTTATTAAGATGCCAGAGCGAAAACATTTGTTTTCAGTTTTTATTTATTTATTTATTTATTTATTTTTGTTTTTGTTTTTGGATAGATTTCAGTATTTGAAAAGTGCCACGGGAATTTTGCAGGATCTAAAATGGAAAGAACACATATAATTCAGAAAAATAAAAAAATCAAACAAGTGTTTAATGTGTTTATTTTGGTCACAATGTTTTCACTGCCAAATGTTTTCCTTTTTTAACTTTGTAACTCCTACCTCAGGTTTTTCGGGCAAAAAATGAATATAGTTTTTACATATTTTTAACATAGTACAACTTTTACATTTAAATTTTACAGTTTTAGCATAGCACGAGTTTTGATTTCATGTGGAAAAAATGTTTTTTATTTTCGAACACATCAACTAAAATGTACAACAGAATATAAGTGGAATATATGTGTAAATGTCTTAAAATATTTTAATAATTTAAATAAGTGTGAAATATTTGTAATATGAAATTCATAACAGCTTGTCTGGATTTAATTCGATAAAAAACTCTCATTCGAGAAGAGGTTGGTCTGCAATAGCCGCAGTATACTTTGGGCTCATCCCAGATGATATCAAAATATACCTGGCACTCAATGTTACACCAGATCATCAGAGAAGCCAGGTACATCAGCAGGTTGATCAGAGATGTGCAGAATTCATACTTTCATTTGATGCAAGTAGCTGTCCCTTACATGTAAACAGGTGATTAGGCTATCGATGCTTAGCATGTGTGCATGTAGAACAACCAGGTGACAGGTGAGGCTAGTTGAATTATTTTTCGGCTACACAGTTGAACTCTCTGCCCGAAGGCAGAGAGGGACCCGGACAAGGCTCCACCGAAGGGCAGAGTCTCGTTCGGTGAGGTAGACTGACCCTGAACCCGTTTATACGGGTTCGAAAGGGAATATTTTTGGCCGAGCCTACGGGCTCGAACCCACGTTAAACCCGGCCTTGTGCTGCATGCAACCTTCGTGGGGGGCGGGGGGCTAAATATGCCAGATGACAGGTAGGTATATAAGGACTTCAGCCAAGTGGGGAATGGAAGGGAATTTTTCATATCATCATGAGAAGAAGAATCCACATTTGGAGAAACACCCAAAACCACACATCCGCTTGTCCACAATCATTGACAATATCCAACGTTGAATAAAAAATAATTTTACGTGTGTGACATTTACTCTCATATTAATCTGTGCATTGATAGTATATCTGAAAACTTAGATCCACACTTAAAATGCATGCAAATTAAAAAAAATACTAGCAAATTTTTAAAAAGCAATAAAATTTTAAAAAGAAAGCAAATCAAAAAATGAAGGCAAATTTCTAAAAGCATTCAAATTAAAAATAAATCCAAGGAAATTAAACAAATAAATGCAATTTTTTTTTAAATTGCATGCAAATTAATGGAGGTAAATTAAAAATGCAAGTAAATTTTATGTAAATTAAAAAATTGGGTGCATGTGCAACACCCGGCTGTGTGCCGACCATGTCAGTGGTAACCAAATATGTATCCCTGTCGTCGGCCCTAGACAGCGGTAACCAATTGTGTCACCCAGTCGTCGGTCCTCAAGTTCCTTCAGACCGCCGTGGTTACCATTAAGCTGACTTTTCACTCGTTAGCGTGTGACGCGTTTTGTCGCTGGTATCGTGTTGATGGCACGGTTCCACTCAACTGAGCTAACGTTTGTCTGTTCAAGACCCCTCTTTCTTCTGCCATGTGTTTTTCATCTCAGTGGGTGAAAAGATCGTTGGTGAAGCAAACTTGAAATGAAGACGGTTTGACAATTTGGGAGTTACACAAAAAAACAAGAATACTTTGAAATAAAGAATTAACTCAGGTTAAAAATATAACAAAGATTTGGTTTATATATGATCTCTTGTATACAGTGGTTTTAACGCTTCACACTTGTTGTTATAATCAAATGACACTGGGATCCTTTTCGTAGTCTGCGACTTGTTTTGATAGTAATTTAAATTTCTAGGTTCTGATCTTCAGGTCTGGCACAAGGTCTTTGTCATGAGGTCTCAGTGAACGATACGGATTCCGGTATGTACCTCTCTGTCTCTCTTCTTCTTGTGTCGCCTGTTCATCTGTTACCTCTTCTAGTTCTGAGTTCAAAATCTCCAGCTTATATGGAGTCCTGCGTCCGGTAGGGCTGGGGTTGTCTAGGGTCTAGGTTCAGTTGTTTTTTACCATAAGTATCAACCTTTTCTAAATTTCCATATATGGAAATACATTTACTCAAGTGGTTTTCCAAATTTGGGGTTGTCCAGACCCCTTTTGAGTGCGGTCAGAGGAATCAAGCCGACCCTTAACTTCTACTCTATTTACACTTCCCCTCGTAACATCGCCCTATGTATTATAATGACGAATGCATGGGATTCTTTTCTTCTGGGTGGTTGATTAGAAACATATGTTTTTTTTTTCTTGTCCAGAGGAATCATGCATGCTATTTCACCCGGATTTCTCTATCGACAGTATATGTTCTTATTTTACCTGACATCTTTGCGGATACCTTTTTTTTGAGTTTGTTCAATCTTACTATATTTCATCTAGTTACATTTGGGTTCGAGTTTCCTTGGAATTATCTCAAAACATGATTTTTCAACGTATTTTGTTTTTAATTTTCTTTTCAACTTTTCAATCCATCTTCCGGCAATTTCAACAATTGTCATCCAGTTGGCAGACTCTGTCCTCTTCTTTCCATTCTCGTTTTTTTTTTTTTTTTTTTTTTATCAACCTCCGGAGTTCTCAGTGTCACAGACAAGTTAAAAAAGTAATCATTTTACCTATAAGAGATTTATTCTCATATTCTTATTCTTATATTCTCATAATCTTATTCATCTATACAATGATGACATTGTTCTTCTTCTCTATGCGCTGTGTCCCTTCAGGCTGTAGGCCATCATGGCTCTTCACAATTTCCTGTCCTTCATAGCTCTTAATAAATTATGTTTTTTTGCTATTTCTCCTAAACCTTGTTCCGTCATCCATTTACTCAAGCTCACTAAATAGGTTATGCGCTGTTTTCCTCTGTCCGTTTTGCCTTCAATCTGTCCTGTGAGTATCAGATGTTCCAAGCCCTCTTTCCTCATCATTTTCTTCCTGGTGTTAATTATAATTTTCCTTTTTATTTCCATTTTCTCTAAAACTTCATCATTGCTCACAGGTTCTGTCCATGGTATCCCCAGCATCCTTCTGTAGAACCACATTTCTGTTGCTTTAAGTCTCTTCTTCATATTTGTCCAGCATTCACACCAATATAGGAGACTGATATTACTGGTAACACGCAACAATATACTTTTCTTGTTTCTTTTTAACAAAGTTTTCCTGTTTCTTAATACTATGCCTAGCTTTTGGAAGGCTTCTTCGGCCATCTCAATGCGCCTTCGGATTTCAGTGTCGCACTTTCCGTCCTCTGTTAAAACACTTCCGGTATATTTAAATATATTTGGCAACTACGACTTGCAATTCGCACTTTGGGCTCATTCTTTTACTATGAGCCATGCATTCTGTCTTCTATCAGTTGATGTTTTATCCTTTCTTCTCCCTTTCCTTCACTACATTCTGTGGGATCTTTTTGTAGCTTCCTTTCCGTGTCTGAAATCGACACTGTGTCATCTGCATATCTTATATTGTTAAGATTGTGACTGCCAATAATGAAACCTCATTCGCCTCATTGTATAGGTTGAATAGCTTCCCTGAAAAACACATCCTTGTCTCACACTCCTTTCAATTTTTGTATATCTGTTTAACTCATTTTCTATCCGCATGCTGCCAGTATAGGGTCTTGATTATTCTAATATCCTTCCCAAATAAATCAAGGTTCCTAAGTAGTTCCAACAGATTTATCGAACGCCTTTGCATAATCTATAAAACACAGGTACACATCCTTCTGCATTTGTATTGCTCTTTCTGATAATATTCTGAGTATAAATATTGTGTTCCTTGTTCCAGTGTCTTTGACGAACCCATACTGTTCGTGTCCTATTTTCATTCTGATTCTACTGTGTGCTCTATTCATTAGAATTCGGATGATAAGTTTTGTTATGTGGCTCATTAGGTTGATTGTCTGATATTCATATTCATTTGTACATGGCTTCTTAAACAGTGCTATGAAAACAGATCTGCTTAGGTCTTCCAGTATATCAACAGTGTTGTAGTTTTCATTCATTCTTTCTGTAATCTTGTCTATGCCGAAATCATCTAAGTCTGCCAGCATCTCTGTTACAATTCCGTCTGAGTCTACGCTTTCTTTCTGTTCAATTTGGTTAGTGCAGATCACACTCCAGATTTTAATATTTTCGGTCCTTCCATATTTCTGTCTATTGCATGTTGTTCTCTTTCGTCGTAGAAGATATTGCTGACATATTTGTTCTATGTCTGAAGTATTTTTTCTTTCTCTAATAACAGCTTTCCGTTCTTCGATTTTATGCATCCTTTTGATGCACATGTCTTTTGTCCTGTTCTCTTAGGTTTTTTATGCACATCTCCTTTATTTGTGATAGTCATTCTTTCTTATTTCGGAAGTTTTATTCGTTGAGTCCTTCCTCTTTGGCTTGCCCACAGTTATTCCTGATTTCTTTGTGTAGTGTCCTATATTCTGTTCCGTGTTTTGGTGTTTTGTCTCCTTATTATCATACAAAAAATTTCATTGCCATTCGTTCTTTTTTTTCTTTGTTTCCCTTTGGGATGCTCAAGGTTGAGGATGATACTAAAGTTTCTCTTAATGTGTCCCACTTACTAGTTTCCATTTTTATTTTGTTCCTCGGGTCTGCTTTTCACATTGTCTTTATATTTCATCTTTAGATTCGGGTCATTCAAGTGTCTGTCGTATTACACTTTGGGTGCTGCCTTGAACCTCTTCAATTTTTCTAGTTTCATTCGAAGTTTGCATGTCACTGGACGGTGGTCACTTTCAAAGTTGGCAACTGCCTTACTGAATTTCTTGTTCATAGTTTTGTAGTCGTGTAAGATAGTGTTTTTATTTTTATTTACTTATTTATTTATTTGTTTGTTTCTCCTCTTTGGCTTCTCCATGTCCATATACGTTTTGGATGTCTTAAAACCAGGTGTTGGCTACTATCTAGTCATTTGCCGTACCTCACTGGAGCCATTTTTTCTCTGCAGACATTAGCTGTTCCTAGTCTGAATTTACCAACTATTTCACCATCTCTCTCGTTGCCTACTTTAGCATTCAGGTCTACTATGACAATTGTAACTTCTTACGATTTACATTCAGCCTTGGCGTTGACTAATAACATTACATATCTTAAAACTGAGATTCACCTAAAAAGCATGCAAATTAAAAATAACAGCGAAATTAAAAAGGAATACAAATTTTAAAAAAGCATGCTAACTGGAAAATGCATGCAAATTAAAAAAATGCTGGCAAATTAACAAAAAGCATACAAATGAAAAAAGGTAGGTAATTTAAAAAAAAACAAAACATACAAATTAAAAAAATGCATCCAAATAAAAAAAAAAACGCAATAATTTTATGTCTGAGATTTACTTTCATATTCATTTGTACAAAGAGAACATTCAGTCAGTCATTTATGTGCCATGCGTGATACGCGCTTAGGCGATCATGTATCTTTCGATACATGACTGACGAGGCAGATTTTTTTCTCGCAGCAGGTTGCCATTTCTTTCTGCGGTAGACCAGTTGCCATCCAAGGCTATAGAATCCGGTCTGTCCTGCTATTTATCCATAGCTGGGGGAAGAAGAAGAGGATTCGTACCAAGGGTATTAGCACGTAAGTGAATATAATGGATTCGAGTGGAATTCGAACTCGGCTCTCCGATTCCTCAATCGAGCCGCTATCCATTACTCCACCGTGGAAGCTTAGATCTGCCTAAAATGCTTAAGTAAACCTCTCTCCATTTCCTACCGTACTTGTCCAGGTTAAGCTGTTACACTCATTGTTAATCTCGACAGGAATCACTTAGCTTTAAGAAGATTAGCAGTGCTAGAGAATCCTTATAAGAAATTGAAAAATTATAAATTTTTAGCTTCTTGAAATACATTTTCTTTTTTATGTGTTTATCCTTTACAGAAACCATAAACCTTCAAACTAACATTTGCCACAATTTCTTTAAAATTCTTGTAACAATTTTACAGACGCCAGCCAAGAAGAGTTTGTCTTTTCTCTTTTCCAATTGTCACTGAGTGATAACTAGTCTTACGATGTAATTGAAATGTATCCATCCATGATTTCCAATGATAATTCCTTTTCCTTGGGGCTTTCTTTCAGCGAGGCAAAGCAAACATGATTATTAAATATTTCAGTTCATATACATTTTATAAATTGAAAACTGATGTAGCTATGAGATTAGAGCTTGTAAGTTCCTGAGAATTTTACTAGATGAAAAAGACTTGGGGCAATTTGATTGTCAACTTTCTCCAGCTGTAAAAACATTGACAGTGTCCATGTAAAACCAAATGCTCCCTTGATTGGTTCAGGCTTTACTTTCTGCTTGAATAATTCCGCCTAAACAAACGTTCAGGTCGTTCATGGGAAGAAATCAAGCATTTTACTAAATGAGTTCAAGGTTCTAAATATTTTTGTTTTAATTATTGTCCCTTTTAAGTATAAAATCTAAGAGTATCCAATTCCTAAGATGTTTTAAAGATAATATTAACCCTTTGTTGGTGGTTTTTAATCAAAGAAGATCAAAATATGGGCAACTTGGATCTTTGTGCCTGCAAAATGGTACGTAGTTCCAAGTTTGTGTTATTTGTCATCAACCGATTCTTACACAGATGATTAGAATTATGATGCATAAATAAACAAGAATAATGAACATGAATGTTACTAAATAAAACAAATACACGTGATGTCTACTTAACCAATGAAAAACAAGCAACACACACAAAAAATACCAGAGTTTAATTTTATCCTCGAAGTTTCATTTTCTGATGAAGCTTAAATAAAAACGAAACATGTTAAATTCACAAAATTTTCCTATTTGCTCCTTATCATATATATATATATATATATATATATATATATATATATATATATATATATATAAGCCTTTTTATTCTATCCTTACTCTGTCCTGGACATTGAGTTCTACCTGGATTCTATCCTCTTGGAATTATTTTTTATACAAATATATATGTATGTGTATGTATATATATTTATATATTTTAGATATATGATTGCATATGTATGTGTATATTTAGCACTAATATTATCAATATATATATATATATATATATATATATATATATATATATATATATATATATATATATATATATATATATTAAAAGGAAGAGAAACCGCAGACGTTTTTAGTTGTAATGTGAATTTTTTTTAAAAATATATATTATGCTTTATTTTCCATAATTTTACAACACGCGTTTTGGGGCTCGTAACCTTCTTCAGGCAAAGAGTGGATATTTCTACATGTTATTAAAATGAATTAACTTTCCTTATGTTTTTCGATTTTAAACATTCTCTATGTTAAACATTCTCTTTTGGTGTGGTAGTGACACAAATGTATTTCTTGAACTGGCAGTGAGAAAGTTCTTCTGCGTGAAGGGTAATAAAACAATTAAGATTGGGTGAGGAAAGATATTCTTATCTTTTAATGACCCTTGTGTGTTCTTTGATCTATGTCCATTTTTTGCATTGTGTGTGTTTTTGCTAGCATGCGTATGCATACGTATATCCCCTCTCCATATATACATATTGTCTTATTATAAGGAATTAATATATAGATATATACACACGTACATACACACACACACACACACATATATATATACACACACACATGCACACACACATACACACACTTCCTATGTTGTGTAGGGTTCGCGTATGTGCTTATATATATATTGATATGCGTATGTATACGGATATTCCCCCTCCATACATACATACTGTCTTATTATAAGGAATTAGTATACACACATATACATATATACATACATACACACACACAGACATGTTGTGTAGGGTTTATGTGTGTGCGTGTGAGTAGTCTATTGTTTTTGCCAATATGCATATACATATTCGTGCTTCACAGATACCCGCGTGTCAGTGAGTGCGCATGTATGCGAGTGGTTTGACCACTGTATTTGGCCATTATGTGTGCATGTTGTGTGTTTTTGTGTGGGGGGGGGTTATGATCTATTTAGTGCTGGTTTAAATTCGTTTATGAAGTTTTTTTTCTTGTATTTGTAGGTAAGAACAATTGTCTGTTTGATATATTGGCATAATTTTAAATTCACCCTGGTTACATTTATATGTGTTATGATACAAAAAGTTTTCTGTTGTCTGGTAATTTTATGTTGCTTTTGTGAAGGGAAACTCTGTTGTTTAGTTGTTGGCTGATATCTATATATGACTTCTTGCATTTTGTGCATGTCAGTGCATAAATCACATTTTTGGAGTTACAGTTTAAACTTTTATTTATTATGGATGTCATTTTGGGGTTTTCAAAAGTGTAGGAGTTTCCTTCTATAATGAAAACCCCACATCTTTTTTGATGCATTTTGTGAATCCCTGTATTGTGTGTTCGTTAAATTTGAATGAGGTTAATGTGTTTTTAGATTGACGTTTGCTTTTAATAATTTTGGTTGTTTTTAGCATATTTTTCAGTTTATTATTCTTGCTAAGTAGGTCTAGATTTGTTTGTAATTTCTGTAAATAGTTCTAGATTGTTCTTGTTGAAACATATTCTAGAATTTGTTCGATGTTACGTTTCTTTGGATTGCGTAGTTGGTCTAAAGGAATTTTTTTGCGAATTCAAAACCGTTGTTCATTAATGTTGTGGGGTATGTAGAGAAATCACGTGGTTGAGATAAACACTCAGTTGTGGAGCAAGCTAAGTGAATAGTAATTCAACCTTGAGAAAGAGAGCTATTTATGGTCCCATGGAGCATCTCATTGTGCTAAAGTGGAATAGTCCATTGCTTGGGCTGTGATTGGCTGCTGGTACCTGAGTGGAGGTATTTCTATATAAATACCAGCTTGATTCATCAGTTAGTTTGCAGGGTTTGTATTGAGTTACAAACTGCTTTATTTTTGTCTGCCAGCTGGACGCTAGCTGGGACCCTTACGCCGGTAAGTGCTGTTTATTATATTGTTATTCTACATCTCCCTTCCCCCCATCGCGTGTGGGTAGTGGCCTTTGGGGAGGGATGAGTTCCTTTAAACCTGGCTGGTTGTGTGGAAGTATTCTGGACAATGCCCGAGGGGGTTTTGTCCGTGTTATCGTAGACGGCTGAGCAGTGTTTGATGTTATTCCAGCGTCGAATGTTTGTGGCACTGGTGTAGAGGTCTCGGGTAAGGCACTGGGTCTTGGAACTGGAATTGTTGGTGTATCCAGTTTGCTGAGAAATCGGCGATTTCGTAAGGTAATTCTGCCTGATCCGTCAACTCTGATACGGTATTGGTGGTTGGGGAGGGTTTCAATGACCTGACCTGTTGTGTCCCATCGGCGGGTTGACAGCCGTTGTAGTGCCACTATTTGTCCTTTATGAAGGGGGTTTAATGTGTGCTGTTCTATTGTATCGCTCTGAGATGAGCGTTCCGCCAGGACAGACTTATCTCGCGATTTTGGGCAGCAATTATCCAATTCGCGTGTGGCTTATAGAGTGTGGGGTGGGATGGTATTTAGTCACGTAGTCGACGGTGGAGTAGTAGTTGAGCAGGGGATAGCCCAATGTTTTGAATGGGCGTATTCCTGCATTGGAGGATGGCTCTTGCTGCACGATTATTGTCCAACGATCCTTGGGCTCCTGTGTTACCATTTACGATTCTCTTGGCCGTTTTGACAGCAAGCTCTGCTCGACCATTGGATTGTGGGTAACCAGCAGATGATAACCTGTGTTTAACAGACCAGTCTTGTAAAAATTGCTTGAACGTAAGGGATGTGAAGGGTGGCCCACCATCAGTGCTGAGTTTCTCGGGAGCGCCGTAGGCTTGAAATATGTCTCGGCAAATTGAAATAATTCTTGACGCATTAGCTTCTCCGTGGCTCAAGTGGTATAGATTCAGCCAGCCTGTTATCCTGTCAGCACATGCTAAGTAACCATGGTTCCCAACATGGAAGATGTCCATGACGATTGGCTGAAATGGCCAATCAGGAGATGGTGTCAAATTGATTGGCTCTTTTGGTTGACTCGGGGCAATTTTTGAGCAGAAAATTAAACAATTATCTAAGTATCGTTATATTTGTTCTATCTGTTCATATAGGTTTTCCTTCAGGTAAGCTAATGTTAGAGTGGCATATGTTGGTGCCATTTTCCTTCCCACTGCGGTACCTAGCGTTTGGATATAGTTTCTGTTGTCAAATTCAAGAGTGTTATTGTTTAGAATTAGGTCTATACTATCGATAATGAATTCCTTAGTGATTCTGGGATGTAGTGTTTCTGGATGTTTTTCAATCCTGAATGAGAATGCTTGTTTACTAATTTCATGGGGTATGTTGCTATAGAGGTTACTGATGTCAAAAGTTGCCATAAGTGTTCCCGGATCTACGTTTTGTGGTATGGAGCTAAGGAGGTGTATATAATCTCTGATGTGGCTTTTAACCTGTTTAGTAAATGGTTGTAGTATTACGTCTATTAAGTTACTTAGTCTGCTAGTTGGGCAGGCTGGTCTTGGTAATAAGTAAACATTGAGGTCAACACCCAGCGGCTATAGTCTGTTTCATACTTAAACGCAACCGTCAGGCCATGTTTGGTCCGACTATTTATATATGCTAGTCAGTGATGCATTATGGGTAGATCTATTGTATTATTATAATGGTTACTAGGTAGGCGGCAACTGTTATGTTTCAAATTATTCTAGGGGCTACTGAGTAGAAATAATCGTGGATCCAAATGCAGTTATTTGTAGCTATTTTATAGTAGTGTTAACTTTTTTACTCATTTACTATTGATTATATTATTATTGTGTGTTGATTGTTTTTATTATACTTACTTGTGTTTATGCGTACATTCGTAGTGTGTATAGTTTCTTTGTATCAAAGATCCTTCAGTTACTACTATGTATATTTTTTCTTCGTTATCTACTGATTTTACAGTGGCTTGGCATATTATATTGTTCTGCAATAATTTGCCGTTTAGGGGGCATTCGTTCTTTGCTCTGCAGTTATACATGGATTTGATTTGTGCAGGTGGTTTGTTGGTTGCTTTCCTGATGTGCTTTTTTATTATTTGGGCCATGTTCTCGGTGCAATTGTAGCTGATTGTTACTGTGTTTTTGTTGAATATCTTGTGTAGAGTGCTTGATGGAGGATTGTTTGCATATGAGTTTAATTAATATTTTTCCTACGTTTGTTTTTATGATTTTGTTGTATGTTGGGTTGAACCATATGTTTCTTTTCCTGTTGTTTTTTTTTTTTTTTGCTGTGTGGTGTACACGTGAGTGTTATCGGAAATCCACTATCTTTTAAGGCTGTATCATAATCTTTCTTGGCCTTGTAGAAGATGGTTTCACTGAAAGAATTGTCAGATAACATGCGGTTGATTGAGGAATATGTTTGATTATTGCTGGCGGGTGGTTAGAAGATGTGTGTATATAAAGTGGTTTGTTGTTAAGTGTTCTGTATGGTTAATATGAATCTTTTCTTAGGTTGACGGTGGTATCAAGGAAATCTACTTTGTTTATGTTAGTTTTTATGTAGAATCCTATATTTTTTTAAAAATGTTATGATTGTTTTTCTGGTTTTGTCTGTTACAGTCTCTTAAGATTATAAACCCGCCCTCCCTTGGAGAGGCCCATATCATTTTTATCATTTTACGTGTACTAAATGTATACCTATAAACTCACAGGTTCTGCGCTATCAAAGCTTCCCATTGTAATGTCAAACGTTCCGTCTTACTTCATCTACACGTCTTTGTTGTCGAATGATAGTTATTTTCGGGAGCGTTTAATGATTTATTAGTGTTTATTTTTATTTGTTCTTGAGCTAAGAAGATGGCTTCACCCAGAATGCGATCTGTTATTATGTTGGGTGAAACTTGCTTCACCCAGAATGCGATCTGTTATTATGTTGGGTGAAACTTGCTTTGCCGTAGCTTATTTTATGTTCAATTTCACATTTTTCAATACAAAATTTGTTAGAAGTGATCCACACAGAGGTATTTGAAGAATTTGGTATTTACTAATTCCATATCCTGATTTTTTATGATAAATTCAGGGTAGGTGCCATCACTGCTTTCATTTAAATTCCAGATTCTAGTTTGTGTTTTGAAAAGGTTTATCGTGAATCCTATTTCTTGGAATATTTGGTAAAGAATGTTGTTTTTCTGTTCAAGATCATTTTTATCCCAAATGTGAATACTTATGTTATCAGAATAGTCCCCCACCCTCTATCATCAGTACATTGGCTTTGAAAGGGAAGGCGCATCGTAGTCTTCTACTGATAGATTCGTTTGGGATGCAGTATGAAATGCTTAAATAGGAGTCAGTTCCCATCTTTTCGCATCTGTGTTTGTAAATGTGCAGGGCATAGTCTAGGAAGACGTTGTATAAATAAAAACTGAAAATGGCTAAAACCTGTATTTTTTGAATAAGTGTTCCTTTTGATTAAGCACCCCTCTTCAAGTGACATTTTTTACATAAGCTCCTTAGGCCCTAAATCAAGCATTTACGAGAAGAGAAAACATATCAAGTAAAAGTCAGAAACAAAAGAAAAAAATCTTCCCTTTCTTTCATCCACTTTTTCTGGTTGCACAAAACCTTTCTTTAAAAAAAACAAAAAACAAAAAGCACACATAACTTCAAGCGTTCCTTTGTAAATCCGCACCAACAATAATTCACGAATAGAAAATTTCGAGTGCATTTTATTTTCTTTCTTTTCGTTTGCGGATGTGTTAAATATTTTTATAAGGCTAAACATTACATACCACCAAAATAGATGCGTTTATTTCAAAATGAAAGCAAAAATTTGCTATACGCTGTTTAAAAAAAAAAAACCCAAAATCAGGGAATTATCCGATTCAAAAGAAATTTTCAGTACTTATTCCTTCATGAATGGATTTTGCAGTGAATAGGTGATTACAAAAATTTAGGGAAATATTGGGGGGTCTTCTTCACCATTACCCTTTCGATATTTTGTGTGTGCTTTTTAATTAGGGGGTTTCATTTTTTTTTACAGTTACATTAAGAAAAATCTCTGAAGATATATCTGTACAAAATTTATGTAATATATATTGTGACTATATTCGAAATTTTGGCCCGTACCTTTCGAAAAGTAATTCAATAAAACTCAAAAAATAATTTCTTTTGAGAATTAGTGCTTGCGTAATTTAATAAAACGTTTTTTTCAAACCGGACAGAAAAAAATGTACTTTTTCAGTGTAATTTTGAAATTCATTTTGCTGTTCACAAGAAAAGTTTTTTTTATTAAATAAAGACATATCTGAACAGTGTAAAGTAACGAATATTTGGGAAGCAACCTTTATTTCAAACACGTTTCATTGAATATGACAGCCAAGGAAAATTTAATTAATTTTTTCATTTAATTTTTCCGTCATTCTTACATTTTTCCATTTGTTGGGAGTAAGGGAGTACAAAAATCTCCAGAGCTTTCAGCCACTTTAGTAATTTTCAAGATGGTTTGTTTTTAAGTGTTATTCTTTTCATGTCCGTTTAAGATGTAATTTTTGTGCCGTTTGAATAATAGTAGTGTTTATTCCGAGCTTTTCGAGTTAACATCTATTTAAAAAAAAGCCCTTCAAAACACAATTTCCACTGCTGAATAAGGTGAGATTTATACTGGGTGCCAGATGTTTTATGACGATGAAGTTTGCAGTTTTCTATAATATATAAGTTTTATGCTTATTTGTGATTTAGGGCAGAAATATGATGTTTAATGATTTGTCATATAACAAATTCATTCTTCTTGTAAATAGTGTGCATCTGGTTGCAGTAAATATGTTGTATGGTATTTTTTATGTCATATTCAACAAAATATAAATATATGTATACACAGTTTTTTTTTGTTACTTAATAAAGTAAATGAATTTTTTGGTTACCCAAGAGATAAATTCAAGTTATAAAGGCTTTTAATTTCTCTCCAAACTTGTTGATGTATTTTTTTCCACATTGAAAAACTGATTACATAAAAGGCAAGAATGTTCAAAACCAACAGAATGGTTTGTAAGCAGCAGCAGCAGCCGCCGCCCATGTGTCATGGGGAATGAGATATTTTCCTAAAGGTTTTATTTCATGAATCATTAGAGAGAAATGTGTCATTGTTGAAGAGCAACAGACAAGACTAACCAGAAAATCACTTCAAAAAGAAAAAAAACACTTTTCATGGTGATGATGATGAGATAGCAGAAACAATAATCTGGAGTACTGAGTGACCTTTTGAATTTCTTGACACCATCATAGCAATCTCAAATGATTACTGATCATACATGCACATACTAGCCTACTTAATTCAAACACTTATAATTTGAATAATTCATGGAACAATAACAGACTAATATAATTATCTTTATTGTTTTGAAAAGATTCTGGCAGAAATGTTTTTCAGCCTTCTTTGAGTGTATGACATGCAATGATTCTTATCGCTCTTCATAAGGTCTTGCTGGTATTCAAATTGAAAATTTTACCTACTGGCCCAAGACCAAAGAACTTGTTATGCCATTTATTATTAAAAGAGTCTGCCTTAAAAATAAGGATTTAAGACTTACTTTTACCTGGGTTTGAACACAGATCACTCTTGCTATCAGAAGATTTACTTCAACAGTTTGTTTTTTTTATTTTATTTTTTTGTGTGTCATACAAATATATTCATGTATACTTTGCGTGTATGTATATATATATATATATATATATAAATGTTGGCAAAGTTTTATCAACATATTAGCATAGTACCCAGTCAAAATGGTGATACACTTCTGCCTTGGCTCAGAGTATCTCTGCATTCTCTGGCCCACTGCTGAGGATCTGTAGAGTGTCTGGGCAAAAAGTTTGACATACAAGACATGGATGCCCAAGGATTTTTACATATGTGAGTTACTATTTGGACTCAAGATTTTTTCTTTTAATGAAAGAAATATATTTCAACAATTTCAAAATTCTTACTGCATTATGACAAAAGAATTGCAAAATCTTTCATATTATAAACCAGGTGTTGGATATTGTTTGAGGAAGACCTTTAAACCTTACTTCCACTGCATCACAGAGTGAGCGAAAATCGGAATGGGTGATAACACACAGGAAATGGCTAAAGTAAACAGGGCGCAAAGGTGTCCTTGGCGATGAATTAAGTGGGGGGGGGAGGTGTCCTAAGCGGAAGGAAATGTGTGCTTGCGTGGAAGAGTCGTGGCTAGACGAAGTGGCATGGCCACAAAAGGGTTGCATAGGTGACATACTGGAAAAAAGCGTAGCTACGTCAAGTTGCGTGGGTGTCCAAATGTTATAAAAACGGCCCAACTCTTGGTCTGAGAGAGAGGCTGGCTAGAGTTTCATCGAAGATCTTGTCTCCGTAAATTCCTGTGTGCACAGTCCCAACCTCTCTGATTCTCTTCCACTCTACCCAATTGCTACAACTCGAAAAATAATGCTATTTATATACAAGTGTTCGTCACCAGCAGCAATATAGAATACAAGTATTTTTATTTTTTTTAAATCAGATTTCTCTAACTTTTCACTTTTATAGTTAGCGTCCTTGCACTGGTCATTTATTGAAAACTTGCATGTTTCAACAATAACAAGAACTTAAAATACACTTTCATTTTTGATAACATGAGTGAACTAGTCATATCTAATTCAAATAAATCTACATAATGTTTTTTGGGGAATTAAGCAAGCAGTGTACTCAAAACAAAATTTTATTTTGATAAAGTTTTGGTGTGGTGGGGGGTGAACTTTTCATCATAGTTGAAAGATTTTCATTGAACAAAAATTCAATCTGAAGCTTTAGAAACGTTACTATTAGGTTGGTGCAAAAATAATGACGTAATAGTGTCGTTTTTTGACGTTAAAAACTACGTCAAAAAACGACATTATTACGTCATTATTTTTGCACCAACCTAATATAATTCTGCTTGTTCCCACCTTCCTTCCCTTAGCCTCTACATACGTTACATCCTGCCAATACCTTATAAATAATGGAATATTCTATTTCGATCGTGGGGAAAAACAGAAAAGACGCTACTGGGTTTCAGTAAGAAAAATAAGGGAAGAAAGAAGAGGCAATAATATTCATGTTTCAATGGAAAAGACTTGTTTTAAATCTTTACATTTGTATCCCCTTACTTCTTTAAATAACGACCAGCATTCATATTTATGATTGTTATTGTAATATTTTGTTGAAGATGTAAACCCCAAATATTTAACAGTGTGGTAGGGAATTTCTACAGATATCTTGTAGAACTCGCTATGAACTTATTCAATCATTAACTTAATTAAGATCCATCAGGAAATTCAAATAGAAAAACAAAATTTTTATGGCTATTTCTAGTTACTAAAGACAAAAAAAAATGCAATTTACTATTGATATGAGCAACATATTCAAATAAACTGTGTACTTATTTAAATATATTTACCCATTGGCTTGTGCATATATTTTTTATACCATCAGTATATAGGATGCAATCAAATTTTGGGGTCAAAATGTTTACCTCATACACTTAAAAAAAGAAAAAGGTAAATAAAACTAACTGAAGTACCCAGTTAAAGACTTGGATTGAAGCTGGTTATAATGAGAATAAAATAATTCCTTAGTACTGAAAAGTAATCCCATATGAACTTGTTATAAGCAAGCGAAACAAGTCAAATGTGTAATATTACTAACATCTTATAAGAATACAAGACTAATTGTCCTTAAAAAAAAAAAAAAAAAAAAAAAAAAAAAGTTTAGTTGGGTTCACTTCCTTGCTTATATTGTTGCAGCCATTGAAATCCTCTGAAGCCCAATTCTGAACTTGGTTGATTTTGTGGATGCCTAGGACAACCCTTGGGGGGCCTCCTAGGGGCCCTTTTGACAAAGTACAAAAAATACTTTTATATCTCCTAGGGTAAATCCAGTGCATACTGAGGTCACCACAGATCAACTCTCTTTAATTCAAGTTTCCTGATGGTCATTGGATTCAGACATGCTGGTATGTCTGGTAGGAACTGTATACTATAAATGTCTAACCATCTTTGTTAATTAAAAGCATGATGGATGGAGAATAAACTCTTTTTTAATTGTAATAATAATAATAATAATAATAATGATGATGATGAAAAGAAAGACAAACGAAGAAAAAAGTAAAAGAAAGACAAACGAAGAAAAAAGTAAAAGAAAGACAAACGAAGAAAAAAGTAAAAGAAAGACAAACGAAGAAAAAAGTAAAAGAAAGACAAACGAAGAAAAAAGTAAAAGAAAGACAAACGAAGAAAAAAGTAAAAGAAAGACAAACGAAGAAAAAAGTAAAAGAAAGACAAACGAAGAAAAAAGTAAAAGAAAGACAAACGAAGAAAAAAGTAAAAGAAAGACAAACGAAGAAAAAAGTAAAAGAAAGACAAACGAAGAAAAAAGTAAAAGAAAGACAAACGAAGAAAAAAGTAAAAGAAAGACAAACGAAGAAAAAAGTAAAAGAAAGACAAACGAAGAAAAAAGTAAAAGAAAGACAAACGAAGAAAAAAGTAAAAGAAAGACAAACGAAGAAAAAAGTAAAAGAAAGACAAACGAAGAAAAAAGTAAAAGAAAGACAAATGAAGAAAAAAGTAAAAGAAAGAAGTGAAGAAAAAGAAGAAAAATAAAGAAAAAGAAGTGAAGAAAAAAGTGAAGAAAAAAAAAAAGAAGTCAAGAAGAAAAAGGAAAGAGAAGAAAGAAGTGAAAAAAATGAAGAAGTGGGAGAAGAAAAAAGAAGAGGAAAATGAAGAATTTAGATGAGATTAAAAGGGAATATATAAGCAGTTGATTCCAAAAGAGAAATCTTCAAATTGTTTTGAAGAGATGAAGGAGTTCCTAAAAGGAGTACTTTCAAGGGAACTAAGATTCCATTACACTAAGTAGGCTGTATTTTAAATGATTGGTTACTTTGCAGAAAGGTTTTACATTATTCCTAAATCTTTCAAGTTTTTCACATTTTATTTAGCATTTCAAAGGAAATGAAAGGTTTTTAAGGGTTACTGCACAAACATTAAGAGAAAATCTTCATAACCATTCCAATGTCTTTTTTTTTTTTTTTTTTTATTGGTTGATTTGAATATTTTCTTGAGAAATGTAAATCAATGTTGTTGTTAGTAGTAATAGTAGCATTGTTAATATTTATAATTCCTATCAAAACTTATTGTTTCATTCCTTAACAGATTTCATTTACTCATTCAGGAAATGTGGTGGTTATACAATATACAAGGTCACTTAATGGCACCGCATTAGCACTTTTAGCCTATAATCATAACCTCTGTAGGTCAAGGGTCAATTATCATCTTTCCTTTTCCTCATAATTTGCATCTCCTACCACCACCTCTTTCATTCATATTACTTACTTCATTAACATTTTAACAGTAACCCTATTATTTGAGTGTTTCTCAAGCCTTATATATATATTATATATATGTGACATACCACTTGAAACTTGAGACTTCAATGTTAAAATAAAATGGTAAATAAATACGTAACAGGAATAAAGAAGTAAAAGTCAACCAAAGATAATTAACCATTTCAGTGAATACCTTGTTAGTAGCATGGCTTGGCTTAACATCCGATAAATCCTAAATGAAAACCCAAATCATCGACACACAATAATTCCACTGGATAGTTTCACTCAATAATCACTGGCAGTCAGTAGCTTGACATCGCTATTTATACACCAGGTGGAAAACATCCATAAGTCTAGTGGGTCACGCTTGAACCTCAGTGTCAGTAGTTGTTCGTTTTTTTCCTATATGATGTGTGTATGTGCGTGTGAGAGAGAGAGAGGGGGGGAGGGAGGGAGGGAGAGGGAGAGAGAGAAAAAAAAAAATGATGTCAGTGTATCACTTTTTCAACTTTATTCCTACAGGGTATAGCCCAACATCATAACATATTGGAATCAGGCTGTCTGTGAGCAAATTAAAAACATTGCAGGCTGGATCTGGATGCATAACCCTGAAATTTGGGATTCCCAAGTTTTCATTACTGCAATTGTTTTCGATTTTTTTTTTTTTTTGTGATTTTTTTTGCAACAAATTTTTTTGTATGATTTATGAATAATCAAAATTAATTGCGAAATCCAGCAGATGTCACCTATGAAATAAAAATAATTGTTTATACAGAAAGTAAGGACCTACATACATCAAATTGTCTGTAAATCAAGTGGCAGAAGAATTATTGCTGAAGTTTTAAAAGATAAGCTTAAATATTGATGCAATACTTAAATGCAGCAATCAATTTTGAGTACTTCTGTAGTTTATTGTTGTATATCGCATATGGCAGCAGTATGTCTCACAAAAGGAAATCTCTGCCAACAGAGGACCAGATTGCAATCAAAAGGACCAAATGTGCAGCAAAGAAAAGAAAGCCCTGTGCAAATGAAAATACAGATCACACTGCAGCCAGGAAAGCTTCCAGTGCTGGGAATATGCAAAGACTTAGAGACTATCAAATTACTGAACAAGCCAAAGACACAATGAAGGGCCCTCCAGAGGAGTTAGCCTACATGCTGCCTTATAGGGCGACTTTTCATACACACACACACACACACACATATAAAATGATAATCTTCTGTTGGTATATAATACAAGTGAATCGTAATAATATAAAATATTAAAACTGATCCACAAAAAGATTCCAATGAATTTATTATAACAGGATATAAATTACATAGAATAGAGATCTAAAATTACCCCATTTCAATAGCTATTTTTGGCATTATAAGACACACTTATAGGACAACTCAGAGGTGTGAAGAAATAAAATAGGAGCTTAAAATTTAAATATTTAAAAACTAAAAGAGAGAAAAAATAAAAAGAAAGCAACATTGAGAATCCAGATATAACTATAAATAAACTCCCAATATCATAGTAGAGGTGGGAGTGTCTCATCAAAGAAGACAGTTAAAATAACCTTAAAAAAAAAAAAAAAAAAAAAAAAAAAAAAAAAATTATATATATATATATATATATGATTTAATCTCACACATTAAATGTTGGTCAATTTCTAATAAACACCTGATTATATCATCCAGTTGTGTTACAGTTGAGGAACAAAATGTATGCCTATCGAGTGAGTGAGTGAGAGAGAGAACCTTTTGTAAGGAGAGAATTTTTTTTTTTGTGTACATACGTACACAAAAAAAAAAAAAAAAAAAATTTAAGATTTAGTAAGGAAGAAATTCATTTGAAGAGAGTTGGAGTTTACGTTAATGACAGTTTTAAATTTATTCACAGAAAAATATTTGCATGGAAAAAAAAAAAAAAAAAAAAAAATATAATACCACTACTGTCAATACAATTGCTTTCCTTAAAAAAAAAAAAAAAAAAAAAAAAAAAAAAAAAAAAAAAAAAAAATCAACATTATTGTTCAGATGCAAAAAATCTCTAAAGGAGATTTTTGCATCTGAACAATAATGTTGATTATATTATTATTTATGTTCTGGGTGACATCTGACTTGGATTGAAGAATGAATCTATTGAAATGTGCATTAACTATTAGGTTGGTGCAAAAATAATGACGTAATAATGTTGTTTTTGACATATTTTTTAACGTCAAAAAACGACATTATTACGTCATTATTTTTGCACCAGCCTAATAATTAGAGTTGTTAATGCACATTTCAATAGATTCAGTCTTCAATTCAAATCAAATGTCACCCAGAACATAAATAATAAAAATGATAATATAAAACAACTATTGATATATGCAAGATTACATAATTTCAAGGTGAGCAGAATTTCGTCAATAAAAGTGTTCACTAGATATCTAGTACAATAATTATAATTATTATCAATAGATAAAAATTTTATGATGCTTATCTAGGACTGACTAAAAGTTTTGCAATGTTAATGTTCCTCAAGGTAAAGTAAGTAATATTTTTAGAAACACTTATTGAATGCTATAACTAAATTTTCAAATTTAAAATTTTCTATACTGACAATTGTTAAGCCTGTGGGAACATTACAATAACTGAAGATGTCTACATAAAAAAATTTTTATCATTATTATGAAAATATATAAACTCTAGCAATAATACAATTATTCTCATCTAACCCTGAGAAGCATTAATATTGTAAAACTTTTGGTCAGTCATAGGTCAGTATTGTGAACTTGTATAACTAATAAAAATAAAATGAAATCTCTTTACTCCAGTGAAAAAAAAAACAAAAAAAACTAAAACACAAAATCCCAAGATCAATGATAAAAAAGATTAGATCAGCCAAACAATGATGAACACGTTTATGACACTTCAATGTTAAAAATAATATGGAGAGAGAAAAAAAAAAAATAAATAAATAAAAGTTAATCTCAAGAAGATATTTTAATTCAATCTTAAATATAAACAAAAAGAAAAAAAAATTGATAGTAAAAATATTTATTTCAAGATATGGACTTGTTAATTCACAGAAAGTGAATTTTGACAATGTATACAGCATAAGTATTTTTTTTTTTTTACCAGGTGGCAGAACATGACTAAATGAGATTCATAGTTTGCAATTTGTAAATCTCAGCAAATATTAAAAATCAAACAGAATTTTTTTTTTTTTTTTTTTTTATAGACACAGTTCCCTGTTTTGACAACAGAAACTATAACAAAAAAAAGAAAAAAAAATGTCAAAGGGAGGGGTAATCTTTGTATCACACGGATATTAAAATTTCTGAATTGGTTTCAAATAAAATACATAGAATCCCTAAGTGAATAACATGGAGGGGGAGTTATTTAAGAATAAAAAGTAAGGGGGTGGGGACATCAAATAGACTGATCAAGATTTTTAAATTAAAGGTTGGACATCAACTTTAAACTTTTAGAAAATAGAAAATATTTGAATATTTTTCATAAAATGCATACAAATTTTTTAAAAAGGCTCCAAGGTGGTGACCTTGTCAAGCAACGATTAACAAGCTAGTCTTGCAGACTATTACTACTGTGAAAGTGTGTTCAGTACTCAATGGGTGCTCCACACTTTTAGCCTTGTGCCAGACTAAGATAAGTTTAGTAAATATCTAGGGCACCAAGCTATCGAGTAATGGGTTAACAAGCTAATCTCACAGACCATTACTGCTGCAGTTAGTTTCATCTCTGGGTGCTCACTCTTGTTGCTTTGTGCCAGACTAAGCTAAGTAAATATCAAAAAGGCTTGAGGAGTTTTTTTTTCTTTTTTAAACATCTAAAACTGGTGTTTTGTATAGAGATCAAATTGAAGAATTATTAGTAGAGGTTAAAATTTGAGTTTCAATTTCAAGAACCCGAATAAAATAAGACATGACCAAGTTAAAAGCAAATCTAAATTGGAAAAGTTGTCATGCCAGAATGCAAAACAAAATGTCATTTTTAAGAAAGATTGAATAAATGTGGCTGCCATTAAAAAAAAAAAAAAAAAAAAAAAAAAAATTTTTTTTCATTGCCTTAAAAATAGTTAAAAGAAAATTTAAAAGAGAAAATTAAAAAATGGAAATATCACAAAATCTGAAGGAATAAAATATCAAATTTGTTAGTAGAAAAAAATTGAAAACAATTGTCATTTTTTGTTGTTTACAAGAAATAAGCAGACGTCGAGCAAATAAAGCTGAAAAGTATGTGTGTTTATACTTTGCTCTAAAGCCCACATATGAGTGTGTAGAGACGTTGACTGCTATTAAGAGATGGAATTTAAGAACACATTTCTGGAGGGAAAAAAAATTGGATTTCATTTTATTCTGAAAACAGATCTAATTCATGTATGTCATCTAACAGTGAGAGATTGTGTCTGTGTGTGTGTGTGTGTGTGTGTGTATAACAGTTCAGAGCAAAATAAGACAGAAGTAAGGTTCATCACATTTACACATTCAAACTCCCAGCCTCTCACAACATTCACACAGAGCGTCACCCACACTATCAGAACACATAAGACGGTTAGTTTAATAATGGATTCATTAAACATACAATTCTTTACCTATACCACAAAATATACATACGTATCTGATATATTTTACAGGTTAAAAAAAAAAAAAAAGAAAAAAAAGGTCCTCAAGTGCTGTGTGACAGTGTGGGAGTCACAAAAGCAGTGATGAGGCAATGTTCAATAGCGTCCAAGGTCTGTGGTCCAGTATAATGTCGGAATCCACAGCTCTCTTGAGAGGAATGACACGGAGGAGAAACCGCTCAAGAATATCACATAGATGAAGATGCCAGGGTAAGCATCACTGCCCACCGGGGCTGAGATAGGAATGTCTTTCTGCACTTGTAACATTTTGTCATTGTCACTCTCTGTAGGGGCTAAGCAGGGTAGCAAGTATCTATGCTATCACTAATGGCTCATCATCAGAAAATCCAGTTATCATCGGAGAATCTTCATCTTCCCCTGAAAATATGAAAGAGAGAGAAAAAAATTTTTTTAAATTACAAAAATAAAAAAAATACAAAAAATAAATGTTAACGTCCAATCAATATGTCATCGACAGATTCTTATTTGGTAACAAGAATAACTGCAACAGAATTTGTAATCATAAGGAGGAAAGAGGGCTTAGAAAATCTGATATTCACAAGATAGATTGATGGCAAGAGGGACAGAGAAAAAGAACTTTTTTTTTTTTTTTTTTTTTACAGTAAGGTTTACTCTTTACAAGGCTCAGGGGCCACTTGAGGTAGAGGGTTACGTTAAGGGGCAACTTGTGCAACAGGGGTGGAAGATAACAGTTAACACTAGCTTTGAACAGGTCAAGATTGTAGTGATTAGGTTGGTTGTTTTATTGCATATCAACCTTAGTGGGTCATTTAATGCCAACAAGCTTTTGAAATAGATTCATAGCAATAGTATTATATAAAAAAAGTCTGTATGTATACATATATATTTGAACCATTTTTCAATAACTCATTTTTTAATACACTCCAACTTCTTTTAGGAAATTTAGTTTGTATTGTTTTTTTTTAAAGTATTGCTGATAATAATTTTTCCTTCAAAAATTATTGCTGGTAATTTTTTTTTTTACAAAGTATTTCTGGTATTAAAACCAATTTTTCCACAAGTTTGGGTGTTAACTATTTGCCCATAGCTAGGACCCTAACAGGTGCTACCACCCCATGTCAGGGTGGACCTGGAAACACCAGTAATTAAGAGTTGCTTCCATGCTCCTCAAATCCTCCTGATCAGGGGCCTTGCTGTTGGACATAGATTATAGTCTTACCCAGGACACGGATGTAGTTTATCGTCATACCCAGAACAGTGTAGTGATTAAGGATACATCCTCTTAGGAGTTGATTCCACAGAGCAGGGGGTCACAGGAAGAAGCTGTTTATACTGAGTGAAGTTTTGCAAATGGATGGGGGAACAGGGTTTAGGAGAAATAACAAAAAGACAATTTATTAAGAGTTACAAAAGAGAAAATTGTGGAGAGCCCTAATCACCAATGTCCTGAGGGGACACTGTGCATAAAGATTGCTGATTTTCATCACAACTGTCAAGTTTCCCAATGTTTTCCAGCCTTGACAGAGGCTAAAGACCTTCTACTCTACAACCCCAAACCCTGCACACCCTCAAACAAAATGTAGCAAGCCTCTTACTAATTTATTGCTATTGCCATGGAAAATGTTTTAATGAGCTACATTTCTTAGCTCCACCAGTTCAGACGTTTACAACTAAAACCGGCCATGCCATATGCACAGAGGAAAACCATCCTCTCTCTCTTTGCATTGTTAAGGAAATTCCAATCAGCCTGCTTTTCTCCAAGAGATGTTACTTTATGGAGCAGAGTTCTGAGAGGATGTTTCCCCAATCATTACAATCTTAACTCCTTCAAGGTTAGGGTCAGCTGTACCTATCTTATATATCCTCATAATCTGCACTTATTTTTCTCTTCCTATGTTCATACAATAAACTTATTTAGTAAACCTTTACCTTGAGTGGTTTTGGGGCTTTGTGTTGGATGAAATTTTTGTTAAAAAAAAAAAAAATTCACATTGCCATTCTAAATATTTTTTAATTTTTATCTGGCCTGTTGCTCCTGTTGTACATTGAGATTCTTGACAAAATCCAAAGAAGGAACTGTGATATAATTGATCCTGACCTGACATCTCAACTTCCTCACTGACATGACATAGCTTCCCTCTGTCTTTTATGCTTTGCTCAGAAATTCTCAACGAACTCAACAATTGACTCGCCTGGAGTACCCACACCTGATTTCCCCCAAAATTATATAACTATTGCTTTTCAGCTTCTGTTGGAAGCCCTCATCCACTGTCCCTTTTCTTAAGAACTCTGGAGACCCTTCTGACCCATCTAACTACTGTGCCTATCAGTCTCCTACCACTCCTTGGCAAAGTCTTCAAGGCTTTAATCAATATCAAAGTGCTTAAGCACCTTACATCCCATGATCTACTCTGACAAACAATATGGTTTCCACTTTGCCCCATCTACTGCTGACATGCTCATAGCCATAATTGAATTTGTATACCAAGCTCTTGATAATAATGGTAAAGCTTGAGCTGTTGGCTCTAGATATCTCCAAGACATTTGATAGGGTTTAGCATGCTGGTCTTCGTAAGCTCCAGGGATATGGTACTACAGGACGATTATTTGATTTAATCCAATCATTCCCATCAAACCATGAAATGAAGGTCATCCTAAACAGGTTCTCCTTCAATTCCTTTCATACAAACGCTGGTGTTCCCCAAGGCTCTAACTTGACACTGTTTGATCTTCATCAACAAACTTTTTGATGCTATCAATTCTCAAGTAAAATGAAACTACCATTTGCTCCAGTCTCAAGAGTAAATTGGACATTGTTGTGAAAGTTAACTTGGCCATTGGTCTCGAAAATGTCCGAGAATCTGTGGTTAACTGGGGTAGGAAATGGCTTGTAAACCATAATGCCTCTAAAAGGGTAACTGCTCTCATTTACCCACCTCAGAGGAACCTCCCTGCATCCTATCATCATGGCTGATGCTCAACTCAACAAGAGCCTATCTCTGTGCCTTCTTGGTCTCACGTTTTCCACTGACCTGATGTTGAACAACTACACTGAATCAATAGCTTCATCTACCACAAGGAAAGTTGGTTCCCTGTGTTGCACCAGAAGATTTTTCTCGTCAGTCCATCCTTCAGATCTACTATTTGTCCTTGCATCGAATATTGTTGCCATATATGGTCTGGTGTCCCCACTGTTCATCTCAAGGTTCTTGAAAAAATCCAAAGACAGATATGCAATGTGATTGGTCCTGACCTGGCATCTTAACTAAAGACACTTTCTCACAGATGTGATGTGGCTTCCCTTTGTCTTTTCTAGAAATATTTTCATGGCAGAGGTCATTTAATGCCAACAAGCTTTTGAAATAGATTCATAGCAATAGTATTATATAAAAAAAGTCTGTATGTATACATATATATTTGAACCATTTTTCAATAACTCATATTTTTTAATACACTCCAACTTCTTTTAGGAAATTTAGAGCTACGAGCTACTTTCACTGGTACCCCAACTGCATGAATTTAAGCATGCTACTAGGTTGGCATCTTGGTCCCACCCTTTCACTGTTGAAAAAGTTAAATGTAACCGCTTCTTCTATTCCAACAGCTTCTTCTCTCACACTTCCTGACAGTGGAACTCCCTTCCTCTTGTTTTCTGATGGCTATAATCTTCAAATATTGAAATGTAATGTCAATAGACATCTTCTGTTATCTTAATCTTGATCCTTGTCCTTCTCTTTATCCTTTCCTCAAACACCCGTCTTTTCTTTTTCTTTCACTCTCTGTACCCCAGTGTCTGCTAGTGGCACTCCTGCCTTGCTTGAGGTGAAATTCTTTAAAAAATAAATAAATAATATATATATATATATATATATATATATATATATATATAGATATAGATATTTTCATGGCAGCTACTCTGATGAGCATCTAGGCCTAACCCTTTTACAGTTGAAATTGTTAAATGTAAACACCACTTCTACCCCAACAGTTTTTCTCACACTACCCACCTGTGGAACTCCCTTCTGTTTACTTGCTTTCCTGATGACTACATTTTTTAAAAATTTAAATGCAGTGTCAATCGCCATCTTCTGTTTCTTGAATCCCATAATCCTCCCTACTCTCAGTCTTATCTTTCACCCCCTGTAACCCCAATACATATGAGTGGCATTACCACCTTGCTTGGGATGAAATGATAAAAAAAAAAAAAAAAAAAAAAAAAAAAAAGAAAAAAAGTGTTCTGTCAAGTATCATTGTCAATTTTGATGCTATAAATCAAACATTAATATATTAGCATTGGGTTCCCTGGGTCAAACCTTACTATATTAGTATCATGTTACCTATTGTATACCGTTTGTCATATCCTATTATCTGTGGTATGGATGGCTTTCAGCTTTGTAATATAGTAAAATTTGACTCCATAGGAAACAAACATTTTAATGAGTTTCCTGTTGTATATTGTCAGAATTTGTCATGTCTTTGTTATGTTCATTTTTATAGCAGATGACAATGAAATGCAAATAAAGAATATTTGTGTTGTGTACTCGGGTATCATGTCTATATGAATGCTAGCAATGACTTAGAAAGTTTAAAAAAGAGCCTGATCTTTTCTATAAGTTTTACTCTAGAAAAGCAAACACAAGGAATAATAATAATGCTTTGAAGATATCTGTTGAAGCAGATCTTTTTCAAAGCACAAGAGGTTTAAGAAAAAGCAGAAATCTAGCAGGAAATAAAGGCGTTAGCCAAAGAAGTTTTACCTCACCCACCAAACTTGCCAGACTTACTGCATTACGATTAACATTTGCTTTGAGCACAAGAACATTTTCTTAGTGCCAAGATATTCAGAAATAAGGAAGATGTTAACACAGCTCACAGCTTTCTAATTGCCAAGAACTGAAGAATTTTTATCAGTAAGGAATGCAAAAATTACTTACATTGGGTCCATTGATTGATAAAAATTAACTTAATTCCATTATTTTTATTTTATTTCCAATATGATCTTACTTTCTTAAGAATTAAATATTTCCTTTAATTTAAATATAAACCAATTATTTACAACTAAGCTGATAGTGCACTTTTACAGCAATCTTAATACTTTAATGCAAATTTTGATTTTTTTTTGGATAGATTGTTTTTAAGAAGATTTGCTTACCGAGGTATTCTGCTGAATTGAAAGTTGTTCTTTCAGAGCGTGGATCATAATGGCTACTGGCATAGGCCAAAAAGCTACGTTGCAGTCTTTTGTGGCGAATGAATAAAATAAGGAGAATGGTACCAAGGATTACGGTAACAATGCAAATGGGGACCACAATAGCCACGAGGTTCACATTGGCTTGGACTGCACTGGGTTTTACAACAAGAACTGAAATAAGAAAAAGAAACAAAAATTAACAAATGCAAACATCGACAAAAGAAAAAGAATGAGGTTTCACAAAGGAAACAGCCAAAGTGAAATCCTGATTTTATGAGAAATTAATGGTAAAACATGCAAAAAGCACAAAGTGATGCAATTAGATGTGCAGCAAAAATGATAAAATTAGTGAACAGAATTCCAATTCTGTCTTATCATTTATAAAAAGATCCAGTTATATTACACAAGAAAGAAATACAAGACAAGAAAGAAATGCAGAACAAATAAAACTAATTCAATAAATGCACTTCACCTTTTAATTGAGGATTGACAATGTTCTGAAACCAAGTCAGAATCGTACCAATTGACAAAACTGAATGGCGTCAATTCTTTGAAGACACCTTCTTTCTTTTTAAAATCCAAACTTTATGGATGAGTGCTCAATATGGCCAAATATGAAGTTTCACAAATTTCAAAAACACAAAACTTTAAGACTATTTTTGTTTTTAAATAAGAAAATCTATCCAGTTATTTTGAAATAAATCTATGACAGTAACTTGGGAATTGCATATACAGTAAACAAAAGCTGGTTGAACTTGATGCAGGGATTTTGATCAAAAACCATACATGATTATGTTGTAAAGCAGATAAGTAAGTTTATCTAGCATTGCAACAACTTGAGAAACAAACAAAACAAAAAGAAAGAAAGAAAAAAAAAAAAGAATAGAGTATTGTGTATTAATGGGAAAACTAATTCCTAGTAAATCAACTCTTCATCCATTCACTCATCATTGGATATGAATAATTCAGATGACAAATAAAAATAGGATGTTAAGCAAAACATGAGAAACAGATGCAAGCAAGCAAAAGATGAATAACTCAATGAAAAGTGTGCAGATAAACACCATGGAACATAGATGTAACTTCTTCTATGTACCATGTCCCTTCTGGACATTTGGCTATCATGGATTTCCACAACTTCTTATCCTTTGTAGCTCTTAATAAAGTTAGTCTTTTTTGTTATCGCTCCCAAACCCTGTTCTACCATCTATTCCTTTAAACTTGCCAGATAGGTTATACAGTTTTTCTTTGTCCCTCTTGTCTTCAATCTGTCTTGTGAGTATCAGATTTTCCAAGGTCTCTTTCCTCATCATGTGCCCTATAAATTTCAATTCTTTCTGATGTTAAGTATAAGTGTCCTTTTTTGTTTTGTCTCTAAAATTTTGTTACTGCTCATATGTCAGTCCATGATATTCTTAGCATCCTTCTGTAGAACCACATTTCTGTTGCTTCAAGTCTCTTCTTTATCGTTGAGGTGATTGTCCATCATTCACAGCCATATAGACATAACAGGCATGCATAAAAAGATAAAAGAAACAGCAGAATGAAAAATGTAAACTTCAACAAGATTAAATAAAGAAACAATCATAATAGATAAAGGAAAAGCTACTTCAAATATGGAACAATTACATAGGAATAGAAGAGCAAAATCTACAAGATATAAATAGATGGAAGGAGATGTAATATGGAAATCAGAGATTAATTCCATACCAGCCAAAATAAACAAAAAACAAAGCAACACAAGATGGGATTATAGTAGAGATGATGTCAGCCTTACACTATTTCACAAACCAGAAGATTATAGAATAAATATATAACAGTGAAATACCAGAAAACCTCAAAAGATCTATCTTCATAGCAATGCCAAAGAAACTAAGTAAACATAATTTTAACAACTGAACTACTATGTAATATCTAATCTATACACAGATGACACTGTGCAAATGGCAAACTCAGAAAGGAAAAAGAAGAAAGGACTAACTATTAACTGTCAGAAAAGAATATGCATGCATATAAGCGAAAAACCACCAAGTTGTGAGTTAAGTATTGGGACTATTAAAATCAAGCAGGTACAAAAAATTAATTACCTGGAGTATATATTAGGTTGGTGCAAAAATAATATCATTTTTTGACATTTTTTAACGTCAAAAAACGATATTATTTTTGCACCAACCTAATATGTAACAAGAATGGAAAAAAGATATACAGAAATCCCAAGTTCCATAGAAAAAGTTTCTAGAGGACATCTTTTGTTAAGCAAAGTATTACAACATAAAAAAAAAAAAATGTCATGAGAAACAAAGGAAAGAGTGCTGAACTATTATGTAATATCTAATCTTCTATATGACAGAAAATACTGAACAATCTTTTCGCAAATGAAGACTTGAAACAAAAAGTGGTTCTAATGCTGAATGTTAATACCATGGACAGAACATGAGAAACTAGGAAAGTCAAAGAAAATAGGAACTACAAGGAAATTTATACTCATAATCAGAAAGAGTTAGTTGTAATTTCTGTGAATCATAATCAGGAAAGAGGGCCTAGAGAATTTAACACTCATAGGACATATTGAAAACAAGGGAAGTAAAGGGAAACTTAACAGGTTTGTGTGAATAGATGGCAGAACAGGACATGAAGAGAAATGGTAAAAGGGCCAAATGATACTTTAAACAATAAAAATAAGAAGTTGTGGAGAGCCATGATTGAATTCTATTATTATTCATTTATGTTCTATGCTTTTTCAGGAATGTGAGCAATCATGGCTATTTATTTGTGCATTAGTAAAAGTCTGGATGAGGAGTGGGGGGAGTAGCCACTATTTTGCATATAATAAAAAGATGGTACCATCAACTGTAATGAGGTAAATTTTCTATCAACATTTTCTGTTGAAGGCAGACACATTGACAATGTGATGGGTCATAAGAATTTTTTTTTTTTTAAATCTCTATCCAAGAAACAGTGAAAGATTCAAAGTGAAGATTTACTTACTTGGTATTTCCAAATCAACAGGAGAGCTGAACTTGCCATAGTAGCCATCAATTTTGTTCAATCTAACTTTCAGTTGATAGACAAAGCCTGGAGACAGATCTTTAAGGCTGACATGATTAGACTGAACTTGTTTGTACAATTTAAAATTAGGTTGCCCTGCCTTTCTGTAAAAAACTTGATAACCCTACAATTAAAAAAAACAAAAAAAACAAAAAAAACAGAATTGTTTTTGATACATCAACAAAAGTGTTATACATTCTTTTTGTATGTTGGAATTTTCTAAACTTGGAATTATCATTACTATATGCCCTTCTAACTGGTTTGGTTTGTTTATTTTACAAACACATCAACCCTCTTGGGTCATTTAATGTTGAAAAATGTGTTTCTATTCAATGATATCATACAAAGTTTTAAGTTTTAAACTTTGTGGAATATAATTGGAATATAAAGGTGAAGTCGTTTGAATGAAATTTTGGTGTATAATTTACTTTTCATCAGGTAGGTCAAAATGGATCTAAGTCTATTCACCTTATAAAAGGCATTTACAGATAGGGCTAAACCTGGCACAGTTCATCATAAAATGTTTTGCAGTGTAGGTCGCCTGGCATACTATGCATTTGGGTGGTTCCTCATCTTTTTGTAGGATATGAATTTTTTCCATGAATACAGTTATAACAGTTTCACTTTGGGAGTGTTTTGCCAGTGTTTTACAGTGTGCTGTTTTATTAACCAAGGAGTTCTTGAGAGAATATATTTAAGTATTAGGGAAGAATTTATTTTGAGTTCTTTGAAATTGTTTTCTATGCAGATACCAAGAGATTTAATGGCATTTTCCTTTAAATTATCTAACTCTTTGTTAGGTTGGAGAACATAGTTGTAAGCTGAATTATTTGGGCATAAACAAAGCTTGGTGTAATATTGCAGTGCCAACTTATTTGTCTTAATACCAAAGGTGGCTCATGTGCATCAGTGTATAAGCTTTCAATTAGGGACATATTATAGGCTATTAAAATGAATTACCGACCTTAGTGATGAATGGTATTTAGTTCTTTCACATATGATTTTCTTGCCACACCATAGATAATACATTCATAATCCAATTTGGATCTAATCACTGTCCAATAGAATTTTTAGTAATGTCTGTCTCATCTTCCCAGACTTTGCGAGAGATGACTGAGATGATGTATAGTTTTGATGCATTTCTCACAAAACGTATTTAATATGTGGTATGAAGGATAATTATTTTATCAATGAAAAAAAAGCAATAAGGAAAAAGATAGGGTTCAAATGAAGCCAATTTGTTTTTGAAATGACTGGCTCAAAACCTGACAACAATATAAAAAAAAAATTGTCTCCAAAATGCATTGTCAGCTGGTTGGGATAAACCCCACTTACAAGATGTGAGCAAAAGGTGTGAAAAAAATCTGAACATTTTTAAAGGGCTTGATGTGGGGTTGGATTAAATGAATTTAGTGAATCCACACAGTTTTTTCACACCTATGTGAGAATTCCAGACTTTGGCATCAGTTCTTTGATTTCGATTTTTCATGTCTGAACTGTTAGTGAAAAAAAAATTAAATAAATAAGTGAACCAATTATTTTTTTTTTATCTTAGGCTTAACTTTAATAAGGATATAAAATCATTACTTTTCATAAATTATAAAATAGATAAATTGAAATAATTTCAATGCTTTAAAGATATCACATGCATTCCAATTTTTTCCAGAAATATCAAACATAAATGAATATTTTTTTTTTTTTTAAGTGCAGAATCTTTAAATAAAATCCAAAAACGGGCATTTTTCAGTTTTTCAATTTACAAGTTTTCACAGTTTTATTTTTTTTTCACTATTTACATTATTCGGACTAATGTCCAAATCTTTGTCGTCATATTTATTATAACGTTTTGGCCATTGTACACTCCGGCCTTCTTCAGGTGTTTGGAATGTCGAACTGAACCCTTTATTTTGCTCACTGCGGTAGACTGTTCAAGTTCCATGCGCCATGTTTAATGGATGTCAGTTATCAGTTATCTCCTGTTAATTCCCCTCTCCAAGTTCTCCACTTGAACTCACACTCTTGGGTCCTGTCACTGGATCTAACCAACTCCTTTATCCATTTTGCCTTGAGGACATCTGTATATGAATTTCTGGGTATTATAAACCTAATGTCTTCAGCAACCATTTGTTTACTAGTGCTCATATTGCAATTTTTGCTGTTATCATCTATGTTTTTACCAGAGCTCATATTGCAATTTTTGTTATTATCGCTTTTCTCTGGCACTCCTTATTACTGGTTCCCATATTGTATTCATTTATTTTTTTTTAGATAGATGAAGTTTTATTAAACAAAATAGACTAAGAATTAAAAGTATGATAAGATCTATTTCAGTTTTTAAAAGTGAAATTAATTTTATCGGACTTTTAATTCTTAGTCTACTATTTTGCCAGTAATAACTTCAACTACATGAAACAAAATAATTTAATTTTCTTTTATCGTGGTATTTATGATTCCTCAATTGTTAGAATTGAAATATTAAAAAAAAAAAAAAAAAAAAAAAAAAAAAAAAACTAATAAATTATGAATTAAAAGTACAATGTCTTTTTGTTTTTTCTTTTTAAATAAAACAGAGGGTATATAAAGAAAAACAAGTTATTTTTCTTTTAATATCATAAAAAGTTTTCCTGATTTAGAAAAAAAAAAAAGAAGTAGCATCTTTTGGTTTTTTTGACATATCTCTGGTTTTATTAAAAAAAAAAAAAATTAAGCACAATTGTATTAGGTTGGCGCAAAAATAATGTAGTTTTCTCACATGTTACTATGTGAGAAAACGACATTATTTTTGCGCCAACCTAATACTTTTATTTCATAATTTAACAGTGAGGAGTTATAAATACCACGTAAACAGAAACATGGAAAAAAAACCTGGCATCATATGGGAAATAGATTCTGAGAAATGGATAAAAATATTAAAAATTTATTGGTGTACGAATAATTTTGTCATTAACTATGTATATAATTTTAAGGGGTTAATGTGCATTGTAATATTGTATTCCTTCTGGGGAGGGGTGGCAAACTTGAGAACCACCCCGGTTGTCAAAAAACACTGACTATGCCACTGATGATACCATATCTCTATGTGGTATCATAGACTTTTACCAGATCAAAGAATTCTGAATAATGAAAGAATTTCTGACAAAAGACTCCAGTCAAACCAGGTAAATAGATTGTACTTTTATTCTTTCTGAAGCCAGCTTGGAAATTTGTAATTTTATTATTAGCTTGAAGAAGCCAAGGAAGCATTTTATTAACAATTCTTTCAAATGTTTTGCTTAAACAGGTATTTTCTAAGTCCTTTCCTGGTTTTCGGATTGGAATTATGGTAGCTTGTTTCCAGTGACTGGGAATATTTCCAGTGACTGGGAATATTACCACTGACCCATATGTTGTTGAGAATTTTGAGTAGGTAGTTCAAGAAAACATTTCGTAAATTTTTTTTTTTTTAAAGAATTCGTAGTAAATTTCATCTGGGCCAACTGCTGAATTGCGTGATTTTCTTATAGAATTTAGTAATTTTGGTAAAATAAGAGCCTGGTAGTATTTTCATTATTGTTAAAGTAGAAATTTAATTTTTTCTTGTTTTGATATTCTGAAATAGCTTAGAAGTTTTTGAGGAAGAATTTTGAGAAAAGTTTTGTGCTAATAAATTTGCAATATTCTTTTTGTTAGTAGCTTTGATATCTTTACGGCACATTCTTCTTGGAGTAAGTTTTCAGAAGTATTCTACCAAATGCCGAGATCCTGAACTATCAGGATCCTGTCCTCAGGCATCATCGTTTGCCACCAATGGCAAATAGGTGGCCTCATTGGGAGTGTCTTTCCCCTCTGCAGAGGTGCTGTTGGCATATTCTGAAGATAACAGGACGATTTCTATCTGGGCTCCTTAAAGTCATCGCTATATGTCTTTCTATCTGGCCAATTAAAGCCAAGCACATGATTTAGAGATGCAGATGATGCCTTCACAATCTGATCCCATCAAGAAGACTTGAAAATACTAATGAACCATAATACCTATCATGCTATTCACTATGGAAAACAAAGTTGTAGATCAACTGGCTCTCCTGGATGACTCACACAGAGTATGGCTTTATGACGTCTGTATAACAGACAACATTCACTGGACAATACCTGAACTTCAATTCCCATTATCTATACAATGTCAAGAAAGTGACTGTTCATTGCCTTTATCCATGTGCCAAACTCCTAAGTGCCAACGTAGATACATATGAACAGATGATCACCATCAGAAACAACTTTCAAGCTAACAAATATCCTGAAAGTATAAAAACATCAGTTTCCACGAACAGAGAAGACAGAGTGAAGGACCACAATGTCTACGAGACAATAACAGGTACATTAGAAATGATTTAGAGGGACTGCAGTTCATATAAAATCAGGTCTGTATTCAAAACATTGTAAATGTTCAGAGATCTCTCTTGAGCAAAGCACCTCTCAGGAGGATAGGTGTAGCAAGGAATACGTCAAAAACCTGTATTTGGTTTATGGCGATATTGAAATTGAGTATGATTAATTAAGGAGAGAATATGGAATGAAGTCAGAAGAATAAACACTGGAGGATGGATAAGATGAATAAGAGAATAAGTGCACATGTCAAGTTCTAACAACCTCAGTAGATCCATCATAGAGGTGAACACTGAAAAATTCCACTAGATAAATACAGATGTTAGGTTGAAGACTCCAAAAGAGTCCTACGGCCTGGGTTAGATAAAGCATGTGGCTTATTCACACTAATCCAGTTGGATAAAATGACCAAATGGCACAAAGGTGGATAAATAGAAATAATTAACTGATAAGAGTTATCTTCCTTAAGCATTGGAAGCAGAATGTCAATGATCTACCCTACCCCTGAATTAAATAAAGTTTTTATTTTAACTTTTAGCACTTTGCATTATTAATATTACTTCCCTTTCCATTGCATTCTTTTTCGAGGCTTCTCAATTGCAGTATACTTATTGTTAATTTCACTCAAAGTTGTTTTCTGTCGCCATAGCAGGATATGACAACACAACAATGAAATTCAAACAGACTATTGTTCAAGGATCAGACTCACCTTCAGTGGCAGGTGAAACTTTTTATAGAGTAAACGAAGACACGTAGAGAGTGATAAGGGTTAAGATTCTGACTAGATTACCAATTACAAGTGTGATATCTAAATATAGTCCGAGGGTATAGATCAGTCGAAATGTGAGGATAACAACTATGGTAAGCATGTGGGTCCAAATAGAAAAACAAAGGCATATATAATTTTCTTTTTCTACTGACAAATACTAGCACACTAGAATATAGCTATTTCTGTTGAGGAACCGTTCCTTTCTTGCCTAAAAGAAAGACAACAACAAATACAGACAATGTCTGCAAGTGGCAGCTGCTAACTTGCACAGAACCAAGATAAAACAACAATTTATCAATAAGACTTTTTCTTTTACTTATTTATGAACACTGCAGATTTCAGAGTAATCAATGACTTTTTTTTTTAATCATTTCACCCCAAGCAAGGCAATAAAGCCACTAATATGCAAGGAGTTACCGAGTGTCTAAATAGAAAAAGGAAAGGAAAGAGAATAATAAAAGAACAGAAATTAAGAGAGAAGATAACGATTGACATTGCATTTAAAATTTTGAAGATCAAAGTTGACTAGAAAGCAAAAAGCCGGAATAAGTTCCACAAGCAAGAAGTGTAAAAAAAGAAATTGTTAGCATCTGATTTAACAAAATCTCCCAGATTTTTTTCTATTGTGTTAATCATCTCAAATCCCCATGCTATTTGAGGATATCCCTTAACTTTAAGGACATTATTTTTATGTTTGCTTTCTTGGAGCTGACAACAGCTTTCAATCCATGTAAAAATATGACTGACAGACAAACAGATATAGGACAAACAAAGACAAACAAGCAATGTTATAAAATGCCACAAAAAAAATTATAGGGTCCTTAACAACAAGAAATTCCCTAACTTTTAGGAATTTATAGGAACTTCACTAATTTTCTTCTTTTTATTTTATTTTTTTTTTGACTTTTCCTACAATTTCCAGTTTTCCTTGAGAATTGATTGGTCCAGGATTTGCAGGTGAAATTAGATTGGACATCACTACTGAAATTTATAACACTTCTACTATACCATAAAAAGATAAAGCTAATGTGTATTGGTCATAAATAATGGTAAATATATTTGAATCAGAAAGACAAATGTACATTTAATAACTGCATCTGACCATTTCTTTTCCCTCACTTCTTGCTTGAGGAACTCTCTTCTGGTTCCATGCTCTCCAGCCAACTTTGATCCTCAAGAATTTAAATGCAATGTCAATTGGTATTTACTGTCTTTTGTTTTAGCTCCTTGATAAGGCTTTTCTATTTTTCTTATTCTTTCACACTTAGTAACCACTTATGCTTTAGTGGTTTTATTTCCTTACTTGGAATGAAATGATTGGGGGAGGGGTGGGTCAAAAAAAAAAAACAAAAAAAAAAAAAAAAAAATCACATCACAAGTCCATTGATCTTATTGTAAAAAAAATGTAAGAAACAAATTTTTTAGGGAATTCAGTTTCATTGAAAATTTGTGAGAAATAAATACTTACATTGAAGAGTTTTGATGCCACCGGGGAATTATTCCAAACCAAGGAATACAAATATTTTTCTGAATCTTTATCAACAACTTTCACTGATTTTGGATCTTCATATGGTTCTGAAGGAGAAAATCAAAAATCAAAATTTACAGATGCATATAAAAAGAAATTTTAGAATTTAAAAATGACTAGATGCATATAAGAAATTAAATTATCGTTGTACATATTACCTAATTATAATAGTCGAAAAAGAAAGTTTATGGATTTCAATATAAAGTGACAACGTAAATATCACAAGTAATCGTTGATTACAAAGAATTGCTCAGATATTATATTAAAGGGAAGCAACTCTTAACATTCTCTGTGGATAGATTTCTTGGAGGACGAAGACGAGGCAGAGTCTCGTTTAGAGAGGTAGACAAGCCCAACCTCGTGTATATGGGGTCTATGCGCAATTTTTGTCCGAGCCTACGGGCTCGGAAAGCTCAAGATTAAAAACTGGCCTTGTGCCACATTTTGCCTTGTTGGGAGGTTAGTAAGTAGAAAAGAGATATCTTGGTGAAAAAGAAAAGGTTTGATTTAATACACAAAAAAAAAATAAAATAAAAAAAAAAAAAATAAAAAAATAAAGTTCTGGTTTTTTTTGGGTTTTTTTTTCTCCAAATTATTTGTAATTAGAGGTAATTGCTCATATTTAAAAAAAAAATTGATTAGCTTCAAAAGTTTTTTCGTAATTTACAGAAAACTGAGCAGAAAATATTTAAAGGAAAAAAATTCTTACAGAAAGAAAAAGATGAAATGAAAATAAATTTTCATTTTTTTTTTTATTGGTTTGAAAATCTTAATTGTATATATTAAAAATAAAATGAAGTAATGGATTAAAAAAATGAATTACTTATTTAATGATTATTTACATTCAGACTAAACTTCTCATCTTTGTTCTTATCACACTGTTTCAGCTGTTGTGCCCCCAGGACTTTTTCAGGTGTTTGTTGATCAAAATAAACTTCAGTGAATTGGAACTGAACCCTTTATTTTATCTACCAAAGTAGATTGTTCTCATTTTCTTGTTCATATCTTGAGATGCCTTGTCTCATTCTTTTTACTACTGATCACCTATTGCTTGCCCTCTTTACTCTGAATCTAAGTCTGTACTACTTGGCTGAGGGATTGAATTTACAATTATTATCCCTAAACACACATCAGAACAAGAGCAATCTACTCCTGCAGATTAAATAAAAGGATCACTTCAAAATTCCCTGAAGGTTACCTGGATCAACAGACATCTGAAGAAGACCCAACTGCTGAAAAATTGTGGTAATAACAAAGATAAGGATATTAGTCTAAATGTAAATAATGAATATTCCTCATCTCAGAAATCCATACTTTTAACAATTGGTTTCTCAGTCTTTGGAACTGTCTAACCATGAGGCTTTTCCATAGTAAAATTAAGATATCCATGCAGGCTTAAATCTTGTCAGAGATAACTTAATTCTCCTGCCCATGACTTAAGATTGTCTACAATAAGTCAAAGAATGTATCAACCTAAAACTTAAAAGCAAAAGAAAGTTTGTCAAAATTTAAATACTTGATATTTAAACTTTATAACTACATTGTGTCCTAGACAAGTGTTTATTATTATTTTGTAAATATACAGATCTTTTACTGTAATGAAAGAAGAATAAGCAAAGATGACCAACAATACGTGAAGGATAGTAAAAACAAAAGTAAACATTTCTAAGCACTATAAAGGATAGGAAATTAGAAAATTGAATCATTTCTTTTCTATGGCTTATCAACTCTGTAGATTATTTAAAGCCAGAAAATATTTTTTGATTGTAAGAATTTTTTAAATTTTTTTGAGAATGATTTTATACTTAGTAAGTAACCCACAGCTGGAGGGAGAAGAGGTAGATTCATATCTTTCCCAAGGGTATTTGTACATAAGTGAATATAACAAACCCAACTGGAATTGGAACTCAGCTCTCCGAGTGACAATTCCAAGTCATTATCGATTACACAACTCAAACATACAAGTTTATAGCACCTGGTATTCACCCATTGAAGTATTGATCAGGCTTGATGTTGCTTAACTTCGGTTATCGTACTAGAACCGGTTTCAACGTGATGCGGCTGTAAGCCTAGGAAGCTGTGGAGGACCATAACCACCCACGTACTGACGGGAGACGGCCCATAAAAGTCATACAGCAGTCTAAGGGACTTAACTCAGTAAAGAATAATAAATTAGTTTCAAGAAGTTACCTTTCGTACAGTATTTTTTTTAAAAAAAGAAATCAATTTTTTTTTTAAGTGGCAATGGAAAATTTAATTAGCCAGATTAATCGGCAAAAGGTTAGAGACATGTAAATATTCATGTGGCATATATGGATAATCAAACTAGGAAACTCATTTAAGTAAAAGACAAAAATTATTTTAACTTAGTTTCTTGTAATTTTTCATTCAAATAACAAAATTTGTACAACAAAACTTGCCAAGCATTTTGAAAAAAAAATCTTTCCAACAAAGTCATGAAGTTCTTAAAATAAAAAAAAAAAAAAGAAGTTTGATTGAAACCATTGATCAAGTTTTATTAACAATAGGAAAAAAATAAAAAAATAAATTACAATTGTATAAGAATAAAAATGCCTTCTATGTGCCATATCCCTTTAGGATGTGGGCGATTGTAGATCACCACAACTTCCTGTTCTTTGCAGAACTCAGCAATATCTTTATTACCCCTTCCATTCCCTGTGTTCCACTGGGCTTCAGAGGAATAGATAAATGACATGAGTCTACCTGATGAAAAGGCCAAAGCAACATAAAAATGACAAGATGTGCTAAAACTCAATATCTATTTTATACAAACTCCTGCTTCATCCATTTGACCCAGCATTCCCTAATGGGATCAAAAATGCTTACAATCATCATCAACATTATTGATGTTATAAAACACTGTTCCAACATCCATTTACAAAAGCTTCTTGGTAGGTTACTTGCTGTTTCCCTTTGCCATGTCCTGCAAGTAAAATTTTCCAAGTTTTTCTACATTATGTGCCTTGGAGATTACAGATTCTAAGTGTATGTGACACTTATATTTTAATTTTATTAAAGCTTCCTCATAGCTTACATGCTCTGTCCATGGTATTCTCAGCATTCTTTCATAGAATCACATTTGTGTTGCCTAAAGTCTTCTCTTCATCCATGAAGAAATTGTCCAGGATTCACTGCCATATAGGATGAATGATATATCACAGTTCAAAATCAACAGTCAGCCAGAATTCTGCAAACAATGAAAGCAATTTAAACTCTAAAAGCAATACAATATATTACTCACCAACAGAGAAAGTAACAGGTCTCGATTTTCTTGATTTACTTATAGCAACAGATATGTTATAAGTTGCTCCTCTTTTAAAGCCACACAGTTGCGTTGACAGAGAATCATTGGCTGATGGTGGCAAAGGGGACACCGGGTTTGAGCCTTCAATATAAATTATATACAACTGGAAGTAGAAAAGAAAACATTGACATGAAAGAAGCAAAAATTTACAGATATCATTTCAATTTATTAAGTACATATGTGTACCATAGGTGGGGGAAGTTAACTATTTTTAAAGATTACAAAGGTAAAAAAAAAAAAAGAAAATATATATGTGTATGTATATATATATATATATATATATATATATATATATATATATATATATATATACACACACACACAGACACATACACCTCTTTCATAGCAGAAAGTTTATTCTAGTTTATAGTAAAGAGTAACAAGTCTCATATAGGGCTTTCCATTCTGTAGCACAAAAGGTTTGACATAGAAATTAAAATGATAAATTGGTTGTTTAGTTGATTTTGTTTAGTAGCATATCAACACCTTGATGGGTAATTTAATACCAAAATCTAAATATTTTAATACAATTTTATGGCTTCAACTCCTGATATTTGGTACATAATTTTATGCTTTCAGGGCAAACGTGTATTTTTTTCTTATTTATAGTTTGTAGATGATAAAATGTATTGTTGGTAAAAATCTATTTTTATACTTTTTTAGTCTTGTATAGTTGGTCATTCAACCATAAAAATGTATTGTTGGTCATTTTACAATAAAAATGTATTGTCAGTCATTCTACTATAAAAAAGTAGGATCCTCTGACTCCAGCTACTTCTTGAAGAATACCTTTGTAACTCTCAAAAGTGAAGATGTCCAGGATTCCTCATCACAACCTCTTTCATCTTCTCCACATACTCAAAATGTTAATTCAGTCATTATCATTTCATAGGTTTTTGTGGCATATTCCTTATCTATCCTCCACCCAAGAAACATGACCAAATCTCATTTCTGTTTTTATGGTTAGCCACTACATGGAAAGTCATGCTGAGAGGCAAAGCAGAATTTACTTTTGTTTTGTCTAAAAAACATCATACAGATCAAGCCTGATTCTCTAAAATGTTAGTGTTAATGAGTTTAATCCTAAGAAAACACAAGCTTCTTGCAAATTTATTTGGGAATAATAAATTAGCCTTTTACCACAAAGTTTTTTGGCAATGCAAGTTTTATTTATTTATAGGAATAAAAGTTGTGCCAGTTTGTAGAGAAAGAGGAAAAAAGAGAGAGAAAGAGGAAAAAAGAGAGAGAAAGAGGAAAAAAGAGAGAGAAAGAGGAAAAAAGAGAGAGAAAGAGGAAAAAAGAGAGAGAAAGAGGAAAAAAGAGAGAGAAAGAGGAAAAAAGAGAGAGAAAGAGGAAAAAAGAGAGAGAAAGAGGAAAAAAGAGAGAGAAAGAGGAAAAAAGAGAGAGAAAGAGGAAAAAAGAGAGAGAAAGAGGAAAAAAGAGAGAGAAAGAGGAAAAAAGAGAGAGAAAGAGGAAAAAAGAGAGAGAAAGAGGAAAAAAGAGAGAGAAAGAGGAAAAAAGAGAGAGAAAGAGGAAAAAAGAGAGAGAAAGAGGAAAAAAGAGAGAGAAAGAGGAAAAAAGAGAGAGAAAGAGGAAAAAAGAGAGAGAAAGAGGAAAAAAGAGAGAGAAAGAGGAAAAAAGAGAGAGAAAGAGGAAAAAAGAGAGAGAAAGAGGAAAAAAGAGAGAGAAAGAGGAAAAAAGAGAGAGAAAGAGGAAAAAAGAGAGAGAAAGAGGAAAAAAGAGAGAGAAAGAGGAAAAAAGAGAGAGAAAGAGGAAAAAAGAGAGAGAAAGAGGAAAAAAGAGAGAGAAAGAGGAAAAAAGAGAGAGAAAGAGGAAAAAAGAGAGAGAAAGAGGAAAAAAGAGAGAGAAAGAGGAAAAAAGAGAGAGAAAGAGGAAAAAAGAGAGAGAAAGAGGAAAAAAGAGAGAGAAAGAGGAAAAAAGAGAGAGAAAGAGGAAAAAAGAGAGAGAAAGAGGAAAAAAGAGAGAGAAAGAGGAAAAAAGAGAGAGATATGAGGAAAAAAGAGAGAGATATGAGGAAAAAAGAGAGAGATATGAGGAAAAAAGAGAGAGATATGAGGAAAAAAGAGAGAGATATGAGGAAAAAAGAGAGAGATATGAGGAAAAAAGAGAGAGATATGAGGAAAAAGAGAGATATGAGGAGAAAGAGAGATATGAGGAGAAAGAGAGATATGAGGAGAAAGAGATATGAGGAGAAAGAGATATGAGGAGAAAGAGATATGAGGAGAAAGAGATATGAGGAGAAAGAGATATGAGGAGAAAGAGATATGAGAAGAAAGAGATATGAGAAGAAATATGAGAAGAAAGAAAAAAAAGAAAAAGTGCTAACCTTCCTCTCTTTTATTTCATAACATGGAGCATGCCATGATATATTCACACAAGTTTTGTTACTGACTCGTTTCAACTCTACATCCTTGGGCTGCGCGTGTTCATCTGCAAAGAAAAACAAGAATTATGTATTTTGGCATTTGAACGAAAGTACTTTATTTCGGACTTCAAGAGGAAAAAAATTATTTTTATAAATATTAGATAGTAGAATATCATGAATTGGACTATGATGATGGATTTAGGTAAGTTTGTATCATGATGCAGATCTAGAAAATGGCTTTTTTTTCTTTTTTTTTAAACTGGTAGCTGCTTCAATCAGGAGAAATATTCCTTTGACTTTTAGAGAAAGAACTGCTAATGAACAATACAATCATTGTTGTAAAGATTTCACTCTGAAGAAAGGAACACATTTCAAATAACCATCAAGGAGGACTTGGATAATGAACTGTCGTTAAAAATAAATCTAAAACAATTCAAAATATTTTAGCAAGCCGAAAAGTCCCTCTGATGATTTTTTGTCTTCAGGGAAGAAAAAAAAAAAAGAAATTGGAAAAATCAACTTCATATGAATTGACAAAAAAAAAAATAAATAAATAAATAAAAAAAAAAAAAAATAAAAAACTGCATTGTTTTGAGGGGTACTAATCCCTAGCTATTTTCAAGAAGCAATCAATTTCTGAAATTTGCTATCACTCATGATGAAAAAATTTAATCCTTTTGGATAATTGCAAATGTATATTTTTCTTAAGAGATAAAATATATTTTAATTCTGTCAAAATCTGACAGTTTGTGCATATAATGTAATATTTGATACAAAAAAAAAAAAAAAGAAATTATTAATTTTATGTTTATAATATTTTAAGCCTTTCTCGAGAACAATGATTAAAATATGCAAATTTGGAGGTAAAAGAAATGTTGGAAAATTTCATTGAAATGCCATTTCTTACCTGGAGCAGTTTGGAAGAGAACTGATGAACTGAGGGGACTCAATGGACTAGTTTTAAACCTAACCACTCCAACCTTGACAATGTACGCTTCACAAGCCTGCAGGTTCTTCAGCACAATATATGTTGAGGTTGTATACTGAACCCAACGAGCATCGTTGATATGAGAATCTTCCATATTTCGAGGTTGTGTGTCATAAAACACTGCATATTGCTTTGAAGAAAAAGAAGATCAAAAGGATGAATATTTCAAGTGCATAACATTTTGACCAAAAGACAAAACATGAGGCAATGATGTTGGTGACAAGTGTGGCTTAAAGAGTGAAAGACAATTGAGCAAATCTATACGATAGCTCCTGTCCACTGTATTTTTATATCACATAATGATAAAGTCAGAAATATGTTGAGAATGATTTAATAAAATTTTCATCAGGAGGAAAGTTCATTTATTAATGGAAAACCATATAGTTGTACATAATAAAACTTTGAAATATAGAAACTCAACTAATTTAGAACATATGTAAATAGTGGCAGACTGGGTTGAAAATTTCTACCAGGAAAACTTGTAAAAAGGCCCAGTCAAAAGAACCCACAATCCGAAAACAAGGAACTAAGGATATCTATTATCTACCGAAAGAAATCATAGCATCAAAGAAGCCATATTTAAATCTTCCCAACATCTATGTAATTTTTTTTTTTAGTGTTTACTTTTACTTTTTTCAGTTATTATGGACCATTCACTTTGGAAATTACCTGATATCCCAGTGGGTTAGTCTTCCACTGTATGTAAACTTTAAGATTCCATTCAAAGTAGACTTGGTTACAAGTTTTCATGTCATTATCTGCATTCTATCAATGTAACATCAAATATTTCCACTGAAATGTCACATACTTAAATGTTCCATTTTTTTTCTTGTATCTGCTTTTTTGCCAATATTTTTTTTTTAATTACAATTGTTGACCAATCAATAGTAAGAGTAAATATATGGAAAATAATCAGTACAGCTAGTGACATGTATTAGAAGCTTACCAAAATCTCATTGACTTTGGCACTATCTACAATTACTGCAAATTATTTTAAAGCAGCAACCAAAAAGAAATAAATGGAAATTGGTACAGCAGAAGTATTTGACAGTTATAATCCAAATTACATCAATAAACACTGATAAAATGAATGCACATCAGAACTCTTCAGCTAAGTAGGATCAGCAGATGAAGCTTCAGTCATTGCTCCAGTGTTTCATTATGAAAGTTTTAACATCTTAGATATTTAAATTCACTCATATCTTGACAATAATTTCTTGGAAACATTTAACAATATATTTTGCCTATTAAATTATATGAAATAAAATTGCTTTCTCTAAAAAAATAAAATGCTTACAAGAAAGTCTTTGTATAAAAATATGGAAAAATATATTTTTAAAAAGTGCAATCTGATACTGCTGCCCATACAATGTGTTGACCTTGGCAGACATATATACTCTGTGGATGTCTAGAATCTGATTCACTATTATCAACATCAAATCAACAATGCATTATGTCCAATATGAAGAGCAAGTCTCCAAAATGACTTGCAGTAAAGTTAACACAAAGTAAAGAAACCTACAGTTAACCTCATGGCCATCAAAGTGTTGTTACTAGGCCAGGAGTCATGTGTTAAACAAAAACTAAGTGTGCTGAGAAAATAGACAAACAAAAGACTGAAACAGAACAAGATATAAATATTTATTCTATTGGGAACATTTTTCGTGTAGTAAAATTTCAAGGAATGTTCTTAAGAGTCTCTGTAAAGTGTCTATTGCATGGAGTGCTAACTTTAGCATCCCTTCTCGATGTTGGCCTGCAGGGAAAGAGAACTAGCCTCTTCCTAATCTACAGCATGCATGCTCAAAAGCTGAAATGGGGTACTTCTGCTGATAGGGTTTTTCACGCACGTACGTCAGGCGAAAAGATTTAATGTCTACTACACCTCTGAAAGGTGCACAATCCAACTCCTTTCAAGATGAATGAAAAGATCTTGTGTATATTTCAATGGCATGACATCTACTTACTCTGATCACTTTCACATGCACTAAATCTTATTAATAGCATGCATCACCATTGAAAGTACAGATACAGTGAACTGATGAGTGTTACTATATAACAAGATGGTTAAAGGCACTGAAAATTTTATCAAAATATTTACTGTTTGAGCTTGCACATACTCAAGCAAGAAAAATAAAGGTGTCATCATGTTTTAGAGCAGTGCCATTTCATTTTCTGTCCGTGCCTTCTTGAATAATGCAAATAGCAATATTAAAAATTAAATACTTGCCTGATGATGATTTAGTTTTTCTCCTGTCCATGAAACGTTATAGGATGTTTTATCAATTGAAACTGCACTTATCAAATTTGGCTGACTGATTTGTTGGTCTGCAGAGAGAGGAGAAAAAAAAAGTTTGTAACTTAAATTTCTTTTTCTCTTCATTTTCATATTTATTCTTTTACTTGAAATTATCCATAAAAATATTTAATGCCTGTTTTATCAAGTAACAAATATTTTAACAAAAAAATTCTATTGTCTTAGACATTTAAAATTTGAAAATTCCAGTAGGTGCCCAATTCAAACAACCATTTAAGTAACCTGTTTCCAGCATTTGGTTAGTCTTGAAAAATAGAATTATTTCCCTTGATTAATACATTTCCTGTCACACAATTATTTTTTTTTATTTGTTTAACGGCATATTAACATCTAAGGATTGCTTAATGCCAAAATCTAAATATTTTGCATACAATTTTTTTCTTGCAATAATAATGATTTTAGTGATACAAGTCTTACTAATTAACCCATAGCCGGAGGAAAAAGAGGTGGATTCATACCTTTCCCAAAGGTATTTACATGTGAGTGAGTATAACAGACCCAACTGGAATTGGAAATTGACTCTCCAATTAACAATTCCAAGCCTTCATCCATTAAACCACCTGCACATTCAAGCTTACAGAACCTGTTATTCAGAAGTGGTCACCCATCTAGGTACTGACCAGGCTCAATGTTGCTTAACTTCCATGATCGTATGGAAACAGGTGTTTCAATGCAATGTGACTGTAAGCCTGTCACACAATTCACAAGGGAAACTTAAAATACAATTAAAAGGTAACAAAAACAATTTAACCGATTTGTTAAATGTAATAAATTTGACATTGTAATCTTACCCTTTGTTTTGACCATTATTTCTGCAGGGGGACCTGCTGAGATGTTGTTAAAACCTTGAATACGGAAAACATATTCAGTTCCTGGTGACAGATTTTCAACTGAGAAAAAGAAAAGAAATCAGTAATTTAGGGTTTACAAGAAAAAAAAAAAAGTTTTCAATGTTGAGTAATTTTCACAAGTTAAAAAATCTATTTTAAGTTTATGTTGGCACTTGCCAGTATATGTTCAGTATACTAGGCTTGCTATCCATTTAAGAAGTTGACATTTGGTGAGAGTTTCATGCATTTTAAAACTACATTACACAGTACATCAATAAGTCCATAGCCTAGTGATGAGAAAGACATTATTTTATAATTTTTTTTTTTTTTTTTTAACAATCTCCTTTGTTAATGTATCTAACTTCATGCTAAATATTAATTATATAAGATGAAACATTTATACAGTGAAATTTTCATATAAAAATTTATATATGTGTCAACATAAAGACTCACTGATCCAACTGCATAGAGGCACATGAAGCTGTGATTTTTGGAGCTAATAATTTTTTTTATGACATGATAGGGCAGTTTGTAAGAATTGAAACAGGTTTTTCTTTGTTTAGTGGAAGAATAATTTTGAGTTTTTGTAAAATTTAAAAGAAAGCATTTTTTGTTAAAGTCATTTATTCCAATTTGAAAATATATTGCTAATGAAAAGTCAAATTCTTATTTCAATTAGAATAAATAAAAATCATGTAAGATACCAGAAAATCAAATGTGACTGTATTACAATCATACTTAAACTTTATGGAAAGCATGTGTCCCATATATATATATATATATATATATATATATACACACACACACATTTGCTTAAATATTAATTTTAAATGGATACTCAGAGTGCACATATTTTTCTAAGATTTCTTGAATATTCCTGCTGGTAGATGTTAATAAATAAATATACTGTTTGATAAATAAATAAAAACAGACCCTCTACTCAAATATGAGTATCCATTTAAAATAACGTTTTAACAAATAAGTTAAAAATATGTCAGATTTAATCCATTTCTTATATATCTAAGATAAATATTGTAACTATTAACAGTATTTACATTTTTGGGGCTGTTGTACTCATCTTTGTTGTCATCTTCACAACATTTCAGCTGTTGTAGACATCAGTTTTCTTCAAGTGAATGGAATTGTGAACCAAATCCTTTATTTCATCCACCCGGGTAGATTGTTCTAGTTCTACGTACTATGCCTCTTCCAGATAGTTTAGTTTCAGTTATTTAAATTTAAATCAATTCTGCAATTTTTTTGTTCACCTCTGCTGTGTCCAGGTATTGAACTCACAACTCTTTGGGTCAAGTCAATGGATTACTTCACCCAGTGGATAAACCAGTGATTTGATCCAAAGAGATTGAGTTCAATACCTAGCAACAGCCTAAGGTTAAAAAAAAAAAAAAACTTGGAGAGTTGAGTTACTGAAGGGAAATAAACTGTTTCTCTAGAACATATCCCACCATTTTGAGAAGTGGCGACATGTCTCAACAAATTGGAGAGAGAGTTTAATGATCATGCATGAACAGCCTCTCCCATGGGGCTACTCAGTCAGCAGAGAGATGCCACTAAGTAAACTTGTGTACTGTACAACTGTTACATTCATACTCACCAATCAATCTGACTCTTCAAGTCTCATGCAAGGATCTTAGACAAAACATTACCCAAATTTATCAAATCTATCTGTACCTCAAAAAATAAAATACAATTACTTTATATATTCCCAGCTTTATTTATAATGACTAGTAGCTCTTTCATACCTTTTGATTAAAATTGCACAGATTTTGGTGCGGAAGTTTTCAACAAATTCTTCAATTTTAATTTCCTTACAGAAAATTCTTCCTATCAAAGTGCTTTGTAGTGATAAGATAAAAAAAAAAAAAAAAACAAAAAAACCCAAAAACAGTAATAATCAGTTGGTTGAAATTCAGGTTTATATGTTGGGTGGGAGTAAAACAGACCAACCAAATTCCAAAATGTTTTCCTGGGTTGTTCTTAATGTATGCAGCTTTACATTGCCATGAAAGAGAAAAAGATTTTTAACTCATTGTGGACACTGCCTTTGCTATGTAAAATCTAGCATATGTTAATGTACACCAAATTTATTCTTGCATGCAACATATGCTTAATAGTTAGAATGATACATTTACCATTCTTTACAATTGGTTCCCAAACACAGAAATTACTTATGACGAAACTCCATAAAGGATCTGACATTCAAACTGATGTGGCAATTGTCTAAAAAAATATTTCACCAATGTTAGGACTGTCTTTTTTACTTTATGACTTACTTGTTGCACTTGTTTTGTTGACAATCTGTTTTTTCTCCGTGTGCCAAATGTCCAAGTACGTGATACTGTAGTTTTTGGCATTGAGCACTGGCTTCCAAATCAAAGTAATTAGATAGTTTTCCTTTTTCTTTACATGGAGACCCATGACAGGCCTAACAACTCCTCCTTTATCAAAGGTGATGCTACCTACACAAGGGGGACTCTCTCCAGTTTTGGTAGAAGCTGTAATCTGAAACAGACAAATAATGCAAATAAAAGATTCTCAAAAATCCAAAATGATTCCGGTGAGAAAGGACATAGAAATAACTAGGCAGAATTTGGGAATTTAGAGCAAATTTCAAACAGACTAAAATTGTTGATTCTTTTGCATTTTGTATTCTTCAACTAGGTCAATATAAAAAACTTTGATGAAAATTTAAAGTTAAACCTTATTTCAAATGGGCTAAAATCTCCACTACTAGGAAAGCAGCTAAATGTTCAAAAAACAAATTCATTTCATATTGTCCAAGAAAACATTAAGTGGCCAGAAATATTGTCTTGTTTATGAAATAAAAATAAAATTCTTTGTCACTAATTTTACTGAACAATATATTTACCATTTTGTTCCACTATCTTCTTGCCATTATTCAGACAATTTCATAAAATTAATCCTCAAGATTTTAATTTTATCAGCAAAGAACTGAAAGTGCAATATCTGGTGAACAAAGCAGAAAACTTCCCTGCCAAATGGACAATTTTTGAAGTTTGGTTACCAAAGAAACATGCAGTTGACCAGTAATGAAATGTTAGTACTTTTTCTTTAATCTGTTAACTGCTACCTTCAGTTGGTCTTAATTAGTAGTGAAATCTCTTCTAATCCCACCAGAGATTTGGCACCACATTTTGTTTCACCTTTAATAAACATTATGGTGGTTCATTTCATGACCTATGTCAACTTTCCATCACCTTTCTCAATTTACTTCAAAAACAAAACATTTGAATTATTTGTATAGTGAATTACACAGTTCATTATATTTCCTTCTATGAATGCCACACACCAAAGTGACTAACTTAAATGATTTTTAATGTTTCACTTAGATACTTTGTGCATGTTGGTCATCTATTATGCCATAAGATCAATTATTCCCAAGTAATGTTTTGACAACTACCAATTTCAACTAAAGCATTGTTCAGCAGGAAATTTCCACTAAAAAACATCACAAACCAATTTTGATATGTTGGATTATTCACAGTACCTTCTCCATAATCTGGAAAAATCTATTTAAGTTTTTAACTTATGTTTTTATCCTATATCCAAAAATGTTGCATATTTTCTTTTATTTTCATTATCAGAATCAAAAAATAAATAAATAAAATAATTTTGAAATAAGTTAAAAACAGAAAACAAACCTATGTTACATGACAGTTGTCACAATTTGACACAATGTGTGGTCAACCACTTGTGTGGAGCTTGTAGAACCTAAAAGTGGCTTGACAGCAGTCAAGAAAAATAGTTAAATATAGAAAGGCTTAATTTTATAGAACCAGAGGAAAAGGTATGAGGAGACTTGATTGTGTTTAAGAATTATTGGAATTAAATAAGAATGTAAATTAGTTTTGAGGAAAAGCAAGAGCAACATATAGGCAGTTGTCTTCCTTTTAAGCTGCCAAACTTTTAAAAACTGAAGCTTACTCCTTGCAATTTGTTTTGGGGGAAGAAAACTGTCAATAACATTTTTGTAATACAAGTGAATGGCTGAATTTTACTATATCTGTTAAATTACTGGATGCAGCTAACTATAAAATATGACATGTGCATTTGTAAATTTTTTTTTTATCTGTAACTTTTTGCTATAATAAAGCAGATATATCAAATAAGTGAATTCTGCCCTGACTGGAATATCTGAGCTGAAATTAACCAGAAGATAATATCCGGTAAGATAAAATTCTTCTAATTGAGCAACACGATAAAATTAACTTGCAAATACTAATTTAGGCAGAGTGAACAGATATTACGCTGATCTGAGATAGAAGTGCCAATCCAGCATCATTTTTTAAAAGGTACTTTCTATGTTTATATATTTTTAAAATCACATATGAAAACATAATAAAAGTAGGAGTTTAACAAAATAGATCATTTTTTATGGTATGGATAAACAGATAAAGAAGCCTGATTTTAATATTTGTATTTTAATTATTACTTCCTAAAAGTCTGGCAATGAAGCTTACCTTCATCAGATGACAAGTTGGAATTAAATAGAAATAAATTCTAGTTTAATTAAAAGATTTTACCTTTATAATGTAAGTATGGTTCCTAAAAAGTGGCTGAGACATCAAAAGTACTGAATAGTTCTTCCTGTTTGTATCTTCTTGTTCAATCAAATAAGTCGCCTTAGTGTTGTTATCTTTGATGTAAATCTACAAGCGAAAAAAACAAAAAAACAGTTTCAACAAAAGCATTTTAGAATGAAAAATAAAATCAATTTCAGATGTTTTTTTAAGGTTTTAAAATTAACAATGAACCAAACACTCACAACAAATTAAAACCTAAAATATTCCAAGTTGACATTTTCTCCCTCTTATACACAAACATTTTATAATTTTATAGTAAGTAAGCTGACATGTTTTATTAATGAACGCAGTTTAGCAATATAAAAATCATTTTTCTAATATTCTTCTATTTTTATGTACAGGGTGCAATGGATAAATTACACAAAAATGAAAATAACACTGACATTTCATTTTAACAGATATATTTACCAAAATTAAACAAAAAAAGTCTTGAAATACTACAGAGTAAATTTATTCAATAAAATTGCCATTGGCTTCAACCATGGCCTCCAGACAACTTCGGAATCTCCTGCAACTCTTCTAACTCAAAATTCAAAACCATGTGTTCCTGGGACCAAATCATGGGTTGCCGATTTGGTTAGTGTTGTGGCCTGTTAGGGGCCAGAAAGAAAGACATGGAAAGAAGAAGGTAGGTTGAACAAGTGTATTGAAATAACAGAACATATATACAAAATAAGGGTGTTATTAGTCAGTAGATAGAAGTGTCCATCTGTACTGTCAGGTTACACTGTGTTCCGACTGCCCTGCTTAGGAAGTCTCATAGGTTAGTATTTATGAATGAGGAAGAGTTCATTCCAATGTAGATAGGTCACCATAACAGTTAGGCATAGCACACTGACACTACCTCTGCTGGGGTTATGGTGATGAAATCAGCAGTAGGATGTGGTCAATGGCAAAAATCTTATAGACCAGATTTGTGGCAATGAAATGCAATGGTGTCATGCAAAATGATCCTTCATGCTGAACAATGGATGAGAATTAATTATTCCAAGTTAGATGAAAACTGCAAGACATTACTCTCTTGTTTCTCCTAATATATGCACAACCAAACCTCTTATGATGACAAATCAAGGAGTCTTATATATAATATAAAAAAGCTCAATCTTTCAAACAGTTACTAACCCTGTATCGAGAGAGATGTCCTCTGGGATGAGCAGGTTTGCTCCAAGTGGCAACTAAACCCTTACTGCCATTTTGATGTACTGAACAATGAACAGGGCTGCTTGGAACTGGAGAAGAAAAATTTTATTCTTTTAAGTAAAAAAAATTAATAGACATTTATAAACTGTTTATATAACCCTTGATATCAAAGGCAATATTTATTAAACAAATAACAAAAGGCTGATTAATGAGTATATACCATATTATATATCTAATGTCATAACAAATAGTAACAAAATATCTGAAAATTAATCAGAAGTCAAAGTTTACATCATACTGTACATTTCACATGTGAACATATACAAGATCTGATCAAAAAGTATCAAGACTTGTGCTATATAATAAAAAAAAAAAAAAAAAAAAGGAAACAACACACATCAATACAACATTTAATTTCTTTCAATGTAGTCTCCTTCTAAATACACACATTTTAACCAGCATTGTTTCCATTGATAGAAGCATTCCTGGAACTCCTTTTTTTGGGGGATAGTAAGCAGCTGCTTCACTGCATGCTCTGGGATTTCCTCAATGTCTTGAAATCTTGTTCCTTTTAAGTGGGATTTGAGCTTCAAAGATGAAAAAGTCACAAAGAGCAAGAATATAGTGGTTGTCAGACCTGGGGAATGTTGTACTTAGTCAAAAACTGCGGCACAAGCCATGGTCAGATGGAGACTGTGGTGTGGTGAGACAACCGACATTCTACACACTTTCCTTCAAAACACTGTTATATTTTCCCTCACTTTCATTGTTTATAACTGTGTGTATGTGCAACAGAGTTCAACGTCAATCTGTGCCAAATGAATTCACTCTGCATATTTTAGCTCCGTTATCATAGCAACAGTCCCGATACTTTTTGATCGGGCCGCATATAGTAATTTTTTTTTTTTTTTTTTAAATCATTTCACCCCAAGGCACACTACAGAGCCACTAACACTCATGGCATTATTTAGTGTGAAAGAATATAAGAAAAACATTAAGAAGCAAGAACATTTGTGAGGAGAGTAGATAATGATTGATATCGCATTTGAATTTTTGAAGATCAAACTTGACTGGAAAGCAAGAAGCCAGAAGTTTAAGTTTAAGTTTGTTTAAAAACTTAACGACCCATCGATCAGCAAGAGATCATTTAAGGTCAAAGTTGATTTTTTCTTTTTCTTTAAATAAGGTTGAAATGCTTTCAAAAAGACTTTCACTTTCCTTTCCTTCTTTTTCAATGTTGTACTGCTTTTTGTTTTTAAAAATTCCCTGTTTTCAGAGGTGTGTTGTTTGAAAATTCCTCACCTAGCAAGTATCCAAAGGTTTCCCCTTTCATCATCAGACACCAAATTGGAATTATATTTTATTATATAGTCCAACTTTCCTAAGGAAAGTCAAGATCAAATTGGGGTTTGATTTTTCGAAAAGTTCTTTCAAGTTGTTCACATTGTAAAATAATTTTCGAATATGTGCCATATCACCGCAATCAAGCAGGAAGTGCTTCACAGTATAAGCCTCCTGGCATGCTATGCATTCAGGAGGATCTTCATCTTTTAGGAGGAAGAAGTGAGTTATGCGAGTGTGTCCTATGCGAATACGGGATAAAACCACTTCTTCTTTGCGTGATTTTCTGTGTTCAGTTAGTTGTTTCTTTAGAGAGGGTTTGATTTTAAATAATTTGTTGTTTTGACAGCTGTTCCAAGCATCTTGCCATTTCTTCAAAATAAAGTCATTTATTAGAGGTTTATAGTCAGTGTATGGAACCTTTATGTTACTTGTGTTAAGTTTCAGAGAGTTTTTTGCAGCCACATCAGCTTTTTCATTTCCATGAAAACCAGAGTGGCTGGGAATCCAACAGAAAATGATAGTTTTATTTTGTAAGATTGCATGTATTCTATGCAGGAGTTTGATAAGCAAAGGATTGTCTAATTTTTGGTTTTTTATTGATTCGAGTACTGATAATGAGTCTGCAAAAATAATGAATTTATTTGAGTTATGTTTAGTGATGAGGTCTAGAGCTAAATCAATGGCTGTAATTTCAGCACTAAAAATTGAGGAGTTGTTAGGTAATCTTTTCTGTAGAACAGTACTTTTAAAGATAGCCACACATCCTACTTTGTTTTTGACTTTGGAGCCATCGGTATATATGTGGGCCCAATCCGGGTATTGTTCCAGAATATCATTCAGTTTTTCTACATAGTATAAGGGGGGTGTGTCAGATTTAGTGTGGGCAGCCAGTCTTAAAATTACTTTTGGTCGTTCCAATAGCCAAGGTGGATGTTTGGGTAGCTTGAATTCATGTATACTATTTTTGTCTATCAAACTGTCTGTAAGTGGTTTTATCATTTTTTCCATGTAAAGACCAAAAGGTTTGATAACATTTTCTTTTTTGTCAAACAGATGTTTATAGCTTGGGTTGAATGTGCATTGATAGGCCGAATTTGATGGATTGGATTTGAGTTTTAAGTAATATTGTATAGCTAATTTCTCACGTCTCAGTTTTAGAGGAGCCTCATGAGCTTCAACATATAGGCTTTCTCTGGGAGATGTTTTAAAGGCACCAAGAGCAAGTCTTAGACCTGTGTGGTGGATGGGGTCAAGAATTTTTAGGCAGGATTTCCTAGCCATACCATATATGAAACTTCCATAATCCAATTTGGATCTTATTAGTGTTCTGTATATTTTTAGGAGTGATATGCGATCTGCTCCCCATTCTGTGTTAGCTATAACCCGCAAAAGTTGTAGTGTTTTGAAACATTTTTGTTTTAAGTATTTCAGATGGGGAATGAATGTGAGTTTTTTATCAAATATTATTCCCAGAAATTTGTGTTGTTCAGTCATTTCTATTTCAGTTTCTTCTAATTTAAGTGTTGGGTCGTTGTGCATTTTTCTTTGATTACAAAAATGCATACACTTTGTTTTGGTTTGTGAGAGTTTGAAACCATTTTCAATGGTCCATCGATTTATTTTATTTATGCATATCTGCAGTTGATGTTCTGAGGTATGCATATTTTTTGATCTATGGCAAATTAAAAGATCATCTACATATAAGGAACCATCAACTTCATTGTTCAAACAGGTTACAATGTTGTTAATTTTTATGTTAAATAGAGTGACGGACAAGATGCATCCTTGTGGGACTCCTTCTTCTTGAATTTTTGAGTCTGAGAGAGTCGATCCTATTCTTACTTTGAAGCTTCTGTCAGATAAAAAGTCTTTTATCAACAAGGGTAATCTGCCTTTTAGGCCAAGATTGTATAAGTCTTTCATTATTCCCTGTCTCCATGTAGTTTCGTAGGCCTTTTCTAAGTCAAAGAAAATGGCTATTACATGTTTTTTATTGATGAAAGCCTCTCTGATAAAGGTTTCTAAGCGGACTATGTTATCTATTGTTCCTCTTTTATTTCGAAAGCCACTCTGTAAGTTGGTAATTAAATTATTGATTTCCAGATACCAATTTAGTCTTCTATTTATTATTCTTTCAAATGTTTTGCATAAGCAGCTTGTTAATGTAATGGGTCTAAAGTTTTTAGGATCTGATTTGTCTTTTTCTGGTTTTGGTATGGGAATCACAATAGCCTGTTTCCAGCTATTAGGTAGTTTTCCCTTGAACCATATTTCATTAAAGATGTTTAACAAAAATTTAATGGATTTGGGGGGGGGGGAAGTTGTTTTAAAAATTCGTAATGAATTTCATCAGGACCAGTAGCTGTATTATGTGATTCACTTATAGCATTTATAAGTTCATCCTTTGTAAAAGAAAGATTGTATTCTTCTTTGTTATTTGAATTAAAATTTAGTTTATTATTCTTTTTTTCTGTATCCTGCTTAATTTTTTGGAAGAGTTGTCTGTAGTTTTTGTTAGAGGAATTATTTTCGAAAGTTTCCGCAAGTATGTTTGTTATATCTTTTGTTTCTGTTATTTTTTTGTTATTTAATGTGAGATGGTTAAGAGAAGAAGATAAATTCTTTCCAGAGATTTTCCTTAGCATGTTCCAAACTTTTTTTGGTTTTGTATTATAGTTTATTTTGTTTACATAATCTTTCCAGGATTTCCTTTTGGCTTCCTTGATAACTCTACGTGCTACTGCTCTTTTTTGTTTGAAAAGATTTAAATTATGAGATGTAGGTTGAGAGTTAAATTTCCGTAGTGCTGCTTTTCGTAGTCTTATTACCTTTTTACATTCATCATTGAACCATGGTCTTTGTTGTTTGTTAGATCCATTGCTTTTTGGTATGCATGCTCTTGCAATGTCTATTAAAGTTTCTGTGAAGTATTCGATGGATTTGCTGGAGACTTCTTTGTCTGATAGTTTTTGTTGGCATTTTTTTTTATATTCTCTCCAATCTGCTTTATTTAGCTTCCATCGATGAAGATGGTTTTCAATTTCTTTTGAATATGTCAAAATAATTGGAAAATGGTCACTACCCCATGAATCATCTAGAACATTCCAATCGAAATCCATAAGTGTAGACGAGTCACAAAGTGATAGGTCAAGCACTGAATAAGTGCCTGATGCAGGGTGTAGATATGTGTTAGATTTTTTATTTAGTAGGCATAAGTCATTGTTGTTAATGATGTTTTCAAGATTTTTGCCTTTTTTATCAGAGTATTTAGATCCCCATATAACGTTATGACTATTAAAGTCACCTAGTAATAAATATGGTCTTGGTAGTTGATCTATTAGGTTGTTTAAATCAGTTTCGCTTATGGGATTGTGTGGTGGGATATAAATGGAGCAGATGTTGATGGTTCTGTGTAGAGTGGCCTTTGTAGCAACAGCTTGGATATGGGTCTTCAATTGTATTTTACTTTGAGGGATATCATTTCTAATTAGTATCGATACGCCCCCTGATGCCCTTTGATTGGGGTTATGAATGTAATTATATTGTGTATAGTTTTTTATTTTAATTTTATCATCAGTTTTTAGGAAGGTTTCCTGTAAGCAAATGATGGTGGGGAGATGATTCGTTATAAGCAGAAGTAACTCATTTATATTTGGCTTTAAGCCACGACAGTTCCATTGTATAATTTTTTGAGTCATTCTGTCTTATTTGTATTTTGTTTTTTGTTGTGTTTTTAACCCTTGGCTTTCTTTTGGTTCTGTTTGTTTAGTTAGAGATGTTGCTTTTGTTTTTCCCTTTGATTCATTTGCTCTTTGTTTAGATGTAGACCGTTCCCTTGTATGAGATGGGCTGATTGTTTTTTGATTGTTTTTGTCGGGACTTTTTAAGCTTCTCTGTCTTGAATGTCTTTCTTGACTATCAGTTTCCATCAGTTCAAAATTATTTTCATTTTCAATTAAAACAATTTCTGTTTTCTTTTTGCTGTGTTGATTTTTTAATGGAGATTTCCTTTTTGGATGTGAGGAGTTATTGAATTTGTTTGAGGTGTTTGGGAGATTTGGCATTTGCTGTTGCTTGTATTGTAATTTTTTTGTAACCTCTTTGGTTTCGACGATCTGGTATTGAGGATTTTCCTTTAGATCTGACTTGGTATCAGTTCTAGTTGTTAAACAGTTTAAATTTTTCTTTAATATCTCTAGAAGTGATCGGACAGATTATTTTGTGATGTTTCTTGTTTTTTAATCGAATTGTCTGTTCTTCTGACTATATTTGCATATGTTGATACGTTCAGAGAACTCTCGACTATTCTTCTCTCCTCCGGGTATGATATATTTTTTGTATGTTTAATCGAGGATATTTTTTTTCTTTATTCCAGACTTCACATTCTTTCGAGTCTGCTGCATGATTTTGTTTGCAGTTGGCACATTTAACTGGGAGTTTACAGTCAATGTGATCCCCGATTTCTCCACAAACTTTACATATTGATGGTCTGGTGCATCTATCCTTATGGTGCCTGAACTTTTGGCAGTTGTGGCATCTCAGAGGATTTGGTATATATATTTCCACTTTTTCTCTTATATATCCAATTTTTATTTCTTCCGGAGGTTTTGAAGTATTAAAAATTAGGATATATGTGTTTGTAGGAATTATTTGGTTGTTTTTTTTAATTGATATTCTTTGAGCATCTATGACTCCTTGTTTTTTTAAATTATTTTTTATTTCGTCCAGAGTACAGAGTGAGAGGTCTGGGCTTCTTACCACACCCTTTGAGGAGTTCAAGGAAGTGTGGGGGTAGGCCTTTATGTTAAGCTTGGCAAAATTGTTTTGATTCAGTAACGTATTTGCAGAAGTTTTATTTGAAACTTCTACCAAAATGGTTTTGTTCCTTAGTTTTTTTATTGAAGACGTTTTTATTAGGGATTTCATTGTTTTTTCCACAATGAATGGAGACAGTTTGGTGATAGGTGTATCCTCTACTGATTCCAAGACAATAAATCTAGGAAATTGATTTTGGTCAAGATCATTGTCAGTTTCAGAGTATAGGCTCTCTGAACTGTCTTCTATGTGGGGCCTTTTATTTTTATTTATAGCCATTGGATTTTTTTTTCTTAAATTTCACCTTCCTTGCTCCCCACCCTCCTTGGAGTCCATCAGTGGGAGATGTTAGGGGGGAAACCCATTCGCCCTATTATCCCAGGGATACAAGGAAAGGTATACTCACACTAGTAAGTTGGTTGCTAGCATTTCAGGTTTAACTTTGTTTTCACGACCCGTTTTTTATGAAAATGTCTGTTAAAAACCCTATCTGTAACAGCTTTTCCTTACTAGTAGATTGACCCTTGCCACCGCCTTCTAATACTTACTTATAATCTATCTCTTGTTTGTGGTAAAAGAATAGACCGGTTTTGTATAACATAAGTGTCTTAGATAGATGGGTTTTAATGCGAGTAAGTATTAGTGCTTGACGTGACTAGCCGATTGATCGGATAGGGCCTCTCCGACCACCCGTCTAGCCCAGGTAAGGGCCAAAGTGATGTGTTGCATTACCATGTCCTTTTTGCACCTGGGCCATGGCTTGCTCAATCACCAGGATCCCGTCCCCAGACGACACGGGTCGCCACCCACGGTCAACAGGTGGCCCCATTGAGGGACTTTTACCCTCTGCAGAGGTGCAGTTGACATATTCTGAAGCCCCGCCAACAGGGCGGCAAGAAGCCAGAAGAGAATTCCACAAATGAGAAGTGTGAGTAAAGCAACTTAACATAGAACTTATGGTCACATCTAGCCATTTTAAGTGTAAAATGATGAGATCTTGCTGCTAATTTACTAAATTCATAGAGTCTTGGTACCATAGAGGAGAGTTTATCAGAATATTTACTATGAATGTATTTATGGAAAAGCATACACTACAGCAGTGGGAAAGTGAACTTGAGATGCCAGATCAGGATCAATATCATTGCAGATTCTTTGGATTTTATCAAAGACATCTAGAAATATAGCAGGAACACCAGACTATATGTTGCTGCAATATTCTAAGCAGAGATAAATGGTAGACTAGTAGATATGCAAGATAGATTCTGGCAAGAAAAAAATGCCTAGCATGACATAGTAAACCAACATTTCTGGCAGCTGACCAAGCAATACAAGTTGATTTAATTTTAGCCAATGTTCTGCTAGTAAAACTTATACAAGACATTAACTTCATAAGTGTGCTCTGAGAGTAGAAAGAGTATATTTTGCCTACACTTTACAGAAGAATTTGTAATAGCTCATTATTGGTTCGTGTTGGTCTTTAGGCTAGAATATGAAAGTGTTTGAAAGTCACTATGTGAATAAAACCATCATAGCAACATAAGCACTTACAATTGGAATATGAGGTTTTAAGCACAGAATTTTACAATTACTGTCCAAAAATTGGAGCAACTTTCACCACTCCCATAGCATGTTGCAAATTGAAAATAGAATTGTCAAGGGGGGTAGGAATTAATATAAACATTACTGATAAAGATATGTAATGTAAATTTATTGCTATTTATTTTTTTATTATAGATATAGTTCATAAATTATTTTATTATAGAAATAACTTCAAAGTCAAGAAAGGGATTACTATGGTCAAGAATTACCATACTTGATAGCATTTAAGATCCACATTATTTACATTTAATATTACAGTATTATGGAAGTAGACTATGTACAAATACTGGCAGTCTATGACGTCTTTGGATAAGCATTAACCTAGCAGATAACTTCACATATAAATTCTAGGAGATAGTTTTTAAGCCATTTTTATTAATGAGGGGAGGAAAAAAATGAGTTAAATCCCACCAAATACAGTAAATTAATTTTAGCAATAAAATATATATAGATTTCTATAAATAGTTTCAGGCCAATTCTTCAAATGAAGTCTTTGCTATGATACGTAGATTTTATGAATGCAAGTGCAGTACTAGATTGTCAACAAGGTCTCAATTTACAGTTAAATTGGCTAGATGCAACCATAAGTTCTATGCTAAAAGTTTCTTTTCTCGCACTTCTTGACTGTAACTGTCTTCCAGCTCCATGCTTTACTTTGATCTTCAAAAATTTAAATGCAATATCAATCATCTACTGTCTTCTTGATTAATCTTCTATTTTTTTCACTGCTTAATTTTTCGGTTTTCTCTTTCACACCTGGTAACCAATGTATCTTTGTGGCTTTACTGCCTTACATGGGTGAATTTGAGTAATATATATTTCATAATACTCCATCATTTCTAGACCGAGAAATCTCAACAGAATGCAGAAAAGCACTGGACAACTGTTTCATCCTATTTTGGGGGCTCATCAGCAGTGCACATCCATGATCGAGAATCGAACCCAGACCATTAGGATTAGTTGCACTATATTGTGTCTAGTTACTTCATTTGCTCTTCATCACCAAGGTTTGTGCTGTATCATAGACATGATGAATTATGAAAAATTATTCAAATACCCAAAATTACTATTCATATATATATATATATATATCTCCCAGTAAAAACAAAAGGATGATACAGTAGCAACTTCCATTTCTCAACTGGTCAACCTTAAGACATGTAACCATATCTCACAGGTTCGTTCTTTATAATATGAAATAATCTATAAACACTTAGTCTTCAGGTAGATAGCAGAACAAGTGCTTATAATTGTTGTGCCTACATTAAAAGAGCAATTCAGGCTTTTTTTCTCTCAATTGTCCTGCTGGTAGAAGTCCAAATCTTCTTCCAAGAAGAGTCATCAGTTTTTAGATTGTGCCTTGAATGCAGATGCTTTCCTTTGACATTTCACCTTCAGTGTTTCTTGGCCTTTAAAGTCAAATTCCCACAGATACATAACTCCAGATTCAAACTGCTCTTGAGATATTGATGACTTGTTTTCTGGGTTCTACTAGGGAAGATGTCACAAGAAATATTCAATTACTGTAATTGGCTTTGCCACCAAAATATTGCATCAGACAAGCAATCTCAGGAAGAGGAAACAAAATTGAAGTTAAATGTTAGGCTTCCATATAATCTATTTAACTTATACAAACTTTTGTTCCCAGACAATTGCAACATCTTTTTGGAAAAAGATTTAATTTTAATATCCTTACCCTACAATATGGAGACAACATTTGATGCCTTTCTTTGTGTAATAATTCTTTTTTGTACACAGTAAATAATATTGCCGTTCTTCAAATACTCACCAATTTTAGTTTACACCACCATACCTGCTCCCAGTAACTTAAATTACAGACTGGATGTACCAGTTCACTTATAGTGTTATTTTTAAAGAGAGGACAAAGGAAGAGAAAGAGAGAAACAACAAAAGGAAAAAGTGAAAAAAAAAAAACGAAAAACGGTAAAAGCGATGACAACAAAAAAAGATAAACAAAAATAAAAAATAGAAAAAATAAGAGAAAAAAAAGGAAATAAAAGAAAAATAAAGAAATAAGGAAAAAATAAAAACTCACAGAGACAGCAGTGTTTTATGATTGTTAGTTAATTGGAAAAAAGTTTGAGAATGTTAAAGTAAACATGAAATTGTTATGTTACTCACTTCCATCATTAGTTTTAACAACAACAAAACGGGCTGGACTATAAATCCGTGTGTGTGTCTTGTTAGTGACCTGAACAAATACTAGCAAATGGTACATGGTAGCAGGTTTCAGTTTATTGAATCTGTAACTGGTGTCTTCAACAGCTGTGCGATTTACCCATGAATATGCAGGTTTTTTTTCACTGATTAAAAGAAAGAAAAAAAAAAAAAAAAAAGCAAGATATATAAGAAATAGAATCATACAAATTGATAAGAAAAAAACAAAAATAATATTGACAGCACTACAAGAATTCAAAATTCTCTGGCTTTTCTAAAATAATATGCACAAGTGTAAATAAGTATAGAGATGATATGAGAAGATCTCCAGACAAGATGTCAGAAAAAAAAAAAAAAAAAAAAATACACCATTTACACCAGTGAATAATGTTTTATATATCATCTAAATTTGGCCATCATTCCCTACAAATTAGCAATCTATATATCTATTAGAATGCCTCTCTGATGATTTAAAAAAAATGGGAATTTGATTTGAATGTGGAACTGGTCTGCGACTTATGTGAGATCATGAAGATCAAACAGATTCTTCCACTGTGCTTGAAAGGTGGCACCCTTGCTATGTATAAGCAGCTGAGCAACAAACAGAAAAGTGACATCGAGCAAATAAAACAGGCTCTACTAACCGCATTTGGAACCTGATGCTTCATGGCCTATGACCAATTCCAGATGTGGCATCAGCGGCCTACTGAGGGAGCAGATGTATTTTTCGCAAAATTAAAGAAGCTCGACGTGCTGATTGCCCCACTCCCTGAAGAAGTGATGACCTGTGGCTTTGTGTCTGGATTGCCTAACCATATTAAGCAGATACTCCGCACATCATCCAGAATGGAAGACATGACGCTCAACCAGTTGTTGACCGGAGCTCACGCTATCATGTTCGATGAGAAAGAGGCTGATGAACCAGTGGCCGCAGTTGTTCAACCAGTTGAAGTCAAAGAGGATCCGACCCCAACCATCCATCGCAACGTTACCTGCTTTCAGTGCTCTGGACAGAATCATTTTGGTAAAGACTGCCACTTTCAACGTGAAGTCAAGTTTTCTAGTCCGCCCATACTGCTTTGAAGATCAATGGGCCCGACTTTAGTGCAGAGTTCAACCAAAGAACAAAGACATGAACAGCCCTGTGGAAATGGTTGGAAAATAACCCACCAGAGAAGCTCCAGAACCGTGTGTCAGAGTATTCAGTGCCTTAACACGTCAAGGAAGAATACCAGTGCAAATTGCAGGTGTGGCTGGACAATGGATGGCTGACTCCATATCCTGAGGAAGATCTTGGTCATCCAAGAGGCCTCATCACATTGATGGCCATAGTACAGAAGAACAAGGGAAAGGTGCACCCCATACTATATTATAGGGAACTGAACAAACATGTGGACACATACACAGCTCATGCTGATGTGTGTGTACAAAAATTGAGAGAATGTCAAAGGAAGGGGTCCAATGTCTGATTGACTTCCAAAAGGCCTACTTGCAGGTATGCGTGCATGGGTCACTGTGGCCATTTTAGACGGTGAACCTTAACAGAAGGAGATACTGCCCAACGCAAATGGGATTTGGGGTCAATGTGGCACCGGCCATCATGAAAGCCATCGTGGATGCCGTGCTGTCTGAGGATGAGACAATTTATCAAGTCATGCCAGCTTACATTGATGGCATCTATACCAATGAAACCTTAGTGCCTGCTGTGCAGGTGAAACAGCATCTTGCCAACTTTGGGCTCAAGTGTAAGAACCCAGAACAACTGGAGGACGGTGTTCATGTGCTCGGCTTGCAAGTTTGGGGGGGGGGGGGTGAAGAGCATAACATGCTTTACTGGAAACGTGGAAATGAGCTCCCAAACATTCCCAGACACATGACACGACACAGTGTGTTCTCGTTATGTGGGAAACTGATGGGACATTTTCCTGTGGGCAGTTGGATCCGCATTGTGACTGCCTTTATCAAACATAGGGTGACCACTGTCACTTCCAGCTGGACAAAACAAATGATGCTCCCCTTAAAGACATGATAACGAAAGTCATCACCAGGGTACGTCAAGATGACTCCATACACAGTAAATAGTGCATTGACAGATATTAATTTGACGTCTGGGTTGACGTGTGCTCCCTTGCAACAGGAGGGTCCCTTGAGATAGATGGAACCATCATAGAAGATGCATATTGGTTGCATCCCGCGAAGGATACACAGCATATCAACCTATCGGAATTGGACGCCGTTATTAAAGGAGTAACCATAGCTCTTCAATGGAGCACAGAAGTGCTGCATTTGTTCATGGATTCCACATGCATGCATAAGTGGACAGCAGACAGTCTCATGGGGAAGCTCAGGGTACGTACAAAGGCTGGGAGCGAAATGCTCATTCAAAGGCAACAAGACACACATGTGGAAAGTTGGTAAGTGAGTACAACATATCAGTGGATATACAGCTGGTTAGATCAAATTGGAACTAGGCAGATTATTTAACAAGGATGCTCCAGAGATGGCTTGATGCCATTAAGAGGTAGAGCCAGTGGGATATGTCTGTGCAACATCAACAAGCGACTGTAACTCAGATCTACTAAAATCTGTACATTATCAAAGCAGACACCCCAGTGTAAAATGGACCCTATATTTCATGTTCTTTTCTCCCCTGAATGGTGTGGCCAATCAGAAAAATCATTCAGTAATTAAAAGTAATTTTTTCGCTTATGGGCAGGATTGTTTTTGAGCTTGGTGGACGAACATGCATTTTTGCTGCTGAGAGGTGAAGGTTGGATTTGTGACCCCATTTTGTCATTTCTATGTTGCCTGTTGGACTGTTATGACGGACTATCGTTTGAACTGTGATTTGGCTGCAATTGTTGCGGTTGAGAGACAGAAGAAACTTATTGCAGGCGTTTATTGCTACTATAGTTTACAGTTTGTTTTTTTTTCTTCTCTTTTCTTTACTACAAGATGTTTGTTCAGATTTTGGGAAGTGGGATGGGATAAGAACTCATTAGCCCACTCTTATATTCCTCTTTTCTTATGTAAATATTCCAAATTAAGCCAGGTATGCTTAAAGTCAAGTCACAAATAAAACCTTAACATTCAACTTCTACAAAGAATTTTTAATACTCGGCCATATTTGTTGCATTCTCGTGTTCTTCTGATCTATTTACAACTTATGTCCATGTGCGTCAGAGGAGCTCTTTTCACTGAAGGACAGATTTTTTCTTTTTAATTAACCAACCAAAGTCAGAAGCAATTAACATGATTTCAGGTAGAAAAGAAAGACAATGTTCTAAATCCACAACAACTGTAACCAACATTTGTATTTTCTTTTTATAATTAAGTACCTCCTGTAATGTTCCCCTTCTTAATGAAATTTAATTTTACCAGTGTGATTATCAAAATTTTATTAGCACTTTCACAATATCTTTTTTTTGTCATTTATTCAAGGATCTTCAGCATGTGGTGGAGTCTTCACAGAGAGCTTTTGAAAGAATATCTGTAAGTTGATAATGTTGAGGCTAGCAGTCTCCCTACCTGCATGGAATTGGTCAGATTTTATAGTCTGATCCAATTTGGGGGGGGGGCATATTTTTTACAAGCACGCTTCATGTAAAAGATTGTAAGTCACTGAACTGAATAATAATTACTCTTTTTGCAGATAAGATAGTAGAGAGAGGGCAGTGTCATGCCAGATTTGTCTTAAGCTTTCAAGATTTGTCTTAGCACACTACAATATTACTTCACCTTCTATCACATTCTTTTCTCACCCCTCAACTGCAGTAGACCTCATATTGATTTAATTCAACGTCATTTTCTTTTGCCATAGCAGGACTTAACAACTGCAAAATTCAAGGACATTACCATTTGCGTGATTGAAGTCACTTATGATAGTAGGACCAAATTTTTGCTTAGCAAACAACTGTCTACAGTGTTAAAGGTTAAACTAAATACATGCAAATTTAATCATACTTGGGGTCTTTTAAAATGTACCTCACATCTTTGACATAAGTTGAGCACAGAAGTCACTTGTGACAGCAGGACCAACTTTTTGCATCCATATTTCTCTTGTTTTTTTTTTTTGTTTTTTTTTAATGAATTTAATGGGTGGCTAGAAAAAAAACCCTGGCCTCAACCCCAGCAGGAATCTTGTTGCAATCATAAAAGTACCTGTTGAAACTGTACACTTGGATTTGTTCAAAGAACAGTACTTGTAGATGTGGATGATTGGCAACATTTCGGAAGAATTAAAAGACCAGCCATAAACCACCCTTGTTAATTTAAAATTGGATTTTGTAGAGGCTTCCTCCAAGGAAATGAAAACAAAAGCATTGATATGTTGATTTGGTGTTGCTTGTCAAAAGAGTTTCATTATGAGAAACCGTTTACATTTCTACTTCATAAACTGACAACTTCATAAAAACATTTGAAAATAAAACCACATCTTTTGAACAATACAAAAAAAAATAAACAACTGATATCAATTCAGTAGCAAATCTGAATTTAAGAGACGGGATCAATCAAGAAGATTCTACATATCTTTTTGATAGATTTATCAGCCAAAAATGTTTTTAAAGATACCAATTGATAATTTGTTTTAATTTTAAATATTCTAATCTTAACACTCTGCATTATTCACTCGTTTCCTTTCCACTGAATTGTTTTTCAAAACTCCTCTACTGAACTACTTAATTTCAGTCATGGTCATTTTTTGTTGCCATAGCAGGATCTGACAACACAAATGCAAAATTTAAACATGCTATCATTCATTAATCAGTCACTTGCAGAGCAGGATAGACTTTTTGCTTTGCAAACAAAATCACCTCTAGAATGTTAAAAGGTTAAAAGAAGCAATATTAGGGATTAAAAAGTTTTCTCCTTAAACCTTTTCAGAAGGGCCTGATTAGATCTGGCTGGTCCAATGATGTGCATTTGTTTACAATCAAGTCTAATAATACCAATTAGCCATAGAGGAGTCTGCACTATAGAATCATTCCAAGCAACAATGCAGCATTGATGTGACAGTGGCAGGTTTCATAATGAGTAATTTTTTCATTGACAGATAATTGAATTTTGATATCAAGACAACCAAGCAAACGATTTTAGATTGATGACAAGTGGGGAAAATTGAAATGTTTCGTTCTGACTCAAGACTGACAGTAATTGCCAGTATGTGCATGTATTTCAAATGTTTATTTTTTTTCAGTATTTTATTAAATTTGGATTCCATGGAAATGACCAAAACTAGATATTCATGGGTAAAAATGTTTCTACAATATAACTTTTGTATAATCCTACTATGTGGTATAATGGGATTAATTTGTGTAGATATCTCGCAAATTGAATTTATATTAACTTAGAATTGGTAAAATTTAGAAAAATTCAGTTTGGGAAAAGGTTAATCTCAGATAATAAAATGATTTTAAGATTACTTACACAAAGCTGGGAATGTAAGAGATTTTTCCGTGCACATGTTTATTAACAGGGTCCCATTTGAGCAAAACACTACTGCTTGTTAAATCAGTGTACCACATGTTTGGAACATGAACAACATCTACAAAAGATGAAAACAATATACTTAACAACAAAAGAATATCAAAATTAATATCTGTAATTTGATCATGAAGAATCATTATCATTTCAAGAGTTTTTTGAATTTTCTTTTTTTTATATATAGTGACATTCCCCCCTGTGATAATGTAGCCTAAGGACCACCCAAGGTAGAGGATTACAAAGTAAGAAACACTTTATGGGGATATATATGGAAGATTTATTTGGACTATGGATATAATTCCTTTTGCTAGTACAACAATGATACTGGACAATGCAGGAAAGAACTAAACTTGAGAAAAGAGTTCAGCTAGGGTGTGCCGGTTTTAAAAATTGTGTTCTGAATAATTAGTGGGGTTTTTTGGGTTTTTTTTTTAAAACAGTCTCTCAATATAGATGGTATCACAGCCAAATTTGCATGAGAATAGTGTGCTTGGTCATTAAAAAAAAATCAGTCAATCTGTGGTTGTGGCTACAGGTACACAAGAAAGAGGTTTCTGTGTTGGGAGGTAGTTGGAAGAACATCACTTGGATTTGTTTTATCTTTCTTCAATTAATTTATTTGTTGGTTACTCTTTTCTAGTTTACACGAACAGAAGGAAAAAAAAAAGAAAAGATAGAAAACAGAAAGATACAACCCCTTCTCTTCTTCACATTTCCATACTGGCTGCATGCCTGAAGACTGTATAATGGATAGACTAAAGTTTGGTAACAACAAAAAGAGACCAAAGCTGGAACAACTACAGGAAGTGGTTTCTCTTTTTCAGATATTGCATTCAGACATTTATTTTCTATAGAAAACTATTCAACAGACACATATAGAATGGGAGGAGTCAGATGAAAATAAAATTTATGTAATTATAAGTTTAACTAAACCTTCTAAAAAAATGGTAGCAATGAGCTCCACTCACCTATCTTGTCAAAGCAAAAGAAACCAGATACTTACAATTCTATCATTTGGAGGACAGAAAAAAGGGAATCATGCACACCAAGCCTACCACTCATTCTGAGGCCTCTGGCTCTTTACAGGAAGCAGTAAAAACGGTGACCAACCAAAAATTTATCCACACCAAAAGGGAGTAATCACAGGGAAATAAAACAAAATATGATAAAAAAAAAAAACACTTTATCAATTCTATTTTATTTTTTTCTTCTCCCCCAATAGGAGTGAATAAGTTCACCCGCCTCCTTGGTCTTCTGAACAGGAGTAGAGGTTTATCCCTTGTTTCCAGTTTAGGATTGGGTTTCCAGTTACTTTTAAAGTCTACTACCACACTATACTTCTAACATCTCTAACTGAACTGAGAAATGTTATTCACTAATTAAATTTTGACCTCTTCAATCTAGAATTAGTCATTATCCCCAAGAACTTCACTTCTAGACCTTTCTTAGACTCTTACAACACCACATAGTAACTCTCTACCTGGAGTGGTTAACTTGTATTGGATGATGAACATTAGTGTGTGTGTATAATATATATATATATATATAAATAAACCTTACCTTCACACATGCCAAATTTTTCATCCCTTCCATTCAAGCAATGATTTTGTCCATCACAGGCAAGAAGATATGGGAGACATTGGTCACTGTCATTGTCACACAAAAATTCATGAGATGAGCATTTCTGGGGAGTCTCAGTATGACCTGTAAAAGAAATGTCACTTGTCATTCCATCTGATGTATCCCTGAAAACATTTGACCCAGTGATGAATGCTACAACTTCCCAAAATATAATTTGATTAAATCAAAAAATTCATATACAAAAATTTGATCAATGTATTTTAGTTTTTCTTTCAAGGAATATTTATATTTTAACTCTTACTGGAATAAGACTACAAAAAAAGATTAAAACAAATATTCAAACCTGTTTGTTTTTTGCAGTTCAATTCATCTGACTGGTCAGCACAATCATAGATGCCATTACAGAGATAAGCCATTTGAATGCAACCAGAAGATTCAAGACAATGGAACATGTCATGTCCACATTGCTCCACAGTACCACAATTCATTTCATCTTCACTTTTCATACAATCATCTTCACCGTCACAAGTCCAGGCCATTGGAATACACTGATTATTCCCACACTGGAAATGGTCACTTGGACATGATGAGGAGATGGCTTAAAAAAAATAAAAAAATAAAAAAAATTATATATATATCTTGTCATCAAATGTTAACAAAAGTATTAAAAAAACCTATTGTACGATATTGGTCTGCAGATTAAATGTCCATTGTGAGATATGTATAAATATATATACTGTGTCTAATGTGTTGGTATTACAATTTTGAGGATATCTGCTAAAGGCTATTGTGATTCCCACCAGGAAATATATGTCCTAATCAAATTTAATGTCAAGCAGGAACCTTTGATCTAAAAAGTGGTGACCCTAATATTAACTGGATTCACCTTAAGAGATACCAAAGTAAGGTTTGTACTCAGTGTCACATCAGAACATCAAAAGAGCTAGGAGCCTTGGAGGGTTATATAAATGTCCAAAACATGAAGGTGAAAGCAGAGTCCTTCATATTCTCATAAGATTGAATGCATTCAGAAGTGAATAAAAAAAAAATTACTTAACATAAGAATTTAGTTGTGTATTATTATCAGATGTTACATTATAAAGGGTTTTGAGAAGTTGCTGTGAACAGAAATCTTTCCAAGGCTCTGCAGCTCCACATTTTATAGGCGGGGGAAATACTGTAAATAATGCTTTTGATGACATTCTTGGCTGATGTGACAAATTGCTGATATTTGTAATAAGAAGCTCAACTAAAGAAATTAAATTATAATAACAATGACAGAGTGCACTTCAATGTGTCATATTGGTTAGCAAGCTTGTCTCACTAGAACAATTACAATTGAGTAGAGAGTTTGATCCTCACTGAGAGTCCCATACTTTGGGCCTTGTACCACATCTATGCTTAGAAAATCGTAACAACAACAATAGTGATAACTGCTTAAATATTCTAAAATGTGAAAACCACTCAAAATGCAATCGATTGATAAAGCTAAGAGGTTTCAATAGAAATCCAATTAAACAGTACTCAGAAACTCTTGTGTTTGTCAGTTTCACTACCAAAAGCAGAAGGCTTTCAACTTGCAGCACAGTTTAAAGGTGCCAAGAAAAAAATATAAAGAGAACGTGAAAAACATTTTTTGCTTAATTTAACATGACTTCCTCAAAGGTTTTGAAAGCATTTTAATAAATAGAAGCTAAAAAAGCCATGAGAAACACTAACAGGGTTCATTGTTTGAGTGTAATGTCATTCTTTAGTACTAGGTGACTATTTTCACCAAACAAAATGTTAGACCTGTCAATGGAAGTTGAATTTCTTGGTTGTGTAGTCATATCCTTCTATGGCAACACCTAAAACAATCTTGACTGAAATTGAGAGCCAGGATACTACAATTTCAAATATATATATATATATATAGAACTAATATATAACACTATATTTTGAGGGGATTCCATATGTTAAAAGGGAAAATAATATTTATAAATGATGCACATTGCTAAATGTTAAATTAGAAAGAATAAGAATATTCTATTTTAGGACCTACATACGTAAAAGGTTTTATATCAAGAAAAAGTTTAAGGCTACATCAATAAGTCTGTTAGGTAAATTTTGACTTGAAATTTTCAGTGTATAATGTTTGATCTGTGATGAATGGAAAAATACCAAGTGCACTGACATGGAAATGAAAAAAAAAAAAAAAAATATTTATAAAATTTCCTTTTTCCATTCATTAGGCTAGAGACTTATTGATGTACATACAGTGTGTGGCAGAAATACCTCCCAGAAATACCATTTAGTATCTTACCATTATGTGGGAGGATTTTCTGCCGCACCCTGTATGTCTTCAGGTTGGTATCTTTATTTATTGAGGCATTAATAGTGTCTAATTGTCATCAGTTGTCCTGAAAGAGAAAGCAAACCTCAAATACTTACGACAGTTCTCTTCATCACTATTATCATCACAATCTTGATGTTGATCACATTTCTTTCTGGCAGGAATGCAGACCTTGTCTCTTCTGCACAGGAATTCATTTGAATTACATCTGGATGGAGTAGGGGTGTTTGACATGCCTGAAAAATATTTCAAAAGTTAGCAACTTTATTAATGCAATAATTGTTTCTTCTTTTTTATTAAAGTTAATAGTTTTTACTCAGAAGAGATTTGTGTGTAGAGTGGAACTTTTTCTGAACATTATCCTGATGTTATATCGACCGCAGATCTTCTGAATCTTTTCCATTAAGCCCTTGACAATTTTATAGTCATCCTCCTTGTCCTTTTTGTTCCCACCTGCTGATGCGACATTTGATGGGTACTTTTTATTCTGAAGAGTGCGTTTGATGCTTATTTCTTGTTGGTATATGGCTGGGTTGCCATTTATGATTTTTACCCAGTATTGATATACAGACATTTTGAAGCCATTCTCTGTGCGAGTTATTAGTTCATCCAGTAAGGCTAGCTAGTTATCATTTGTTTCTTCTATTGTGAACGGGATCAAAAGTCTTGTTGAGTTTACATGGCTCAGCAGTATTTGTACAGCGTCCTGGTGTGGCCAGAGTATGAAGGTTTAATCTACAGATCACAGCCATACTGTTGGCTTTAATGGTGCCATTTGTAAAGCCATTTCTTCAAAGTATTCCATGTATATGTTTGTCATCACTGGTGACAATAGTGAACCCAAAGACAAACCTTCCTCCTGTTGGTATATGCCAGATTAATTGAAAGAATGCTGTCTGTACACAGAACATCAACATTTCTATCAGATTATCTACTGGAATGTTAGTACGTTCTCCTAGGGAGGGATTTCATTCCAATTGGTTTTAAACCATTGTTAGGGTCCCATCTATAGGAACTCTGGTGAACAGGTTTACCACATCCAAGTTTACCATCCGATCATTAAGGATGGAAGTTCCTTGGATCAGTTTCACTAAGGAATCTGCTCAGTGGGTGGTATGAAGACTCCCTGTTGCTTATTATAGATTTCAGTGGAATACCAACTTTCTGAATCTTAAGGAGACCATACATGTGCATCAGTTTGATGTAACATTGAGACAGCTGTCTATATTTATTTAGTGCAAAGTAGGCCTTGTCCTTATTTAGGATCTGTGACAGCTTCCTCTCAGATTTTAGGATCCTTTTTCATTTTGCTATAGCTGCCAATTTATTGGAGTGTTCCAACTTGCCCATCACTGAAGCATTGCCTTAGTCAGCTGGCTGTATGATGATACTCCTGTCTCTCTGTAAGGTCTTGACTGCCAACCATTCTTCCTGCATGAGGGATCATTTAGGTGGTTTGGCCTTTTCTAGTGCCTGTCTCACTCTCTATCTGGGACTACAGGATTTTCAAGACAATTTCCATTACTTGAGCTATCATGTCTAAGTATAGAACCCACCTGACTGTTGTGGTGAAGTTGAGACACCCAGTTTAGCACCGATTCCGCAGAGACATTCAACTGCTGATTCCTGACATTAGCAACTTCTCAAATCGTGGTGGACCTTGTTGCTGTTCCAATTCTGTTCTTTCAATCAAGACATTGGTTAGTTCCAAGAAAAGCACAAAGAGTAATGGAGAAAGCAGGACATGCCTACATAGAGGAAAGGATTCTCCACAACCGCTGAAGAAAACATTAGCTGGAACATGAAATATCTGCAAAAACCCAGACATTACTTAGCAAAATGACAGATGAGTCAGACAAAAACAGAAACCAACAAAACTTGGATAAGTCATACCGTCAAGAATTTCAAGGTTCACCACATACAAAACTTGCATGGATGAAAGAAAAGAATAGCATAATGGTCACATGTAGACATAAAAACAAATACCTCTTGAAAAATGTTGGACCAGACGGATTTCAATTCAAGCCATATATCCTCATTTCTACATGTTTTTTTTAAATATATGTATATATCTATATTCATTTGCTTTTTCTTTAAGTTCAGATTTTGATGTATGATTGTAGATTTACTAATAATATATGTAATATTTAAACACTTGCTCATTTTCTGTTTATAGTTGTTCTGGATTATGTTCTGCATATTTCTCGACAACATGGAAGAAAAAGGACTCCTTTTGAAGCTTCGCCAGAGCAGTCAGTACAATCCACAATAACCGACTGACCTTGACTTTGCCAATGATCTTGTATTAATTTCTCAATGTATCAAGGACACAGAATCCTTGTTGCAACCACTCGAGCAAGCAGTGAACCAGATAGGCCTCTACTGCAACGAAAGTAAGACAAAATACATCACAACCTCCCCTGAATCATCCGAGTTGAATTAGTTCAATAATACATCCATCAAAACAGTTGAGGACTTCAAATATCTTTGATCTCACATCATAGATTCCCAAAAAGCCTTCAACATACATGCATCCCATGTAAGAGCTTTGTGTAACAAACTTGACAAGATTTGGCACTCGAATCTTCCCTCCTTCTTAAATGACCAAACTTTTCAAGCATTGATTGAACCAGTCCTACTGTATGCATCAGATGCTTAAACATTATCTGTTCATCTTGAAAGATGACTGACTGGATAGAGCATATACAAATCTAGTAAGAAAAATACAGAACATCAGTTGGAGATTCCGTGCAATGTTTGACACAAGCTACAGAGAACCAAGACCAATCTCTCTTAAGCTGAAGCAAAAACGACTACAGTTTGCCAGCAACTGTCACCAAGTGGACAGGGAAATCATCTCATCCTTACTCCTATGGTATCCTTCTGGAAGTGTTTTCTCACAACAACTGACTTTCCCCAGAAACCATAGCTCAGGACTCGAGGTTGGACATTGGGGATTTGTGGACAGCAATACAGGATCAAACAGTGTGGAAAGGGATAATCAATGGAATTCTGACCAACCATAAGGAGGTTGAAGGACGATGATGATATTTACTAGTATGCCTAAGTATATTCTATTTGATTACATGTATGCCTACGTTTCTTTTACTAATAGAAGTATGTATTTTGTGTGTATGTATAATTTGTGATTTCTTTTATATAGGATAAATGAGAATTTATATCTACATATTTACAATTATGTGAACCATGCATGTGTATACGTATATATGTGACGTCATTATGTTTCTTGTATATAAAGTACAGTTATATGACATAAATTTGATCCAATATCTTTCCCTTTTAACTTATACAAAATCACATACTCTAAATTCAATATAATTTTTGATGTATCACCAATTACTCAAAATTATTTGCTTTGTTTCTGATTAAGTATACTTTAGTGGATTTTCTAGACAATATTACAGCATTCATTTTTGAAAGCTGAAAATAATTCCTTTTGTAAGTGGGGAGGGAATAGAATAATATTTAATATATGCAGGGTCAGATTATGACCTTTTTAATGTTCCCACCCTACCCCCAAAATACTTACAGTTTTCCTCATCCGAGTTGTCTCCACAATCATTAATGTTATCACAACGTTCACTTGCATAAATGCAGAATCCATTTTTGCATTGGAATTCTGACTTACTACAAGATGGTAATGCTGTTGACATATTTGAAATTTGTGGAGTTGCACGAGAAGGAACAGGAGTCGTAAAAGCTGAAAAGATTTTAAAAAAATTTAAAACAATTTAGGAAAAGGGGAGTTAATAAATGCTCAATTTCATATTTATTTTTAAATATTAATTTAACACATTTTCAGTTTAAAACTCTTTGAAAAGGTGTTGAAAAAATTCACTACATATTATTCAATAACCTCCCCCCCCCCACATACACACACCAAAAAAAGTAAAACTTGTCAGAACTTTGCAAATATTAACTAAAACAATACGATGTAATCCATGTTCCTCAAACTTTCCCATTCTCAGCGTTCTCATTCTGTCTCACACCCTGTGAACAAAATGCGGAATACTCAAACTAACTTGTTTATTGAGTTCTAAATATCTTTCAAATAATTTTTGCTTTTAAGGTAATTCATACAACACTAAAAACATGAGCAAGATATATAAACAAAGTGAACTGTAACAGTAGTACAAATAAGGTCAACTGACAGCTTTGCCTACTGCTGTAATCACAACGCATTAACATGCATACATAAAATAATGTAGTGACATACATATTTTTACTCATATGAATATAATTCATTTCTTTTGTGTTGTAAAAAGAAAAACCAAACATTCCTTTGTTTAACTATGTTTGCAAGGAACTTTGTAATTTGAAAAAAAAGGAAAAGATTACTTTTCTACACAATAAAAAATTATTCAAATTTGTTGAGCTGTGTTTGAAGATTTTGCTTTTCACACACTTTTTCCCCCTACAAGATCTATAAAAAAAAAAAAATATATATATATATATACTCACTACAGTTGACTTCATCAGAATTATCTGTGCAATCATTCTCACCATCACAACGCCATGTAGGATGTATGCAGTGTTTATTTTTGCATGTGAATGTTCCAGTAGGACATGTAACATGGCTGCAGTTTTTCTCATCAGAATAATCAGGGCAATCCCCAGCACCATCACAACGCCAGGTTAGTGGAATACAGGAAACTGAGTGAGAATTACAAGAAAATTCAGTCGAAAGACACGTTCCTGGAAAAAATAAATAAATAATTATATAAATAAATAAAATAAAAATAAAAGTCCAATGTTGAAATCAACCTTATTATCACAACTCATCCATTCCCTTGAACAATGTCAGTGGCATGGTGAGGGGGAGAACATGCTTCCCATGCATAATAAAATTAAAACATTACAATAGTTTAAATATTTTGTTTGAAGCTTTAATTTTGGTTTCAATTACAAGAAAATAGACAATATAATGGTTAGATGTAAAAAAAGAAAACCACAAATGGCTTTTTGTTTATTGAATGAGAAAAGTTGAGTTCTGTCAAAAAAAAAAAAAAAAAAAAAAAAAAAAAAATTACCATCTTCAAGTCAAGGAGACAATAGTCTCACACTGCAATTCCTGGACTCAATTAGTAAAATAAATGCTGCAGAAATATCACAAAAGAAAAAAGAAATATCTCCCCAAGTGCAGATGTTGGATTTCTCTAGATCAATGGATCCCACAAACACACACAAAAATAAAATATTAATCACTTTGTTTTAATCTTTCAGATGTACTGAGCAACTTTACATGCATGTATGTAATGTAAATTGCTTATATCTGCTTTGTTCAGAACTGATTTACATGTGCCTTTGTTATTTAATGTATACACAAGCACATGTGTGCATTATATATATATATGTATATATGTATGTAAGCAAATATATGGATATAGATCCGACAGTATGAAGAAAAATATACAGAAAAAACAAACAAAAATCTTAATATGCAATTATGCTGTATTAATGTTAATATAATGTCAACATTGGACGTTTCGGTCTAATAGACCATCTTCAGGACATATTCATAAAACATAATTAACATTAGACCATATTCAATTCAACATGAAAAGACAATGGACATAAGAGCAAGACCAATCCAAACAGATAAATGAAATCTTTTATAAGATCAGCGTTCAAATTTTAGGAATACGTTTTCACATCGCCCACATGACGACGATGTGATCATATTTAAACGGAATGCTACTGACAAAACAACTGACAATGTAGTCAGGTTAAGTTTATGTTCTTATAAATTTTTCTCTTTTGGATGTAAATTATATAAAAATTGTCTAAATGTTTTATATGTCCAAGTGTTTTTGGCTAAACTTGGAGCCATTATCAGAGATGAATTTTATTTTACTTTTAACTGAATGTATGAAATGTTTTATATATGTATCTAAAGTTATATAGGAATGTTTTACTTTTCAAACATGGTCAACACATTGTGGTCGTGTTCAGAGTTGATATTATTGAGTGTTGACTTTTTCTTTTTTGTTAATAATGCTACCATTATTTTTAGCCTTTTTGTACATGTGCATGACGCTTTATTATATTTGTATGTAAATGTAAATGTTACATATAAAGTTTGGTAGGTCTATGTGTATTTAAAGGAGACCTAATTGAGCTATGAAGATTATATATAATTAGACAGAGTTTGAAATAAGCCATTGGAATAATGCATTCTTCCTCCCACTCAGTCTGAACAACCATGACCCTGGCCTGAGCAATAAAATCAAAGTTGAAAAAATAAAAAAACAAAAAAATAAAAAATCACATTCAGAAGCAGTGTCCATGAACTTAAGTATAATTATGTATTAACTAGTGTTTCATAATAACAGATTAATGTTGACTGCATGGATAATATGTGCACAATGTTATATAATGTCACTTTTTTTTATCCCATGACCTTGTAGGGCCATAGGGGCACCATGTGTACTGCAAAAGTGGTGTTTCTTGGGCAAGATAGCCTGATGGAGCCCCACCCTATCCAGGCCAATTTTGTATTCAGAGTTTTGCCTTCTCCTAGACCAGTTGCCACCCAAAGTTACAGAACCCAGTCTTTCCTGCTATTTACCCATAGATGCAGGGAGAAGAGGATTCATACCTTCCCCAAGGGCATTAGCACATAAGTGAATGTAATGGACCCGAATGGAATTTGAACTTGGCTCAGATTCCTCAATCCAAGCCGCTATCCATTACTACGTGTCTCCTACAATAGTAATGTTAATGGTACCATAACAATACTTTACAAATTTCTTGTGGTCTCTTGTGGGGGGATGGGATTAAAACACACACACACACACAAAAGGAAGAACAATTTCTAATGCAAAAATATTAATTGAAACAAAATTAAGTAAATTTCCCATTTTTATATTTTCAATAATAGTCAGTATCAGCAATATTGTTGATTCCAATGTGTTCTTTACTGTCACAATACTGAATGAAATGATAAAATGGTTACCTTTACATTTTATACATTCTTTTCAAATTAAGCTTCTATACAACTTTACTTTCTTGTTCTCAACTTTTTTTTTATTAAATAAACAAAAACCCAATTTGTGATTTTCTTTTATAACTAACATTCTATTTTCTTTTCAACAAAAATATTGAAATTATTTCAATATGTTTGCAAAAGATAATCTAGAAAACTGATCCCCGACTTCATGTACAGAGACTTTAAAAATAGTGTTAAAAAAAATAAACCGGTTTTAAAAAAATATTTTGCAAAAATACATTTCTTTTTATTCCAATATAATTTGGGGTTGTGGATGCAAAATCTGAAAGTCATGTCTGGTCTTCATACATAGACAAGATATACAAATATGTAACATGAAATGTTTCCTGCTTTACAAAGTAATGGACACAGAGAAATTATATAAATCTAAAATGACAGATGAAATTGGGACATAGAAAATGGGTTTTCTTTTAATGTCATTTATTAAAAAAAACTAAAGCAGTCAAGAAATACAAAAATGATTTTTTTTGGGGGGCGGGGAATAAATGAAATCAATACTAATCCATACTTTGACCTTAAATAATGAATAAAAATAAGTAACATTAAATCTGAACTTGAGAATTTTCATTTTTAATAATTTTGCTTTAATTAAACAATTATAATTAAGTGGCTATAATCATTATAATTGATGAAATATTCATGTTACCAATAAAAAAGCAATTGAATCCTCAGGTTCTTGGAGTGGTGTTAAATGTGATCATATGAAAGCTTAACTACAAAATCTTGGGAATGTATTTATGATTATACGAAAATAACAGGATTTAATCAAAATTATTTCACTGGACAAAATTCATGCAAAAAGCGTTTACAAAAATAAAGTCATAAAAAATTGAAAAATGTCATAAGGGACACATGAAGACAAGTTATTTAAATTGTCATTCCATGTTCTTCAAGAAATTACATGAATTTAATATTTGGTTTGAGAAAGAAAGATTTTTAAAAAAAATAAAAATAAGAGAGCCTCACCCTCTTTGCAGTTTTTCTCATCTGAGTTGTCATGACAATCATTGTCAAAATCACATGTCCAATTTGCAGGAATGCAGCGGCCATTGCTGCAGGAAAAATCATCTGGAGAACATGTGAGGTATGCTGAAATTAAAAAAAACACAACATCAATGCAATTGTTCACTAGAATGCATTACATTTTAAACTTATTGGTACTTAGAGAAACTGTGTTATCAATAGAACTAAATTTATAAAGGGCATTTTATATTTTTTTGTTTTTAGAAATCTTAGGAA
>OZ010595.1:13689134-14044134 GCA_963932145.1 Acanthosepion lycidas | reverse complement strand
TCAGATAAGTTCATACATTACTTTTTTTAATGTTATTTGAAAAAAATACACAAAATATTTTTACCATACCGTTTTGTTAGGTCTCTCCTCCCTCTTAAAACTTTTTGTTTATAGACAGATTTATTAAAATTAATAAAAAATAAAAAAATTCTGACAACCCAATACAACAATCTGAATTTTCACAGTACAGTATCATTAGTCACATTATATATAAACAGCTTCCAATATTACTAGTGCTTACATTACAACCAATTGCAAAGAGCTACATTCCAAATTTGAAAATATTTACTTCCACAGTTTTAAATTTTAAAAAGAAATAGTATAAAGAGAATGCGTTTGTGCAGACATACACAAAATTAATGTATCAGGTAATCTAAGAATAATTCTTAGACGGGTGTGTGTCTGCAAACCCCAATAATGCACAATTTGAAAGGTTCAATAATGCTCAAATAAATGTAAAATTGATTCTGATCACATATAAAATTTACATAGGTACTTTGCCACACATGATATTTGAACAAAACTACAACATCAAAAAGGGAATGCAAATAAAATTTAAGAAGTATTAACAGATGAACAAATTAAATATTAACAGCAGTTAATCAATTAAACTGAAGGTTTTAAGGATTCAGCTAGGTACTGAATATTGCTATTGGCAACATATAGTAACAACATTTGCAAAGCATAAAGGCAAAACAAAGAAGAAAAAATGAAAAGAGAAAAAGGTGGAGGGGGTAGAAAGAAAACGAGGAGGGGGCAGACAAAAGTAGTAGAAGGCAAGGCAGAGAAAAGCGGAAAGAAAGGGTGGGGAGGGGGAAAAAGAGGCAAGGATTCAATTTAACCTTTCTAAATGAAAAAAGGATTAAAAATTGATAACCAAGAATTTTTTTCATGCTACATCAAATTTGATAAAAATATTTGATACTTACGACAATTCAGTTCATCACTGTTATCTAAACAGTCAGGTTCATGGTTACATTTCTGTGCTGAAGGAATACACTGCCCATTTAAACACTGGAATTCATGAGCTTGGCAGGTATCTGGTGATAGAAAAAAAAATTCATAATCGATAATGCTTACTACTTACAAATTATCAAACAAGAAAATATTAATTTTATGTAAACTTTCTTTCAGATTTTCCTTCCTGATCTCAAAGAATTTCATATTGAGGGATTTATTTATCAACGCAATTTTTGGAGGTTAAAAAGCTGTTTAAAAAAAAAAAAAAAAAAAAAATTAAGACATCCACTTGCATTAAAAGCTTCTTTTAATCAATTTGAAGACTAAAAAACTATTGAGCAAAAGTTTGCCATAATTTCATAAAGTGGTAATTGAACAGATTGGTTAAGAATGCAAAAAGTGAGCACAATCATTAGAAACCAAATGTTTTGGCGTCAGTCCAATATTCCTCACAAATATCTTCTATGTGCCATATCCAGTCAGTGCATGGGCGATCATGGCTCTCCACAATTTCCTGTCCATTGGAGCTGTTTGTAATATTTGTCTTTGTTGTGCCATCTATTTACACAACTTGTTAGCTAGGTTGGGCACTATTTCCTTCTGTCCCTCTCACCTCAATATGTCACCAAATAATGAGAGAGGAGACAAAAGGAGAGAGGAGACAAAAGGAGAGAGGAGACAAAAGGAGAGAGGAGACAAAAGGAGAGAGGAGACAAAAGGAGAGAGGAGACAAAAGGAGAGAGGAGACAAAAGGAGAGAGGAGACAAAAGGAGAGAGGAGACAAAAGGAGAGAGGAGACAAAAGGAGAGAGGAGACAAAAGGAGAGAGGAGACAAAAGGAGAGAGGAGACAAAAGGAGAGAGGAGACAAAAGGAGAGAGGAGACAAAAGGAGAGAGGAGACAAAAGGAGAGAGGAGACAAAAGGAGAGAGGAGACAAAAGGAGAGAGGAGACAAAAGGAGAGAGGAGACAAAAGGAGAGAGGAGACAAAAGGAGAGAGGAGACAAAAGGAGAGAGGAGACAAAAGGAGAGAGGAGACAAAAGGAGAGAGGAGACAAAAGGAGAGAGGAGACAAAAGGAGAGAGGAGACAAAAGGAGAGAGGAGACAAAAGGAGAGAGGAGACAAAAGGAGAGAGGAGACAAAAGGAGAGAGGAGACAAAAGGAGAGAGGAGACAAAAGGAGAGAGGAGACAAAAGGAGAGAGGAGACAAAAGGAGAGAGGAGACAAAAGGAGAGAGGAGACAAAAGGAGAGAGGAGACAAAAGGAGAGAGGAGACAAAAGGAGAGAGGAGACAAAAGGAGAGAGGAGACAAAAGGAGAGAGGAGACAAAAGGAGAGAGGAGACAAAAGGAGAGAGGAGACAAAAGGAGAGAGGAGACAAAAGGAGAGAGGAGACAAAAGGAGAGAGGAGACAAAAGGAGAGAGGAGACAAAAGGAGAGAGGAGACAAAAGGAGAGAGGGAAAACGAAAAAGAAAAAAATTTTGGCGTGGATTCTGAGAATACATAAAGGTCTCAAAACTAAAATTAAAAAAAAAATAACTGGTTTTACCAAAAGCTACACTAAATCAAGTAGGTATTTTTTTTATTATTATTAAAAATTATATTTATTGGCATTAGTTTAAAAAAGTTGACTGTAAGGCACGGCTGAAAGACACTTAATAAAGAAAAACATTGAAGTTTACTAGACCGGATCAGAATTTCATCAAAGTGTAAAACAAAAAGAAAATGATTGTAAACAGCTTACCATTCACTAACATACAACTTCCATTCCGGTAGTTCTCCCCAGGAGGACATAAACAGTCTTCATCTCCAGATTGAATCAAAGAATGCTGAAAGTAATTCTCACATAAACAGGTTCTGTTATTCCGACCAACATGTTGTATATGAGGTCTGGGCATGCACAATTGGGAACACATACCATTATTAATGGAACATGCACTGGGAGCTGAAAGAAAAAGCATGAAAAGAATCAGATTTCAAGAATGCTTTTTACATCAAGTGCAATCACTGTTAAATTAGGAAGAACTAGACAAAATAGAGACTAGACCAACCATTTAATTTCATGATAATCATTAGTCATTTACTGGGATATGAATTTAATAAAGTTACCTGCATGCAATTTTCAAATCCCATTCATATTCTAGCCAAGGCAGTTTGTCTCCAATTTGTACAAATGCCATTGAGAAAAGCATGCAGACATCACCTCCAATAAATCAGGTCAAGAATCACTCTCTGCTTATGGCCATATTATGTTGGAATACTAGTTCTCATCTAATCACCAAAGTTAAGCAATATTGAACTTTGTCAGTACTCAGATGGGTGACTGCTGGGGAATACCAGGTGCTGTAAGCTGTGTGACAGGCCCAACAAGTCAATGATGGATACAATCTTGTTACTTATACTAACAGAAAACTTTGATTATATATCAAAGTTTTCTGTGATTCTGGACTGACAGGTCATAAAACCTACCTGGTGAGGGGGCGATCATCTCTACCTGTTGCCCAGGACCACAGGTTTGAGAAAAATAGGAGAGATGTTAAAGCCCTCGTCATTTAAGCAGTTCTACTAAGAGAAAGCTACTCTAACAAAAAAAAAAGAAAAAAAAAAAAAAAAAAAAAAGAAAAAAGGAGATAATTTTCCTCTGTTGTTTAGGCTTACCAAGCTATGAAAGTAGACTGTTAAATCTAAACAATGGATCTGGTCTATGCAAGCTGATTTTCATTTTAATGCAAGCAAAAGATGAGACTGTAGTTGATGGATAGAACTTTTTCCTTTGATCTTCACAAGTGAAGAACAAGTCAATGTTTTAATTAAATTAATATAATTAATTTGGTGCATTTTGGGGTCTGTTTTTCACAACACGGTATTACATTACATATTGATAAGTACAAATGGAGTGAGGCATAACAACAACTTTATTGTTGATTTCAAAATTACAGGAAGTGGTGTCACTCCCTAACAGGAGAGTGACACAGATAGGAGACACAGCAGGGGAGATAAGTCAGTCAAGGGTTGGTTATGCATGCAATGCACTGTACTTTGAGAATTAAAATTAAATTGCAGTTTGTTGTGTACAAAATTTCCTAATTGAAAAATTGAAATTACTGCACAAAGAATATTGATGACTTATGTCAAAAAAAAAAAAAAAAAAAAAAAAAAGTTGTCTTATGAGGTTAAAAGAAAGACTATTTCAAGAATTACATTCTAGAAAGCCCCCAAATATACTAAACATAACTTGAATGTTACTTGTCCCCCAGAACAACAAAGAGGGGAGGAAGTTATGCATGGGATGAAGAATGATAAAATAAGAATCATGAAGTAATAATTTGTATGTAATGAATATAAAAAATGAGATGAACATTTGGTAAGAATAAAATTAATAATATTGAAGCATTCTAGAAACAGATATGCTGAACTAATTTTATATATGAAATTAATAGAATAAAAGAAATGGGCAAGTTGATAAAGAAAATAAAAAAAAATCAACTGCCACTACTTAAAGTGATAAACCTGCCAAACATTCAATATTGTGTCAAGTAACAATGAAAATCCACTTGCATTAATTTGTTCCATTTGTCCCCCTTCAATAGTTGTTATATGGCCAAATTTTACACAATTATTTGTAGAATCAATTTCTACAGAGACTAGAATCTCAAATAACAATCAGATTGTGTTGTTGACACACTTCACTTTATAATAAGAATTTTGAAGTAATACGAGTAATGAAATAAAAGTTGTTAAATTATTTGTTTACATCATAAATAATCTATGATAGAAACGGTGAAGTTAGTAGACAATAGAAAATGCTCAAATATCATAAGTGGGTTTTCAAATCAACTGTTGATTCATCAGGTCACTTACATTCAAAGGAATATGAGAAATGCATTGGACTATTATTTTTTTTTTTTTTTTTTTTTTTTAACTAAGAGCTACTCAAGGTAGAGGGTTACTAAATGATATACGAATGTAACAGGAGGTGGTAAGGAGAGCAAGTTTATGGTGATATGTATAGAAGATAACAGTTAACCCAAGATTTGAACAGGTTAAGATTTTAGTGATTGGGAAAACATTCTCTCAGGATAAACCTTCTTAGAAAGAAACTGTCCAAATGGAACTTCCTCTATACTAATGGAATATGATGTGAATGAGGATGATTTGTTCCAGTGGGCATGGCATATCAGGTTTTAGCTGTGAAATTCAGAACTAGTGGAACTAAACTCATAACATTTGCCATAGAAGTAGTGAAAGGTTTATGATGTATTCCTTGGTGGGAGGGGGGGATTGTAGAGTGGAAAATTATTCATTGCCCAAAAAGTCACAGACTAATATTTTAATTTTTAGTTTTATGTACATTGTATCAAAATTGAACGAAAATGCATGCACATTTTATATGAAACTGTAGAAAATATTAAAACAGCTACTGATTAAGCATCCTAATTTTATTAGTAATTTTTATTATAATTCTATATTTTCCTTAGCATTTAAATAATAAATTATAATTTTATTTCTTCACTAGTATCATTTAGATAGCAGATTTATTTTCTAATATCAAAATCACTATATTTTAATTTAACAGTTTTCTAAGTATAAACTCCTTGATTTGTTCAGATAGTTTTAATTTTATTAAGTGTTAAATTTGCAAATTAACCACAGCTTTTCTAAGTAGCAAGTTTGTCATAATAATGATTTTCCTTTATTTTGATGATGTTCTTACTGAAGAATAAAACAAAATTATAAACATCCAACTGGTTTTTTCACATATTCTATTTTATATATTTTTCCTATATTTTCCAGTCATTTTATCACACACACACATCTACTCAATAACCTCTAGAACAATTTCAAACATAACCATTACCACCCTCAAAATAACCATCAAGATAATACAATAGACCTTACTATGCATAATACACAACTGACCAACACATATAGTCAAGCCAAAACACAACACACATGGCATGAAGATTGCATTCAAATGTGAAAGACTGCAGCTGCTTGAGGTTTACCTCAGTGTTCACTTTTCTATTTACATACACTATCCCTGATATTGAGCACTCTTACCCATAAATATAGCATACTTTAAAACTATACTGTTTTTTATATATGTACTGACTTTTCCCCCTCGAGACATATTCAATAAAATTTTAATACAGTTTAAAATATTTACTTACTGTTCTGTGATATTTGATGTACAACTTTTAAATCAGTAATACCAATGATATTTTGTTTGAAGAGAGATACACCATGTCCTGTATTTTTGTTAGCAGTCAACAAGGCATGTCTGCTTAGATCTGTCCAGTAAATATTTTCCTGAAAGAGATGAAGGAAATAATCTATCATGTGCAGAAATCAAAATTGGCTGAGAGACAAATAAAATTAATATCAAATTTGTTACAAAAGAAATAAAAAAAAAAGAAATAAAAAAAAAGAAATAAAAATAATAAAGATAAAAATAATAAAGATAAAAATAAAAAAAAAATAATAAAATTTATGAAAAGTAAAAAACTTTAGAAAATATTATTTACAAGTTTCACAATTATTATTCTTATTACAAATAAATAAATAAATAAAAAAAATGTTATGAAAATTAGTCTTAAGTAAATTACCATGAAATAATATTCTACCATACAGATTTAAGGTATTAGGCCATGTACAAATAATTGGGGGGGGGGGGGTCCGTGGCATCATGCCACGTACAAGTAATGGGGGGGATCATGTCGTCAGGCCACATACAAGTAATTGGGGTGGGGGGGATCATGTCGCCAGGCCACGTACAAGTAATTGGGATGGGGGGGGGGATCATGTCGTCAGGCCACGTTCAAGTAATTGGGGTGGGGGGGATCATGTCATCAGGCCACGTACAAGTAATTGGGGAGGGGCATTAGGGTAAACATTGGCCTAACACTAACAGACACAAACTTTGTATACAACAAAATTAAAAGAAGTTGGATGGGAAGAAGTTATGCTATTCAATAAAGTATTTTTCTGCCTGCAGACAATGACTTAGTGGATTAACAGAATGGTTTTTGAATTTAGTGGCATTGTAGTTCCAAGTTCAATTCTTGGGCCCAGGTAGTACAGGCATAGACTGTAGAAATGGGGTGGCAAGAAATAAGTGAACAGAATTATTGATCGTTTTTCTTTACACCTTATCAACCTTTTTGGAGATCATGATTTTCTGATACAAGACTTACAATTGAACCCATAGCTGGGAGGAGAAGTATTCATAACTTTCCAAAGGGTATTTGCATATAAGTGAATATAACAAACTCAACTGTAATTTGAACTTGACTCTCCAGTTTCTCATTTTAAAGCTTTTAGAATAAGAACAATCTACCCTGAGAGATTAAATAAAGAGTTCAGTTAGAAATTCCTTGAAGGCAACATGGATCAACAGACACCTGCAAAAAGGCTGGAAAACACAATGGCCAAATCATTTGGATAACAACATCAGACCGTGTATAAATAACTCTGCATCTAAGAAAGGAATTAGCCAGAAGAAATTCTAATATATTAATTTGGTTGTTATTGTTTAGCAGCACATCAACCTCTATGGTTTATTTAATGACAACAGCTAAATATTTTGTATGCAATTTTATGGCTTCCACTCCAGATATTTTGTACATAATTTTATATTTTCAGGGCAAACAAGTTTTTTAGTTATACAGTTCAGATATGACAAAAATATATTTACAATAAAAATATATATTTTTATACTGTAGTGCTGTATTGATTGTCATTTTTCTATAAAAATGTTACTGGTATTTTGACCATAATGTATTTTTATACCCTCTTATTGAACCACCAAACAAAAGTCAAGACACTGTTTTCTTATAGCTGGGACCCTAACAGATGCTACATGGTGGACCTGGGAACAACAGCAATTATGAAGTGGTTCTACATTCCTCAAAACCTCCAATCTCTTTATCAGAGGCCTTGCTGCCAGATGTAGTTTATCCTCAAACCAAGGATTATTAACGTATTAATCAAATTCATTGAAAATCTCAATTTCTCATCTATCATCTCCTTTGGAATAATGATCAATGCATAAGGATCAAAGGAATTTACCATTTATCCAGAAATGTCCAAGTTAGACAGCTTTTGGTGCTTGGCATTCCCAACACTTAATATTAAATGGAGTAGAATATTGGGATACTTCAGTTCTTTTCTTTATTCAAGTAATAGTAAATATAGTAAATTGAAAGAAAAATTCCATTTTTAAGATCATGTAAATAACTTGAAAATCCTTCTTGAATAAAAAAAAAAAATAAAAAATAAAAAAAAATAAAGAGAATAGACCTATTTACCTTATAAACTACAATGGCATATGGGTGAGGGATTTCACTGCCACTGACCACAACTTTCCGATCAGCACCATTTAAATCTGAAGATACGATTTGATCAAGGTAGGCATCTGTCCAGTAGAGCCGACCCATCTGGTGGTCAATAGTTATGCCATTGGGCCAGACTAAGTTCTCTTTGCCTTTCACAATGTAGCTAATATTACGACAATCCATTGTTGCTTTTCCAATACGGGGGACGGAGGATGACCAGTCAGTCCAATATAGGTAGCTGCGGAAAAAAAAAAACAAAAAAAAAACTTCATTATACTTTCAAAAGTTCCAATTCTTTTAATGTGGGAAACTAGCAAGATAGCCAATATTGGCCAGGAACAGAATAAGTTTGAGAAGCGTTTAAGGAGAGAAGCGTTTAAAATGCTTCACAATATTTGTATCTGAATTATTAAAATTCTACCTGGCAGTAATTAATAAAAAATGAAGATAGTGAATCTAGAAAACAATTATTTCCCTCTCCAAGAATAATGCACAGTTTAAAGAAAAGAAAACTGTAGAGAACCATGATCACCTAAAATTTTATGCCTACAGGAGGAAAAGATGATTTCTATGGCTAACCATGAAGTTCGATCTGGAATAAGGCTAAAAACATAGGCTTTTCAACAAAGATCAAACTCATTCCAGTATTAATACACTCCAAAATTTGCTCATTAATCATTACATCAGGGTGAAGTACAAAAAAATAAAAAAAGATGAAAAAATAATAATATCAGCATATTTGCTTGGGTGATAAAGATTCCGCTTCAACATTTTCAAAATTAAAAACATGGCATTCAATCAAGAAAGTAATTCTTAAATTTTGTAGATTTTTGTAATATTTGTTCAGTGTCTTGCAAGTTTTCAGCATCATTTGAAAATAGGAGTTTATATTGAAAAGTTGGTTGAACAACCAATTCCTAAAAAAGAAAAGAAAACAAAAAAAACAGCAGTTTAAAAAGAAAAGATTGCTCAATATATAGATTGCTCACTAGATTGGGTGAAACTTGAGAAGCATACGAGAAGGGACTTTTTATATTTTATGTTTCTAAGAGACATACAAGAAGTCTGCCAGTATTTATAAGAGATCAGATAAATGAACTACATTTTTATTTATATATCTCCAGGTAAGATGAGAACAAATAGAGTACAACCTCAACGTTTGTAACATTTAATTTAAAAGAGGGCTTTTAAACTTTAAAGAAGGGATTTAAAGTAGAGCAATATTATTTATTTTAGGATATTACACTGAAAACATGTCAAAATCACTACACAATTGCAATAGTGTTTCGATGAGTAAATTACTGCCAAATGAACGATTTATTTAGATTTAAAAGCAAAATACCTCTTTTTATAAAAAAAGAGGGGGTGGGTTTATAAGGTTTGTGGGTTCCACTCTGATCAACCCTATTTTTTAATTGTTAAGCATGAAAACTTACCCAAAATGGGGATCAAGTGCTAATGAGCGTGGCTTATCCAAATATGTAGTGCCATTAAGAAGGGTACGTCTAAATTGACCATTTTTCCGAGCAACTTCCAATTTCTGTGCTTCTGAATCAATCCAATATATATTTCCAGCTGTCCAATCATAAGCCAAGCCTTCAATTGCTTTCACATTGTCTTCGACAATAATCTCAACACTGTGATTCCCATCCAAACATAATCGCTGAAAAGAAAGACAAACAAACAATAAAATCAAAAAGTATTTAATGTAATGGAATAACTGTTAGTACCTGCATCAGCCTATTATAATTGTGCTCATCCCTCCCTTCATCAGTTTACACGACCATTATGTCCTGCCAATACCTCATAAATAATGAACTATTCTAGTTTGATCACATGGAAAAAAAAGAGAAAAGACACTACTTGGTTTCAGTGAGAAAATGAAAGGCAAGATAAAAGTGGTTAACGACCAGCATTCATATTTATGATTGTTATTGCAATATTTTGTTAAAATTGTTAAGCACAAATAATTAATGATGCGATAGGGGAATTTCTATGGATATTTTGTTGTCATAGAACTCGCCATGAGCTTACTCAGTCATTAACTTAAGAATTAAGATTAATCAGAAAATTAAAATTAGAAAATCATTAAAATTTCACGGGTTAAAACTAGCTATTATTAATATCATTTTGCTTTTACAGATTTAGAAAAACATTTCTTGTAATTCTATATTGGAACATTTAAATGATCTTTAACATAAAAAGAAGCTTAACAAGAAAAAGGATTTAAATAAATGATGATGATGATGATATAGCAAGGAAATATGGCCATGATTAGTATGCATTTATTGCAGCAGAAACAGCCATGTACTCAGCAGATTCCACCTGCTGTCTATGTAAGTGACTGATATATTTAAGCTGAGCACAAGACAGAGTTTCTCAGTTTGTTTGTGGTCTTTCTCAAGTGGCAAGCACACACATCATAAAATGTGTTAGTTCAAAGTTTGTGTTCCAAATTTCCAACAATCAAGTGTTTTGTTGCAACTGAAGGGGGTTCAATCAAGACAGCTTGAGGCTCGTGTTTGTAGTAGTTCACACAAAATTTTAAAATTTTTCAGCATTTGTCCCAACAGCAGATAAATACGATCTCAAACTCATACCAGAGTTTGAGGCTAAGAAACCCAACCAGTTCATTGTAGAATGAATCGAAAAGGCAGAGTTGGTGTTGGTGGACACAAATTCTTTGGCAGCCGGAGTATTACTAGAGGAGAACGGGTCTGCCATTTAAAATGCATACTGGCTGCCTTCTGAATCAGACATACAGCACATCAACCTTGCAGAGCTGGACAATAAAGGGCATAAATTCAGCCATACAGTGGGAGGTAAAGATTCTCCATTTAATAAAAGACTTTGTGCATTTATCACTGGCTTACTAATATTCTAACCGGCAAGGCAAGAGTTAGTAAGGCTATGAGCAAGATGTGAGGTGTTAAGGAAAAAGTTGGAGGGATTTTTGGAGTTTGAGAAAGAGTATCGTTTGGTAGTAGATGTCACATTGGTCAAGTTGAGTCAAAACAAAGCAAACAGAATAGCAAGTATTCCACAGAGGTTGCTTGAGGCAATGAAGAATAAAGCTAAACTTGGACTGCAGGTTTGTGGCACAACCAAAGATAAAATTGAGACCAGCTGAATACTGCAAATACATTTACACAGTGAGAATCCAGAGGTTAATCAGACCACTTTACCTTGTCAGAAGAGTTGTGCCTTCCACTTATGAAAAAGGCAGTCAGATCGGACCATCAAAATATGTATGGAGGGCTGAGCAATTGATCTAGTACCAATCTGTTGGTAGAATGAAAATCTGGAGGTTCCCAGTGTGTGGTGCAGACTAGAGATGGATATAACTCACTACAGTGGTGCCCACTACTGGACAAAGATACACTGTGGGCCAATGCAATTTGCTATCTGATGACCATTGTACTGACAAGATTCTGTAAATGTGATGCAGCAGCTTCAAGCTGTATTACAAAGAAGGGGACACTGTGTTAACAAGAAATTCACCAGAACAATGTACAACTTAATATAAATCAGGAAAGCTTATTGGAGTCTTAAGTCTCCAAGTTGACGGGGATGTTGTACCATGTGAAAGATCTCCACCTTCCCTACTTTTTTGAGTCAATGCATGACAAGGAAACAGTATCAACATCAAATGAAAATGAAATCTGTCAGTGTTTAGTGCTTGATGACAACAATGACCATTTAGATAATGATGTTGACAATGATAACTATTAGCAATATGATGATCATCATGTACTTTTCAGAAACACCCTAGGGAATTATAGAATTTCTCATACTACGGATTCAAAAAGACCACCACTGACGTGTTGGTATTATGATCAAGAGACCTGAGTAGAGAGTACAGAAATGAAAAACAGCTGCAATTAGCATGCATTTATTGTAACAATAACCAACAAATATTCAGTAGCACCCTACCACTGTTCATGCAAATAACTTTGGTATACTTAAGTCAAGCACAGGACAAAGATCCTCATTTGTGATTTTCTCAAGTGAAAAATGTGCTCACAACACAAGTGATGTTAGTTCGAAGTTCGTGTTCTGAATTTGCAGTTTTGACAGCTCAAAGTTCATGTTTGTGTTATTTCACACAAACTTTTAAAAACAATAAATAAATGATGTTAAATAAATGGTGGTGATGATGATGATGTTAAATAAATGGTGGTGATGATGATGATGTTAAATAAATGGTGATGATGATGATGTTAAATAAATGGTGATGATGATGATGTTAAATAAATGGTGATGATGATGTTAAATAAATGGTGATGATGATGATGTTAAATAAATGGTGATGATGATGATGTTAAATAAATGGTGATGATGATGATGATGATGTTAAATAAATGGTGGTGGTGGTGATGATGATGATAAATAAATGGTGGTGGTGATGATGATGATGTTAAATAAATGGTGGTGGTGATGATGATGTTAAATAAATGGTGGTGGTGATGATGATGATGATGTTAAATAAATGGTGGTGGTGATGATGATGATGATGTTAAATAAATGGTGGTGGTGATGATGATGATGATGTTAAATAAATGGTGGTGGTGATGATGATGATGATGTTAAATAAATGGTGGTGGTGATGATGATGATGATGATGTTAAATAAATGGTGGTGATGATGATGATGCACCTGGTATGGTTCTGAAGACTTATATTCTTAAATATTTGTAGGTATTAATGTAAAGGTTTTGTTTTGGTGAACCAAGATGGGCTACAGTAAACATTCCACTCAGTACCCGATTTGCTTGTCAGTATCCTGACTAACCATTTGGGCATATCTCCACCCCAGCAACCTAAGAGCTGATACACAGTTCTTCTCTTTCTGAGTATAAATAGTGAGAGTAGCATCATGGTTGAATGTCAAGGATTAGTAATTGTTTTTGTTTTTTTTTTTAATTTGAAGGACCAGGCAGTCAAAACAACAGAGAATGAGAATATTATCAAGTATATTGATTAACATCAATATATTCTCAATCAGAGGCTGCCTGAATCTTATTTCTAGCTGGGCCCCACCTATAAGTTTCAGCATTGCTTTTATCAATGCTGTCACTATATTGCACACATTTGGCTGTGATGCATGTGCTTGGTATACTCTTATTATAATGAATGCTGTGCATATTCATACTCAACCATCACTTTCTCAAGTAATCTCTCTAAGTAAGCTTGGTGGGGTAAGGGGAAAGTACTTCAGATTGAAGAATTAGAGAGCTGAGTTCAAAATTCCAGGCAAGTTGACTACAGTCACTTATGTGCTAATACCCTTGGGGAAAGGTATGAATACATCTCCAACCCCACTATGGCTAAATAGCAGGACAGATTGGGCCCTATAGTCTTGGTTGGCAAGCAGTCTAAGAGAAAGAAATCTCCGATTTCAAACAGGCCTGGAGCAAGCTGGGCTCTGTTAGGCTGTCTTGCGCAAGAAACACCCCTGCTGCAATGGCCATAGTAGATGTGGTGCCCCCTACAACACCCAAGGGGGTTTTGTGATATTTGGCATTTACTTCCTCTTCTCATGGAGGCAGTATTTCCAGAAGTTATTTATTTGGTCTAAACTTTTACAGAAAGATTAATTTGAAGTGAAACATTCCTTTGTGGTAGGGGTGAGGGATAGTCTCTGGGTCAAAGATTTTTCCATGCCTCCTCATAGATGTAAAGACTGTTTCTGTTTTTGAAAACGATTTTAAAGATATTTTTAACAATTATGTTATGCAATAAGTTCTTTACACTGGCCCAAACAATTCAATGTATAAAAATTATTGAAAAAAAAAAAAAAAAAAAAAAAAAAATTGAATCACAAAAGGTTCAAATCCATCCACCTTCTCCATCTTGGAAATGATTGGACAAAGTAAACATCAAATCATTTAATGATGCAATACATGCAAACAAAGAAAACTAACTGAACTAACCTTGACGTTGTCAATGGCTAAATCTGCCCAATAGAGACAATTGTCTGCTTTATCAAAATCTAAGACAACTGCTTCAACAAGTCCATTTTGTACAAGAATATCATTTTCATTTTTTCCAAAGATATATCGATGAATCATTTTGCGTTGAGCATACAATAGAAATTCAGGCATTTCTGTTAGAAGAGAAGGAAAAAAAAAAAAAAAAAAAAAAGATAAATTTAAAAGATGCCAGAGAATAAAAAAATAAAATCCTTAAAGCAGCAATTTTATGTTTAAAACTTATAGGAAGAATTAAAAAAGAAAGTAAAAAAAGAAAAAAAAAGGGGGTCCATACTAGTAACAGGACAAGAATTCATCTGTGGGGCGTACATCAGTTCCTGTCCTCCTTGACAAGTATCTCCAGCAATACGACGATATCTGTTGAAATTAACAAAACATAAATTAAAAAAATACACAAGTCTACAAAACAAAGGAAATTGCAGTTGAATATCAGTCAATAAATTTTCATCTTTCAGTTTTAAGAAATATCTTTAGTATAAAAAAAATTCAATTGAAAGTTTAAACAAATGTGCTAAATATGAACTACATTTAACATAAAAGACATGGACATCTGTAAATATTTTCCAATCAATCTTAGCTCAAAGTTAGGGCAGTAAAGTTTTAAATAAAAAAAAAAACATATTCTCTTCAAAAAAGTCAAAGTGTAAAGTTCCTTTTGTATGACACAAAATCCTTATTAATGATTTTTTAAGATTCTTGGAAAGTTATAACAAAGGTACTATTTAAATAGACTGGTTAACCTGTGTAAAAAATCTTGAAAATTTTTTGGGGGAAATACTTTTTGCAGATTGACATTCATTTGTCAGAACCCCGCAAATTTTTTTGTTTTATCATTTCAGAAGGAGAGATCTGTTCACAAAATTGATCTAGAGTATTGCTGATTTTTTAATGAGTTATTGAAAATGTGCTTAGGTCATTGAACTCTGTATATGAAGACTGCTTTTTATTTTTGATAATTTTTTTTTTTTAAATAAAGATCAAATATATAATTTTATTTGAGGAAAATATTTAAAACAAGAAATAACAATTATTTGGAGAAATAGAATTTAAAAAAAAAAAAAGATCTTTTGGCATTAAGCACAAATACCGTATATTTTTGCATTGCAGGCAACCTTTAGATAAGTATTAGGTTGGTGCAAAAATAATGACGTAATAATGTCGTTTTTTGACGTATTTTTTAACGTCCAAAAATGACATTATCACGTCATTATTTTTGCACCAACCTAATATAAGAGGACTGCTTATCTATTGTATAGAGATGATGTTATTGGAAATGTTGTTACTGTATCCTTAGAAATTCAAAATAAACAAAATAATACCAATTCTATATTATGTTTTTGCCTACACATGTCCACTAAAAATGAAACCATTGTTTTGTTTACATTTCTCACCACATGATCTCTTGCGAATACTGCTGCTTCTTCTCTTTCCTATATTGAAACCATTATACAATCAACCTGGTGTACTAACGGCCATTTACATATACTTCATCAGCAATCACAAAATACCATTAATAATCAGTACAATAATAGTACATTCCATTGCTGTGAACACAATTATAACTCAATGTTTACATTTTTTCAGCTGGGCTTAAGTTGATTTCATTGATATGGAATTATTCTTTGAATAGGTAATTTATTATGAAGTTATGCCAGTAATATATAGATGATAGAAATAGTTTTATTACGTTTATTATAAGTTCATTTGATAATGCATGCTATTGGTTATCACACCAAGGCCGAGATTAGCCCACCAACAAACATCACACAGAATTTCAGGTTTCTTTTTTAGAATTGGAGTACAAGATGTCACCCATTTTTTAAGGGGTATTTTTTGGATTTAAAGGTCTTATACACAGAAATATATGTTATATAAATTTTATTAAAGAAAAGCAGATATATACACATTTTAAATAAGCAATTTTTTATCAGGTGAAGCTTATTTTTTTTTATTTTTACAAAAATTCCTTTTATTTAAGAAACAGATGTACACATTTTTAATTAAAGAACAAAAATTTGCATAAATAAAAATGTGTATGTTTACTCTTCATTAAAAGATAGATAATAATTACTCACCATTGTTTGTGCATGTGCTAATGAATGCCTCCCTTCTAAAGTGAAAAATCTATTTTTCATTTGATAAATTTACTAAGGTCTAATGAATGAAGATCTGAAAAAACTTTTTCTATATATCACACACACACACACACACACGTAGACCAGTCTGTTTAAATAGTGCCATAATAGAAAAATTAAGATAACTGTGAAGGTAATTACTCTGATATTCTGGTAAAGAGTTACAATAGCTTACAAGATAAGATAATCAGTGATTAATTTTAAAAAAAAAAAAAAAAAAAAAAAAAAAAAAAAAATGAAGGCAGAATTGTGTACTACATACCCTTTGGTATAAGAATAATAATTTCCAGGTGGGCAGGGGATAGGAATTTTATGGATGTCAAGATTTTTGTTGGGGTCAGTCACACAAGTGTGGCTGCGTCTGCTTCTCAACTTGAAACCATAATCACTAAGAAAGAAACAAAGAAAAAAAATGTTCAATCGGCAGAGATAGGAAGATTGTTTATTTTATCTAGATGAAAATATGAAGCCGACTGCAAAAAGGTCATTTTAATTTAATCAAAATTACAGACAGAGAGAGACAGAGAGACAGAGACAGAGAGAGACAGAGACAGAGAGAGACAGAGACAGAGAGAGACAGAGACAGAGAGAGACAGAGACAGAGAGAGACAGAGATGGAGAGACAGAGATGGAGAGACAGAGATGGAGAGACAGAGATGGAGAGACAGAGATGGAGAGACAGAGATGGAGAGACAGAGATGGAGAGACAGAGATGGAGAGACAGAAATGGAGAGACAGAAATGGAGAGACAGAAATGGAGAGACAGACAGAGAGACAGAAATGGAGAGACAGACAGAGAGACAGAAATGGAGAGACAGACAGAGAGACAGAAATGGAGAGACAGACAGAGAGATAGAAATGGAGAGACAGACAGAGAGACAGAAATGGAGAGACAGACATTTCATTTCAACTATTTTGCTAAAAAGTGCTATAGCCAAGTAACCCCAGTTCAAATTTCACCATGATTATTTGTCAAGGATCTCAATAATATCTGAAGAAGATGATCTCAATATGTGGTAATGGAGAAGACGAACTCAGTATGTGGTAATGTTGGGATGAGCCTGCAAGAGTTGACCCAAGCATTTTGAGTGAAATTGGATAGATGCAACTATTTGAAAACAGTCAGTAGGTGTGTTCCCATATTAATATCAGAGATGGAAGGTGATGTTACTACCATTATTCAACAGCGACTTGTCTAGACTGTCAGAACAACATGCAAGGAATATTCTTTGTGAACATCCAAGACACAAACACATAGAAAGGATTTTTACCAAAGACAGTAAAGAGATAATCTTGCTGCTACTAGAATCACCTTTAAATTTGTGGTGCTACAAACCAAAACCAAATAAGAGATGACAAAAGGCCCAATTCTTTTTTAATTGGTAGACATTAAAAACAGGTCATGCAGGAAGAGAGGAGGTGAAATTTATTCCTTAATGAGGATGTGGTTATATAAATTAAGACAAACCATTCAAAATCTTCTCGTGTACAGGAACAATTTTTAACTGTAAATGGCCTGATGTAATCTTCCCCATTGTAGCACTTGGCATGTGGAACTCTCCGTTCAGTGATGTCCTTCCTGCCAAGTAGACACCCACGGATTCCTTTTGCTTCCAAGAGAGCATCAGACAAAGACCACAACTTGTAATCCTCTTTGCTGCAGACAGTCGCTGCAAAGAACAAATAAAAATAATTTCAAGTGTGATACATAAAGGAAAATAACAGTTCATACTTTATCCTTTCCCTTATTTTCTTTAAAGAAACAGATCACAAAGAAATTATGAATTGTGCAAGTAGCAGTCACAGATTTTAATACTGGTAGGCAGAAATTTTAATTTCTATACATTTCTTGATGGTTTAACTTTAACAAGAGGAGATGCAAAATAAAACAAGATAAGAAATAACATTGTAAACTCGCAGGCTTTGACTGCTTGTTATCACTTCACATAGTAATACGTATTTACTACTTGAAATCTTTGAAAGAAAAATTTTAAATGAATATTTTAATAATAAATTAACTTGTTATAGTTAAGGAAAGTTTTACAGATAGTTGCCAACTTGTTGAAGGCCAAGTCAAATGCAAATTTCAAACACTTGTCTGCACTATACAAGACAATACTCCTAAACAGAACTATTTTAGATATAAAAATCAAAACATTCCTTGAATAAAAGAATATTAATAAAGGACAGTTAATTAATGAAATATGCTTTTTTAAAACCAATATGCAAATTAGCTAAACCTGAAGAGTGATAGCACGTAGAAATATTTGGTTGATGCAAAAATAATGACGTAATAATGTTGTTTTTAGATAATCGAGCTTTTAGCTTAACACAGGCTTATCATCTCAGTTGTGTGTGTCTTTGGGCAGAGTCCGCTCAGGGGCTTCTCTGTCAAAGAACAGCGGGGAAACTGAGAAAATTATACCGAGAGGTGCCGAGCCCTGGGGAACAGCTGCTCGAGGCCGTACCGTCCCATTGCACCGAGGCCAGCACAACCAACGATTACAGGGGCCCGAGGGCAATTTTTGTGCTTGTCCCAGGCGTACATGCTCAGGTCTCCACCTAAAATCTACCTTGTGTCACATCTCGTCCAAGTGGGGGAAAGGAGTTAATACTGCATATAAATTACTATAGAGTTGGGGCTTTTTAACCCAGAAATTTGTTCAATAACTGTGCTCAAATTTTGCATTCATTCATATAGATTCCATAATATAGGTTTTACTTAATTAGCTATTATGTTTCTCTAACTCTTCAAATGTTGAATGTATAACTAATTCTATTTTCCCATCTCTACACTATATTAATTTTATCTTATAAACTGTCCCCCTGTCCTGTGACCCATGAAATAAAAATAATTTTACAAAAAGTAAGGATCTATGTACATCAAATCATCTTTAAATTAAGTGGTAGCAGAACTATCATTGAACTTTTAAAAGATAAGCTTAAACATTAATTCAATACTTAAATGCAGTGATCAATTTTGAGTTCTGTAGTTTATTGATGCCTATCGCAACTACTCTTCCCTAGCTATTGTGATGATGGCCAAACCAATAGTCCTCCACAGAATGAGCTATAAATCATTGAAATTGGACCAGTAGCAACAGAGGAGTTGCTTGGACATACACTGTACTTTACATGTAAGATGATGGTTGGTTGATTTTGTTTAGCAGCATTTGAATCCCTATGGGTCATTTAATGCTGAAATTAAATTTTCTTGGGAACATTAGTAATTTCTTTTACAAAAATGTATTGCTGGTATTTTTATGATAAAAATGTATTTCTATACTTTCATAATGTTTTAATCCAAGTTTGGCGGTTAACTATTCACCCATAGCTGGGAACCTTAACAGGTGCTACCAACTCCGAGTCAGGGTGAACCTGGGAACAGCAGCAATTAAGAGGTGGTTCCACGCTCTTCAAAACCTCCAATCTCTCGATCAGAGACCTTGCTGCCAGATGTAGTTTATCATCATGCTCGGGACTATATTGTAAATGTGATAGAATATATTACACTGATTAATTTTGACTGCCATTCTCATCTTTGTTGGTTTTATAGTTACAGCATTTAAGCTACTGAGGCAAAGGCTTATGGCCACATCAAGTTCAAACCCTGGTTCCCATACAATCAGAAAGTTAAGCAACATCAGTACCTAGATGGGTGACCACCTCGGAATACCAGGTGTTGTAAGCTTATATTTGTGGGTGGTGTAGTGGATAATGGCTCGGAATTGTTAATCAAAGAGCCAAGTTTTAATTCCAGTTGGGTTTATTATATTTACTTATGTGCAAATGACCTTGGAATAGCTATGAATCCACTTCTCTCCCAAGCTATGGCTAATTACTAAGACTTGTATCACTAAACGATTATTATCTCAAAAAATAAAATAAAATTTACACATTTAGATTTTGGTATTAAATAACCAATAGAGACTGATATGGAACTAAACAAAAACAATCAACCTCAGGCAAAAATATCACTAATTATTAGGGCTTTAAGAATGGACATCTTAAAAGTATATATAAATATATGCAAAAATATATAAAACAAAGTATGAAGAACAAGAAAAATTTTTTTTTTCTTATCTGTGCTATTCTCCCTGACTTTGTTTATTTTTTTTTTTTTTTTTGTGTGTGTGTGTGTGTGTGTGTGTGTGTGTATGTGTGTGTGTGTGTGTGTGTGTGTGTGTGTGTGTGTGTATATATATATATATATTCCCCACCATCCCCAGTCAAGCAAGCTCAGACATTCATGAGTCAACATACTATTATGGTCCTGCATCAAGGTCAGAAGGTCATTAGGGTGGCATTCTGTGTCATAACAGCTGGTCAGTGTAGGCAATTGCTGGGTAACCAGCCAGTATTGTGCCATGACTAGGTGTCCAGAGCAATAGATCAATCAAGTTCTTGTTTTGCTTATCAGCAGAGTTCTGCAAAGCTCATTCTGTGTTTGTGTAAGATTGTAGAAATATCAGGGATGGGTCCATAGAGCCAAGATTTAGTTGGATGTTGGCTCCAAGGCAACATTTGGGTGATGATCATTTATATGAGGACTAATTTCTTCATCTTTGTTGTCATTATATTTCAATTATTGCACCGTCAGACCTACTTCAGATGCAAGTAACCTTCAAGCTGAACATTTCAATCCACGTCTATGGATATCAATTCTTGTCCCACTGCTCACATCTATGGATATCTTGTTCTTTTTTTGTTTTGATAGTGCTTACTGTTTCCACTGCATCTAAGTCTGAGCAAGGATTGAACTCACAATTTCTACTCCACCAAAATCATGACCCAATGCTTTAATCCAATAGGTTAGGTGCCTTAAGACTGGAGGCACAAGGATCAAAAAGTTGTGATAACAAAAATGAGGATATTGCTCTAAATATAAGTAATGTAAATAACTCTACATCGCAGAAATTTAGACAATGATGAAAGTTATTGGGTATAATCATTTACATGGATACCATGACTCAATGGAATCATTTTATTTTGGTGAAATGCCGAGGTAATCACTAAATGAGCAACAGAAATATTGGCATTTTAATCTGGTTTAAACCAAAAAGTTAAGTTATAAAACTTTGTCACCAGATGTTCTGATTTCATTGACTCTGAAGGGCAAGATTGAAATCTTTAATGAAAATTTCAAAGAAACAAAAAGGAAAAAGTTTCATTTCTACTTACTAAATATTGAACTGAGATTTACTTGTACAATTAACCATTCATGTTTTTCAGCATATGATCCAAAAATTGAAAAAACAGTTGTTTTTTCTCCTGGTTCTGTCAACAAGCCATAAACCCAGATTTTACGATCAGTAATTTTGAGTGAGGTCCAGGTTTCTCCATTATTCCATGAATACCTAAATCATTTAGATAATGTATAAGCAAAGACAACAGAATTACAAATATTCAATCAATTTAAAAAAAAAAAAAAAAAAAAAAAAAAAAATCAAATACTAAATAAAAATAAATTAACCCTCAAAAACACCTGCTGCATTGGTAGATTGACATTTACAATTTTCTATTTAATCTTTTAAAGGTTCTTTAGAATGTTTTTTTTTTTTTTTTTTTGAAGAACAAATTCAGAAGGAAGCCAAAAGAAAATGTGGTAAAATTCAACTTACAGAAAAGTAGCATTAAATTGAAAAATTTTTAAACTCATTCTTTACTTTTTATTCAAATCTCTCAAGTCTTATTATTGGATAGTTTTTCTTTCATCCTATTTTCATTTATTACCAGTTATAGACTGTAAAACAGCTTAAACATTGGAGATAAAAAAGCCAAATGGAAAAAAAAAAAATAGTAAAACTCAAATCCACTAACTTATACAAAAATCTTTGTAACATACAATGTTTAAAATTGAAAACATTGTAGAGCAATAAGCAAGAACCAATTATGTGAACATTTAGCAGTTAATTTATTCTCACAAAATAAATTAAAAAAATTCAACTTACAATACAGTATCTGTGAGAGTAGCTTGTTTAATGGCAACAATTAAGCCTCCATGGTCACCAAATGTGAAAAAATGACCATCTAGCAAGATCTGAAATTAATTAAATACTCAGTTATATTGTCATTTTAAAATAGAGTTCAAGTGGCAACTTTTGTTATAATAACCAAGAAAGATTTAGTAAGATCTTCGGCATGCCCTTTCAAGTAAAATTTATTGTAACAAATGCTACCAAGAAAAACTCTCTTGCAACTTTTCAATAACCAATTACAATATGAGAACAAAAATAGTTTAATCCCTACCTCAGAATCTACGTCTCTCATTCAAATAGAGATGACATATTAAACTGAATAATTAACAAAGCAAAAATAATGAGATAAAATAATAACGGACTAATTAAGAATTTTAACAATTACCATAACATTAATTCTGATGATAAATGGTTTGTTTGAAAGGTAACTGGTCTGGTGTCACAAACAATTTATTTCAATTCCAAAAAACTACATGGTCCCCACCTTCAAAGTGATCCCCTTCAAGTCTAATGCAGTTTTCCATCTCCTTCACTGTGCCACGGATCCTATTCACTGCTTACAGGATTCTTCTTGGATGCCCCTTGGCTCTGTTGTTACGTCCCCCCCCCTCTTGATGGTTTCCACACCTTCGAAATAGTTCCCCTTGATGATCCCCTTGAACTTGGGAAAAATAAAAAAGTCACATGGAGCAAGATCAGGTGAATAGGGTGGTTGTTCCAGTATGGTGATGATCTTCTCAGCCAGGAATTCCCGGATATTCAGCGTGTCATGAGCAGGTGCATTGTCATGGTGAAGTAGCCACAATTTTAGTCACTTCTCACACACTGAATGAAACAAACACCACAGGATCTCTTTGTAAACTTGCTGATTGATCATCTGACCCTGTGGCAAAAACTCACTGTGGACAATGCCTCTCACCTCTCACCCTTTTCAGAAAGACATCAGAATTCATTTGATGACCACAATGAAAACATTTATTTATATATATATATATATATATATATATATATATATAGATAGATGTTTAAGATTTTCTCTATAGAAGAGGGGAGGTAGAGTTTCTATGTATAGACAGTGTGGGTATAGGAATCAAGAGTGCATGGTGACTATATCCAGTCTCTCTAACACACACACACACGTGTGTGTGTGTGTGTGTGTGTGTGTGTGTGTGTGTGTGTGTGTGTGTGTGTGTTGTCTGTAATGTCTGTTTATGCCACCAGTGCTTTTGTTATGACATAAGCAGACTAAATGAATGAATGCAAGAAAGGATTATCTTTATAAAATGCAGCAAAGAAAAAAGTGATTTATGGATAGAAACATACAAATGGGCTAAAAATCCTAGCATAATTGGCAGTGGAATATACTGAAAGCAGAATTACCTTATATTTATTTTCCAGAGTTAAGATAATATTATAATACATTTAAATTTTAATCTAAAAGAAAGTCTTATTTATAAAAAGTTTAGTGTCTATAAAACTCAAAACCCCAGTCAACCTACCATTCCTAACAATTATGGTCTTGTCCAGATGTTTTCAAAAGCCGATAAAAGACAAAAGTGACAGTTTACTTGAAAGAACATACAACTTTAAACTGAAAATCAGCAAAACAAAGAAATTTCCTGTTGTATAAAGAAGGAAAAATTGCCCTGTGAATTGAGAGAGGACAGGCTTTTCTTCTTTTTTACTATATTTATTCCAGATTAGTTAGGTCCTGTTAAGTCAGTGTTTATAATGTTTGTATAAATTCAGGTGTGAAAATGAAGTTTCAAAAAACTATATTAATAGAAATAAAAATAACTTAATAACTGAAAATTCCAGTTGATGAGTTTGAATGAAGAACCAACTGACCTCATGCCATGTGAGTCCTGCATCAATAGAAAGGAAGATATTCTGGTGGTATTGTTTAATACGACTCCCCACTGTCCCTGAAGCAATAATAAGGCCTGGTGCAGATTCCCTTGATAAAATAGGTTCAGAATGGCTGGTCGGGTATAAATGCTCCAATTCTTGGCTTACATGTAATGAGCAATGCAACCACTGATGAAAGAAGGAAAAAAAAAATAGTTCATTAAACCAATTATACAAAATGCTTCAGAGACTAATTAATTAAAATCAAATTTAAAAAATGACAATGGATCAGAAGTCAAAAATCGGAGATAAATCATTACATCTATTATCAAATAGACTAATCAGTCATATTTTCAAAATTAAAAAAAAAAAAAAAAATTACAATTTCTTTTCAGTAATTATTTTGTAGTCAAGTCCCATCACAAATCAAACCATCAGTGAAGATGTGGTTTTAACCATGTCAATATCACAAACAAAAATACATTTTAATTTTTAAAGTAAGAAATGAAAATAAGGTTGAATAGAATAGAGTTTTTATTTTTTATGTGCTATGTCCCTTTAGGACATTTGGTAATCATGGCTCTCCACAACTTCTTACTGTTTGTAGCTCTAATCAATGTTTGTCCCCTTTACTATCCATCATAGTCTTCATTCTGTCATCTATTTACACAAATTCATTTGGTAGGCTATTTGTTGTTTTCCCCTGCCTCTCTTACTGATTCCAAGTATAATTCCTTTTTTTTTTTATTATTTTTTTTTTTACTCCATTTTCATTAAAAATATATCAGATATTGCTAAAAAAAAAAAAAAAAAAAAAAAAAATCATTAAGTATAATCTTAAAGTTAATAACATGTAAAATCCAAGGAGACATGAAGGATACAAATAAACAATTCAAATATTCTAGTATTAAATTCAGATCATTCCACCATTGCCAATCAGATCTAGAAATTTCACTCATGGCAAACAGATGTTCCCTCAGGGAGGCACCTTGCTTTGAGTGCTTATTGGGACAAATTCAGCCCAGACCTCAAGTGGAACTTGTACATAAGATTATCACTAAAGATGCTGGAAAAATGGTCAATTCCCTGAACCACACTAGCATTTACCCAACTCCTGCTATCCTCTGCCTTAACAAGAGCCAGATCAGATCAAAAATAGAGTACTGTTGCCATATACAAGCAGGGGATACCCACAAGTTATGTGAAAAGTGAAAACAGGGTGACAAGTTATTTTCCACCCTACAACCTCTTTCTCACAGACTAAATGTTGCAAGCCTTTCACTACGCAATGACTATTTACATGGAAAGTATGCAGATGAATAACACTCCTTAGTTCTACCAGTCCTAATTTTCATGGATAAGAACTGCTATTCCATGCACATTATAGCAAACCAACCTTATTCCCTTTGTATTCCATAAACTGTAGCTTTGTAAAACTGATGCCCAAGAGGATGCTTTCCTGATCACTACAATCTAAACCTATAAAAGTCTTGGGTCAACTGTTATCTTCCACACATATCCAAATAAGTTATGCCTCACTCTTTAACCCTCTACTCCAAGTGGATTGGGCTTTGTACAGGTTGAATATCACTGTGAAAAAATTAGCTAAGAGAAAAAAAAAAAAAGGCAAAGAAACAAGAGAGAAAAAAAAAAAAAAGAGGCAAAGAAACAAGAGAGAAAAAAAAAAAAAGAGGCAAAGAAACAAGAGAGAAAAAAAAAAAAAGAGGCAAAGAAACAAGAGAGAAAAAAAAAAAAGAGGCAAAGAAACAAGAGAGAAAAAAAAAAAAAGAGGCAAAGAAACGAGAGAGAAAAAAAAAAAAAGAGGCAAAGAAACGAGAGAGAAAAAAAAAAAAGAGGCAAAGAAACGAGAGAGAAAAAAAAAAAGAGGCAAAGAAACGAGAGAGAAAAAAAAAAAAAGAGGCAAAGAAACGAGAGAGAAAAAAAAAAGAGGCAAAGAAACGAGAGAGAGAAAAAAAAATAGAGGCAAAGAAACAAGAGAGAAAAAAAAAGAGGCAAAGAAACGAGAGAAAAAAAAATAGGCAAAGAAACGAGAGAAAAAAAAATAGGCAAAGAAACGAGAGAAAAAAAAATAGGCAAAGAAACGAGAGAAAAAAAAATAGGCAAAGAAACGAGAGAAAAAAAAATAGGCAAAGAAACGAGAGAAAAAAAAATAGGCAAAGAAACGAGAGAAAAAAAAATAGGCAAAGAAACGAGAGAAAAAAAAATAGGCAAAGAAACGAGAGAAAAAAAAATAGGCAAAGAAACGAGAGAAAAAAAAATAGGCAAAGAAACGAGAGAAAAAAAAATAGGCAAAGAAACGAGAGAAAAAAAAAATAGGCAAAGAAACGAGAGAAAAAAAAAATAGGCAAAGAAACGAGAGAAAAAAAAATAGGCAAAGAAACGAGAGAAAAAAAAAATAGGCAAAGAAACGAGAGAAAAAAAAAATAGGCAAAGAAACGAGAGAAAAAAAAATAGGCAAAGAAACGAGAGAAAAAAAAATAGGCAAAGAAACGAGAGAAAAAAAAATAGGCAAAGAAACGAAAGAAAAAAAAATAGGCAAAGAAACGAGAGAAAAAAAAATAGGCAAAGAAACGAGAGAAAAAAAAATAGGCAAAGAAACGAGAGAAAAAAAAATAGGCAAAGAAACGAGAGAAAAAAAAATAGGCAAAGAAACGAGAGAAAAAAAATAGGCAAAGAAACGAGAGAAAAAAAAATAGGCAAAGAAACGAGAGAAAAAAAAATAGGCAAAGAAACGAGAGAAAAAAAAATAGGCAAAGAAACGAGAGAAAAAAAAAGAGGCAAAGAAACGAGAGAAAAAAAAAGAGGCAAAGAAACAAGAGAGAAAAAAAAAAGAGGCAAAGAAACAAGAGAGAAAAAAAAAAGAGGCAAAGAAACAAGAGAGAAAAAAAAAAAGAGGCAAAGAAACAAGAGAGAAAAAAAGAGGCAAAGAAACAAGAGAGAAAAAAAAAAAGAGGCAAAGAAACAAGAGAGAAAAAAAAAAAGAGGCAAAGAAACAAGAGAGAAAAAAAAAAAGAGGCAAAGAAACAAGAGAGAAAAAAAAAAAAGAGGCAAAGAAACAAGAGAGAAAAAAAAAAAAAGAGGCAAAGAAACAAGAGAGAAAAAAAAAAAAGAGGCAAAGAAACAAGAGAGAAAAATGAGGCGCAAAAAAAGAGGCAAAGAAAAAAAGAGGCATGAAAAAAAAAGTTAACAGGCAAAAAAAGAGAGAAAAAAATATGCAAAAAAGAATGTGAGAAACAATAAGCAAAAACGAAGAGAGAAAAAAAAAGAAGCAAAGAAAAAAAATTTTACAGTTTTAAAGGATGATTTAATAGTTTAAACCAATTTTATGTCAAAAACAGCCAGAAAACTTAGAAATTCCCAAAATCTTTTGAATCCATTTCTACAGAAAAGTAATGATGTAATTCAGTCATAATTTTCCTTACTCCCCACTCCTTCCTTCTCTTACCATTACATGAAAAGCAAATATATAATGATGCTGAGCTTGTGACGTAACAGGATTTTGGAACCAAACAATGTAAATGTTGAACATTCAATTTATACATGCAATGAAAATATTAAAAAATTTAAGAAATGGTGAAATTTATAAGTGAATGTTTCTACTTTGTCATAACATAAATGCCTCATTTATTAGGTTGGTGCAAAAGTGATGTCGTTTTCTCACATATGTTACTATGTGAGAAAACGACATTATTTTATCAGATTTAATATGGTTTTAAACATTTAACTTAATTCAAAAGAAAACAGAAAACAAAACAGCACCTTTCCACTTCATTTCAAACACTGAATGTTCATTTTTTTTCTTTCTTTTACCTGACTTTTGCTCAAACATTGAAACCTTCTACTTTTGTGGTCTATTATGTTTTTAGTCACTTAGATTTTAAAAAGGTACAACAAAAAAATGTCCCAACAGTTTTATTATTTAACAAATATATGAAATTATTTAAAGAAATTAACAACTGGTTTTATTAACAGATTAAATTTGAAAGAGTTATTTTCTCTTAGAAGAGAAGTTTTATTCATCTTGTAGTGCATACATAGATTGTATGTAATAGACATTTTATTGACTGGGAAAATTTAAAAAGAAAAAAAAAAAGATCTGTTTTTAACTTTTTACATTTACTCATACTTGAATGTTCATAAATAATTTTGAGAACTTATTTTTCTTTTTTTTTTTTTCTACCTTTTTATTGTCATTTTTATTCTTTGACAACAAAAAAATTTGTAGCAAAAAAGCGGTTTGGTGGAAAAGGAATAATTAAATGCATTAGCAAATATTACAATTTTTTATAATCTCCATTCATTCTAGAGATGTAATCTTAAATAATAGTCTCATCTTATTTACTTTTGATTCAGATACATCTTACAAGCACACAAAAATTCCATATCTGAATAAATAGACAAGACAAATTAAAAAAAAAAAAAAAAAAAAAATTCCATAATATTGAAATTTTCAATATTTTAACACTTCATGTCATGAGAAAAATTGAATACAAGACGCAAGTCATTCTACAATTAAATGAGATGCAAATTCACATCAAAATCCAGAAAGGTGAAATGGTATAGAATTGTGAAATCATGCAAGCAGTTCATAATCAATGCAAAAATAAATTGACTTTTTTTTTCATAAGTATCAAAATAATCATTAACAAAAAAAAAGAAAAAGAAACAAAGTATATATTTTGTTAAGCCATTCACAAAAGAAGTTCAGTCTATGCTCATTTGTTCATTTTACTAATCGCCTTTCAACTGGCAAGCCATAATGCATTCACTCCAATTATAGCAGATTTTAGAGGTTGACATGATATGGATGTCCCAATTCGCATAGTGGTTAACGACACAGGAAATGGAACCAGAAAGCAGAGTTCAAATTCTGGCTGAGGCTGCAGCATTCACTTTCATACAAATGAGAAAGATATAAATCCATCTTCTCCCCACCAGTTATGGCTTAACTAGCAGGGTAGACTAGCTAGTGTAAACTTGATTCACAACCAGTTTAGAAGACACTAACTGAATTCAAAACCAGTTGGGCAACTCCACCCTATAGAACATAGTTTTTACTAAAACAGCACCACACTTGGTATGATTTGGCAGTGGCTTCCTAGGGAAGTATATAAAGTCAAAAAAAAGGAGAGGGAGGCAACACAAACAAAATTTGGTTTACCTACCGGAAAGCAAGACTAGACTAGCATAAAATATAAATTGGATCAACAAATTAATCCCATCCCCAATTAAAATTACCTTAAGAGGAATGTCCAGTGGTAATAAGAAAGAAAACAAATTGTCAAATAACAAAACATTTGATTTTGATGTTTGAAAGTTAAAAAGAAATATGAAGATATAAAACATTACTATTTACATTGTTCACTGTTGTCATGAAATTTGTTGCCATATTCATGAAGTTTCATCCATTGTACATTCTGGCCTTCTTCAGGTGATTGGAATTTCAAACAGAACCCTCAAGGACACATGGCCTAGTGGATAATAGTGTTGGTTGAAGTAATCCAGTGACTTGACCCAAAAGTGAGTTCAATACCTGGTTACAGCAGTGGTGAACAAAAACTTGGAGTGTTGAGTTAAAGGGAAATAACTGATACTGAGATATCCAGAAGAAGCATGGCACATGGAACTAGAACAATCTACCCCAGTGGACAAAAAGGGTTTGGTTCAAAATTGCAATCACCTGAAGAAGGGAGGAGCATAAAAATGGCCAAAACATTGTGAATATGGCAACAAAGATGAGGACAACAGTCCAGACAATTTAAATAATTACAATACCTCATCTCAGAAATATAGACAGATAAAACATCACATTGTAAAGAATGAACAGAATAAGTTTTGATTCAGATAATGTGTCGCCAATAGGTTTGGGTTTGTTTTGTCTGTTTCTTTTGTCTCATGTTTCCACCCACTTTATATAAAAAAAAAAAAAATACAGAAATGTATTCAAAGACAAATTATAAAAATATACCAGCTTAAAATCATAACCCAATAAGGGTATGTGCATGGAAAATAATCAACAAGCATAATTTCATATTTAAAAAATGTGAATGCTTTATCATAAGCACTTAAAAAAATACTATTTTTATGAAGCTAGAGAAAACTTTATTTTTACTAATTAGACATTTCTTTTTAAACTAGTGTTGAGATCTCATCAATTTGCAGTTAAGCTGGCTAGGTGTAGCCCTAAGTTCTATGCTAAATTTCTTTTCTCGTACTTCTCGCTTGTGGAACTCCCTTCTGACTCCATGCTTTCCAACCAATCTGCAAAAATTTAAATATAATGTCAATCACTATCTACTGTCCTGATTACTCTTCCTTACTATTTCTGTTCCTAATTCTATCATACCTTGTAACCCTTGTGTTTTAATGGCTTTACTGCCTTGCATGGGATGATGCAGATCAAAAAAAACATTCTTTGCATAATTGATATTGTTAATATTTTGGCCAATCAGGTGTTTGCCCATAAGAAAAAGATGATAAATCTTATTTATCTTGAGAGGAAAGAAATGACAACAAAAAAGGTAGTCAATATAGCAACCAGATCAATCCATTTTGGAAGTACAAGATATACAACATGAAGAGGCTGAACTGTTCAAACAAAATTCATCCATTAACTGCAGATGACAGGAATTTCAGTCTTTTGCAAATGATGGTAATTTCTACTGTAATTTATAGGTTAATAACTTTTCTCAGAGCAATAGACAATATACTTCATTTACTTTATCAACAATGAAGAAGCTGACACATCTGAGAGATTTTACAACGAGCAATTATAAATATTTACAAGAATTTTATTAATTTATTTTAATTTTGTTAATTCTGAACATCCAAACATAGTTATGTCTCTTGTTCCTACATCTTCAAATTCATTCTGAAAACAATTTCATTTTGATTGAAAATTAATCAAATGTAGATGGAGATTGTTATTTCCCACAATGATGCTTTTATTCCAACTTTTTAAGTTGGATTTATTTTGCACAGGAAATAAACGGTGAGCAGCAAAAATCAGTAATAGATTTATTATGGTAAGGGAAGGAAGGAAAAAAGAGAATTTTGAAAAAAAAAAAAAAAAAAAAAAAAAAATATATATATATATAAAAAATAAAAAAGAAGATAAAGGTTAAACGAGTATAAGTAGTAATCATGCTGTAGCAAGTGACAAAAAGAAAAAAAAAACACTTGACAAAATACTTTGACATCAGAATAAAGCTTAGCAGTATATTTAGGATTATTCAAGCAATGCCAACAGTAAATATTAATTACAAAAAGCTGAAAGCGACAAGTAAAAAATATATCCCCTTTATATAAAAAAAAAACCTTATCTACATTTAAAAATTTTGTGTGTGTGCGTGCACGCGCACGTAAAAGAAAAATGTGATCAATGTCATCTTACAAGTATGAACAGGGCATATACAGAATTTTTCTTTTGGGGGTTGGGGCAACAACTGAGACCAGTTGTTTCATACAGTCTGCCAACGATGGCAATACTCATGCCGGTCAAAGCAGTAGCAGCATCACATACGATCATGCTGTACAAAAAGAATTCAAGTCTGCAAATTAGTCAAAGATGATAAAGTAACAACAGCCATCACTTTGAACATATGTAAGTTAGACGAACAAAAAAAACAAAAAAAAAAAAAAAGGAAAAAAAAAAAAAGGACCATGGTATGGTGACTATTAAGATGGTAGTTAGTAAGAAAGCTGGACACCTCAGCATCAATGCTGGACACAGGCTTGTGAAAATATAGTGGATCAAAAATGTGTGTTCCAGTGCCAATTTAGTATTGGTCACCAAACATGTCAGAAAAGCACAACCATGCTGACGTCATATTGATTCATGATACAACCAATTGTCATGCTGGAACAAGATTTGAAATGTCAAAGCTAGGAAAAAAATTACCTTCTTCAAAAACCACTGATTGTAAAAGGACTGAACAAATAAAAGAGAAACAGGAAATCATGAGCACTTTACAAAATAAACTGAAACCTTTCATATAAACAAAGAAAAGAGAATAAAGAAAAATATTAGAAGCTTTCAATTGAACAAAAAAAATAAAAAATAAAAAAAAAAACAATTTCTCTAAGCCAAATTTATAAAAGAAAAAAAATCTTTAAATTGATTTTTTTTTAAATAAAATTAAATTCTCTTTGGAAAAAAAAAAAAAAAAAAATTTAAAGATTTTTTTTTTTTTGGTGGGGTGGCATTCAAGAAGATAAAAAGATTTCAGTTGCAGAATGAGCAAAATGAGACAATGTTTTCATGTTCTAAGTGCAAACTGTTGGGGGGCAGGGGATCAGACACAAAAAAAGATATGAGCCAGGAGAAACTGTTTTAGAAAAATGATAGGTTATGAAAATGTGACTATTTATCAAAAATAAGAACTAATAAAAAGGTTTTAATTATGAAACTCAAGCATCAAACTTTTATTCAGTTTACACATTAATTGACGGGAAACAGATATCATACACAAGCTTGTGAGATAAAAAAAAGTATTAAGATGAAATAAATAGAAAATAAAGCTCCCACCATCCTTACCCCATCACAAAAAAAAAAAAACCTTTTCTGCAAACATTATATATTCTTATTGTTTTTCTGATTAATAATACAATAATAAATAGTGAAACTTCAAAATTGTCAATATCTGTTTTAAAAATGACAAGCCAGCTTGGTGATTGCAATGGACATGCCTCATTTTTGATAAATAATCAGGTTAGTTTAATTTATTTACTCGTGAATTCACAAAATAATTCAATCAATGACTATTTTTTCTGGCTGTACTTCTTACAGAGATATGGTCTCATTTAACCACAAAATATTCTGCATGTCTTTTGCTGAAATGTTAAAACTTCTGCAATAAAAAACAATAAATTCATTAACAAATAAATGCATTTAAAAAAAAAAAAAAAAAAAAAAAAAAAAGAAATATTCTTAATTAGAAGATGAGAAAATATGGCTATAAAGGAAATTATTTTTAATACAAACAATAAACAAGGTTTTAATTTTTTTATTTTAACTTTTAAAGAAAAAAAAAGAAAAGAGCTTAAACTTACAATTGAACAATTCAAAATGGCTCCATCCCTCGTCTTTTCTGGGGCCAAAAGTGGGTGCCAAAGGCCTCCCTTATCAAAGGTGATCAAGCTAATTTGGTTTTCAACATTGAATGAACTGTTCATAAACTGGGATGCAATGTACACACCTCGAACACCCTTTACCTTGTGAATGTCAGCAAATGATTGATCGGCATAAAACCTAAAACCATCAATAAAAAAAAAAAAAAAAAAAAAAAAAAAATTAGTTCATATAGGAAAATTAGAAGACAAAAAAAAAATAAAAGCACAAATGAAATCTCAAGCCAATAAACACTGTTCAAAATTCATAAAATGCACTTGTAAGAAAACAATGATATCACCTTAAAAATAAAGCATTTCTCATATGTCTATGTTTTTATGAAACAATTTAGAAAAATAGAAAATTCAAAAGAAATGAAAATTCTCACTTTAACCAGGTGTCTTTGTTTGGTCCTTTTGGTTTATAGTAAATAATTCTTTCAAGAGACAAAGTGAATTTGATTCCTTTCACATCTGACACAAACAGATTGCTCAGTGAATTATGATGATTCACACACACAAATACTTGGTCTTCAGAAGCATCAGCAATGTAATAATCCTGAAAGAAATAATCAAAAAAGAAAAGAAATCAAAAACAAACAAATTACAACAGACAAAAACAAAATCCTTAAAATGAGACTAACTTTCATTCACTCTGTCATTGAAAATTTATACAAAATAAATTGCGATATTTCTCTTGATTATCTTATACACAAGTTTTTATTTTTGGTGATCAGCCAGCATTTTTATTTATTATTTTGGTCTTGAATAAATTTCTCATTAAAAAAAAAAAAAAAGTGTCTGAATTTCTTTGATGAAGCATTTCCATTTTTTTTTTTTTTTTTCACTAGTTTATCTTTCATCTAATTATTGTTGCCCAGATTGTTTTATATTCTCTGATCATTAAAACAAGAAGCACGGACTGGAAACACAACATTCATTTCAGTCAAAGATATTAAACAAGAGTCCAAATTTTGTTGGAGACTATTTTATTTTTATTAATTTATTTCTGATCCATTCTGCTTAATATTTATAGAACATAAAACATCCCAAGTATTCTCACAAGAAAAAAAGAAAAATAAAAAGTCAAAAAAATGATATATCTTTTCATTAGCTTCTAAAATGTTAGTTTATAAATCCAATTCTATATATGAATTGGAATATTAATTTTGACTAGTACTTACTTTCATATTAATTTTTCAGTTTCTTTTTTATTGCAATTTTGCTCAAGTCATCAGTCTACAGTGTTAATTGGAAATAAAAGGCAAGATCCAATTCACAAAGTCAAATAAGTTCCATTTTACAACCTCAGTAAAGTTGCAATAAAAACAACTGAAAAATTAAGATGCAAGTCAATACTAATCAAAATTAATAAAAATAATAATAGGTGATAATGCTTCATCTAATAAAATAAAGGAATACTGCATCTTCCAAATACTTGTTACTGGCTATACAGTGCCTAATTCTATCAGCAAAGACATGAGCACATGTTCAGATTTATTTTGAGCAGTCACAAATAGGCATCTGTTGTGATTAGAATTATCATGAAGAACCAAGAAGATTGTGGTTTCATCTGATATTTGCAAATAGGTACAAAATCATCAAAGTTGGCTTTAACCCAAGAAGAAACTTTTATAGCACAATTCACAATAGGAAGGTTAAGAATATCCATCTAAGGGGCATCTCAAATAAAGTGTAAAAAAAAAAAAAAAAAAAAAAAAAAAAAAAAAAATGATCCTGATCAGTACACAGATAACAGAAAGAAGTTTTGTGAATAAGTGGTTCCTTTCTAGTAGATGACGCAAAAGAAATATCAACAGATACTACATTGTGATCCAATTACCAAGAAGATAAAATTGTTAATGCTCTACAAGAGCTAGGAGAGGAGGTAAATGAAAAAAAAAAAAAAAAAAAACTGAGTATGTAAATAATGATTGAGAGATTTTATAATAAAGTTGTCAAGATAACTGTCAAAATTGCTGCTCTTGGAATACTGTAATTTTTTTTTTTTTTTTTTTTTTTTTTTATTAGAAGCTCACAAGTTCAGAGAGGAAATATAACCAAATGATTTTATCAATCTATACAAGATTAAAAACTTACAGAATCTCCAATGGACATTTTGAAGTAGACTTTCAAAACTCAACAACCAAAAGACTAGAAAAATGAAAAAGGTTTTAAACTCACCAAGTGATTCATTTGTGGCCAGAATTGAGCCAATTGGAATTCCTCATGGTTACGAGACACCCACAATTGCAAGTGGAATGGCTGAGACGAACCAAAATATTGCTGCACATACAAAAGAGAGTGGGAGAAACATTAAATACAAAGAATTTTCATTTTTTTCTGAATCCTTATCAAGATATTTTAAAATTAACAAAATATAAACACCTCCGAAACTTACATCACTTGCTCTTAATGTACACATATCGATGTGGTATATTGGTTAGCTTGCTTGATCAATTACAGCTGAGTAGTGAGTTTGATCCTTGCTGGCTACTTCCAGTCGTGTGCCACATCTAAGTTACACTTAGTAAATTGCTAAAAGGTTTTAAGACACTGTGAAATGTTGTTCCCTAAACTAACTAGTGCTTACTGTTATTTCCAAACTAGTATAGATATATAGTAGTGGAGATTATAAGGCTCTCTGCAATTTTCTTCATTTATCACAAGTTTTTAATTCCATCTGGAACTTCCTTCAGGTGAAGGAACCAATGGCATGGTCTGCTTCACAATTCAATTTTGTTACATGTTTTATCATCAGCCTCTCAATTCATTGATTTGATATTCTATGCATTCCCTGAGTCTTTAAATTTTCAAGAGTTTATGAAACCATTCAGTGGTTTCAAATAAACAGATTTAAAAATTAGAATTCTGTATTTCTTGCTGTAGTATTCATTTCACCAAACCTCTAGAGAAATAGTCTAACAATCACTTTGTTCTTTATAGAATGAATATCATGGTGTAGAGTAATCTAACAAGGTAAACTAATCCATACCTACACATCAACAGGACAAATGACATCAAAATGAAACACTTGGAAAATCTTTTGTCTTTTTGTATTAAAAAAAATTTAAGTCTTTATAGATTCCAAAGTGTTTTTAATTTTTTTTTTAATGTTTTGTTAATATTCAATTTCTGCCTTTATTTCATTTTTATTTGTTCCTTTAGAAAAATTCTAAACTGTTATTTTTGCAATTTTCCCCATTTTTGTCAAATTACATTTGCTGACTAATTAGGATTCACTTTTAGAGGGTTTAATTCTGCAAGAAATTTAGAAAATAATTTTCCATAGCTTTATTTACTAAATTTTTCAAATATTGACATTTTTAATAATTAAACAAAATGAAAAACCGACAAATTCAGATTCTTCTAGCAAGTACACATATTAACACAATTTGTTTTCCTTTTTAGATACAGTAATTAAAATTTCAATAATTAGAAAAAAATATGGAAATAATTTGTATAAAAAACAGGATTAATGCCAGATTTTGCAAGTTACTTTCAAGAGATTAAATATACAAGAGGGGATGGGATGAAAAAGGTAAAAAGATGACAAAATAAAATGTAGAGACAAGGTATAAACAGATTAAAAAAAAAATATGGATAGGCACTTCTTTACTTACAATCTTTTTCGTAGCAAACATATAATTTTCTTTGATTTCAAAATCTTCAACGGCAGAAATAATTGCTTGTTGATGTTTCTCAAAGAAATCAGTGGACAAAACAACTGTGCTATGCCCATTTGGTTCAAGTCGTTCAACATAAATTTTATCAGGGTTGTCATATTTTTCATGTCCCCTGAAAAGACAAAATATATCTTTCATTTAACATTTCTAAATACAGTACATCACCTAAACTAGAGTCTGCATAAAAATAACCAATATTGATAGACAAAAGAAAAAAATTCTTAGACACATTTCATCCTCTGTGCACCTTTATCAAGACAAATGCAAGGGTTTTATTTTGTAACAAGTGCTTATATACAAGAGCAAAAATGTTATTGGTTTTTCAAAATTTTTGATTGTCAGGAACACTCAGGAACATTCATCAGGTTAGCTGAAACATCAGGCAAACTATGGGGGTGGATACAAAGTGATATAATTCAATGACTAATAAACGAAAGTGAGCAAGTTAGGTTTTAGAAATTGTTTGTGCAAATTAGTATATAATTTATATACTAGTTTGTACATCAAATTCTAGTTTGAGATTAATTTATGTGTTATATATATTGTATAACATGAGGTCATGGGTTTAACCATTTTCTTTTAATTTTTTTTTTTTTTTTTTTTTAAATATTTTTGGAGTCATATATCTTATCTTGATTTGGGAAAGTAGTAATTCATTCAGGAATGGAGATATGTGAAAAGATCCAGGATGCAGATTTATATTTTGATAAGATTCAATAGCAGCACTCTTGAGAATTTCCCTTCTAAGTTACTTTCTCTTTTGATAACCAATATAACCAACTATTTAAAAAGTTACTTGAACTACTAATCACGTTTTTGATGGGGTAATCTTGTTTTACTCAATATCTCCTTTGCTGGTATGACAAGTTAACATTATTTACATTCAAACTGATGTCTCCATTTGTGTTATTACATTTCAGACATTATGCTCTCCACCCTTCTTTAGGAACTTGTCATTTAAGGTAATCTTCAAAGAATTTTGAACTGTAAGCCCTTTATTTAATCTATAAGACAGATTGTTTTCACTGTACCAACTAAAAGAGTTGATAAGCCATAAAAAAAACCAATCAATCAACCATGATTTAGTAGAGACTAGCAGTAGAGCCTAGTGTTGCCCAAGGATGTAACAGTAAGAGATAGATCAAGTATCAACCATCATAAAGACTGAAAAAATAAAATTGACAAAGATTATTGTTTAAGGTTGACGGACACGCAGGTCTTAATTAGTTTTTTTTTTTTGTTTTTTTGTTTTTTACGAATTGGTCAAACCCAAACAAAAACATTGTTTTCAATCGTTATGAGTATACCGATTGAATAGAATTTTATTATAAACAATTGTCTTGTAAATAGAATTTTTAAAGCATTCTGAATGTAAAAATAAAGAAAAAAAGTGTGCAAGACAATAAGAAACACTACCTGCCAAAAAAAAGTGAAGTTTTGTTGAAATCGGTTGAAAAATGTAGGAAATCCAATCCCATATATAAACGAACACAGACACACAAACAAAGAACCTGGGTTTTATAAGTATAACTTGATATGAGTTGTTCCCCTTTCATTCTTGTGACAGTGATGCCTCTTAATAGTGTTTTCAAATTGATTTCATGCAAAAACAATTGTTTTTCCAATTTTTGGTGCTGTCAGAACCACCGCAAGGTAATTTCATGTAGTCCTGTAAAGTTTTGTTGAAATCGGTTGAAAAATGTAGGAAATCCGATCCAATATATAAACAAACAGACACACACACCCAACCTGGGTTTTATAAGTATGATTATTATTAATAATTTAAGATAAATATTAATATAATTAATAATATAATTTATAATTAATATAATAATAATATTACATCTCAGTTATTTAATTAAAAATTGTAATAACTGATAATATAGTAATTAATAAAATTATTTATAATTCTCTACCATTATAGAGGTAACTACATAATTTAAAAAAAAAAAATTATAGTATTTTATTTCTAAATTATTTGTACCTCCAAAAAATTCGGTATACCCAAGGTTTAAATGCATTTTTCATAAATAAAAAATTATTTTTGAAGCTTTCCCCCAGCTTCAATTGAAAGCTAAAGGATTAAATTTTCTAATTCCAGAAAACAAAACACTGTACTGTATTTCAATTAGAAATTATAATGATTTTAATCGATTCTTCTGAAAAACTAATTGAAATGGCCATGTTTAACTTTTTTTTTTTTAGAAAAATGTAAACTAAAATAATTTTTTGTTTAAAAAAAAAAAAAAAAAAAACGCCTAAAATAACAGATTTTTGAAACGTTACTTTCGTAAAATTAGCAAATTTAAAGTTTAATTAATCTGTTTTAAAACAAACATCACTTACTTACACCATGAAATTTTCTAGACAAGCATTTCTTCACCACGGACTCTTGGTTTTCTCAAGTCTCCATCGATAATTTGATGGCCGCATGTGTTGACAGCTTTAGTATGGTGGACCAGAGCTGATACAATTTTTTGAATTCTAAGTAAGAATGGTTTGCTATTGTTTTTTTTTTTTAACTACTAAGTAATGTTTAAAATTTTAAATATTTTAAGCAATTATCTAATATTTTACTGATTTTTTTAACTGTAATTTTGAAGATGCTTTAATAGTAATAAAAGTAATAAAAATTAACTATAATGTAAGCATATCCATGACATATGAAAATGATTAAATACATCTATAAACATATATATGTATGTATGGCACACATAAAAAAAAGAATAATATATATGGAGAGAAAGAGAGATAGATAGACAGATAAATAGCTAGATACACACATACACATATATATATATATAAACTTACATAGTTACAAACCTAATATATATTTTTCAGTGTTTGATGCAAAATAAATGTCTATTCATTTCTATTTCATTTGGACACCATGTGTACTTAAAGTAGTTTCCGGTTATTATTTTTAGTTAGGAGGACTTGTGTATGTTTAGGTTTAATTTGTTTACTTTTTGTATATTGTTCTCTGAACAAAAAAACCCAAAAAAAACAAAAAAAAAAACGCTGACTCACGGGAAGTTAACGGCATTTGTTCTGTTTTCCGCAGTGATGCTTTCAGACGTTTGAGTAGCCAGCAGTAACTTCCGACCAGGTGCGATACACTTACCTGTGCTTTCAAATTGATTTTGTGCAAAAACAATTGTGTTTTTCCCATTTTTTGGTGCTGTCAGAACCACTGCCGGGAAATTTTACGTAGTCCTGTGAAGTTTTGTCGAAATCGGTTGAAAAATGTAGGAAATACGATCCCATATATAAAGGAACAGACACACACACACACAATCTGCGTTTTATAATAAGTAAGATTCCTTTTCTTTCTGAATTGCCATGTGTTCTTCAGAAAGATAGTGGTGTAATTTCCAATTGCCTTCACCTATAATTTTGGAATTCAAAGTTTCCATTCTTTTAGACTGGTTGCCATTCAAGGATAGAGTGCCTAGTCTACTCCATTATTTAACATCTAGCTGAAGGGAAAAGAAACAGTCACGCCTTTCCTAAGGGAAATAGTGAGAAAGAAATTTTAAAAAAAAAAAAATTCTTAGATTGCTATATTAGTAAAAAAAATGCACACACTTAAATTTCAAAAAAATTCAACCTTAGCATTGCAGCTGCATGCTCCAAAAGATTGTATCCTTTATCAATAACACATTAAAAAAACAAAAAAAAAACAAAAAAAAACATTTCACTTCACATTATATTTTTGATGCTACCTGAATTTTACCAAAAACAAAATTTCCATGTCTGAAGATGACTGAATATACAGTCAAAAGTACTTGCGTATTTAAGAGAGACCTTATACAGCTTATAATTTTAAAAAACAAGGATCATAACATTCATCAAGTAATTAGTAGGTTAATGCATTTTTAAAACTTTTAGAAAAGGGATTTCACCATTTTATATCATTAACTTTACTAATTTACTTTTTGCATGAATGATTCATAATATAAATTGAACTGCACCACATATTTGAGATATATATATATATATATATATATATATATATATATATATGTCAATTAATTTAAATGACTTTTCGAAATTACAAATCCTTTTCAGACAAGAAAAAAAAATTCCATCAGAAATTGCTCGAAGATCGTACTGAGGAAATATGGTCCAAACTTTTGACTTTCTTAAGTCATCTTCAGTATAAGTGAAGACAAGTGGCAAGTTTCATAGGACTAGCGAGTTGTTCTCCATCCATTTGCTTAAACTATTCAAGTGGGTTTCTCATTGCTTTCTTCTGCTCCTCTTGCCTTTATTATACTTTGAGTTTTACATTTTCTGAGCCTTCTTTCCTCATTAGACATCCAAAAACCTTGTATATAAAATTAATTTCAGCTGAAATCAACATGAGCATTTCTAAATGCCTAAGGACTAATCTATTGTTATTCTTATGAAATTATAAATAAAGTAATAAAACATTACTCACCAAAAGAAAGCTTTTACATTCTCTTGCACCATAGTCCATGAATCTCCAAAATTCTTTGTGAGATAGAGCTACAATTAAATTAAAAAAAATTAATTCAAGTCAATATATTAAGATGATTATTGAGGTGGGGGGATAAAATTGATTATAGTAAGACAAGGGAGGGTGATATTGATTATAGTAAGGTGGGTGGATTAAATTGATTATAGTAAAGCAGGGAAGGGGTTGATTATAGTAAGGGGAGGAAAGGAAATATAACAAGGTGGGTGGGGATGAAATTGATTATAGTAAAGAAGAGGGATGAAATTGATAAAAATTAACCTATATTTTACACAAGAAAATAAATGTTTGTTTCATGATGGATTCATTTTCTACAGTAATTCAACCCTTTGCAGGGTTTTTGATTTAATGATACAAATCTTACTAATTAACCCATAGCAGGGGGAGAGAAGGGGAAGATTCATACCTTTCCCAAGGGTATTTGAATACAATTGAATATAACAAACCCAACTGGAATTAGCTCTCTGATTAAGAATTCTGAGCCATTATCCATTACACCACCCACACATCCAAGCTTACAGCAGCTTGTATTCTCAAGCAGTCAATCCATCTAAGTTCTGACCAGGCTCAACATTGCTTAACTTCAGTGATAATACAGGAACCAGTGTTTTAATGTGATATAGCCATAAGCCCAATATTTGTTTCATTTATTTTCCAAACAAAAGAATTTATATGATTGGGATTATAAATTTGGGGAAGATTGAAATAAGTTAACCCTGATGTCTATTTTAACATAAATTAACATAAATTCCCAGGGCACTTTGTTTTGAAAACTCAACATTGAATACACAATCAAAATCTTGTTTGCCAGAAACTTGCAAACACCTACTACAATGCATTTTCTGTAAAGTAAAAAACAAAAATTTTAAGTTCTTTGTCTGCTTCTTTTTATGACAAAGTTTGAAGCTGGACATATTTGACAGCCTGATAATTCTTCAAAAATATTTCCTTGCCAATTTTTTGTGAGATTTTTCAAGACTTAAATTGCAAAAGAATAAAAGCATTAAAAGCAAATGACTGATGCAAACAATTTTCTATGAATTTAAAATGGAAATTAAAATCAAATGGCAACCAGAAAATTTAAAATGTTTTATATCAATGACCATCAATAGAACCAATACAATATTGAACAACTTTACAAACTGAAAAACAAATGTGAGGTGGGTAAACAAAATAGATGAGCTGAACAGTCAGGTTTTAACATGTGTAATTATTCAGGTGTTATGCTATAAGATGTAGTTAGATATACTGTGATTAAAGTCTAAAAAAGGTGAAGAACTTTGAGAATTATCTTGCTTGCACATCAAAGTAGAATAAACCTAAAAAGAATTTGTTCATTTAATTGCAACCATTTTCATATTAGCTAAATTAACTATATTTATATAATAAACAAGAGCTGATTGATAAATGTATAAAATAAATCATAGAAAAAATAGTTTAATGAAACTGGTATCAAAGTGAAATATAAGCTGATCCCATTAGAACACCCATGAAGTTGAGAGGGCTGTAAATCATTTTATCAGAGCTTGAAGTGACTGGTGTTTTATGATTGCCAGTAAAATTGAGATGTGATAGCTTCAAAGCACCCATCCACTATCCTTAAGTGGAGAAGGAAATGAAGTGAATAAATAAATTAAAACTTGGGATCAAGTGCCACTTGGCCAGAAGGTAGGAAATTCTAATTGTGGGCTTATATAGTGAAGCTATTTTCTTGAATGGCCAGTCATAGTTGGAGTGGTCAGAGGGGCCAGTAATAAAACATCAGAGATGTAGAGAGGCAGAGTCACAGGTTGAAAAGCCATTCACCATTATTTAGAAGGGTGGTAAGAGAGAGTTGTCAATCAGAAGAGAGTCATAAGGTGTACATCAAGATGTAGGGAGTTGGCAGTCAGACATGAGCAGAGGAGAAGTTTGAATTCTTGCTGGCCAACAAGAAGATCTGATCCATTATTGTGATAGAAGTAGCAGCAAAGATTTCCCAAGTGTCATTTACACATCGAACTGTGCCAAGTAAATGATCCATGAACAGAGAACCTAGAGTATATTGAAAACAATTTCTTTTTCTTTTCTCATAGTGGTGCCATCCCCAGTCATCCATATGTTTATAGAAGTAAACTTATAAGTTTACTTTTTCAATATAGTCACTATTTAGTACTACATATTTTTCCAAGCCTTGTATCCACTTTTCAGTTAATCGATGAAGAAAGGTTTGTTTTTTGTTTTTTTATCCAATTGTATACAATTGAAAAATACTGGCCTTTCAACACATCTCCAAATTCTGGGAACAAACAGAAGTTTGATGATGCCAAATCAGAATTGCAAGGAGAGTGCACAACAACTGGCAATTTCAGGCTTCCTATTGGATGCACCATTTGTTGACTGTCATGTAGCCATTTGCAAACAAAGTTTTTCTTTAAGGTCTTATCTACAGATTTGTTGTTTGAATAATTACAAAGTTTCATAGCCTTGAATTGAGACTCTTTCACAGATTGCTGCCTTATATGAAACTGGGACTAGTACTCATGACTAACAAATACTATTACTCAATGCTATCAAACAGCAAACTAATATTAAGCACATTTAAAAAGGATGTTATATATTACATGTTCAAATGTTAATGGCACTAAGTGAGACAGAAAAGTTTGAACATGTATTTGGTAGTATATAACATGCTTTTCAAATGTGCTAAGTGTTAGTTTACTGTTTGAGATCACTGAGTAATAGTGTGTGTGTGTATATATATATATATATATATATATATGGGAGAATATGATATATAAATTTTGATATATCGAGAAAATGTTAGACAAATTAATGACAAAGTGTAAAAACATCTTTTTCTTTGGTGTTTCATCCTTTAGGACTTCACTGATGAAGTGTGAAACATAAATGTTATATATATATATATATATATATATATATTAGAGAGCGCATTTATAGGATGTGATATAGAGGTCTTGTGCAATTGATGCTATGTTGTTGCACCTCAGCAATTTAGAAGCAGTCATACATAACAGTAGACACTTAGCCCATGACTTTTCATACATCAGTGCTTTTGGAGTGGGGTGTAAAATATAAGATGTCTATTTGGTAACTGAAACTGTTGTATAATTCCCCTTGGTACCAGTGATCGGTATCTGAAGTCAGATAAATAGCCAAGATTTCAAATGTTGATCTTGAAGACAGTACAGTCAACCTTTCTCACTTGAACGATAAACTTAAAATTCTTTTTTCTTCACATCTGGCCTTGAGTCAGGCTAAGCCAAAGTATTTTGGTGATAAAATATGAACGTTTTTTTGAAAAATTTGAGCACAGTATTTTTGTTTAATGCCAATGCAAAAAGAACAGAAAATAGAATATATCAGAAACTAAATTAAAAACTATGCAATATCAGTCAACACAAAACAAACATCTGTTTTAAAAATCCAAATGATTCACTTGGCTATTTGATGAGCAATAAATTAACAATTGACTATTTCATTAGTAATTACATAAAATAGGGCTTACATGGCCACATCACATTGAAATGCCAGTTCCTGTAATATCAGCAAAGTTAAGCAACATCAAGCCTTTTCAGTACCTAAATGGGTAATGGTTTGGGAATACCAGCTGCTGTAAGCATGGATGCATGCCTGTCATAATGGATAATTGTTAATTGGAGAGCCAAGTTCCAATTCAAGTTGAGTTTGTTACATTCACTTATGTGCAAATACCCTTGGGAAAGGCATGACCCCACTTCTTTTTACCCTCCCACCATGTTAATTATAAGATGTAAGATTTGTATCACTAAATCATTATCTCATTAAAAAAAAAAAAAAAAAAAAAAAAAAATTTCTAACAATTTAAAAAAATATTTTCTAGCTTTATACCTGCAAAGTGTTGATAAGCTGTAGAAAAATCTGTCAAACAACATAAAATAGTTGAAGATTTTAAATTGGGAATTGTGTATAGACAAATCTGGTTGAAAAGCAAACTGTGTGTTTGCCATAACCAAGTGTATTGTGCAAGATTTATCTGCGGCTAGCAACCAACTAGCAGGACAACTACAATAACAACTGTTCATAAATCAGACATAGTCACCAGAAATATAGTAAGGGTTATTAGAAGTGGAAATAGATAAGGGTTATTAGAAGTGGAAATAGATAAGGGTTATTAGAAGTGGAAATAGATAAGGGTTATTAGAAGTGGAAATAGATAAGGGTTATTAGAAGTGGAAATAGATAAGGGTTATTAGAAGTGGAAATAGATAAGGGTTATTAGAAGTGGAAATAGATAAGGGTTATTAGAAGTGGAAATAGATAAGGGTTATTAGAAGTGGAAATAGATAAGGGTTATTAGAAGTGGAAATAGATAAGGGTTATTAGAAGTGGAAATAGATAAGGGTTATTAGAAGTGGAAATAGATAAGGGTTATTAGAAGTGGAAATAGATAAGGGTTATTAGAAGTGGAAATAGATAAGGGTTATTAGAAGTGGAAATAGATAAGGGTTATTAGAAGTGGAAATAGATAAGGGTTATTAGAAGTGGAAATAGATAAGGGTTATTAGAAGTGGAAATAGATAAGGGTTATTAGAAGTGGAAATAGATAAGGGTTATTAGAAGTGGAAATAGATAAGGGTTATTAGAAGTGGAAATAGATAAGGGTTATTAGAAGTGGAAATAGATAAGGGTTATTAGAAGTGGAAATAGATAAGGGTTATTAGAAGTGGAAATAGATAAGGGTTATTAGAAGTGGAAATAGATAAGGGTTATTAGAAGTGGAAATAGATAAGGGTTATTAGAAGTGGAAATAGATAAGGGTTATTAGAAGTGGAAATAGATAAGGGTTATTAGAAGTGGAAATAGATAAGGGTTATTAGAAGTGGAAATAGATAAGGGTTATTAGAAGTGGAAATAGATAAGGGTTATTAGAAGTGGAAATAGATTCATTTTTATGTTTTTTTTTTGTTTTTTTTTTTACTTACTCAGTCTCTCTCATTATATATATATATATATATATATATATACACACACACGTGTGTGTATGTATGTGTAATTGCTGATACCTCCCACTGACAACGAGATGAAGTAATTCCCAAAGGATCTGTCTACAAATCCCTGGAGTTGGAATGCTGAAGGTAACATGAATCAGTTAAGTGACAAACATTTTACTTGTTTTAATTCTCTCTCATATATATATATATATATATATATATATATATATATATATATATATAAAAACCAAATGGGTATATATAGGATCATAATACAAATACATAGAAATACTCTATAGTGTAAGAAAAACAGTGCACAATGTTAAATAACAGAAGTATTTCATATGTTAATCTGGGCCTAAATTCAAATCCAAAATTTAACTACAATTCATTTAAATAATTAAAAGCAATAATAATCCACCCTAACAATAAAATATCTTACGATAACTAGAAATATTAAAAAAACTGTGTTAACCCCCCAAAATTCACACCTGATGATTACAGGAAGCATGAAGCTCCAAATCGTGCAATCAATGCAAGTTATTTTGTATATTTCTTAATTTTATATATATGTGATGCATGTTTTATTTAATAATATAGACAAGTTCTGTCTATTTATTTTATGCAAATTCCTTTCATATCATCTGATAAGAATCTTGTTTAATATATTGTAATGTTATTGTCAACTTTGATCATGGCTTATGTAAGCCAAAAGCTTAGATAGGATTAAAAAACATGTATTGATATGGTGATTTTCTTTTGTCTTTCAATGATAATCAGATGATATGAAAGGAATTTGCATAAAATAAATAGACAAAACTTGTCTATATTTAATGAAACATGCATCAATGAAAAAAATGCTGCCTAAATACACATATTATATTATACATTATATATTATATCATATCATATATTATATCATATATTACATTATATATTATATCATATTATATATTACACATTATATTATATATTATATTATTATATACGCACACACACACACACACACACAGTGACCCATTCAGTATTAAGGCCACTTTCCAGGCCTCAGCTAAAATAATTTCCATAAAGAACCAGCCTAGACAAAAATATGAATTGAAAAAGGGTTGGATGAGCCAGAGCCAGCATGAGGTAGTTGAAGCTGGTTTGTCATAAAGTTGTCAGCAAAGCAATAAAATTTTCAATGACATTAAGGTTACTCATCAGCCACTTTTACATTTGGTTTGTAATGAAACATATCAACATTAGGCTTCTGATCATGTTGTTACCAATAGAAACATTTCCTTTGTTTTTGTCTCCTTGTGTCAATTAGTAAAGACGTTGCTAACAATTGAACAATTAAAAAAAAAAGTAAATAAATAAATAAATTTTAATTATTTTTGTTCCCACTATTTTTTTTTCCAGACAGCAAGCCACAGAGTAGCAAAAGTTGTGCAGCTTAATTCTAACAAAACAGGCTTCGGGTTAATCAACAATAGCATTGAAATTTCTTGAAGAAAGCATTTTTATTATTAAAATATGAAAAGCTAAAGAAAATCAGGAAAAAAATAATTGCCAGGAATTATGAAGTAGAAATTATTTTGATACTTGATTTGGTAAAACCAATTTCTTGTATTAATCATGTGTGTTATTATTCACTTTCCAACTCATTTTTCTTTCATCTTATTTTTGTTGGTTTCTGTCGAATTTTCTGAAAGTGAGAGTTGTTGTAATTTTTTTTTTTTTTATTACACTATTTACATGCCGACTATTGTCCATCTTTGTTATCAAAATGCTTCGGCCATTGTGCCATCCTGGTTGATCTGAGTAACCTACAGGGAATTTCAAACTGAACCATTTATTTATTCTATGGGGGTAGATTCTTCTTGTTTCTCAGCCCATGAGATATCTTTTCTAGTTTTTATTGCTCTCAGTTTCCACACCGAGTCCAAGTACACTGCCCAGCCCAGGGATTGAACTCACAATTACTATATCATCAATTTCACAAACCAACATTTTAAACCACTATTGCCCTGTGGAACCATTCTGAGTGAAGAATTTGAAGCCTTAAACTAAACTTAAAATAATAATCATAACGACAATGATGTTGGTATCAATCTTGATGAAAATAACAGAAAACTTAACAGTTGTTTTTTTTTTTTCCTATTAAAAAGATTAAAAAAAAAAAAATAAATAAATGAAGAAAGCAAATTTGTTACTGAAAACATTTAATCTATTCAGGTTTTACTAGCTTTTCTTTCATTTCTGTTACTTTTATTCACAATGTTCAGGTTATTTTACAATATATGATCATTAAGTAACAAGGACCAAAAATAAAGTAGCTTTTGATGAGATCTGAACTCAGATCCCATATCTTTCATCTCACATGGACTACATCTTACCAATTTGAACCCCCACAACAGGTAAATTTCAAATTAGTCATATAGCTATATTCTTCCAGTCTGATTTTCTCCATACCATATTGCTTACTACCTGCTGCTACTACTAGTAGCAGTGTTGGTAGTAATAATAATGATGATGCTCTTAAGTTGCTTTTTTTTTCTTTTTTACTTTTTTAAAACTATCTCACCCCAAGCAAGGCAATAAAGCCACTAAGATGCAAGTGGTTACTGAATGAAAATAGAGAAAAAAAAAAAAGAAAAGAAAAAACTATTATGATAAGAGAATAAAAGAACAGGAATTAAGATAATGACTGGCACTGTATTTAAATTTTTGAAGACTAAAGTTGACTTGAAAGCAAGAAGCTGGAAGAGAGTTCCACAACTGAAAAGTGTGAGAAAAGAAACTTAGCATAGAACTTATAGTTACATCTAGCCATTGCAACTGTGAAATGAGGAGACCTTGTAGCCAATCTAGTATGGCGCTAAAATTCAAGTTTATTAATAAATAAGTATATGAAAAAGTTTTAAATTAAACTTTTCCATTATTAACTTGTACTAACTTTTATTTCTATATAGCAACATTGATTTATATTCTATGACCATTACATAAGCAGTCTGGACTGGAAGTAAAGAAATAGCCAGCAATAAAAAATATGTAATATGTCATCTATTTAAACATGTCTTTTTTTTTCTTTTTTTAATAGACTTCATACTTTTCACAAATGATATTTCTTTCTTTTGACCTTAACTGATGCAAGAACACAATAACATTAGAACTTATCTGATTTCACTATCTTTTACTTCAAATCATGGCACACAAGTCACAGATTGTAAAAGGTTAACAAGTATGTGTTATCAAAAGATGTATTTGACATTTCATAATGTTTTTTATCAGAGTAATACATTTCTCTTTTTCAAGCAATTTTCATATTTTTATATTCTCACTTAAATGCTGACTTTGGTAGACTCTACTCAATAACAAGTCACTTCCTATTTATAGAATATATAATTTGTGATTAATAGTAAACATTATCATTAAGCTCTATTATTATTAAAATAATGTTACCAACATACCACTATGGCTGATGGAGTAGAGTGCAGTCTATCTAGCAGTTCATACGAGTTGTCTCTCTTTTGTAAACTTTTTAAGTCAATTTATCTGAAATTACTTGGAAATTAGTGACCTGATTAGTCTGACAATTACTTTGTGCTTCAAATTACTGCATTTTAATGGTATTGCACTAACAAAAGTGGCTATCAGAACTTTTAGTGCCTTCTTTTTTTTTCTTTTTTTTTTTTTACATCTGTTAAACCCTCCAATTAATTGCTGAAAGTTATAGAAATTCAATGCTGCTTTTTTTTTCTTTTTTTCTAGTGAATATATTAGTTAAAAGTAGAAGTCTTTGAAGAATTTAAATCATCAATTTGTTTTTGTAAAATCAAACGACCAATTACCAAAATTCAGCTCTGAATTGTAGCATAAAAAACTCAACAAAAAGATATTATTTAATTTCTAAAGCTTTTAGTTGCTTTTATGAACAAGTACAATATTGTCTGAAGGTAAAAATTTGTTTTGGTGAAAAAATAATTTTTACAACAATTATTTGTTTTTTCTTACATTTTTTTTTCACCATTTTTACATTAAAGTTGTTAAATATTTTAAAATTAGTGAAAAAGCTGTTTATTTTAGGCAATAGTATTATTAAATAGATATATCTTTACAGATCATAAATTATACAGCTTTATTACAAACCTGCTAAATTTTATAGTATGTGCAAATAGAATTTAAAATTGTTCTTGTGTATATAAAAACGGTTTATTTCAAATGTACGGATGGCACCAAGAAGTGTAAAAACATCACATATGGTTCTTCTGATGTATTGATTTATTGACAGCAGATTCACACATACAAAAACAAATCAAAATTCTTTAAAAAATAGTCGGGATCTTCAGATTGTAATAAGCTTTAAAATAAATGATCAGTAAATATAATTTTACTTAACAATATCCTCTAAAAATTATCTCATTTAAAAGATGCAAAATCTTTATAAATTATTCAATTTATATTGTAAAAAATGAAAACATCTTTTAAAAATTCATTTTTCATTGAAAAAATTTTTTCTTCAGACAATATTGTCTTTAATATATATTATTCATAAAAGCAATTAAAAGCTTCTTTAATTAAATAATTTATTAGTTTTATTATGTTTTTTATTTTTTTGATTCAGAACAGGTTTAAGTAAGATCAGGCCCGATTTTACAAAATAAAATTGGTGATTTAAATTAAAAAATTTTTGCTTTTAACTAATATAGTCACTACAAATTAACTCGATAAATTTCTGAAGCTTTCATAAAATTATTAAGGGGGAGAAACACATTTTTAAAAAATTTACCACGATTTTCTAATTAATATGTCACTGCAAAAAAAGGTGAAAATTTGCTACAACCTCCAATGCAAGAAAAACAAGTTTTTTTTTTTGTTTTTTTGTTTTTTAATCAAAAAGGTTCGAAAAAGGAGTAAAAAAATAAAAATAAAAAATACTTTCATCTTTCCTCTTAACAATAACATAATGATTTTAAAATGACCGAGATAAAAATAATACCCTAAAATTTTAGAAATGTACATAAATTTATACTATAATTTTATGTACCTTTCTTATGAAAGGTTATCTCACTCAGCAGTTATTTTATTTTTTTTTTTTATAGTATTTTTAATTTCTCTAAAAAGTATCAACAATCATAAAGGTGAAAGCTAAAGTACTTAAAAAATAATATTAGACTGCTAAAAGTTTTTTCTTACTTTAAAAATTACAAGGTAAATAAGCTGGTTCACTTAAAACTACAAAAGTGTATGTCACTTCCGTCCCTCCATATGATAACTTTCCCCTCACATTAGGATGTCAATATGTGATGAAACCATCACTCATCACCATTGTAAAATATGTTTTCTTATTTTAAACTAATTTTTTAGCAAAGAAAATAAGTAATGTTTGTTTCAAACTACAATAAACTTAAAATTTTCTAATTTTCTTCAAATAAATTTTGAAGAACGTGTAATTGATTTTTGCATGAGTTTTAAATGGAGAATATGACTTCTGTTTACAAAATAAAAAAAGCTGAAACATCGATTAGTAATTTCACCGACTCAAAAAAAAAAAAAAATAGATTAGATACATACATTTACAAACACACGCACACAGTATATTTTCACGTATAAGACGAGACACAAAATCTAGTTTAATTTATTTTTGTGATTTTATCCGATATCCATGAATGGTACTAATATCATGAAACTGTAAAGGACAATGTTTATGATGAGCTCTTTTCATCAGATGATGATGATCAGTCAAAAGAGTTTTTAATTATGTATATGTGTGTCTTATGTTTTTATTCTGTAATAAAAAAAAAAAAATAAAGATTTTATGGCATCGTAAATATTTTGTTGCTTAACACCGGAGAAAAAAAAAAAAATCTATAATCTATGTTATTGAAAGATAAATTTTCCAGGTTACACTAAATGTTGTTATTTAACAGTACAATGTTACCAGCAACCATTAGCATACTAGCCTACTTAACAGTGCCGATACACCACAGGATTTACGGTTAGCTTTTTGTAACTGTTGTTTAGACTACCCCCTATTTTGCAGGGTTATTTTCATGATTTAAAAGGTTACCTTATACACTGAAGTGTGTGTATATATGGGGGGCACAGGACTACAAGTGTGAATGGAATTCAAAAATATAGTGAATTATCATGCAAGACTAACATCAGCAGCCCAAAATAACAAATAAATAATAATAATATTAAATAATAACCAATTCTTTGTACAATGGCTCAAATCATTACTTCTGTTCCCAGCCTCATAACATCATTTTTAAACACTGCAGGAATAACAAAGCAAATTTGATGTCTCTTGACATCTAAATTCTTAAGATTTTTTTTTTTTCTTTTTTCTTAAAACAGATTTTTGCTCAACAGGTTGCATTTCACATTAAAAATAAGGCATAAATTTACAACATTTATTTAATAGATTTATTCTATCAGTATTTGGAGAAATACATGTGAGAAAAATGATAGCTGCCAACATCTTTTGGATTTCCAAAAGTCCAGATAGTAAATTATTAATAACAATAAAAAAAAAAAAGACAATTTTGTCAATTTGAAAAGATAATTGATCTAATAATACAAAACTAATAAGTGCCTAACATTTTTTTTTTTTTTTTTAAGAGACAAGTTTTGTAAAGAAAGCATCAAAAATATTAACAAATCCTTACACTCCTCTACAGATATTTTCTCAAGTTGACTTTGTGCCGTGCCATACAAAACAAAAACCACAAAAACCAGAAAATATTTATAGAGTTACCTTTCTTTGAGATGGGTCATCATCCATGCCCAATAATATTTCTGGGTTCACCTGATGGAATGTAATCACTCGGGGGCAGAAGCTAAGTGAATGTCTCAAAAAGGTTTTCCCATAATCTCTTGTGAAATAAGTGATGTTGTTGTTGATGTCCACAAATACATACTGAAAATAATAAAATAATCATTAAGAACTAAAATGAAATGTATGCCAAATTCATTTTTATCAGATCCATTGGAAAGAATTAAAGGTATGAGTGTAAAGGAAAATATCTATGTCATGATTCTGCTAGTGAACATTCATGTGTGTGTGAGAGAGTTTTTCCAATTTTATGCCTACATCTTTTTCTTTTGCATTAATCAAGTTTGCAAACAACTCTACAAGGTTCAAATAAAAGACAAAAAATATAGCAGCAGAAAAATGTTAACCTTAAGCTCATTAAACATTTTTTCTAAATAAACCAAATATAAGGTCAAATTTTACTTTTGAACTATTTCAGGAAAAAATAATGCATTTTGAGAAATAAATAAACTTCCCCATCTTACAAAATCTTTAAGAAAAATAGTGTTATATTTTCCTTTCTATTCCATTAACCATTGATGTATATGAAAGGCGTAATTCTGTTAATATTAATTTAGTTCTTTTGAAAAAAAGGGAGAACTGATCAATTTCTTTTTCTTTTTTTTTTTTTTTTTTTTTTTTTTAATTCATGCATTTTTGTGAAATATCATTTCTTTTTGTATGAATTTATTACAGGACATTTTTGTTAAAACAATTTTTTTTTGGGGGGGGGGGTTAATTCTACCAGGTGCCCATAGAATTTGTCTTCGAGATTTTCTTCAAAGGCCTTAAGAGGAAAAAAAAAAAAAAAAAAAAAAAGAAATTTAGCTTTTTCCAGCTGGTGTAAATGTTAACCCGTTTGATTCTGTTTAAATGTAATTAGTTTTGCTGAAAGAGATCCTACTTATTCTAGCCTTGATGGCCTCCACTTAAGGATGTAAAGCTGTTGTCACTGTGCAAGAAGGGAAGAATTCTCTGACAATGATGAAACATATTTTCAGAACCATCAAGAAACTGAAAGATAAATCTGGATATTCCATTGTCTCCAGAATCAAGAAAGAGGAAGAGTAGAAAAATAAATCTGGAAGAAAAAAGTCACTAATTCAAGAGATAAGTGAAAACTGGCCAAAATGTCCTCTACTGACAAGAAGCAATCACTTCTTAGTTGAGGCTTTCTTGTATAAAACCTAGTGGAAATGGCAAATTATTCAAGATATCTCCAGTTTGTATATTGAGAGACTTTCTTTCACTAGAAATAAAAAAATTTTAAACAAAAATTTTGCAGGTATTTGTTGTTAAAAAAAATTTTAATGTCTTTTTTTCCACTTATTGCTTAACATTTTAGTGTGCACTGTTCACCTCCAGAAATTTGAAGACATTTTTGGGGCATTAATTTTTATTGATAATATAAATGGAAAAAACTAAACTAAAATATTGCAACAGGGCATGAAATGTTGTTTAGCAACTTTATGTACTGAGAGACATAGTAATCCTGATTGAAGGAGTAGAGATATTAGATGGAGAAAAATATGGAAGAGTGGTTAAACCTGATGAAAAAAAAAAAAAAAAAAAAAAAAAAAAATTGTTTAAAAATATTTATATGAAGTTATAAAATACTTATGAGGAAGGCATTGGGCATATTTGAACCTAAAATGAACCAAGTAAGATTTGGTAAAAATCCAGTATAGCTGGAATTCCCTGCCAAGCCCCATAGCCCCAAGGAAGTCATGATGACATGATTAATGAAGTCTGCGAATTGTTTGGTAGCCTACTCAGCAGGAATTGCATCGATTCTTATGAAAAGTTTTGAAACTATAAATTCTAAATAGTAAATTACAGTTGGAAGGATCACATGAAATTTACCAGGTCATCTGGTTTATCTAACAAAAATGGTCTTTATGGAACTGCCTAATTAATCAAAGTCCCATTGCAGATAGTTGTCTTTATAAATATGCTCCATTTAGCACCAGGCTGTTCCAGAAATCACTAGCAGCTAAGATGACAATCTACTTGCATTTTAACTATTAGTTATCTCTCCGTGCCTCAAGGAAAGAAGAGAATTTACTGGTCGAACTGCATATTGTTGCAAATTTTATTTTCTTTCATTAATAAATTATTATTTATCAGCAGATTTTGTTCCTCCTGTCAAAAATACTTTGCCTTTCAGGAAGGTCACCTGAATTAAGAAAGTTGCTAGGATCAAGAAAACCACAACCTGTTGGAGTGAATGAAAGAACATGGCAAATAATTCATTGCAATGGGTATATAATGTAAAAGATTTCACTAGATGACAAGTTCGATGAAGGAGAGGAATGGCAAAAATAGCCATGCCCAATTGACGTATCCTTTACCGAAATCTAATACCTGGCTTTGAGATTATCAATATTAATTTACATTTGGCATGTGGTCACAAGGACAGCAGATTATATTTTGTTCCATAATGACTGAGAAGTGTCCATATTATAATATGTATTTACATACTGTTTTAAAGTATAATTAATGTTTGCCGGATATTAAAAAAATATGTCTTAAAAATCTGTTCTACTAGTGGAGCAATGGGCACTAAAAGATTTTTAAAACAAAGAATTTTGTAGGTAAAAATAAATATCAGGAATAAACTTTCTAAATTCTATAGAATAAAGAAAAAGAAAAATAAGCTGTAATAAAATTTTCAGTTAGCAAATGAAATCTGATAGAAACAGAAAAATTAAGATAACTGATCAGTTTGGATTTTTACTTTCAGAATAAAAAAAAAAAAAAAAAAAAAAAAAAATCAAAATGACTACAGGAAATAAATGTAAACATAAAAGGCCAGAGATCAACCTTGATTTCTTTTGCAAGAAAGTGGTGGAAGGAATTAAAGATTTTACAGGTATTGCATTTTTTTTGGGGGGGGGGGTAGAGTGAATCAAGGATATATGTAAAGTTTATATAGAGATATATAAGCTAGTTATATATTCATTATTATACATGTTATAGGACAAGCAATTTGCCACTTGATGATTTGAGGTGCCCCACTCCCATTAAAGAGCATTTGTCATTGCAATTCCTATTTGCTATAAAAGAACTAATGATTTTGTAATATTCAAATTAATTCTACATTCACAACCAGGAAAGTTATAATCCTCATTTATTTCCATCATTAAAAGATCAACTCTACCCCTGTGAATCATGGACAGAGGGTGTTTATTTGGGGAGACTGACATTTGCTGCTTGTTTGTTCAAATGCCTGAGACAACCATCTTGTTTGATGATTTGAGGCATGTGAACTCAAAGCCATCATTTCACAGATTTCACTTGTCAACTCTCAAAAGTCAAGTTAAACATTCCATTCTGTTGTAGAAGGAACAAAATGCTGCTTTCTTTTAACATATTTTTAAGGTTTGCTTAAAATCACATGGTGAAGTGGAAGGAAAAGACAAATACATATGCACACAATAACAGGACAGTGCATACGCACAAACAAAACAGCAGTAGCAGTAGGTCTTTTTCATAAAGAATGGCACTGTACATATTAAATAATAAGTCTGGGTCTATATGTCAAGCCACAATGTGTATGATGTGCAAATCATGTGGTAAACCTTGATCAATAGCCAAATAGAAACACTCTGAAAGTTTCAGTTCACTTGCATTTTCAGTTTTCTATTAAACATCACTTGGAGTAGACATTTTTTTTTTAATCTGTCATAAAAATGGTTGCTTCAAAAATATAGCAATGCATCAATTTGAAATTTTCAAACAAAATGGCTATCAGATTTTTAAGTATATTAGAATTTTTTGCAACATAATGTGTGCTGAAATCCTCGCAGTATTTAGTATTGTTGAAGTTATCACTTCATTTTTTTGTCAAAATTTGCAAACTACATTTAGTTCAATTTCGCAAACTAATCAATGAAATTTGAATAATCTGATTTGTTTGGAAAAATACTTTGACAAAAATTCCACTTTGCAGTTTAATAACTTCTTTAATTTTATAAGACTTCATGGTAAAGAAAATTTTTTTCCCTTTTTAACAGTGAAGAATTCTGAGGATTTCTTACTCTTGAGCATGCAACTGGTCATGCATAAATATTTACTTCTGGAACCAAATTCCAACTTTTCAGGAGTTTGGCTTTGTGATTTGTTTATAATTCTTGCAAACACAGGGTGAACTGGAAACTGGATTCTTGTCTACATAAATTAAAAGATAATAAAAATGCAATATTGTTTTTTTGTATAAGTATTTGTTATTTTAATTGATTTTAAATAAAATTTTTAATTTAAAAAAAAAATGAATGGAAACTTATTGTACTAAACTATGTACCCTAGTAAAACCAACTGTACTTTGTACACTCTTACCTGTTTACACTTCTCCCTAAAATTTGGTTTTGATCAGTCAATGTATGGCTATTTTAGATGGTGTGACAGAAGTTACAGAATTTTATACATTGATAGACTACCCAAGAATGCATGCTGTGTGTTCAAGAGATAATGTGAATGTCAAGAGGACGTCAAAGATAATGAATCTTGTGGACACTAATGCTTGTGAAGAAAAAAAAAATACTCAAAATAATCAAGTCAACATCAGAATGGTTTCATCAATTTCAGTAAAGATTACAAATTAATGCATTGCTTGATCTGTTTTAACTGTCAATAAAAAGAAAAAATCTACTGCAAGTGATAGCTGAACTGAAGATGTGAACGATCTCTCAAAAGGTGGCTTATACTTGCCCATTAGTCAATATATACCATGTGGTTCACACAGTCACAGTTCGACTTATACAAGCCCAGTTTTGTTATTTAACAATCACACCTCTCTTTTATACATACATGCATGCATCTGCTTGCTACATAAAATTACTATTCATTAATATCTTTATTTAAAATGTGTAAATAAATTCATAATTATCCACAAGTCAGAGATAAAAAAAAAATTGCTATTATCAGATGAATTATTCAAAACATATCCTCATGTTTGAATTTGTATTGACCAGGAACTAGTTGAAATGTAATAATCAAAACAAAGTAATATTAGTCAGAATAATTCCCCAAATACAACTGTGCTAATTAAAGGATTTTTAAAGACTATGTGTCACATAAGCTGGTAATCATAAAAATATAACAATCCAATAACATGTCCATCTTTCTTTTCAAAAATATTTAACCGGTGTTCACTCCCTTTCAGTTGATATTGGATCATATGCCCTAACCATACAATTAAAAAACAAGTTCTATCTAGACTACTAACCCAATGGACAGATTAGTACCAAAAGGATACTATTGAGAACATTTATTACAAGTAGAAATAACTTATGTTTTTTGCTTACATTTCTGAGTCAAGACATTGTCCTTTTACAATTTGATCTGTTTGGGGTTGGCTTTTCATTTTTCTTATTTTTCTCACATTTTCACAAATGTTCAGCATTTTTTCCTGGTTTTCTGATGGATTTGGTAGCCTTCCAAGAATGTAGGACAATACCCTGCTGGAATATGCTATTTTCACTCCTATACCTGTTATGTCCAGTGTCCTTTCTAGAGAACTGACAAATTCAGAAAAATTTCCTTGGGACAACACATAACAAGAATGAGAATTGCTTATTTCTGCAGATTACCAAAGAGTTTCAGTCAACATTCACAAAAGGCTGCCAAATATGACAGACATCAGAAGAAGGCCACAACATACATCAACCGAAACATGACAAATGGGTCAGAACAAATCAATGTTTAATATACAACTTATTAGTTGAGAAATGAAAAAAAAAGCAATAAAAAAATGCGGTTTTAAATGTTGTAAATCAATAATTATCAAAAATTTCCTTTATATATAATAAATAATCATAAGAAAAAATATGCATGCTATTCAACTGACAATTTTACATCAAGATTGTCAAATGTTGCTGTAAAATCACATATCACAAATTAGAAGGTTAAAATGTTTTTGTTTTTTTTACTTACATGGCTATTTTGTAACGGATGGTTGTGAAACTGATGTATGGCAGACAGATTATTTCCAGAGCTTAGCTTGTAACTCACATTATCAAAATTCTTTCCATAGTTGTAAGAAATAAAGACATTGCTGGTTGCATGGTTGAGTACAGGCTTTCGGTCACGGGTGAGAGCTACAATCACTTTACTTGCTTTCCCAGCCCAGTGGATGATCATCAACTGATGGCTGTCTTTCAAGTGGGCCTGCAACAAAAAAATAAAATAAATAAAATAAATAAATAAAAAGGAGACATTTAACAAAACAAGAGACTTTCACAAAACTATCAAAAGAGAAATTCTGAAATGTTCTGTGACCAGGGATATAGTCAAAAGAGGTCAAATCAAAGATGCTGAAATGCTAAGTGAAATTTTCAACTCCACTAACCCGTGTTGAATTGGTGATAAGTAGATTGCTACTCTCTAAAACTACCAATTGAAAGTAGTCTTTCTCCTCTCCTAACAAAAAAAAAAAAAATAATTAAAAAGAGAACAGTGTCAGTCGTCTTCTATTATGAGTAGCAGTGAATATAACAATCATTTTACTACCATTACATGAGTCAGTTAAGTGCCATACATGGTAATATGCTTAGGCGATCAAGCCTCTTTTGATTCATAACTGACTAGACAGAAGATTTTCTTGCAGTAGGCTACCATTTCTTTCTGTAGTTGACTGGTTGACAACCAAGGCTATAAAACCCAATATGTCCTGCTAGTTTTTGAAATACAGCAAAGTATTTTGCTTATTGGAAATATTAAATTTAATCTATTAGCTTGAAATTAAAAGAAAGATTTTTTTCATTTTTAAAAATTCATTTTAAAGCTTAAGTATTGCATTTTTTTATGGAGATACCTATATTTATGTATACACTTTTAAAATTTCTATTCTTAAAGTCCTAATAATTAGTGATATTTTTGCCCGAGGTTGGTTGTTGGTTGGCTGTTTTTGTTTAGCATCATATCACCCTCTATGGGTTACTTAATGCCAAAATCTAAATATTTTGTACGCAGTTTTATTTTATTTTTGGAGATAATGATTTAGTAGTACAAGCCTTACTAATTAACCCACATCTGGGGGGAGAAATGAATTCATAGCTTTCCCAAGGGTATTTTTGCATGCAAGTGAATGTAATGAACTGGATTGGAATTTCAACTCTGCTCTCAGATTTCTCATTCCAAACCATTATCCATTATGTCACACTGCACATCACCTTTACTTACAGCAGGTAAATTACAGAATGAATTGGTAGCCATGTATCATAGGAAGAATTGGGTTTATGCCTTCTCTAAAAGATGTTAGTACAAAACTGATATAAGTAGCCAATACTGAAATTTAAAACTCATGATTTATGCCATTACTATACACATGAAATTACAAAATAATTATTTTCAACAGGAGAAAAATCTCACTTGCCATCTAGTCACAGTGAAAGACATTGGAGAATAGAATTTTTTTCTTTCTAATGCAATCATATGAAGCTCAAGCCAACTAGCATTCATTCACCAGTCAACACATATCCTACCGAACAAAAGAATGGAAGCTTTCTAAAATAGCCAACAGGTAGGGCAGCTGGAGTATTCTATACTCTTGTTTAGAGATTGAATAAAAGAGAATAAAAGTGATGTTAACAAGTCATTCTCTCTATCATTCTTACTCTTGTTTGTTGCAATATCTACCAAAAGATTTACAATTAACATTTCATTCATTTTAAAGAAAAAAAAAAAGAAAAAAAATCAAAATCAAAAATAAAATAAATGAAATGAAAACCTCGATTATTCTTTATCAGGCACACAGTTCTGAAGGGAGATGGCAACTTTAATAAAATGGTTTACGCCATGGAATAAGCCTAATTGACATCCTCATAGTGATGCAATCTAATCACAATATTTTCACAAGTACATATCAGGCCTCAAATATCAGATAACCATAATTGAACTATTTTTACTACGTTATTTCCTATTAATTGTAATTAGGTTGAATATAACTGCTTACTGAAGGCAGATCTAGCACATTTATATGCAAGGCCATCTTATTTAAATTATTAGTCATTATTCATAATTTTCTTTGAATTCATACTTTGTCACCATTACTATCAGCACTGTATATGTTTATAAATTCCATTTAGTTGACTATTATATTCAAGTTATTGTTTGTCTCCAGGACCAATGGATCAAATAAATGGTAGTCAAGACAAATGTACTGTATTTGATGGTACCACGGTTGCAATTCTTTTTTCATGAAATAAGTTTTAAAAATTTGAAAATACCAATGTTCACCCAATACAAGGCCCAAGAGACACTCATGGTAGAGGGTTACTGTGTGGTTTTTGTATGAGCATAAGAAAGAGCAAAAATTGTCTTGATATTCTTTAAAAAGATTTTTTTTTTAAAAGTGAAAATGCAAAATTAAATTAAAAATATTTTTCTTGAATCACAAAAAGTAAAGCAAGACAAACAAAAACCTGATCTTTCTTCATTACCCGCCTCCTCCCCCATCAATTCTTTGGTCTAAAAGCATAGCTAAGATTCAACCTAAGGTAACAAACATTACTAAGATGCAACCTCTTCAATACTAAATGATTGAGACAGGTTAAAGATAAGACAAATGAAATTATATGAGCCAATTTAAAATGCTTAAAACTACAAATTAAACCAATGGAATTTATTGCACTAAAAATAAAGCAACCTTTGATATGCTAAAAGAAAAATAGATAATTGCAAACTACAAGATACAAATATATTTTTTGTTCAATGTACAAATACTAATAGTTTTCTGCAGGTGAGTGCTTGCAATATAATAATTACATAAGCAGTCAACTATTTTAGCCAGATATCTAGACCAATTTATTTTATCATATTGCTCTCATCTTTGTTAAAATAGAAACCATTATAGACACGATTCGACCACATACATTCTGGTCATCATCAAGTGCACATTGATTGACTGATATGGAATACCTGTTGATTGTGATATAAGTTATTATTTATTCCTGCTAATTGGTACATCATCAGGTCCAATGACCACTAGATGATAGTAACATGTAAAACCAACTCCTATATCCAATATGCCACAATCCTTTGGGACTTATTACTACTATTGTTAAGGAAGAAGAAAAAAACCAAAAAAAAAAAAAACCTGTAAAATCCTATGAAAATTCTCTTTTCTAAGAAAGTCTTTTTTTAAACCTTCAAGAGTTTATCTCTTATTTGAGAACACCAGTTCCAAACATCTGAATATTTTGTCTAAAGGACCCTGACAACCAGCTTCACCTGAGGTAAGTCAATATTTTCTCATACCTCTTTGATTTTCAACCTTTGAAGTTTTGAAATTTTGGATTGTGAACTTTTTGAAGTAAGTAAATTTCTTTTGTTGCTAAGAAGTCTATTTATATGGATTGTTGCTTTAAAGAAAAGCCACTAAAATTCCTTTGTTGTTAAGGAGAACATTTGCCTTGTGTGATCTATTGTTTTCTATGAGGAAACAAATTAGTATTTTGAAAAAACTTAACCTGCCTTGATAGCTTGAAACACATCAAGGAAATGTTGTGCAAGGCCTAAAGTGTAATTTGTACTATTTGCATATGGTGAAAAATATTTTTATCTCATTAATAAATGTTTGTTTCTCTACAAATTTCACTTGACATAAGAGTTTTCATGTCTTTTTTTAGAAGTACACCAAGAGTACTTGTAAAAGAGGAAATTTGAAATCCTCTCCTACTTTGAACCTCTCTCCCAGTTCCCCCTTTACTATATATCACACAGCGTGCGATAGGTAAATTGTCGCCATTTTATATTTTTAATTTTGTGCATGTGTTTGATTTTGTCGACCACACAGTATAGTGAGGTCAGTTGGGAACTGTCTGTGAAAAAAAGAGCACCATGATACAATTCACTCTGCCAGAAATTGGAAACAGCATTCTGTACTGCTTGGCTTACATATTGGAAGCTCCAATACAAACATTTCATAGTGTTTGGGTGTCAATCTGAGGACAGTGCAGAGTATTCAGAAAGAGATAGACAAGTATAATGGTGATTATGAAGGCACAGTAGTTTGAAAAACTCACTAATCATTCTGATAAGAAAAGAACTCCTGAATTTGTTGGTGAGGGCCCAAACTTAACAAGGATGCCTACATCAAGTTTTGTTTTTTTTGAAGAGGTAGTGCTACCCTGGGTCATGTGGGAGGGGGGGGGCTGCTAGAAAACCATGTCTGGTAAGAGGCCTCTGCACCATGCCACACAAGCAGTAGTACCCAGTCATAGCTGTCAGACAATTTCTGTGCCCACATTACCTCTTACATCTGGCCATCTAACTTCCCAGACTGCAATTCACTTTATTATTATATGTGGGGCACAGTTGAGCAAGAGACCAACAAAATTCCTTGTAACACCAAAGATGAACTGAAGGCAAGGATTATGGCAGCATTCACCATCTTAAACAAGTAGACTGTTCGGAAGAGATGCAGGAGATTCCAAAGCTGTCTGGAGGCCATGTTTGAAGCCAATGGGGATTTTTTTGAATAAATTTACTCTTTAGTATTTATATATATCTGTTAGATATAGATGTCAGTGTTATTTTCATTTTTGCATAATTTAGACGATAATTTATCCATTGCAGCGTGTGTGTGTGTGTGTGCATAAGTTTCATTAAAAACGACTGACAAGGTACTACATTCAAGTATTTTTATTTCATTTTTCTTGTGTTCTCAAAGTGTTCAGACATGCAAAACAGTTGGACAATTTCTGCATAATTTATATCCAGAAAAGAAAATACAAGAACACAAGAAAAATTAAATAGATAAAAAAAAAAAAAAAAAAAAAAAAAAAAACCGTAACTGCTGTAACTTGTCAGTCATTCTTAATAAAATTTGTATAAAAGAGTGATTGCTACCCAAATACACAATTATATATATATATATATATATATATATATATATATAATAGCTTAAAAAAAAAAAAAAAAAAAAAAAAAATCAAGTGACATCAGATTGACCAACACAAAACTCTTCAGTCAGTCAATCGGATAAGTAACTTGAACTTTCCTTGATTTATTGACTTATATATATATATATATATATATATATATATATATAGATATGAGAAAGACTGCGCAAATAACCAACTTAAGAAAAGGTTATCCCTTAAAGACACCCTTGATATGACCTTTGAAGCAATTGTATGCCTTGATCAATAGGTTCGCTTGTTGGCTAAGATATCCACAATGGTGACCTTCAATGAGTCTTTGGTAGCCAGTAGTCAAGTTACTGGTTAGTCTACCTTGCAACAACATCCCAGACATAATTGTCAAGTGGATTCAAATCAACATAGTTGGAAGGCCACATGTGACAAGACCAAATTTCTCAGCAGGCATTCATGTGTCATATGAACGCCATGTGAGTAAGAGAGAAAGAGAGCGAGCAGAGACCTGATAGAACATATATGGGTACCATTCAATAGTGGCAATGATCCTCATTGCTCATGACCTCTAGGAACATCATAAATGAAGTGTAATTTGTGTGCTTAACACTGGTTACTTCGTTGGCAGTGGGGAGGGTGTCAATACATAATTATGTGTCATTCCTCTAGTTCTTGTTCTCTTTCAGACTTACAGCCCTATCACATTGGTATCCATATGATCACCAAAGTTAATCAATGTTGAGCATGGTCAGTATCTAAATGGGTGAACACTTAGAAATACCAGCTGCTGTAAACTTTGGTAAGGGCTCAGAATTGAAAAGCAGTGAACAAACTTCCAATTCTAGTTGGGTTCATTATATTCACTTACGTACAAATACCTTTGGGAAAAGTATGAGTCCACTCCCTACAGTTATGGGCTAATTAGTAAGACGTGTATCCCTAAATTATTATCTTAATAAAATAAATAAATAAAATCTTACAACCTAAAAATATTTCCTGGCAAAGGGTTAATAAGCCATAAAAAAACAAATCAAGTGTCCCCTTTTGAGAAGCTGGCTACCCACAAAAATCACTATTTGACAGCTAGTACCATAAGCATGGCATCCTTTTCCTGTGTCAGGTTGGAAAATGTCATGTTAATTCCCTCAATACATCTTATAGAGAGAAATGATTTGGTTTATTTTGTTTTACAACATATCAACGTCAATGGGTTATTTAATGTCAACAAGATTTTTAGGATGGGTTCAAATGAATAGAATATGTATTCTTTGTAAGAAATCAGTTTGTAGATCAGGTTTCATTGACAGTTATATAAAGAGGGTTTTGTCCAGAGTCAAATGTATTGCTGGTAATATTTTTTTTCAAAAACAAATGTATTGCTGGTATTTTTACTATAAAAACCTATTTTTATACTTTCATAGTGTTTTGATCCCAATTTGGAGGTTCCTTGCTTCTAAAAACCTCCCGATCAGAGGCCTTGCTGCCAGATGTAGTTTATAGTCATACCCAGGTCACAGAGAGAAATGAGAATGTTAAAATTTGTCACAAGCTGTGTAACATTACATTAGATCATTTATGGCCTGCTAAAAGTTCTCAAATTCCTAGCATTGTGTGTGTGTCTTTCAGAGGTACATGGTGGCATAATGGTTATAAGCATGTAAAGTGGAATCAGTGAACAGAGTTCAAATTTCAGCTAAAGTAATGCTATAGGAATAACATTAACTCATCTCTGAGATTACTTTCTGCTTCTCAGCTAGAGACAAAAAGCAAGACAGTTGCAACCCTTCAGCACTATAAGCCCATCTATCTAAGAGAAGGCTACTCTGACAACTGTCTTGGATTGCCAAGCTACTGAGGAAGCATAAAAAAAGTGAACTATGTGCTCAAACTGATCTTCGATTTAAACCACCAACACATGAAGAGTCTGCAATAAATGAACAGTTAATTCATGCAAAAAAAAAAAAAAAAAAAAAAAAAATCAACAGCAACAATAGTTTTAAGAATCTGGCTACCATTTACTTTTTTTTTTTTTTCAAGTCAGTTAAAATTAACTTTCTTCCTCAATACAAACTGGAAAATGGTCAGTTAGAATAGTCCTGGGACTTCATTCTACAATAAGTCTGAAGCAGTGTTTAGAGGAAACATAGGCAACATGCCTGGCTATTCAAAGATTTTATAGGGCTTTTCACTGTCTAGCAACACCCAATATTCAAGTATCATTTTTTAGTATATACCAAATCACAACAATCAATGGTTTTCACATTCTAACAATGTGCAATTCTCACTACCCTGGTAAGTTTTAACAATAGATTGTTATGGATTTCTTTTCTAATATTTGTCTATATTCACACATGCAAAAAGAAAATTTATTTTCATCCCACTTTTAGAAAAAAAAAAAAAAATAACAGGAAACCTTGCTAAATCAGTAAAGAAAAACAAAACAGGTTTCCCTTTATGAAATAGCCAAATAAAATTTGAAAGTGACACTGATATTAAAGTTAAATTTATAAATTTACAAAAAGAATTAACACTGACAAATAGAATGGTTTACCACTGCGGACAGAGTCACATAACTTAAGATTCTCATGAATAGACGTTATAATTGATTTAGACCAGAACAAAACACTGAAGAAAGAAATGGTATCTTTATAATTAAAAGATTATCAGAGCAAGCAATACTAATGCGGAAAGGCCTAAACTGATATTTCACATATTACACAAAGGCTTGAGAAAAGACAAACTTGAAAAACATGATTTACAGGAGAAAGATATTAAAGTAATCTGTAACCATCATTGGGAACAAGCAGCCAGCATGAAGATAAAGTATGGCTTCTGTGGATGCACAAAATTAGAAATATTAAGACAAACATGTATTTCCTCACTTGATTTATTCAACCTATACAGTGTGAGGAGTAAATTGTCGCCATTTATATTTTTCATTTTGCGCATGCGTATTTGTTGACTGCACAGTATAGTAAGGTCAGTTGGGCACCGTCTGTGAGAAAAAAAACAGCCAGACTACAAACATACATCATTTAATTATAGTGGTGAAGGCTTGTGCAAAACCAGATTTTTTGGAGGAGCCAAATACAGAGAACTGGTGCAGAGTATTTCACAAGGTTCCCAAATGACCCGCCACAGGTTTTAAATCGTTGTCCTTCTCCTAGACTGTTCAAGCCATCCAAGGCTTAAGACCCAGTCTGTCCTGCTATTTAGCCAAAGTTGGGAGGAGAAGAGCGGAAGATGTTTTTTGTTGTTATGTTATCTGTTTTGTTTTATTTATTTATTTTTAAATGCCACATTTGTAGGTTAGCTTTTATTGCATTTAACAGTCACATGAGAGTTTGTGTCACCTATTTTTATTTTTTGTAAATGAAATCTATTTAGCATGTTGGGCCTGAAGTTTGATGCAATTTTACCGATTTTTGGTTACGAGATTTTTATATTCAATGCCTTAAGCAATTTCAGTTGCTCTTAATTTAATCACTTTTAAGTCACTTAGACATAGGGAGATATATTTACTGATATGAATTAGAAAAAAAAATAATTAGAAATATTAAAAAAAAAAATAATCAAGAAACTTTTGCTGGTTTTTAACAAAACAAGCCTGAAAAACTGCTGTCTAAATACACTCAACCTTATATATAATTTCAACACGAAAAATTGGGTTCACAATCAAATACATAAAGTAAAAATAGGAATATATGGTATAAATATACATTGACAAATGTGTTCTGAGGTAGAATTTGTTTGCTTTAAAGGCTGTCATTGTGTTGATAATGGTCTGCTCTTTTCCCCACAGATATTCTGTTCCTTGACCTATTATTACTAAGAGGCTGGTTACAATTGCAAAGTAGGCACTTAAGTATAGAGACAAAAGCAAACATTTGGTGAAGAGCCTTTATTTTGAAGAGGGAGAGAAAATTGTGAATATACAATGAATTTGTTCACTCCGTGCCAGGAACTGAACATGCCTGCCCGAGTGGGTAGGAGGAGTTGAATCACTGCCTGGAAGGTATGTTTTAGATCTCATTAGGATTGTGACAAACTGTCATGCTTGATGTGGATAAAACAGATTCAGATGACAGTAAAAACAGACAGAATGAGAACCAAAACAGATTGACTGGTAAGTTTATAAAGGACAAAGATTCAAACAATATTAAAAAAAGAAAAAAAAAAAAGAAAAAAGAAAATACAGTAAAGTAGAAATGGAACAACCAATTGATATATTAGCTTGAAAAACATTTCAACCCTCAAAAAAGACTGTTCACTAGTCAAACATTTGTAGAGATGATCCAATGTTTATGCTGAAGGCTAAAAGTCATGTTTTGCTTTGAATACATTATCAAATGTTTAGCTGAAGCAAATTAATTTAAAATGAAAGCAAAGGGCTTTTTTCTTGCCTTTGCTGGATTCGGTATAAAAAGAATAAAAAACAAAAACAAATAGATATGCACATAATGTACATAGTTATTGTCAGAAGCAATATGTTAAGTTTGAATTCTTAACTAGTTCATTATGTTCACAAATACCCTTGGAAAGGTATGAATCTATATCTCCCCCACTCCCAACCAGCTAAGAGTTAAATAGAGGGTTGACTGGGTTCTCTAGTCTTGGCTGGCAATGAATCTAGAAGGAAAAACTGAATTCAAAACTGCTTGGGCATTGAGTTAACAACTACATGCCATAAAGACCTACTTGCTACAAAAATCACAATAAGACAGAGACAAAAATCACAATGCTCCTCAGGGGAGTCTTATGGCATTAAGGAGAGGGAAGTGAGGGAAAGAAACAAAACAAAAAAAAAATTACAAGTTGTTATATCAGGCTAATAAAAAAAAAAAAAAAAAAAAATAAAATAAAATTCCCAGCACCTCGTTCATGCACATGTGTAGTCATATCAACATAAATTTAGTCCAATGAAATACTGAAGGACGAAATGCATCACAAGTAAACTTTTTCCACTTTGATATATTGGGGAAAATGTATGACAGTCAACTAAAAAACTGTTCCTAAGTAAAATAAACTGAGTAGTTGCGATTGTAATGTATAACTTCTTGTAACATTGCTCTGACAAATCCTCAAGTACTTTGAATCATGTAAGATGTTAAAAAGGTTCTTTGTTACAGCATAACTACTCTAAATGGCAAATTCTAAAGTGAAAATAAATGTAATAATGTGAGTGAAAGACATTTGGAAACAAGGTGAATAATGGATTCCTATATTGAATAAAGTATTGGGTTGTAAGATTAATTTGTTTTTTTCCATTTATTTCAATTCTGTTACTCATCAAATTTTAAAATCAGTCAGTAATATAAAATTATAAATAAAATTGCAGAGGAAGAATACTGCTACAAAAAAAAAAAAAAAAAAAAAAAAAAAAAAAACACTACAGGAAAAATATTTTTGCATGTTAATTCGGATAAAATAGGGGAAAAAAATGAATTCATCTGACAACAACACTAAGTCCCAAATTTGTTTATGACAGCAAGTGGTCTCATTAGGAGAAAAAAAAAAAAATTAACAAATACAAACATCATTTATTGGATATAAACACGAAAATCAAGCTTTATGCTTGATTCTGGAAAATCCAGTCTCTAATCCATAATACTTTATAGCTGCTCATAAACCATTCACCAAATTATGTGAATATAATAGCTTTATCATTAACACATTTTTTTTTTTAAATATTATAAAATGAGGATGCACAAGCAATAAGAAATTTGTGTGTGTGCGTATATATATATATATATATATATATATATATATATATATTGGACATACTACCACCTCTTTTAGTAGCTGTCCCACATACCACTTATCAGATCAAAGTGCCATATATTAAAAAAAAATAAAAAATCATGTAACCACACACTATTTAAAACATCCCTTTAGTAAATTTCCAGTCAAAAAACACAAAAATTCTATATAGATCACATTACTGGAAACATCTTGCTGTGAGAGAAACCCAGTATAGAAAACATCTCACTCCCTCCATCAACCTCACCTTCTTCAACAGTAGTAATGGGGTGTTGAAAGTTTTTTTTTTTTTTTTTTTTTTTTAAATATTAAGATACTCATTTGAATTCCAACTGTCCTTAACGCACAAAGTCAAACATGAAGAGAAATTAACACCTAAAAACAAACGCCCTCAAAAATGGCTGAAGAAATGGCCAAAAGTGCTCGAGAGAATGGACAATATTTGCACTCCCTTTCCCACCAAATGAAAAAAAATATAAGAATGTGGGAAAAATTAAAATAAATTAAATTTTCCTTGTCTGTCATTTTCATGTTTAAAAGAAAGGTTGCTATATATATATGTGTGTGTGTGTGTGTGTGTGTGTGTGTGTGTGTGTGAGGTAAAATAACTACTTACAGCTTAGACTGACTCAAGGTCATAACTATGGAGCACTCATTCAAATGTCAAAATAATCTTTTCACATTTGCATAATGTTCTGTTATATTTGTCTTCAGAATTATTCAAATAAGTTAAGATAAAAAAACTGATGCTGATGTGTGGGCAGTATACTGGTTATGAATGTAGAAAATTAATGTCGTCTCCCCACAACTATGGGTTAAATAGCAGGGTAGACTGCTTTCTAGCTTTGGGCAACAGCGAGTCTGAGAGAAGGAAAGCTGAATTCAAAACCATGTAGAATGTGATGGGAAACCACTTTATTTCTTTTACTTTGTTTTCTTTTTTAATCATTTCATCCTCAAGTCAGGTGATAATGCCACTAAGACACAAGAGGTTCTCGAGAGAAAGAGAATGAGAGAATTTTGGTGACGAGAAAGAATAAAATAACAGGACTCAAGAAAACAAAAGATAGCAATTGATGCTGCATATAGATGTGAAGGAAGAAACTGGAAGAGAGTTCTACAGGTGAGAAGTGCAAGAAAAGAAACTATTAGAATAGAATATATGGTTAGATCTAGCTCTTTCAACAGAAAATGGATGAGACCTAAATGCTAATCTAGTACACTTAAATTCATGCAGTTGAGGTACTATCCCTAAGAAAGCATGGCAATTCACAGATTGTTAAAAATAAAAAATATCATTTTACAGTAAAGTGGAAACAAAACAACTAAGATCAGAGAGTCATGACTGCATTTTTGTGTGTGCATAACAGCAAATACCAATGCTACATCATAGATTGCAGCAACAATTGACAATTTTATTTCTATCTTGATTTATTTTATTAGAGACAGTAGTTATAACATTGTTTCTAGGAGGAAGTGAAAGAGAAGACACATCAACCAATTGACCAAAATCTCATTACCATATGTTGGCTTGTTTCATTAAGGAATCTAGGTGCAGTGAAGTATCTTGTCGCTGTCTTGTTCTTGCAACTGTACAAGTACACTTTTTTTTGGAGGGTGGGGGGATATATCAAAAGTTAAAGACAATCTAACACTGAATTCCACACCCACTGGGTTCAAACCCCCCCCCCTTCAGTTCAATTTGTCCTAAAACAATCAGTTAAAAAGGTAACCCAAAAGATTATTTTTCTTTTTAATTAATGCATAAACACTTGTAAGAAAAACCAACAATGAAACCCATGAAATTGATCTCTCTGCAAATATGCCTTAAAGATAAAGCACAGGGTGCAAATGAATGAGGTTAAGGCTGTATAAAAAACAAAAAAAAATCCTATTTCCCAGCATCAAATATGTCCCCAACTCTTGAAAAAAAAAAAAAAAAAAAAAAAAAAAAATTCTTTTTCCTACAGGCAAAAGGTCACATCCTCCAAAATTTTACAAGTCAAAATTGGAAAACCTCCTATTTTGTACAGAATTTCAGGCAAAACTATCCTTTCTGACAAACTTTAGAAAGCTGTTGAACTAAATCAATTCAGGAACATGATACAGAATATTTAAAAATTAAAACAAATTTATGACAAGATTTCTGTTAGCATACAATTGTTTTTGCTGTCTAATCTAATTCTCTTATCTTTCGTTACTTACTTGCTATAATATTTCAGTTGCTATACATGTCAACCTTTCAAAGGTTACAGCAGAATCACCATAAGAAAAGATAATTAATCTGGGGGGGAAAAAAAAGCAATACAAAAAACATTCAAACAAAAATTATGCTATTGATTTGATCAGAAATCATATTAAGGAAAGACACCAGCTTTGGAAATCTTATTCATATCTGACAATATTTATACTGAGTATGAAAAAATACTATTTTTTTCTTTTGCACATGACACTAGTAAAAATAAAGCAGACAAACAAAAATGGAAAGCATCATGGTTGGTTGCACAATGTACTTGAAGCATCCAACTAACAAGGAATACAATATCCAGACATCACTGAAAACCTTGTATGGTACAAGCTGAGGACGAGGTCTGCACATAATGGTGATGAATACAATCAGATTTGATTCCTTTGTGAACATATGCTAAAAGTTATTTATTCTACCCCAATTGGAGAATTTTCTTTCAACTCTTTATCTATTGACTAAAAGGATAACCAACAAATATTACTTAGTAGTAAACAAAATCATCATCTTATATAATAACACCAGGCAATAATTTGCTTCAATATTTACAAAATACATAGAAATCAATAAAACAATTGGACAATTTTCTTCGATTTAAATGATGATGACCTTGTGCCTCAGCCAAGCATCCATCATGATTAGATTACAAATAGAAATCTATTCATATGAACATAATGCCAATGGCAAAATAGCAAGGCCTTTCATTCCCCTCTTCTACAATTTGTTGAATCTTTGAGAAGGGGGGTTGGCACTGGTAATTACATACAAATGACATAAAATACACAACTGAGTAAACAAAAAACAGTTTGTAATATTTCAATACAAATCAATTCATAAACTATTAAATGATTTTAAGACAGTTATTAAAGTGGAAATTAGAAGGAAACAAACAAAAGTGAGAAATATATTCATCCAGTTTGAATCTATGCAACAACTAAAAAATTAGTTTGAATGTAAACTAGGGTTAACACTCAATGCTGCATAGTTATAGCATTGTAGCCTGGCTGTGCTGGCTGAATTTTGGAAAATAAGAAACTGCTATTTACTGAAAATAAATGACTATAAAAGATGCTGATGGCAATTTCTCATAGGCATCAACATTTTGGTTTTGATCAGATATTCTTCGGTACAGACTAAGCTAAACAATACCCTAACACAATAATATATATATATATATATATATATATATATATATATATATATTTATATATAAGAGAGAGAGAGAGAGACAATCAGTAAATAGTCCTTGCAAACACATTTCATCATTCAACTTTATCATGGTAAGTGAGGATAAATAAAAGCGAAATGTTGTGTAGTTACATGAAATCCCCAAATTTTAAGACTCCTGTGTAAGCCTCTTTTTGAATATTAGTAACTTTCTTTTTTTGACTATGTATGTTTTTGTTTTCCATGTTGACAATGTATTAAATTTCTGAGAATATATCACAATATAAATACACACTTAGTATTAAAAAAAAAAAAAAAAAAAAAAAAAAAAAAAAGAAGTTACTAATATCCGAAAAGAGGCTTACACAGGAGTGTCTTAAAATTTTTGAATTTCATGTAACTACACATTTCACTTTTGTTTATCATCACTTGCCTTGATAAAGTCAAATGACGAAATGAGTTAGCTAGGATTAAGTACTATTTTCCGGTTATCTATTTTATTCATTTTGTCTTCTCTACAGATATATTCTGAGAACACAAACACATATATATTTCATAATTAACACTACGGTTATGTATGTATGTTTGAATGTACATTGACAGCAGACAATGTAAGGTTCATAAAGACATAAGTATATCTACAATACCAGTAGTGTTAATTATATATATATATATATATATATATATATATATATATATATATATATATTCTCTCTTTTCATTATTATTAGTTTTCTTAACTTTATACAAAAATAATTGTAAATCTTTAATGGTAAAAACACCTAAATGTGCCTGCAAGTTTCCCATGATTACACTTCAGGACTACCTGAATGAGCCCAAAATGAGGTAACACTGTATTTAAATACACGGCTGAGAAAATTTCATACAAGTTACAGAGTTCGAAAACCCATGTATCAACCAGTAAAACCAAGGAGGCTAAATTTGGTATCATCTGAAAGAGGAATGAATTTATTTTCATATAAAAAATAAACTTGTGATATTGATTTTCAATAGTTTTTTTTAAGATATTAATTTAATTGAACTAATATCACAAAATTCAGTAAATACACAAAAATAAAAAGGGATGCAAGATGTGTCTTCTCAACAGACTTATTCAACCAATATAGTGATGCGATTCTGAGAGTATTAGAAGTCTGACCAGGATCCATTACTGACGGCCACAATCTTAATCTAATATGCAGATGACACAATGTTGATAGCAGACACAGAAAAGAAACTACAATAACTCTTACAGAAGGTGGTGAAGGAAAGCAAGAAGAAAGGACTAAACATCAATTTCAAGAACATAAAACACATAGGTGTTAGCAAAAAGAACAGCCCCACATGCAAATTACAAACTGGAGATACAAAATCAAACAAGAACAAAAATTTAAATATCTGGGAAGTGTTTAAACAGAGGATGGAAAGTGCAACACTGAAATCTGAAGGCACATTGAGATAGCGAAAGATGCCTTCCAAAATCCAAACAAAGTATAAAGAATAAGAAAAACTTCATTAGAAACAAAGGAAAGAGTAATGAATTCTTATGTAAGATCAGTCCCCCACCAATATGGCAGTGAATGCTGGACAATCTCCTCACAGATGAAAAAGAGACTTGAAGCAACAGAAATGTGGTTCTACAAAGGGATGCTGAGAATACCAGGGACCAAACATGTGAGCAACAATGACATTTTAAAGAAAATGGAAACAAAAATTATATTTAACTTCAGGAAGAGAGTTGAAATTTCTAGCACATAATGTGCAGAGAGGAGATGGAAAATTTGATACTCACAAGACATATTGAAGATAAGAGGGACAGAGGAAAATAACACATAACCTACCTAGCAAGTTGGAGTAAAAAGATGGCAGAACAAGGTTTACAACAAAACAATTTATGAACAGCTACAAAAGGTCAGGAAATTGTAGAGAACCATGATCACCAACATCCTAAAGCAACACATCACATGGAAGAAGTGTGTCATAGATCTAAATTTAAAAGCAGCCTTTGGAAGGAAGCTTTTAAGACTTAGCTGCACAGGGCAGTAGACATAAATTTGCACTATATATATATATATATATATATATATATATATATATATATATATAAAAACAAAAAAAAACGGAATCTACTGAAACACATGTATGCACTAAATATAACTTTTAAAGTAATAAGAAATAATATTTGATTATAAATTAATATATAAAAAAAACAATTACAAACTTTCCATTGAATAAGAGAAATGGTATTACAAGAGAAACGGTTACCACATTAAATTTTTTGTCTGTATTTTTTTTATCTGTCCACAAAAAAATTAAGTTGACCATTCAATAAGTTTGAACTTGGATCTTGCTAAGACAAACTGGAATAAACTGACAGTCACTGATTGCTGATAAATGACCTTGTAGCAAAATATATGAAAGTATACATTGATAGAATAGACTCATAAGGTCTTATTAATGAGTTTTACCCTCATCGAATACAAGTAAATTACCAACTCAACATGAATTGTAAATGTTTATATATCAATAACTGACACTAAGACTGTAAATGCCAAAAAAATTTAGTAAGAATATAAATAGGAGAAGAAAAATCATCTCTGCCATATTAAAAAAGTTGTCCCTCCAACTTGATCATTTATTCCTTCACAATTCAATTTCTTTTCAAGGTTTTATTTGTTTCGAGAATCTGCAAAGGGAAACATTTTCTCATGAATAAAATATAATACAAAAGAAAAATCAAAATATAAAGAAGGCTTTCATACTTTTATTTATATACAAAAAGTCTAGACTTTTGGAAGGTGACTGCAACCACTTTTTCTTTTTTTTTTTTTTAATTCACCCTAAGCAAGGCAGTAAATCCACTAAGACACAAAGGGTTACTAGGTTTGAATTAATTAGAAAACAGAAGCATTACTAAGGAATGAGAATAATAGAAGCATAATTAGGAAGATGCTAGATAATGATTGACATAGCATTTAAATTTTTGAAGATCAAAGTTTGCTGGAAAACATGGAGCCAGAAGGGAGTTTAATAAACGAAGTGCAACAGAAGATACTGTTTGCATAGAACTTAGTTACATCTAACCATTTCAACAGTAAATTGATAAGACCTTGTGGCCAGTCTAGTACTGTACTTAAATTCATAAAGTCTAGGTCTAGAATTCACCCATAAAATTACCATAAAATTATTTAGAGAAAAATCAGGTCAGGACCAATAATATTGCTGATTTTTCTTTGGATTTTATCAAGGAGCTCTAAATAAATAACAGGAGCACCAGACCATATATGGGAGAAATATTTTAAGCATGGAGAAAAGGTAGACATAGATATGCATGATAAATTGTGGAGAGAAAAATTGCCTAGCATGATACATTGAACCAACTTTCTTAGTAGATGATGTAGCAATGGATTCAGTATAGTATTCCCACTTCATTCTAGCTGAGAATGTTAAATCAAGAAAGTGCAATGTGTCACTCTCCTGGAGGTTAGCATCAGCCATGCTGATGGGAAGCAGAAAGAGGTCTCTATGATAATTAAGAGCACAGTTTCGTTTTGGAAGTATTAAAATTAACAAACCATTCTTTGTCCCAGTTAACAACAGACCGAAGAGTATAACATAAGAAAAACCTCAACATTTTACAACTTGCTTTTCTACTGTAAGTATAAACAGGTTTCAAAAAGAAAAATAACAAAATGAAATCATAACAAATAACTTTTTATGCTGAATAGTTTTGCCATGATAAGCATTTTATTATCATCATAATATATTTTGAAATACAGTAAATAACTTTAGGATTATTTAAATTCGAATTTACATAAATAAATTATGGATATTCTATATAAGAAGTATAACCAATAAAAATAACTTTCAAGAATCCTGTACATGAAATAGTATAAACCAATATCAAATACTTATGGGTAAAGTTTTTTTTCTCTTGCACTACTCTTTTGTGGAAGTCTCTTCCAGCTTCTTACTTTCCAGACAACTTTGATCTTCAAAATTTTAAATGTAATGTCAATCATTATCTTCTGCCTTCTTAATTACTGTTGTTTTATTGTTTTCTCTTTAATAATGTTTTCTTTTTCCTCATATTCTTTCACTCACTCCTTGTTTGGAGTGAAAGGAGTTTTTAAAAAAACCAAAAAAAAAAAAACTTTCAAATTCCCCAAATATGACATTTTAGAAACATTAATGAATGTGAGGATGTGCAGTTAGAATAATGATGAACAGCTCAAGAATGATCAGTAAACTAAAAACAATTCCAGCTGAGAGTCTAGATTAATACCTTTAAAAAAAAAAAAAAAAATCTCTTTAGAACCCCCACCTACTGTACCTTCAATAACAAAACAGACTAGGTATCCTATACTTGGCTGGCAACCAATCTAGAGGAACTATTCAAAACTGTAGAGAAAGCAAAAAATTTATTCCACTATTTTTTCCAAGAACATTCTAGGCTATGCAGCTTACAAACATTAAAGAAAAGGAAGCTGTGGAAAACTATGTGATGGACATTGCATAAAAAAAACCTGATATGCATAAATATATAAAGATTTATGATGGGTTAAGAGCTATTTGCAATTATATGCAACTTGAATATCTGATAACATATCTTCTATAATTTCCTTGATTGAATTGATGCCAATAGTAAAGAGGGTTGGATTAGAAGGGGGTTATGTTTTGTTTATGGATTTAAGTGATACAAGTAGCTGCTTCAGGCTTTATGTACAATATTATTCAAGAAAATACATAACCTTATAGACATTCATTTTTCCTAACTCCATTTATTTGCAAAAAAACGTTAGGCGCCCATTTCTTCCAACCAATGTTAATTTTTACTGATGTCAATATATCATCTGAACAAAAACTAAATACACTGGATTAATGTATTTTTCTTTTTTTAATATCAACATTAATAATACTGGTTTTCTTTCCAATCAATGCTAACAGTTTTGTTCAACGACTGTTAGAAATGAACTATTTTATGATAATTCTTGCAATCAGATGATTGGATAAAAAGATCTCTTCACAACTTATTTCAAAACTTTTAAAGACCATAAAATTCAATAATGATGGCAACTCAAACTGAAAGACTACTATGATGTCTTTTTTTCCTACATTACATTAATTACAAAATAAAGAACCCATGAGATATAATCGAGTGTATCAAGAGTTTCTGTATTTAAAAAAAAAAAAACAAAAAAAAAAAACAGCACTTACAAACATCATATTGCAATGCTCTACATATTAGATCTTTCTATGATCTTATTTACTGACAGTTCTCAAGCATTGGTGGTCAAATTCTCTCCTACCTTATTATAAAACATCATAATCAACAACAGATAATCAGTCTCTAATTAACTTCATTTTAAAAGGACAAGTCATCACGTTTAAGTAACCAAAAAATACATTGTAAGCAGAGGTAATGAATTAAGGTACCCCTAAAAGTATTGAAAGAATGTAAATGGGATAATGATATACACATTTTTAGATGTGACAAAGTAAAGGACAAAATATGTCAGACAAACATTTTTTCCCACTTTCTCATACAACTATCCCCTAAAGAATGTAAATAAAAAAAAATTAAAAAATACAATCCTTTTCAAATGAATTAGAATATTGTGAGGTCCCTATTCATGCTGAACTTGAGAAAAAATTTTTTTTCAAGACAACTTAAATATCAATTATAGTATAGTTTTCCTATTTACATACAAATTAAACATTTGAATAAAAACAACTGATTTTCAAATAAAAAAAGTTAATATAGTGGCCTAGTAAATAGTGGAATTATAGCTTTAAAGTAAAGGTCTGTATTAAATATATAAAAAAAATACCCATACAACTGAATATTACAGGGACACAAACTGATATCCATACAACTGAATATTATATATATATATATATATATATATATATATAAAAATCTAATTTATAATAGGTTTTGATATATTAATTTCTTGCATCTATTACAGGATTATTTTGAAAGATTCTGATTTGCTTTTCAAACTTGTTTTAACAGCGGCTTAATTTTTTATTAATAAAGTAGAATACCAAATGCACATGCAAAGTGGCACACATATTCATGAAGGCAGACAGCAAGTTTAATCAAGTGATAGGTTGTCGTTAAAGAGGTCAACCAATACACACCTGTCTAAGTAGCAGGAGAAATTACTTCACTACTTTCATTTTTAACTACAGGTCATATTAACCAAAACAAGTTTCATCTCTATAAACTCTTTATTTACAAGTTACAATATGACAAATAAAAAGCACCTTGGTAATCAATTTTGATGAAAATAAATATCTATTGTAAAAACTTAAATTATAATCAAAATTTAAAATGCTCATTGCAAAGAGTTTACTAAAAGTAAGAAGGGTGTGTAGGGATAAAGAAATATAGTTTTAAGGTATGCTATATTTATGGGATAAAGTGCTCACTTCAATGTTCACACACACACACACACACACACATTATATATATATATATATATATATATATACACGAGAGAGATTGTAAATGTTGAAAGCCATCCTATTTCTTTGCTTACAGTAAAATGAATTTTGCTGTCATTTATCCTAAGTTATTGAAATGTTTCTTGTTATATGGTAATACACTTTTGCTATTCTGGATACTATTAGGTTTTGTCATTTTTGGTCATCCATACTTCAGCTTTATCATGAGACACTCATAAATTTAAATAGACTTTCATTACATGTGGTTGAAGAAAATTGACATAATACCCACTTGACTTCTGAATTGCATTAACTAGTAACAAAAATGTGCTATAAATTTTTTTTCACTAAATTTTAAATAAAAAGTAATATTTTTTTAAACCCAGTTAAACAAAATTCTATATTTTTATAACTATTTTTAATTAGAGTAAATTTTTTTCTTTTTGTAGACATCAATCATGGCATAATTGAAGACAATTTTATTTGACAATTTACATTAACAAGTTGGCTTCCACCAGAGAATCATTTTTCAATTTCTTTTCTATCAAGATTATTGGGAGTGCGATGCCAGGATTGATTGCTTATGAGATTATGGGACACCAGTACTACATATTTGTCAAAAAAGTTTAAATATTTTCGATTTTTTTGTCTTATTTTGTTTTCCTATTGTAATTTCTACTGTTGTTTTTTTGTTGGTCCCCCTTTTTGTTTATATACACAGACCTGTACGATGCATTCATGTGGGACTCTGGGTTGTAAACAAACTCAGGTACCAAAAGACACACTATTGGGTCATGGGTAATAAATACTACGATGTCCTTGCCTCATATGAAACAATGAGGAAACAGAGTCGCTTGTACTAAAATTAAGATATAGTGTTGGATCCTTGGGCAAAGTAAACGAGGCATGGGAGCCAACATGTTATATTTTTTTTGCATAGTCAAATTAATAAATTAGTAGCAAATCACATGTACCAGCATGTGTTAATCACTCTATAATAAGTGACAATATACCAAAATTAATTTTTCAGTCATAGAAAAAATATTTTCTCAAAAATAAAATGAATGAATGAATAAATGAATGAATGAATAAATAAATGAATGAATGAATAAATAAATAAATAAATGAATAAATAAATGAATGAATAAATGAATGAATGAATAAATGAATGAATGAATGAATAAATGAATGAATGAATAAATGAATGAATAAATAAATGAATGAATAAATAAATGAATGAATAAATGAATAAATAAATAAATAAATAAATAAATGAATAAATAAATAAATAAATAAATGAATGAATAAATGAATAAATAAATAAATAAATAAATGAATGAATAAATAAATAAATGAATAAATGAATAAATAAATAAATAAATAAATAAATGAATAAATAAATAAATAAATAAATAAAATGAAAGAATGAATGAATGAATGAATAAATGAATGAATAAATGATTGAATAAATAAATGAATGAATGAATGAATAATCAACTTTTTCCTCTCCATTTCTAAATTGGATGCTTACATTTATAGTTTTCTGTAGTAGGAATGGCCAAGATGTGCAGCCTGCTTTATGATATGTACAAATTTGAAAGATAAAAATAGAAGTTGATCTTTATAGTGCCAAAAGGATTCCACAACGGAGAAATGCAAAAACCAAACAAAACATCTATGACAAAGAAAGTTTAACAATAAAAATGAAGCTCCAAGCAATATAAATGCCACATTCTTTGTTTTCAGATAGAAAAGCAAAACTTGAACAATAGAGCAAGAACAAAATGTTAAGAGAAAAAAAAAATTAATGATTGCATTTTATCTACATCAGCTGAATTATTTCCAGACAAACACTGAACCAGTATAATTGTCAGAAAACAGGTGATTTGCAAAAAGGAAGAGTCATATTACTATAAACAAGTGGAAAAATAACAGTTATGTCACCATTTACTGTTGATAGTCTGATTCTCAACCACTGTGCCACACAATACTCTCAAGTGTGCTGCGAAATATTCTCACCTCATACATACATGTGTGGAAGTCGTAATGTTACAGCATTAGTATTTGAATAAATGAATAAGTATTAAACTTATTTCAAATAATTCTTTTCGCTAGTCATCAATTATATTAATTACTTTGTTTTAATATTCATTTTTTAAAAAGTATTATTTTTTTTAATTTCATAAGATTTAAATGTATACCCTTTAAAAAGTTTGCTAAGGGTGCCATGATATTTTAATTTTCTCCAAGGTGTGCCATTGCTTAAAACTGGTCTAAAAAAATTTGTGATATACTTTGTTATTTGTACCAGCATGCTCATCTTGGTTGTTACAATGTTTCAGTTATTGTGTTGCTATCCAGTCTTTAGGTGTGTTTTTGTAAATACTGTGATTATGACGAGCAACCCAAACATGCTGTTCTAGATAGCAAAGTATTTAACAACGATAATTCATACATTTCAGAAATTATTAAAAACTTTTAAAGAACCTCATTAGAATTAAACAAAATCCTATCAAAGTCTGCAAGAGTTCAGCACACACCAACTAGCAAAATGGCTGATGACTAAAGTCAGTCAGTCTCCTACTTAACTTCTAACAACCTTCTACCTGGCTTGCAATTTTATTGAAAGAAAATGAGGTAAGTGACCTTGATAACAGCCAAGCTGTGTGTGATCACCCTACAAGGATAATGGCCTCGTTCAGCAGAAAATTTTTAGTTGGTATGGGAATTGTTAACAGAGTAATATGAGTATCGAGAAATTTAATTATCAAATCTCTGTAAGCAAATGAAGGAATTTGGCCAGCTGTCCAGACGTTGAGATTGGATGGAGGTCTAATTCTTACCACAGACAATTTCTGTATCCCTTTAACAAGTTCAAATCTAATTAAGATTTGACTGGAAACAAGAAAGACATTTATCATAAATTAAGATTTTTTTTTTTAAATCTCTAAATTGAAAGAAAGATCTTTTAAGAAATGGTGTTTATACAAATTGCTTACAACAAAACCTATTCATTTGAATTTGCTTATTAGAAAACATTTACTTTAAAACAGATTTGTTTCTAATCAATTTTGCTTTTTATATGATGGTTTTATCTAAAATATAAAATTTATAAATTACTCAATTAGATGGTGTATATGTACAATAACATAAGGTAACAATAAATTCATTATCTCTTATTTTAGTAAACTTGTTGGTACTGTGATTGAATCAGTAGTTCAAGGAATAACATACAAGGAAAGTATCACTATATCTGATAGCATTCATGATTCCATAGCCCCATACAAGAGGAAAAAAAGCTCAGAAAAGCTAACCAGAAGTAGTAGATGACCAGTAATTGTACTGATTCTATAATACGGTTATATTACATATAAATAGAATAGGGATCTTTCATGTTATTAAATATAGTATATTATCAGACTTAAATGACAATCTATATAATAACTTTGGTGGCAAGATCTGGGGTTTATGATAAGATGATGTTTAACAACTATACAAAATGCAAAAACAATCTGTAAGAATAATTTTAAAACAAAAGAAACAACCTCTGTTTGTCATAATTTTGGGGTCGATGAATGTTACATGCAATGAATAGTCTTATTTGTCCCTAAGACACTAAAAGGGTACCTTTAGTGTCTTAGGGACAAATAAGACTATTTCAGCAGAAGATGGCTGTAGAATCAATCAAACTAATCATGAGAACAATATTAAAATGTGTGTGTATGTGAGAAAATACATGAATATTTCAAAGATTTTACATGATTTTTTTAATCTTTTTTTCAGGCTAGCAGAACTTGATGAGCATTTCATTAGTTAGCTAATTATATATATATAGATATATATATAGATATATATATATATATATATATATATATATATATATATATTATATATAGGTACCTCCACGAAATCGCTAAAAAAAAAAGAGCATAGTCTGATGAAAAAGACGCCAAACTTTATGAAAACAAAATGTTATTGTCTAAATGCTTATGTTTTTATGAAAAGAAAAGACCAAAGTTTTTTTTAATTATTTTTTAAAATTTTCGCTTCTTTTTAGAACATTCTAAATTTTGATTAAAAAAAAACCCTTGTTTCTCTTTGTACCAACATGGGCTAGTAAATAACATGGTATTACGCACATTAATTTGGAAAATCTTGCAAAAATAAAAATAATTGTCAGATGTTAATGAAACTTTCAGAAACTATTCACAGAATATCGAAATTATTATAAACATGTTTTTTTTTTTTTTATTAAAGTCATGGCAGAAATATTTTTTTTATATATTTATTAACACCTCCATAACTAATTTTATGAAAAACTCTATAAATTCAAGCGCACCAACCTTAGTGATTACAATAGTTAAAAGCACAAGGCTTTGAAGAATGCAAATCATGTTTTTTGTTTTTTTTTTTAATTGGAGCCAACGAACCTGAAAATCAGCTCTGAATTGTAACATACAAAACTCAATAAAACAAATATATTATTTAATTTCAAATGCTTTTATTTGTTTTTAGTTGTTTTTATGAATATGGACAATATTTTCTGAAAGCAAAAAATTTTTTCAATGAAAATTGAATTTTTTAAGACAATCATTTGTTATTTCTTTAATTATAATAGATTTTTACATTAAGTTTTTAAAAATATTATAACATTAGTTAAAAGCAACATCAACCTTTCAAAGTGTCCAGATGAGATCGTCATTGTCTAGCACTTTGAAAATTGTATCGTTTGGACCAATCAGAAGAGCCATGGTAATTAAAAAATGTAATTTTTGTGCTTATAATCGGGCAGTAATTATAAAGTATGGAAGACCAACCAGAATACAATTTAGTTGCATTATTTGAGTTCAGCATTGTTCTCTGCTGTTAAGGCCTTTACTTTTGCGAAACACGTATGGAGAAGTTAATTTGATTTTTCAATTTCAACTGAGAAGGGTACCTATAAGTATCAGTATCATCTTATGAAATTTAACTACTGCTAAACTTTAATTTATATGATCTTATTTTTATATTATTCTCAGTTATTACATTTTTTTGGTGCAGAAGCTAAGTTAAGCTTGGTTCAAAATATTTTAAATAAACATTATAATTTCTGATTTTATTAAAATCAGTTTTGAAAAAATGATAATTGATTTTTAAAAGAATATCAAAGTCAAATTTTCATCTTTTTTATCAAATGATTGAAAATGATTATCTGTCCTTTTTTTTTTTAACAAAAAAAAAAAAAAAAAAAAAAAAAAAAAAAAAAAGATTTTTAACGAAAATTTCGGACGTGCTAGGAACGATTAAAAAAATGTAAAAATACTTTGATCTTTCCTCTTTAATAATAATAATAATATGAACATTAGACGATAAAAACTTGTTTTTGTCAAGTTCGGCGCCTTTTTCATCATGCTATCTCTGTTTGTTTACATTTTCGTGGAGGTACCTATATATATATATAATTAGACACAAAAAAATGCATTTCAGAGGCAAAGACACAGATTATTTTCATTTCTTTTTAAGGAGTAATCAGTTTTGAACAGATATATTGATAAATGTGTGTGTGTGTAAATTTTGTATTACACAAGGTAGAAAGCCTGAGCAAAGATTGTGGGTGCTCCCAACTCACTATAGCTCAAGTGAGAAGGAAAACTCACGCTAATAAAAAAAAAAGAAAAAAAAAAAAAGTCTATGCTTACAATGTTTGGATGTTGTAGTAAAATGTACATCAAATCTGTCATTCTCAAAGTGACCTATAAAATGGGGAACACTATGCACCTTACAGATGTTATTTTGATGGAGATAGTGTGATTTGTGCAGCACAAGCAACTGATCACCATAAATTATTAGTGCAGGCTGTTTAGTAAACCAGTTCACCTCAGAATAATCTTGGGTACTTTTTCTTAAATTCAAAAATCTTACCAAACCTTCATTTGTCATTATTAACAAAGGAAACTACCATACACACAAACATATATATATATATCCCAAGTCTTTCATGTGAAAATTTCGAAATCTTTTGTGTGCCAATATTTCATCTGAAATTTTCCTTTTTGCCATAGAAGTGCTAACACAGTAGAGTTTATTACTAATTAAAGTTCTAACTATTCATTTAAGTAGAACCACTAATCTTATAAACAAACATACTAAACACTAATAGATTATCCAGGACAAATGATACAAAATAAACAAAATTAAAAAAAAAGGTCAATATATAAATAACATGGTTATGTCAATATTACATTTTTTTTCTATAAACCAGATGAAAAGAGTTTTTTTTTTTTTAAATTTTGCAATCAGCTCAAGAAACAAATAAGCAAGAAAAAAAAAAAAAAAAAAAAAAAAAAACTTATCTACAAAGCAATAGATATATATATATATATATATATATATATATATATATATATATATATATAAATGGTAATGGAAATATTAGCAGTTTCCATATAAGATTACCTGTGACATTCATTGACTGAGCAGCCAGTAATGTTTGCGGTTGAAATTTATAAAATCTCTCTCTTTAGACAATTTTTCAGGAAAATAGATTTCTTAAGTCCAGTAGCTGTTATCACTCTTGCCAGTATTGATTTGGGGGGGAGGGGATTTCCTTCCTAATCTTTATTTGTAGTGTGGAATGTTAACATCTTGATTACATCATTATTTTCTCGTCACATTACATGTGATATCCATTTTAGCTATTGCTGTTGTTAAATATCCTCAAATTATATGGTTTCTTCTGATGCAGTTGTTTGTGATTCTCTAATGCTAGTCTACAAGGTTCAACGATGCATGTTCTTTGTCAAGACCGACAGGCTTCACTCAAAGCCATTTTTAACCATTGATCTTAGAAAACAGTTGTATACAGTTGATGGTTTAGATATTTCTGAATGAGTTTGAACTCATCTTTAAAGTCCTAATTATCAGAATTTGTTTTGCTGTTCTTGCAAGTGAATAAAACTTGATGAGTTTATTTAAAACTCATCATCCTACTGATGATACCACAGGTTACACAAATCATTCTATCACAAAGTCACTTTAGAAATCTATAGAAGCAATTCTAAGGTTTCAGTTAAAACTACAGCATTTCTAAAACTAAATAGCAAGATTGGAAAAGAAACACAAAAGATAAATTTTGATTAATTTTTCAGCAGCTGTAATTTGATTCTTATAAGAGTAAAGGACTTGCAAGTATGGCTTAAGCATGGAGGAAGTCATTTGAGGTCTCAAAATTCTATATTAGTGCATGTTCAAGTACTTGATTAAAAGATAAATACCCAGGCAAATACTTGTAAAATTAATAATATTTCTGTAATATTGGTATCAACAAAGATTAAGGAACATTATATAAAACTGAAGAGACCAAAACATGTATTCATCAGATGAAATTCGGTCTCCAATGAATGACAAACGCAAGAAATAAAGATAAGAAATTAAATGTATTTATGCAATAATACAATGGGTATATTGTTAGTAAATCCAGGAACGCAGTTAGTCGTAATATATACACACACATATATATATTACACACACACACAGAGTCTCTAAGTAGGACTTCCTTAGAGTCTACATGCTTGTAACTGACTTCTACAAGCGGTTACCTCACAGTATTACTCTACCTCCAACTCAATCAAATCTCTACTCACTCTCTCCCTATATTCTGACGGACTCTGGATATTTAACGACAGCAGTCCAAGTAACACCCTGGTCGAGTCCACTTATATAAAAAAGGGGTGGACCCCATTATACCCCCATCCTTAGATTCCTTTTTTTTTTGGGGGGGGGGGAGTTAGTATTTTTGTCCATCGTTTACTGAAAAATTGCAGGTGCAACTTTTACTCCGAATGGTACTGTTGAATTTGTACAACCCTTTGTGCGTATTAATGCAAAGGATTTTCGTACTCTCTTGTATTGGAATTTGTAAATAAGCCTCACTAAGGTCTATTTTTGAAAATATCTTACTGCCGTTGAGCTTTTCAAATATTTCTTCTGGGCTCAGTAGTGGGTAATGGTGGTCTTTTATCGCCTTGTTGAGTCCCATCGAAAAATCTGCATACGCGGATTTCTCCTGATTTTTTTTTTTTTTTTTTTACATAAACCACCAGCGCTGCCCACTCGCTAAACTGTTTTTGATAGAATCCCAGTTTGTTCAAGTCTCTCCAATTCTTTGTCTATTTTTTCTATAGTAGCAAACGGTACATTTCGCTTCTTTTTAAAAATTGGTTGGATGTTTTCTTTTAAATCTATTTTGGCCTTAAATTTGTTGCATCGTCCCAACCTGCTTGAAAATACTTCAGGAAATTGATTATATAATTCTTCCTTCAATTTTATAGTATCTGATGGTTAAACCTCTAACTTTTTGCAAAAAGAGTTGATAGGTAGGTCCCAAACGTTGAACTTCTGCATCCAGTCGATACCTACTAGATTTTCAGTATCTTTCATGACGTATATCTTAAGTTTTTTTTGTTTTGCTGTGAAATTTAACATTCACGATTATTTCTCCCTCAAATTTTATTCGTTTGCCTGTAACCAACTTGGCAATTTTTTGTGTGTGTAACATGGTAGGTCTGTTGAGTTTTTTCCATGTCTGTAAGTTGATTATCGTGAAGTCAGAACCCGAATCCAGTTGTAATTTAACCTTTTTATTTAAAATTTCCAGTTCCACATATTTCCTTCCATTGGTGTTGTCATCGTTATTCATCCTTGTAGCTCTTATATTATTAGTATCTTTTCTATTTCTACATTGTGATGCCTTGTGGCCCTTTTTTTCCACATTCAATCCTTGTTCCAATGTAGTCCTCCACATCAATAACATGCCGATGGAGGGGGCTTATATTTGTTCCAATATTCATCATAATTTGTCCTGTATGTTGTACTTTTCCTCTTATTATAAAATTTTCTTTTTCTTTCCGGGGAGGGTGAGAATCTTTTTTCATTGTCGTAAAATTTTAGTTTTCTTTCCAGGGAGGGTGAAGAACGTAGACTTTTGTTTAACTTACGTATATGAGAAACAGCTGATTCTTCAATGTCCTTTGCGTCTTTCTTTATACTTAAACATCTCTGGCAATCTTCCGATAATTTCTGTAATGTTAGACCCAGTTCATTTTGTAATTTTGCAAGCATTCTTCTGTGCATTTCCCTATCTTTTGTAGAAACTAACCCTTGAACAAAGATGAGACATTTAAAATTGTCCGGGGCTTAATTCCGCTAGTTTAAAGTCGTCACAATGTTTATTTACGATTGTGGCAAATGTGGAATAATCCTCATTATCACCCTTTACCAGGTTAAGGCATTTCCACCTCCTGTGGGAGAGTAATGTTTTTGGGCTGAAGAGTTCTTTAAGAGATGTCACTGCTTCGTCAAATGTTAATTTGTTCGTCTTTTTTGGCAAGATATAATCCACGAACATTGCATATTCTTCAGTTCCTAATTTTCTAAGCAACAGACAGACTGTCAAAATTGGACAGAAGCAAAAAGGCTATGTCAAAGATGTCTTCATATCTTCTGAAGTGATCTCAAATTTTTGTCCTCATCTAGAGAATATTTGAAAATATCTATGGTATTCCACACTGCGTCTTGCAAAAATGTTGCTTCTTTTTCAATATCTAATTGCTGGTTGCCCGCTACTTTCAATATTAGTTCCTGGAGCTCTGTCTTTCTTGATTTTCCTTTTGCGTTTGTAATAATTGCTTTTGCCATTTTTCTTCCATTCGTTCTTGTAGCTGTAATTGTTGATCATTTTGGTATTTTATCAGTTCTACCAAAATATTTTTTAAATCTTCCATGATAACTCAATTTTACATATTTTTTACTCCTCGTAACTCTTTGTCACTAATTTGTTGTGGATGAAGGACGGATTTTTCTATTTCTTCTTGTGTGAGTTCGAATCGCTTGGCGTGAATGTTTTTTTTTTTCTTTCCCGTGTGTCTGCCAATTTGCTTGTTGGATGACGAGGGAAGATTTTTCTTTTGTTGATCTTTTCTTTTCCGCATGGGTTTGAATCTTCATCGCCAGTTTGTTGTGGATTCCGAGATGAAATTCGGTCTCCAATGAATGACAAACGCAAGAAATAAAGATAAGAAATTAAATGTATTTACACAATAATACAAAGGGTAATTCGGTTAGTAAATCCAGGAACGCGGTTAGTCGTAATAATAAAATATATATATATATATATATATATATATATATACACACACACACAGTCTCGAAGTAGGACTTCCTTAGAGTCTACGTGCTTGTAACTGACTTCTACAAGTGGTTACCTCACACTATTACTCTACCTCCAACTCAATCACAATCTCTCCCTATATTCTGACTAACTCTGGGTATTTAATGGCAGCAGTCCAAGTAACACACTGGTCGAGTCCACTTATATGAAAAAGGGGTGAACCCCATAACAATCATAAAGTTAGCTAATGTTGCAGCTCAGTGACTCCACTTTACAAATCCCAAAAATGAGTAGCAGATGCCAAATCTATTTTAGCACTGCAATCATATAGATATGCAGTGGAATTACAGATTTAATATAAGCTATCAGTAAATTAAATTAAGCATTAAAAATTAATATTTAAAATGTATACTTTTAGCAATCTCACTGAAAGAAAATAACTTATCAGTTAACTAGAAATTAATTAAAAAAGAACCTCTAAAATTCAAGGAGATAAGTCCAAAGAAAATTGAAGAGGTCCATATGAACAATTGAAGGAGTTTACCTATCTTAACATTAGCTATTGAACAAGACACTTGAAAACTTGAGCTCCACCAAGAAGGCATAAGCAATTCAAAAGGCCAATGATCATCAAACCTCTTTACAAATCTTGGCTATATTAACTGTAATTGCTACAATAAGAAAGTATTCTATTTTATAAACTTCTCAATGTCCAAAATTCAATTCCAGCAGCTTCAAATATGCACGGCAACTTTCAACATTAAATGCATCTATTACATTTCAATTGAGATTGCATCTTCAATTTCTATCATCAATACAGGATGAAAAAGAGAAGATTTTGAATTCCATATAAATAGGATAATTCTCTTTCCTTAGAAAGAATTGCAGATTTTGGTCACTAGCCAAACAAGTTATAATGAACAATAAACCCAAACATATTCTTGCCAATGGCCTCATTAGTAGTAAGCTCAGCAAAGTAAGCTCTCAATTTCTTTTTTTTATCTCAAAATACTTTCATTCTTTTACAACCTCCAGTAACACATCTGAAATAGGTTATGTTGTAGCTTCAGGCAGTTACAACTGAATAAGCAACAACTATAAAGATCTAAGCTTGATAAAAACTGATTCAAATCAAGATAATGACTTGAATGACCCCACACACTGATTCAAGATACTGAGACCGGTTTTAGAGAACAGACAATTTACAATACCAGAGTAGAAAGAAAACCAAAGTACTGAATAAGATAGGATAAGCTAGACTACAATACTGCTGTCCATTTCATATACAATATTGCATATAATGTGCAGCATGAAATTTTGAAAAATGTAACATAAAAGCTTTTTCATAGAGTATTTTTTGTTTTTTTTTTTATTTAAAAAAATTTTGATAACATAAGCTCTTGTGGGGAGGGGGAGTATAAATTGCATTTTATAAATTGAGGTGTGTTAAAGACTTATAATATCAGAAACTAATCATGACCCCTACCCAATTTATTATGGGATAAGAAAACATTTTGTATTATTACAATATAAATTGTAAATAAGTTGCAGAATAAAAATATCTTTAAATAATTTTAAAAAAAAAAAAAAAAGAAAAAAGAGGAAAAGTCATTTAATCACAAGATAATTATTTAAGAAAAAAGTTAAATTTAAGTTTTGCTTAAAATAAATAAATATTATTGCAATTGCCGAGTATAGGCTTTAAACTAACAAGAAATTAATTTTTTCAATGAGGCATTTTAAAAGTGTGACAAAACTATCATAATACGGTCGCATCTGATCAGATGCTCCAGAATCAAAAGAAGAACTGCAATGTAATCAGTCCTGACTTGGCATCTCTCCTTCAGTCAGATTTCTGTCATAATGTAACTTCCCTGTGCCTTGTCTATAAATACTTTCATGATAATTGTTTTGATGAGCTTTCTTCTTTGGCACCTTGAATTCAAATTTAAACATAATACTAGACTGGCAGCTTGGTCTTATCATTTTACTACTGAAATTGCCGTGTGTAAGTTCTATGCTAATAGTTTATTTTCTCACACTTCTCACTTGTGGAACTCTTTCAGCCTCAGTCAACTGTGCTCTTCAAAAATTTAAATGCAACATCAATAATTATTTTCCATCTTGAATCCTGTACTTTCCCCTCAATAACATTTTCTCAGTTGCTTTCACTATCAGTAAACCATTGTATCTGAGTCACATTTTCACCTTGCAATGGGTGAAATGATTTAAAAAAAAAAAAAAAAAAAAAAAAAAAAAAAGACAAAACAGAGACAGATCAAAAATCACTGAGATTTTATATGGGATTAACTAAATTGAAAAAAATAGAAAGTTGTACTTTTTTTTTTACCATTCTTTCTCCCAATCCATAAAGCATTAGGGAAAAAATGCATTAAATATCGAAATCAATGCAGATAAGCTGATTTTTATTTTCAAAATAATTATCTAATATAGGGAGAAATAAAATCCTTAAGATTCCACCTTACACTTTTTTTCAATATGTTGCCTAAGATGGCTGCCAAATCCTTAAACCCTTGTGAAACCTGGCTTAGGATAAATAATGAGTAATGAACATTTCTGAGGATTTGTTGGTCATTTTGGATAACATACTGAAACTGAAAAAGCATAGTACATCATCTTGGGATCTTTTCATGGTATTTCTCATATTAGGTAAAAAAATCATTTGAATTTCTTTAGAGGCTAAATGCTAATGCTTTTGCACTATGCAAAGTACTATCTAAAAATTTAAGGAATTTAATTTGACTGTGAAAAAGAGGCAAGCCCTCACACCTAGTTTCCCCTTTAAAGTAATTTCCTTGCTTGCTCCTTGAACACTGCAAACAAAAGTATCTGCAAATGCTCGCATGACAATTTACATTGCCAGTAAGAAAGGACAAGAAGTGAAGTTCATGGAACTATACAGGAAAGTTAATAGTCTTTTTTTTTAACAGTAAGGCTCACCAAGTACAAGGCCTGGGGACCACTCAAAGTAGAGGGTTACATTAGGAGGCAGTTTATATGGATAAGAGGGGAAGATAACAGTTAACCCCATACTTGAATGTGTTAAGATTGTAGTGATCAGAGAAACATCCTCTTAGGAGTCAGTTCTACAAAGCAGTGATTTGCAGGAAGAAGCTGTGAGTGGAATTTACTTCTCACCAATTGAATACGGATGGAATGTAGGTAGTTTGCTACAATGTGAGTGGCATGGCAGGTCCTTGCCATGTAGGTTAGATCTGGTGGAAACAAATGTAGTTCACCTAAGCACTTTCTATGAAAGGAGTGATAGAGCAGTGAGATGCTTGCCACATCCCACCTGTGAGAGAGAGATTGGAGGATGAAAAAATAATTTGTCACCCACAAGTTGGAGACACTTTTGGCTTGAAGAGGTCAAGATTGTAGTGGTTAAGAAAACATTAGGTCTGTTCTGCAAAACAGCAGTTCTTGGAAAGAAGCTGTCTAAATGTAACTTGCTATAAGAATACAAAAGGAATGGGGATGATTCACTCTTGTGTATATGACATGCTGGGCTCCACTTGTAATGGGTGGTGGGACTAAGCGAGAGAGGCACACAAGGTTTCATCTGTTGAAAAAGGTGTTGTAGGGTGGAAAAATAATTCATCACCCACAAGGTCAAGTAGACACTTTTCAACTATCAAGCAAGTGAGGACTTTGTTGCTCCAGCCCAAATATGGCAGCAATACTCCATTTTTGGTCCAATCTGGTTCTTGTAAAGATGGAGTATAGCAGCGGGTATCTGATATATGCTGGAGCAGTACAATGAACCTTTTTTCAGCATCTTTAGCAATAGATCAAATATAGGAGTGTCACTTGAGGTCCGGGGAGAGCTTGAATCCTAATAGATGTTCAAGACAAAGAGTCTCCTTCAGAGAACACCCATCCATAATGACGGGTGAAAGTTTTGGGTCTTCTTGGTGGTGGTAGAATGTTACTAGTTTGGTTTGGGATGTATTGAATTTTACAAGCTAGTCATTTTCCCCATTGATCCACTTTGACTAGAACAGAGGAAATATGAGCTGCTAGGTTCTGGTCTTCCAGATTGTTGGAGGTGCACCTGTAAATTATTGTATCATCCATATAGATACTTACTAAGAGTCAGAGTATGCTCTAAGGCAGATCATTAATGCCAGCATTGATCTTATGGGCTTCAGATGACTAACTTTCTTAACAGGTAGTTAATGAAAGTTAACTACCTGTTAGGAAGGATTTTATAATTGAGAGGGCCCTTCCAGAAATTCCATAACTGGGGAGTTTATGTAAATAAATATGAACAGGTGCCAAATATAAAAAACTATTTATGCACATGAATATGACTTTATAAAAGAAGTCCTTAAATTTTCGGTGCCTTTAGAGAGTAGACATAGTTAACTTGTGTAACAACTACTCACACTTATGACAAATAACTGGGGTTCACCAATGGAATGTATAAACAGGCATTCAATTAATGCATTTTTGATTAGTGTGCTAAAATTTTTATATACCAAAATTCAATTAGTGCATACATAATACTCAATTAGTGCGGTAAAACATTCTTCAGTTTAATCATAATAATTGAAAATTGATTTTTTATTGTTACCAAAGTACTCACCTTATCCATAATATTGTGAAAGAACATACAAACACACATACTGTCTCTTCAAATTATATTTCTATCTTTATTGTTTTTCATAAAAAACATAACCAATCAATTGTTATAATTTACAAGATGTACAAGTTGTTATTTAAGAATAAAAATACAAGTCACAAAATAATTCAATAAGTTATAGATCAAAGTCAGATGCTGAACAAGTGAGGCTCATTAACAGAAATCTTAACAGATGTCAAATGGATTTCATTCAAGAAGAAAAAAATTTTCCTTCAACATTTTTTTTTATAAATAACAAATAAGATTGTATCATTCCATTTGTTTTTTAATTTTTATATGCTATATTTGAAGCTATTCACAAATGGATTTTTTCTATCATTTTATCCCAACCAAGGCAATAAAACCAAGTCACTTAAATTAAAAATGCATTTATATCACTTGTTTTTACAATTAGGTAAACTTCATTTAATACTAAGTTTGGTTGGCTCCAAATTTAACACACACACACACACACGAGTATAAATGAAATTAGTAAGTGTTCAGTTTATTGAAACAGTTGCTTGTTGCAAACTACCAACAGGAAGTTTGAAGAAATTAAATCCTTTATTTAATCATGAATGTTAAGGAAATGTTTAACAATTTAAAACATTTCATTTAATTAAAGCTTCAGAGAATATAACATATGGCAAAAAAAGAAAAAATTTCCCACATTTTTATTTTTGTGCTGTTTTATTTTCATTGGTTAATCATGTTTCATGTGCATTCGACTTGTTAAACATTAGTATAATGTGTGGTGTTCCAAATTCAAGGGGAGACAATGTATCCATTTGAATCAATATTTTTAATCATTGAAATGAAAGTGCTATATTAAACAATGCCATATATGTGTACCCCCCCCCACATACACAATTTAACATACAACCACATTAGACACAACCTAAACCACACACTACTACTTTTCAAAATAAATGTCAACATGCCCAATAAGGCAAATAGCTACATTATAAAGAGGTCTTAAATGTTCTAACAAATACTTAACTGAGCTTCTTCAAAATACAAACACTATATAATCAGCTATTTAAAAAAAAAAAAAAAAAAAAAAAATTTTTTTTAAATCTATCATTAATCGAACAATAAAAAGGAAAAAAACTACATATTTCAATGCCATAAAGTAGTCAAAGAATGTTGCAAAATGAATAGAAATTCTTTTTATCAAATCAATCTGGTTAGTTCACTGTAAATTAGAAGGAAAATCAATTGGAAAACCAAATAAATTAAGTCTTTCGTAAAAGATAAAAACCCATTTAAAGAAAACACAAAATATCCAAGAAATGCAGTTTTAAAGAGGTTAAGAGTAATTAAACAAAAATATGATCATATCAAGTGAGTAACATGATCAACTACATCCAGCAGCAAGGCCTCTAACAGTGAGAATTGGAGGTTTTGAGAAGCATGGAACCACATTTTAATTGGTGTTTCCAGGTCCATCCTGACCTAGGGTGGTAACACCTGTTAGGGTCCCAGCTATGGACAAATAGTGAACCCCCCAAACAAAAGCAAAACACAATGAAAGTATAAACATACATTTCTATAGTAAAAATACCAACAATACATTTTTTTTTATAACCTGATGCTTGGGCACTGAGATAGGGCTGGCTGTACACTCCATCAGAATGCAAGCGGACAATCACTTTCTGCCATGTTGTGAGTATAATTTTGTTCTACCAGAGACGCATATCTCTCTCTCTCTCTCTCTCTCTCTATATATATATATATATATATATATATATATATATATATATATATTCTAACGTATTCGTGTACTTATTTATGTCTTTATTTTATTTATTTATCTATTTTTCTTTGTTCTGTCTCCCCCCACTCTGTGCGACTAATTTAACATTGATTCTTGGTCTAACCATTCTAACCTAACTTATAACACTATATGTTTGTGTAGTTGGAAATCCCCCCCACCTCGAAAGAAGGGAAAAAATGTCTTCACAAGGCATTAGTATGTTTTCAGTATTCTTGTGGTCCAGTGGCCTTGTCTTTTGCTAGATAAAATGTACTAACTTTGAACACTCACTGGTGACCATCAGAATGCATGCAGATTACCAATATCACCTGCTGCTACAAGTGAGCTAGCATCTATGCCATATCCACAAAAAGGTGGATAATCATATTTTTTCATTTCTTTCTTTAGAATAGCACAATGGAACTTATACTAAGTTAAAACTTAGTGTCGTGTAAAGATAAAATACCAATAAATTCCATCCTATCTCCCTAAACATACAACTAGTGTCAGCCTGGGCACTATGTCAACTACTTCCCTGCCCTTATCCCTCTGTTTGTTTTTTGTCATTGTTGTATGTGTTATATGTAATAGGAGTAGGTAGACCCTCCTACCGCCCGGTCAACACTCCTCCCCCTTCTCCTGGACATGAGTAGAGGCTCACACCATGTTTCTTGTCTAAGAAGGGGTTCCCGGAACTCTCTCTTTCTGGCCTCTGTACTAGTGCTGATGTGTTTCTCCCGTGATGTGTGTAGTCTGTGGCATTGCCTCTTCATTTTGAGGGTACATGGTTGACAGTTCACTGGTTGCTGTTTCCGACTGGTAGTTAGGAGCCCTAACTCTTGCGTAGCATCTTGAGCGGCCGCTCTGATCAACAGTTGTATAATACCGGGGTGTTTGTAGTGCCATGATGCGCATGGAAAGGTGTCCCTGCAGTCACCTCCGGTGGGCAACCCTGAGGACACATTATGATGGAGGCTGTGCCAACTCCTCTATGCTCATGTCACGGTCGAAAACCATCTGCTTCTCTTACTTCAGGCCTTCACATCTTCCAACAATTACTCCACATGAAGACTCAAAAGAACCAAAAAAGTAAACCTAAACCAGCCGCTCAAAAATCACCTAAACCCCTCAACATTTCATTCTCCAACATCCATGGCATTAGAACAAATTTCTGCAGTATGGAATCTTTCCTCACTGCAAACTGCCCAGATATACTAGATCTGTGCGAGACAAACCTTGTCTCGTCTATTCCCTCCTCTGATCTCTCGATCACCAGCTACCTTCCTCTCCTCAGAAAAGACTAACCCACATGCACAGCCTTGGTGTCTATGTCAAGGACCATCTCCCTCTGACCAGAGAGTTGTCTCTCGAATCACCAGACCATTCGTACATGTGTCTCCGACTATCTCTCCTCAATGCCGTAAGCTATCTCTTCTTTCTCTATCGCTCTCCATCCTCTCAAGATTGTGGGATACTCGATATCATATCTGACAGCATAGACAAGGCCCTCTCTCTCCACCCGTTTGCTCACATATTCGTGTTTGGTGACTTTAACGCCCATCATACCAAGTGGCTCGAGAATGCTACTACTGACCGGGCAGGCATCCAAACACTTAATTTCTCAATTTCTCAATCCCTCATGCAGATAGTTAACTTCCCCATGTGTTTTGCCCTCAACCTGGTAGGTAAGGCCTCCCTTCCCGATCTGTGTTTTACCTTCATCCCTAAATCTTGTAGCGCCACGCAGCTCTGCCCTCTTGATAACTCTGATCATGCTGTAGTATCTGTTAACATTTCCTTCAACTCCACTCCCCACAAAGAACCTATCACTAGAACCTCGTTCTACTATCAACTAGCAGATTGAGACTTCCTCCGCGATGTCCCCTGGGATGTTGTCTTTACACTCCCTGTCCAAGAATGTGCTTCTAAGGTCTCATCCTGGGTTAAAGCTGGAATCGACGCTTTCATCCCCTACCTCCTCTGTTCAACCAGTTCGAGGTCCTGACCTCCTCTACCGACAAGGCTGAATGCTTTGCTCGGAAATGCTCACTTAATTCAATGCACGACTCCTCCGGTGTACCCATACCAGACTTCCCTCTAAGAACTGAGGCCCTATTGAGCGGGTTGCACATAATGCCTAATACCAATGACGGGGTTATCTCCAATTTAGACCCCCCCACAAGGCTAGTGGTGGAGATGGCATACCAGCCATTGTCTTGAAGAAATGCATGCCTGAGCTAGCGCCCACCCGCCCTCTCTAAACTATATAATTACTGCCTCAAGGAATCCTGTTTTCCTGACTGCTGGAAGTCCTCATCCATTGTTCCTGTCTTTAAGAACTCTGGAGATCCCTCTGACCCCTCTAATTACCGTCCTATTAGTCTCCTACCCCACTTCGGCAAAGTCTTCGAAACCCTAATCAACGCCAAAGTGGTTAACCACCTTACCTCACACGACCTGCTCTCAGACAAGCAATATGGTTTCCGCTACACCCGATCTACAGCTGATGTGCTTGCGGCCATCACTGAAACCGTCTACCAAGCCCTTCAAAATAACGGTGAGGCTCGTGCCGTGGCCCTAGACATCTCAAAAGCATTTGATAGGGTTTGTCATGCCGGCCTTCTTCGCAAGCTCCAGGGTTATGGTATTACAGGTCGATTGTTTGACCTAATACAATCATTCCTGTCAAACCATGAATTGAAGGTTGTTCTCAACAGATTCTCCTCCAGTTCCTATCCCACGAACGCAGGTGTTCCCCAAGGCTCCATCCTTGGCCTCACTCTATTCATTATTTTCATCAACGACCTTCCCGACGCCATAGATTCCCAAGTTGGCATCTACGCGGACGACACTACAATTTACTCCTGCCTCAGAAACAAAATCTAGTGTCGGTGACAAAACTAATCTGGCCGCTCATCCTTGCATGGAGTATTGCTGCCATATATGGTCTGGGGCACCTTCTGTTTACCTCGGAGTTCTTGACAAGATCCAGAGACAGATATGTAATATAATTGGCCCTTATCTGGCATCTTGTCTACAGTCACTCTCTCACAGATGCGCCGTCGCCTCTCTGTCTTTTCTACAAATACTTTCATGGTAATTGCTCCACCGAGCTGCTTTCACTGGTTCCCAGACGCCATGCATTCAAGTGCCCTACGAGGCTGGCATCCCGCTCTCACCCTTACACTGTAGAAACTTAAATGTAGCCATCTCTTCTACTCCAATAGCTTCATACTTCGCACCTCTTGCCTGTGGAACACCCTTCCTAATTACTGTTTCCCTGAGAGCTATAATCTCCAACTATTCAAATGTAATGTCAATCGACATCTCCAGTTACCTTGATCTATCCACTATCTCTCGCCTCATCCTTTCTTCTATCACTCCTATCTGCTCTTGCTCCAAATCTTCTGCAACCCCCTGCATCCTAGTGGCTTCACACCTTGCTCGGGGTGTAATGCTTAAAAAAATAAAAAATAAAAAAATTTAAGGAAAATAAAAACAAACACACACGCACAGAGGAGACCAACAATACCTATTTATAGTAAAATGACCAAGAATACATTTCATCTGTAATTGAAGGCATACAATTGTATTCAAAATATTTAGATTACAGTATTAAATAACCCAGGAGGTTGATATGCCGCTAAACAAAACTAAACAATCAACATGAAAGAACTCTTTCATGACATTAATCCATATATCCTGCAATTTCTTAAACTGTATTCCAAGATATACAGTGAACAAAACTACAACATAAGACACACATATCATTACCTCTAGTAATTATCTCTACACAAACATGTATATGTACAAAAGCTGAGTATCATCTATCATGTATTCAATTGTGAAAGCAGAATGATATTTTTATTACTTCAAAACTCCCAAGATTAAATCTTGGCATTAAATGACCCACAAGCATTTGATATGCTATTAAACAAAACAAAACAAAAACAAAAAAAAAACAAACATGAACAAATTGACACATCATTGCAAATAACTTGTTTCTAGTTTTAAAAACATTAACTGCTGTAAAACATTTTAAAAGTTTACACCTAAAGATGTCTTCTAGTGTACAATTGTTTGGCACCAAGTAGTCTAAAGACTATCTATATCAAGGTGGTAAGGTTTTAAGATAACAAGCGAGGGATATCAGTAGCAGGAGACATTGTAAGTATATGGAAAAACACTGGCATTAATAGACAGGTAAAAGGAGTGAATGGGTCTACACTTGAACAAACACATGCACACAGCCGGTAGTGTAAGAAGATCACCAGAGCTTCAAACCTAAATTTTATCAGCTTTAACTCACATTTATCAAAAACATTACAAATTTTAAATCAAACTGATTTTATAGAAAATAAAATTTGGTTTCCTGATGATCATCTGCTTTCTTTATTTCTATAGTAATTATTATAAAAAGGAAGGTGTTAAATTTGTAAAGAAAATACTTATGTCACTAGGTTTGTTCATACCAACATATCTACCTGCCTACTATGTACATAATGCTACTGCTACCTTTTAAAAGCATTAACTATTGCCATTACTAACTATGAGTTTATTTCTATTGAAATTAAAATATCTATGGCATTCAATAATAGCAGAAAAAAAAAAAAAAAAAAAAAAAAAAAGAAAGACTAATTTTTAACAAACTTGCAAAAAATATTTATTATAACACAAATTTAGTCTCTGACGAATTCCTGTTTCTCTTTTCAAAATTAGAACAGGGTAAAAATATAGAAAATTAAATAGTTTGCCAGAGCAGAAAAGGTTTCTAATCCATCTAATCTGAAAGAATGTATGAGAATACCCCACTGTCTGCCACTGGGCATCATTTAATGTCACTAGGTGGTGTGGCAATCAGGACTCGCTCATTTTCCACTCTGGAATGTAGCCATGACAACACTGGACTTTTCCCATCCTGAGACACTCTCTGAGCAAGCCAACTTTGTCAAACTACATTCCCCCCACCACACACACACTACCATTAATCCCATAAATACCACCCCCACCTTTTTCCAAGTTATCTACCTGTACATACAAATATTTTTCTCTCATTTGAGCCATTTTGTTCTTTATATAGATATACATAAAAATCCTCCAATTTATTTATTCTGAAACTTCTCAACCTCATTCACAAGTCATAACTCCTTCAGATACAAATGCATAAACATACAAAAAGATAAATACAGTTTTTGTTCAGTTTGGGGGTTTTTTGGGTTTTTTTTATCAAAATGCTCAGTTTACCCAGATCAAGAAACAGTTGAAGAAGGCTAGAGAGCACAATGGCCAAAGCATTGTGATGATAACAACAACAAAGATGGAGACAATAGTCTAAATATAAATGTACAAAAATATTCAGGTTGTTTTATATTCTATAAATCATGCAGTAAGCAGCAGGGATCAAAAGATTTATATTTGTATCTTGTATCCTTGGGAACCTGTCTGATTGACTGGCCACAAAGACCAACCAGGAAAGTCCTTATCTGTTTAATCCAGGGTCAAACAGGTTTCCAAGGATACAAGTGAGACTCAATTTTATCGGAAGCTACTTCTGCTTACCAAATGTCAAACAGGAACATTTTGACATAAAGCAACAAACATTAAAATGAAGGATAAACTAGACAAAAAGCCTTTTCGATATTAATAACTAGTTTGGTACCTGTCATTACAGTGATGGCAAGATGATTAAATTTCATATCTAAATTGTTTGTCCATTTAAAATACTAAATTTATTAAAAAATATATTTAGTTTAGATACAAGAGGAACTCATAAAAAACAACTTAAAATTTCTCTGATGTTTATAAAAGATCATAACTATTTTTATTTAAACTTTTTTTGTTAAATCACCTAGAATAATCTTACACTTTTAATTATTTTATTTCTTCATGCACAATATTTATCAAACTTCAATTTAAGAATTGTGCTCAATGCATTCATTTACAATATAAAGAATATTAGCACATTTCAATTATTTACTGGTTTTAAAAATCTTTATCAAAAATATTTTCATTTACAATTACCTTCATGTTGTGAAAATCTTCCATATTTGTTCACTATTTAAAATTCTCCCTTTTATTTTCAATTTAGTTTACAAGCAGAAAATGTAATACAAAATTTGCAGTGAAAAAAAAAACAAAAAAAAAAACAAAAAAAAACAAAAAAAGAAAAACAAACCACTCACCCACCAAACTATTTTCTAAAGTCCTGAAAATAGTACTACTATATTTTGAGAATATCTAATGGTCAGTTATTTTTTAAGGGTTGGCACAAGACTACAAGTACAAGGTATGACCAAACTTAAGAGTATAGAGTCTGCTTGACTCGTTCATTAACCATTACACAACAGAAATTCACTATATGACATATACTAGCATATATAAGAAATCTGAAAACTTAGTATTTTATCAAAATTTAGGTTTTATAATGTAATAATTAGTAAACTTCTAATTAAACTGTATAGTGTTTAGGATTTTAGAATCAGCCTCATTTGCTAAGTCATTTTTACTGAGTAAATTTTTCTGAGACAGAATTTCAACAACAAAAATATTTTTAGCCAAGTGAACCACACAGACACACAGCCAATTTGAAAAGTATTCTCTTCAGTACTATTCATGAAGCAGCTGGTATTTGCTTTAAAATAAAACTGTCATAGAAAAGTAGTTTACATTTAATATATAATTCCTTAGCAGAGTGCGGATTTCTTTTTTAAAGAAATTCTTTTTAGTTTAAAATAAAAAAGACACTAAATGAGAACTTATTGCAAAGTTTGAAAAAGAAAGAAAAAGAGTGTTTTATAAAAAGACTGCAAAATACTTGATTTACAACAAATTATCTAATTTCAAGAAAAAATTAAATTTTCCAGGAAAATACAAAATACTAAGGATCAGAAAATGGGAAAAGGATTGTGGACATAGTGTATAAATATGAGAGAAAAAGAAAAGCAATGCCTATGTAGGAGTTGTCAGGGAAGGGGACTCAAAATATCCAACAGAGTTGTTGGATTTTCAACATACTAAAATTGTTTTCCCCTTTCTCTTAGACACTAGGACAGAGATTTTTCAGGAGACAAAAAAGAGGGTCTGAAAAATTTTTTTTTTTTTTTATCTATTCTTTGTAAGCAAAGAAGTAAAGAAGTTCTGCACTATACAGATTTAGATAAGATTTGTTTTATTTTCCTATTTAACTCCAATTTATTTCAGTGAATTTAGTATATCACATAGTTCAGGACAGATAGTAATATTTAAGTATGAATGGAGACATCCATGCACAATACAGATAACTATTGAAGAGAAGGAAAACTTAGTACCTGTCTATATTGAGGAGGTAAGTGGTGTAGCCCATTAATGAGCAATATCTACCTGAATAGATAAGCAACTATGATTAATCTAGTTTATTTAAATTATAAGTTTTAGTTGTTTTCTTTGACTTTATTCATGAGTGCAGTGCAAATTTTTAGATCATGGGAAGAAGCAAATTGTTGTAAAATATGGCAAAATGTACTGAGGTTGAGGATACACCTAACAGTGTTCTCCAAGAACTACGAAGTAACAGGTCAAGAAGGAAAAGGGACAGGAGGAAACAAAAACAACACTGTCACAAATTACAACTGGCATGCAACTCGAGGAACAAAATGTCAAAGGGAACAACTTTAAAAGACATTGAGTCTCACCTAATGCCCACTGCTGATTTTCTCATCACTTTTATTGACAGGAGACAGTTGACAGACACCTAGATTTGGACAAGTTGCAGAGAGGCCCGTATCTGGACATGCCAAGCTGTTCTACTAATTGGGAGGGGGGTGACAAAATGGTGTTGAAAGACATGTCCACATGTGATTCAGAGCCACTTTTGCATCTGTACTGATATACATTCACCACACAAATGATTGGTGAATATAGTATAAAGCAAGAGGACAAAAAAAGAAGTGGGAGCAACTTCATGGATAAAGAGTTGGCATGAGAGTGCAAGGAATCTGACAGGGAGTAGTTTTTTGGGGGGTTTTTTGTACCAAAATTGTTATCCTTTCTCTTAGTAATTGGAAGCAAGATACATTTTTATGTTGGTTAAATATTTTTTTTTAATTTTATTCTTTGTGTGCACTTGCTGAGCATGCCCTGTTCTGGAGAACAGAATGGATATAGATGAGATTTGGTTTCTTTTCCTACTTAACTAATTTCTTTGCTTACAGAGATGTTTGTGGGGGAAAAAAATACCTAATATTTGGGAAAAAATGTTTAACACTTTAAAAGTGATACAAAATTCATTTTAAGCATAAAGTTTAAAATAAAACTAAATTCTCAAACTATAAGGAATAAATTGATTACATAAGAAAATTTGTTGCAGAATTTCCAAAGAAACCTATTTGCTCTTAAGAGAGACAATATGTCTGCTGCAGGATTATGGTGGGGGATACATAACACAAAGCAATAATAACAGGATAAATAGAATATAAAAAGCTTTTGTCTTTTGAGCTTACCTCCTTATCAAATATGTTTCCTTATTGATCTGAAAAGCTCTTAGGTGCTACTTGGAATGAGAAAGCAGAAGCAAGAGTGTTGGTGCAGACTGATGTGTTGGGGCAATTGATGGCAGGATACATATCTCATTCTTGCTGGATGGCCAGTCAGTTAACTCACAAAATATACACTATATTATATTAGAAGATGGCCACAAATCTTTACACTGCAGTTTTCTTTTTCTTATTTCTGTCCTAATTGGAAGATCAATACCAATGAAAGGAAGTTGAGAGAGTGCTGTCATCCATATTTAGCAAAGAGCAAAATGGATTGCAGACAATACTAGTCCCATCATTGCTTACCGACATTTCCTACTAGTTTTGTTATATTTTCAGCTAAGCCACAAATAACAATTATTTCTGTCCAAACAAAGAATCACTTAAAAGACCAAATAAAAATAATCTCTTGCATATTTAGTGCATTTCAACTGAATTCAGTAATAAAACCAACAGCGTTTCAATAAATTTAAAATCCAATTTACCTACAAAATAATAATCTATCTATAAATTAAACAGTGGGAAATTTTCTGTTTCTTTACCATATATCCTCAAGTAAACTACATGTTTTTATGATCAGTTTTTTTTTTCTTATACACAAAAATAGGGTGGTAGTCATGCAGGTTTTTTGGGGTTTTTTTTAAAGTTAAAAATCATGCATTTTTTAGTGACTTTTTGCACTATAAACAGGTAAATCTTTTCGAAAGGAGTGGGGCAGTTAAAATTCATGCAAAAAATTCGTGGGTTGCTTATACATTGACTATATACAGTATTACAGGTGTAAATTGAGCATGAATCCTCCATATACAAACATGAAATTTTAAAGGAAATAAATAATTAATTTTTCAGTTTGATGCCATGGGTAATGTATTTATTTTTTTTTTAAATGATTAAGTTTGAACTTTAAACATTGTGGCTTCAAACCTCAACATTTAACTTGCTTATAAAGTAAAAATGCATTCTTAAAAAAACTTTAAAAAGATAAGTTCAGAAGGGATTTATAGACCACATGTAAATAATATGATTTGTTACATTCAGTAAATATAAGCATCTACTTAAAATAAAAATAAAATATCACTAAGTGATTGATTTTATATAACATCCAATATTAACCAATTAGCATTCAACTCAACCAAACCCACTCCATAAATATTGGCTCTCAATGTTTAACTTGCCTCATTTATACTCTGCCATAATATATGGCATCATCACAAATAATGTAGAAAGCCATGCAAAGAGTGAAACTTTGAGGGCTGATATTTACTAGGCAGGTCATTCGTTGATAACAAAGAAAAAAGTATTGAACTGCTATGTGATATTTGTCCTCCTTTATGGCAGCGAATATTGCACAATCTCCTCAAAGATGAAGAGACTTGAGGTAACAGAGGTATAGTTCTACAGAAGTTTGCTAAGGATATCATGGACTAAATGAGGTTTTGGAAAGGATGCAAACAAGTAGGAAGTTTATACTTAACATCAGGAAGAGGCAGCTGAAATTTTCAAGACATGTAATGAGAAAGGAGTGTTTGGAGAATCTGATGCTCACAGGATGAATAGAGCAAAAGAGAGACAAGGGAAAGTAACATGTAACATATCTAGTGGGCTTAAGCAAGTGGATGACAGAATAGGGTCTGGGAGAAGTAGCAAGGGAACAAATCTTATTGAGAGGTACAAGGGATAGGACGAAGTATAGAGCCATGATCGCCTACATTCTGAAGGGACACAGCATATATAAAAAAAAAAAAAAAAAAGAAGAATGCTAAAGAGTTAATGTTTAATTTAGAGTTCAATATGTATTCTTAGGAAAACAAAGTTCTGTAATCATTGAAATTCCTAATCTTCCGTAAATCCCTTGAAGTTGTGTATAATGTACTTGTTATTAGAGTTCTACTCTTAAGCACATCTTGATAACAAAGGTAATATCAAACAATTGCTAATTAAATAACACTAGAAATTAAAATGACAATACTGAAATCATTTACCTCTTTCATGAAAAAAAATAAAATTGATTTTCAATGTGTTGCTTTTAGTATGAAGATATTTAAATTGCAGCCCTACAATTAAGGCTATTTAAGACATTTCTATTTCAACACATTTCTTTCTGGTATCAGCTTATATTGATTCCTTCTTTTTCTACAGACTGTGACCATTTTGCTTAAACTTTGTATTTTCTTCATTTCACATGAAATTTGGAAATTTTCCAACATATTTCAGTGAAACATTCATTTTTCAAAATTATAGTTTAGATATATTGAGAAAAAAAAAAAAAAAAAGGAAAAACATCTGGTGGATATAGGTTAATATTGCATCATTATAGACAAAAGTACTGGTAGTCCTTTTGGCATCTAGACAAATGTTAATTCAACAGATAACTTTGCATACAAACATTTGGAGATATATTTGAGTTTGGGGGGGGGAGAAATCTTATCATAAAAATGGTTGTTTGCTCAGAAGGAATTATTTCAAAGATCCACATACAATTACTTAGAGACTGCCAAAAGCAAACAGAGACTCAAAAGAGAGCTCTTGATTTTCTCATCTCCTCTATTCATGGTGTAGTTTCAAATATCAAGTTGAAACCAATTTTCCAAGTTCAATATGGGTGTCAAACAATTTGTGAACAAATTTGCAAGAAAACCAACCATTAATCACATTACATACAATGCAATGTTAACAAAATTATCAGCAAAATCATTATCAAAAGTAAAGTGTTAAATAGGAGAGATAAGATTAAAGAAAATACTGTTTAAATTAAAAAAATTCAACTTATCAAACAAGAGGCACTAACAAATGCCTCCACTTAATAGAAAATCAAGGGGGAAAAAAAAAAAAAAAAAAAAAATTATGAATTTTTATCATTCAAAACAAAGCACAAAAATATGTTTGCACAATTTTTTTTATTTTATTTAAAGAAAAGTAGATATTTAAGCATGTGAGCCTTATTAATTGTACAAATCTAACCAAAGAGCAGAGTTTATGTTTGAGAAATTAATTAGACTTGTCAACATGAAATTAGAATATGAGCCTAACATCTTAAGTAGACACTAGTTAAATACTTTAACTGCTTAAATATTATCTTACAATTGGTTTTTGTACCATCTTTCTTTTAAATATCTGGGAAGTGTTTTGACAGAGGAAGGTAAATGTGACACCGAGATCTGTAGATGTATTGGGATGGCCAAGGACACATTCCAAAAGCTGGGCGGAGTATTGCAAGACAGGAGGATTTCTTTGGTAATGAAGAAAAGAATACTGAGCCGTTTGTTACATGACGTCTGTCCTTTATGGTAGCAAATGTTGGACAATTTCCTCAAAGACGAAGAAGAGGCTCATGGAAACAGAAATGTGGTTCTACAGAAAGATGCTAAGGATATCATGGACTGAGCATGTGAGCAATAATGAGGTCTTAGAGAAGATGCAAATACTGAACATCAGGAAGAGGTAGCTGAAGTTCCTGGGACATGTAATGAGGAAGGAGGGCCTGGAGAATCAGATATAGGCTGAACAGAGGGAAAGAGAGACAAGGGAAAACAATGCATGACATACCTGGTGGCCTTAAGCAAGTGAATGACAGAACGTAGTCTGGAGAGAGGTGTCAGAGGGAAGGAACTTGTTGAGAGCTGCAAGGGATAGAGGGAGGTGGAGAGCCATGATCACCTGCATCTTAAAAGGACATGGCACATAGAAAGAAAGAATATCACACATTGTTCACTCAAGAACCATGTATACAAATAGCACAGTTCTGAAAAGAAATACAGGATAACTTGACAATTTATCTTTTTAATTTTCACTCCTCATAATTTTTAAGAAATCACTGGTTCAACTTATAGAAAAGTTTCACAGAAGTTTGAAGATTTTTATGTTTATTTTTTTAAGAATTTTTTTTTCTTTTCTTGGATAAACCTCAGAACAATAATTACTTTTTTAGTCATTGTCTGAATTCATTACCGAGTGCTCATCGACATTTCCTTCCGTGTGAAGAGACATCCATAGCCATCACATGGTAGTATGGTTCAAGGGATGGAGAGCTCTGGCTTTTCTTTGGGTTCACTGTCTCTTCTATTTGTCTTCTGATGTTTTCAAAGGATGAATTTTTCAGACTATTCTTCACTAATTGGTCCTGTCTGCAACTTCTGTCTACCAATTAAGCAGATTGATTTCTATCCCTACCAAGGTGTTTTTGAGCTGATCCTTGAATCAATGACATGAGGCTCCATGTAGTCTCTTGCCAGATCCAAGAAGTTTTGTTTGGGTAGGCAGATGTCTGGCATTCAGGAAAGGTGTCCAGCCCATCAAAGTCTGAAAATGTTGAACAGTTTCTATACCTTGGTAGCATATTAACATCAAATGCATCTCCTGAAAAAGATGTTGATAACCAAATCAAGGCCACCTATACAGCATACAAGAAGCTATTCAAAAGAGTCTTCAGCAAGCTTGGGCTAACGCAAACCACTAAGCTCATGCTGTAATCTTGACTCTTGTATGCCCGTGAGACCAGGGTACTCTACCAAAGGCACATACACATTCCACTTGAAAGATTCAATCAAAAGAAACTGCCAAATCTTGCAAAACACGTGGTAGGACTTGATCATGAACAACAAAGTTCTGCTCTGCACAAAGATGCAGAGCCTAGAGCCATCATAACTTACCACAGATATCGATTGGCCAGACACCTTACCCGAATGCTAGACATCCACTTGCCCAAACAAATCCTCTTGGAGCTTGAATTTGGCAAGAGACCACATAGAAACCATCATGATTTTTGCAGTAGTTAAAAAAAAATAAATAAATAAATCTCAGTCTTTAGGTGTACGCAATGTTCGTCAAAGATTCTGCAATAAAATTAGTAGTCACCAACTAATGCTGGTAAAAGTTTCAGGACCTGCTCATATTTATCCAATAAATATACTATGTACATTTCAGTTTAACCAAAATTTCGAAGGTTCTAAAAAGGATTAAAAATATATTTGAATAATCAAAAATCCTTTGGTTTTTCCTCTAAGATTTTGATAAACTTTTTATTAAATTTAGGACATTTTTTCATCATATGCTTTTTTTTTTTTTTAGTGAATCTTTGGAGAAACCTAAAAAGAAAATATGTCAATCTAGTTTGCTGTTTCAAATCCAAACACATTAAGTTATTTACAAAATTAAATTAAAACATTAAATCTTTTTTTAAAAAGAAAAAAAAAAAAAAAAAGAATTGTGTTGTGCTGTACATCATTTCAGAAAAATGTTCTTTGATAAAATCTGATAATTACAACATGAGTGAGCTTACAATCAATCAAATATGCCATTATGATACTATTAGTAGCATATTTGATTATTAAGGTGTCTCCAAGGTTTCAGAGCAAGTTAACAATCCATTGCTACACTCACAAGATTAAGTCTAGCAATAATAAGATGGTGTAAAACTGAACAGGATATTAGTTTGCCTGTCAAAATATAGAGCACTCAAGTATTAATATCAAATATAAAAAACACAGTAGGTGTGAAATGAGTCCTGTAAGAAATAGGCCAGAATTGGAAGGTGAGAGGAGAGTAATACTAGGACAATTTTAGAATGCTAGTTGTGAACACAGAAGTAGTATGTTTTGTTAACCATTTAAAAAATTATAACTATGCCCATGCAAATCCCTTAAGAAAAAAAGGGAAAATAATTTTTGTTTTAAATTAAGCTGATGAGGTTTTCAATTTGATGAGCAAGCATTCTTTTCACATAAACACTGTCAATTTATATTTGGCTAACAAAATAAAATTTGATTTTCCTTTTTACTTAAAAAAAATAAATAAAAATAAAACAAAAAATAAAGAAATAGGGTGTTGCACTATACACAGGTAGTTTAGAGGTTAAAACAAACACGAAGCTTCCACTTTTTTATAATTATTTTCATGGTAATTGTTCTGATGAGTCTTCCACTTTGATACCTGTACTTTATGAATTTAAGTGCAGTACTAGATTGGCAGCTAGGTCTCCTCATTTTATATTTGAAATGGCTAGATGTAAGCAAAAGTTCTATGTTAAGTTTCTTCTCTTACACTTCTTACTTGTGTAACTCTTTTGGCTCCTTGCTTTCCAGTCAATTTGACTTCTTAATTCTTGTTCCTTTATTATTCTCTCTCCCCTGTGTCCTAGTGGTTTTATTACTTTGCTTAGGGTGAAATGATTTAAAAAAAAAAAAAAAAAAAAAAGTTTAATTGCACAGAGTTTATTTGGGGGTTAAAGAGATTGCAGGGGGGCAGTCAATGATATTCAACCACAGAACTGACAGAATAGTAATTTGAAAAATCCATCATATCTTCCACATCTAAATTAGATGATTTTGTTGAGAATCGGAGGCTAGAGAATAAAGGATTCATGTTGCAAAAAAGAAGTTATTTGAATTTGTTTTTCTGATTAATCTGATCCATTTTATAAACTTTTATCCATTAGTTAGTTTTTAAAAGACTCCATAATAATAAAAAGTTTCAAACCTTAATATTAAAGATTTTATCAATTTTTCATGTTTCAATTCTTATTTTAAGTTACTCGTATAGCAATATTATTTCATCATATATTCATTTGAAATGAAACTTTTGAATATTTTTATAATATGGGATTAAAGTATTGGTTTGTGAATGTGGTGACAATGATTGCAAGTTCAATCCCCAGACCAGACAGTGTGTATATGGACTTAGTGGAAATGGGCAAGCAATAACAGAGCAGTACTAAAAATAAGAAGTAGATATGGGCAGTGGAACAAGAAGAGTCTACCCCCATAGATTAAATAAAGAGTTCATTTCAGAATTCTCTGTAAGTTATCCAAATTGATATATACCTGAGGAAGGCTAGAGAGTACAATGGCTGAATCACGATAACAAAAATGAGGATAATAGTCCAAATATAAATAGTGTAAATAATTATAACTGTTTATCCCAGAAATTCAGATGGAAATTTTTGCAATTTTATTACATTTTATTTATTTTTATTTTTTTTTAGAAGGGGAATATTCTAACAAAGTTACTGGTGAGGATTTTACAAGCAAATGAATGTATACCTAGTGCCGGTTGAGAATTGAGAAAAGCCTAGATAACCAAGCTAAATAATTTGGATTTTACTAGTATACTTGAAGTACTCTTGAGTCTGGTTTATTTTAGTAGGCTGTTGAAAAAAAACAAAAATATTAAATTAGAATAAATTCAATTTATATCTACTACCCACTTGCCACTAGAAAAAGACAATCGAGATAAACCAGCTGATCCATGCTAGACTGGATCTTGCCCAAAATTCAGTTGTGGAATTTTTAATTTTTTTTTTTTTTTTTAATACTACCTTCCATTCTGCCTTGAGGGATTAAGCGATTAAGATTTCAGTTGAATCCACTGGTAAAACTGAAGGATGAAGTCATCAAAATCCATTCCTCTGATGCTGTTACTATGAACATATGTAAATCAACCTGTAACCCGACACCTGAAAGAAACTGGTTTCCCATAAATACAAGGACTCACCACAAGAGTCAGTCAGCCTTCAAAGAAGAGAAACCAAAAGCCACATATTCCCTAAGATTATGCTGCAGTCATTTACTATGCTAGACTGTTTTACTTTATGTGTGTAGGAAAAAACTCCCAAGTGTTATTTCTGGCCAGTTATTAGGTTGGTGCAAAAATAATGACGTAATAATGTTGTTTTTTTGACATAAAAAATACGTCAAAAAACGACATTATTTTTGCACCAACCTAATAGTACACAATGATGTTATAATAGTCAGGTGATAAGGAACCCTCTTATTAAAAGTCAAGTACTTTTGTAGAAAATAGAAGAAATAAGCCAAGTGGCAAGACCAGACCATTAATACCCTGTTAAGAAAGCCTTTTGTCAATCAGCTGGGAAGGGAAAAAAAGGCGGGGAGGTAAACAAAGTTTAACAATAAAGTCACATTAGACATATGGGCATGCATGTCTTGATTATTAGTCGGATAAGTGGACAGCTTGAAATCCAGGAGGCTTTGAATCAACTTCAAAGCCATCTCCACCGAGAAAGACAAGAAAGAAAAATTACTTGGCCCTACAGTAACATTTGCACATAAGGCAGGGACACAATCTGACTAGGATCAAAGTCTGCATAGATCAATAATCACAACATAATCAAGATCTCTGGTCAAAAGCAATACATCTTCCAGAAGCCAGTATATATCATCCCTCTGGATGATAAAAAAATCATTTTTCTCTTAATGCCTTTTCTCTGTACAGCATTATTGATATACTTTTTACACATCATAAACTTAATAAAACAAAAAAATTTAAGTTTCAATTTCTTCCCTGTAACACACAGACTATATATCACATACACAAAAAATATACAATACATAAAAAATATATTTTACTGTCTTTGAGTTGCAGTTTTATGTGGACATGCAGTTTATTTATGAGCTGTCACACAATTATCAGGTGATTGAAAAGCACAGGAAAGTCAATTCTAAAATAGGAGGCCATTATGTGGCCCACACCACATATTGTGGTGCAGGGGAAGCAGGCTGAAGTAGGTGGAAAAGACATTGTTTTTATCATGAACAAAATATCACCAAATAAAATGTCTTACACAGTAGGCCCATTGTGTGTGTGTGTGTGTGCGCGCGTGTGCACACACGCACGCATACATTCTTATTTCACTGAATATCAGTGAAAGACGGTTAAGATTTTTTTTTATATGTATTTTTCCTTTAGTTTTGGCCATTTTTCTGGTTTGCAAGCAAAAATCATCCAATGTCTTCTGAGCACTTTCTGCTTTAAGAAGCCATTATCAAAGAATTTTTTTCTCAGTCAATACAGTTTCTATGAGTCGGCTTTCTGTTTCTTTGGTAGTTTTCAAATGTCACATCTTCACACAGTAGTGAGTGTGCATGTGGTTACAGTGTTGGGGTTTCTAAGTATTGTGACAATGTGTCATTTTGTAGTGTCTTGTCAATTTTTTGGACATGAAATATTTAAAATGTTTGTTTCTAAATTGAATTAAATTTTATTGAAAATTTTTTGCTTACATTTATGATTAAGGCTTCTAATATTTTTTATTCTTTACAGTAATTTTGTATTATTGATAAGTAATTGTTGAATTGGTTCTCAATTTTCATTAAAAAATTTTCTAAAATGAAAGACTGGGTGAGAGAAAAAATTCTTGTCAGTTGCTAAGGGAATGTAATACAATTAAAAAAAATGATCTGGTAAGGAACAAAATTAGAAAGAAAAGAGCATGAAAAATAAATGTTTTGTTGCCAATCAACCTTTACTTTTTCAAGGTTAAGTAGTAAATGATTGTAATACAGCACAAACACTATTGAGTGATATTGATGTTGAAAAAAAAAAAAAAAAAAAAAAAAAAAAAAAAGACAGCTTGAACCAAATTGACCTAAAAGCCAACAACACTGGAAAAGAAAAAAATTCTATTTGGTGACTAATAATCTAGACAATGTACCTGCAACATGTTGGCCATAAAGCATGACATCTGTATAGAAGAGGAAACTAGAATTCAAAAAAGGAAAAGAAAAGTATTAAATTGAAAGTCTTTATTCAAGAAGAATATTTATTTTTGGTAAAGACACTGATTATGAAAATCAATAAATTACACAAGTTTAAATAAAACAATAGTGTGCATTCACCTGTTAGTTAAGGAGAAAACGTTGATATGTAAATAGCCCCACTTCTGATGGTCTTTCAATAAATGATTATATTCTTGAAAAGGTTATATATTCAAGGTAATTGATTTTCTTTTAATGCATAGAACAGTTTGAACAAAGAAAATTTAGGCAAAACAAGGGGATTAAATACAAGTGAAAAGGGTGGGAAAAAAAAAAAAAAAAAAAAAACTAAAAATAGATTTACTCAAACAGTAGACAGAGCTGCATAAGGAATTAAACAATTCAGTACAATGCAAGGGAGGGGAGAAGTATGGTATGGTCAACTGACCCCAACCCCACACACACACAAAATATATAAAATAAAACCATGAGAACTTGTTAAGTAAATAAAGGAGAAATGAAAATTTGTATACTGACAAGAATTAGCACATTCAATCTAGTGACTTTTTATATCCTGGGCAGTGGTGGGGAATGAGAGGATGACCTTATGTATTTTTTTTTTTTTACTAAATTTATATGCAAATGTCCTCAAAGAACTGAGTCACATAGCCCAATGATTGCATTTAGCATGAAACAGTCCACTTAAATCCATAAATATAGCATACATTAAAATATATATATATATATATATATATATATATATATATATATATATATAATTTATTAGGGATGGGAGTGTAACTAAGTTCTATGCTAACAATTTCTTCTCTTGCATTTCTCAGTTGTGGAACTCTCCTGGCTTCTTGCTTTCCAGTCAATCTTCAAAAATTGAAATGCAATGTCAATCTTCTGTTTTCCTGTTCTTTTATTGTTCTTTCTCTTTGATGATTTTTTCCTTATATTTTCTCACATTCAGTAATCCTTGTATCAGTGGCTTTATTGCCTTCCTTGGAGTGAAATGATTAAAAAAAAAAAAAAAAAAAAAAAAAAACACATCCAAGTAATAGTCAAAGTATCACTGAGTTTATGATTGAAAATGTTGAATTCAAAGAATTTGATCTCAGTCATACAATTGAAACATATTCTAACACATAGCACTACCATATATTTTTTCTTTATATCTATTAAGCAATGGCTTATTTAATGAAAATCATCCTTGGAATGCACACAGAATTAAACAGTCACCTATTTTATTCATCTAAATAAAATTTGTATAAGGCAGGATATTTTTGATCAGTAGAATTTTTTGTATATAAAGCATTTGCCAACAAAAAATAAAATTTCATTCATTTATAGCCTTCACATTATCAAAATGATGATTTGACAGAAAATATCCAATACATCTTGTAGGAGCCATATGTCTTCATTTAGAAGACTAGAATTAAATAAACATGCTCACTCAAATGTTGTCCTATTTTGAAAAGCGAAATTGCAAGGAAAATTAAAAGGATTCAAGAATAGATAGAAATGTAGGAGGAGAATGTCTGCATTATCAATAAAGAAAAAGAAGTAGAACTGAATAGATTAGAAGTTACAAGAAAATATTGATAAGAATCAGTCACTCAAACAGCATTTCTTGTACAGAATCCATTTTGCATATTAGGTTATACACAGGTAAGTAGAAGGCAGTGAGATATTTAAAAAGCTTAGCTTGTCAAGAGTTATAGTTGTATTGTGAACAAGGACAAACCTTTAACTTGGGAATTGCCTGATAAACAGGAAGCCAAAACAGAAATTGTGGAGGAAAAAAAAAAAAGAGTTTATTTTTCACAATTAAAAACAATATGAATGTGGGAAAAAAATAGAACTAACAAAGTAACAAATAAAAGAATGATGGCATCAGTTTATCACTTTTTTTTAACACTAATATTCACTGAATACAAAGCCCAAGAGCCACTCAAGGTAGAGGGTCACCATATGGACTTATATTAACATAGGAAAGGACAAGCATTAAGAGTATAGAGCTGAACCAGACTTTAGAAAAAACCAAAAACCTAATCCTAAACAGGAAACAAAGGATAAATCTGTTCAAAAGGCCAAGGAGGACTATGAACCTATCTACTCCTATTGATGGCGGAGAGAGAGAAAGAACAAAAAGAAAAAAAAAAGAAAAAAAAAAAAAGAAAACTAAAGCACTTTAGAATAGGGTGATGAAAAGTTCTTAGTCAGACCAAGAAGGGATTCCTATAAAAATAAATAACTTCTGATGTCTTGTCAGATTTTGTGAAGTGGGTCTGTTCAAGAAATGCTCAGTATATACAACCATACTTTAAATTCTCAAAAAAAATCTACACTTTCCAAAAACTATCACAGTAAAACAAGAATTCTAAAACAAAAATTATTACCATATTTTCTTGTGCATAATACAAGAAATTTTAAATGATAAAGGCGAAAAAAGTGGGGGTCATATTACACAGGTATACATTTTTTGAAATTGTTACTCACCTTAAAAATCTTATTTGAAACAGCAAGATTGTAAATACACTCAGTTAATATAATGGATAATAAAACACAAAGTAGGCAGGTGTTGCTAACAATTGTTTACAAAAGGTATTCGATATGGCAGCAACATACATTATTTGTGAATCAGCATACTTGAAGTTGTTTGGTCTCAGTTTCACTCACAAAATAAAGTTTGTATATATTTTCAATATCTGTTTTTTTTTGTGGTTTTTTATAGTTTTCTCTTTTCATTCTTAATGAATGAGTTTTTTTTTTTTCATAGTTTATTAATATATAAAAATATAATCAAGTCAGATCAAAACAGAAAAGTATGAGAAATTTAACACCTTGGTTATGTACGGTTAGTATCTTTTTCTCAAATTTGAAAATAAGTTTTCAGACTGAAATTAGAAGAAATATTCAATGTCTAAATATTGGATTCATTTCTTTAATATCAAGAAAAATTAAATATTTTAGTGAAATATATGTATGACATCAATATTTTAATAGATAATATGGTAAAACTTTAAAAAAAAAAAAAAAAAATTACAGAGATGCCTGTATTATGGGATCATCTCAAGAATGTAAGCTTCAGAAACATGGCATCATACTATAGTCATATTATACACAAGAAAATATGGTAAATAGATATTCTATTCCAAATAGAGGTATTATTATCTACAAGGGTAAATGTTCAGAATCCATCTCCATATATATCAAAGTACATTCTAGAAAACCAAAGAGATAATCTTTTATAAAGAGATTATCAAATGATGATTATGCAGTTACATCACTAAGTCTGTATTCTAATAATGAAAGGAGAATAAAAAGAAAAGCATTTATTTTATGCAACAAATATTTTTAAGTTAATCTCTTTCCTTGCTAATGCACTTAATTCAATGGTCAATATTAATCAGAGACCAAACATCATTGAAAATTTCAGATCCAAATTCAGCTATAATGGGGGCTATAGATCAAATGATTCAACCCAGCTGAGAGAATGACTGCCAAAATACTTAAATAATAAACAATTACAAGAATGAAAATTAAAAATTAAAAATAAAAAAAAAAAAAAAAATAAAAAAAAAAAAAGCTATACAACACTGATTTTTGCCTTCTTGGCTATTATAGTCACATCAAAATAGTGTGACTGAACCAATTAACTGTCAGGAGTTAAATTCCTAATTCAGACACTGAAAGTCATATAGCCAGTGCAGTAGAAAAAGCAAAAGCAGCCTCACAAAGAATTGATAAAATAAATTCTTTGATATGGACAGCAGAATGACAACCTACTAACTCAGCATGGATTAAATAAGGTAGACAATTCTAAATTCCAAGAAGGCTGCCTTATAAAACAAACATCTGAAGAAGGCTGGAAGGTACAATGGTTGAAATGTGATAACAACCAGGATGATTATAAAAGTCCAACTAGACTGATGTTTAATAATTCTGAGATGTGTGGGTAGCATACTGGTTATCAGTGCAGAAAGAAGAATTAGTGAGCAGTGTTAAAATCCCAGTTTAGTCTATTGCATCCATTTTCACAAATGATGCTCTTGGGTTTAATTGATTGATTTGTTATTTTTATGACTTATTTGAAGGTTATTTAAAGCCAGAAAATATTTTTAGATGGTAAAGATTTTTGGAGACAATAATGATTTGATGGTACAAGTCCTACTAATTAACCTATAGCTGGGGATTTAGAAGAAATGGATTCATACTTTTCCTGTGTAAGTGAATATAACAAACCCAACTAGAATTGGAACTCTGCTCTCTGATTTCCAATTGCCAGCCACACATCCAAACTTACATCACCCAATATTCCCAAGTGGTCACCCATCTAGGTACTGACCAGGCTCAATGTGGCTTAATTTCAGTGATTGGACAAGACCTGGTGTTTCAACATGATATGGCCATAAGCCTGATGCTCTTGAGAAAAGCATGAATCCACCTCTTTACCTCCACACAATCTATGAGATAAACAGCAGAATAGACTGGGATCTCTAGCCTTGGATGGCAACCTGTCAATCAGAAGGACAACTCTAAATTCAAAACCATGAAGAAGGAAACGAGAAACTACTCATTCTCAGTTAGCCATTGCAATTCAAAGAAAAGAAAAGGGATCTAAAGTGCCAGGATCACTGACATCATAAATGGACATGGCTTTTAAAATAAATAAAATTAAAAAAAAAAATATCAATTCATCATAGAAATTTCAGCAAAACGAAAATTATATTCATAAAAGAGCAAAACAAAAACAAAAAAAACACTGATGCAGAAAATTACAAAGAACTGGTGCAAAAATGCTTAATAACATTAAAAATTTGGGTATAGCTACTTGGACAGATTTCCAGAGATTCTTGGAGATTTTACTGAGAAACTAGGAGACAGGTTCTATCAAGATAGTGATGGAAGAAAGATACCATGGCAGATCAGATGAGCATCTAATGGTTCTGTTGGAGTTACCAATGTAATTGTCTTTATAACACAAATGAAAATTATTGCATAAACTAATCTACACTAGATTTAATGGAGGACATTAGTGGGTTAAGTTTCATTTCAAAGTTGAATAACGATAAACATAAAATGTCCATCAGCATCATGGGTCAGGGAAGATTGAAGGTCACAGCATAAAAAATATATATAAAAACCTTTTCAAAAATCAATTTTCTTTACTAGTTTTAATTAAACTAGTAAAGAAAATAAAAAAAATATTTACTGATAAATTTCTATCACTTTAAATTTAAGAGGAGTAGAAATCACAATGTTTGAAGTAGTCTAAAATTCCAAATTTAACTTTCAAGTTAAAAGATTGTAATAATACAAACCACAGAAGATATTTTGTTTGTATAAAACTCAAGTCAGATAAGACACATACTGAGATTTTGTTTTTTGATAAAAACATTTATAAACTGTTTTCGCCAACAATAATAGGTTTTATTAAAGGACTGATTAGTTTTTACGGCTTAACCACTTGCAGGCAATCAACCAACCATAATTGTAACAAGAATTAGTTTAGTCCAAATGTAAATAAGAAAATATATATTTTCAATGCATTATCTCTACATACATCCAAACTCAGTAAATATGTTTATATCTTTAACATTTACACAAAAGCCTAGGATTAAAATCTCATTTATTCTACTAAACAGTTAGTCATAAGCCCAAGTAGGAGGGAAAAAAAAAATCAACAAATTTAAATCAGTTATGTAGAGATTCTTAGAATATATACCAGCTTTTACTTTATGAAAATATATTTATCTTAAAATGTACACATATATAAGACAATATGCACAGGTTTCTTTTTGCTTGGAACACTTTTCTACATCACTAGAAATGCTCGGTACAGAAAGTGGGTTGAATTGCACATCTCCTTCCAATGATGAAATGAAAATGAAATCTTTCTTTTATATAATCAAGTTCTATAAGATGTCTTGAGTCATTTTTAGCTCGCAGACAAATGGATTAAGTGACTGAACCAGTCTCCTCACAAGGCTTATCTAGTGAGGCATATGGTTAGACACCCAACAAGATTAAAAATAAAACCAGATGAAACTTCTTGTAGATCAAAGGCCATCTAGCACAATGGGGTAGACTTGGTTCTATTGCTATAGATGCAACGAGTGAAGTGATGACATGGCATTGCTAGGAAAAGAGCTTCCTAGATTGTTTATGACCAAGAGGAGTTTCCAAGTTGGAGATCAATGACTGTGGTTTGTCCTGAAGAGGGATGAGCTCTGACAGGTCTACTTGCTCAAAACATGCTACACACGAATGAATACCTCTCCAGCTCCCAACCCAGATATGTGGAGGGAATGGTTAGGTGTTCAGGTGCACAGTGACACCTACAACTGCACCCAGTAATGGAACAAGATAAATAGATACTATTTTTTATTAGTTTCTTCAGAAAATTATATTCCATTTTAGAATCAACTTTTATTCCCAAATTAATGTATTTAAATAGTGTTTAAAATCAGTCAAAATAGGAACCCTGAGCATCTATACATTTCTGTCATCAAGTTTATTTTATGCTTTTATGATAAAATTCTAAAGGTTTGGATGCCAAGAAATCTTTTGATGCGGTTTCTGCATCTTCTTTGCAACATTATGTCTTTTGGCTTAAAAATAATTATCAAGATGCTTGAAAAAATTGGTAGTCAGTAGGTGAGAGATTGCGGGAATATGATGGGTGTGGCTTCTATCCTAAATTAGTGAGCTCCTGCAGTGTCATCATTGCAACATGTGGCCAAGCAGAATTGGATCTTGTGAATTTTGCTTAACTGAATGTGCATTTCATCCAGTTTCTGGCAGGAAAGTGTTTGGGTGCTTTGTCATGATAAAGCCATTGAGCATCAATGATGTCAAAGAATTCATTTCTCATAACAAGTCACTATTCAATCAAGAAATGGATCATTCAAATTTTGAAGATGCAGGATCAAACACTTCAAAAAATGTTGAACACAATTTCACAGAATTTATAGGAAATTCATTTTATAAAAGTTTCTTTACCTTGCCATTTTTCTTGAGATAATCCGATATTGTTGAAATGCAGACACATTCCTCTGACACTTTGATGTGTTTTGTTCAACTAGTGTTTTCAGATAGTGATTGTCAATAGATGGATGACCACCCTGATCTTCAATACATGTATCCCCATTGTAGAATTTCAGAAACCAGCACCATCAGTCACAAGTGGATCCTTCACCCAATGTTCTGTTAATGTTGGCAACAGTTTGAGAAGCATTATGACCAAGGCTTGAATTCATGTATAAAGTAAATGCATCTCTTTTTTCATGTTCAAGTTGACATTATATAATAGTTTTAATATAATGTTTAAAGGCTAAATTCTGAGAAAGACTGATATTAAAAAAAAAAAAAAAAAAATCAACAAGAAGGATACTTTAATGAATAATATATTTTTGTGAAACTATTACAACACAAAAGGTTTATTCTAAAATCAGACATTATTTTCCAAACAACCTAATATCATTGGAATGCAATTACAAACACAAAAAATTAAATATATAAAATAAAATTTTGTTGGCATTTTTTGACAGCATAAGTAAATTAGTTTTACTTATTGTGTCAAATATATAAAGTAAAAATTAATTTTCTAAAATATAGATCATTTCAGTTGTCAACTGATTTAGTTAAAGTAAATTTGGTTACTATAGAAAAAAAAATTGACTCATTAATCCATGATGAAACAATTTATTCTTGTGATCAAAGTGTTGACACAAAGAAAAAAATAACTTAAAATGATCAGCATTCATGAAGTGCCCTACAGAAAGAAATGAATACAGTAGATTTGTTATTGCTCACACTTAGAAAAAAATATATGCAAATTGTGTGCTTAACAGTGTGCTACAAAATAATCAATAAAAGAACATGTTGAGACCCGTGAAGATCTAAGGCTGAAAACAGTTTAGAAAAATAACCCAGTTTAATTCTTTCCAGTCATCAAACATTTTCACTGGCATGAACTACAAAACAGAAAAGAGGAAAAAAATTTCTTCAAAAGTGAAAATAGTAGCCAGAGCATCCTGTCTACACCAGCAATAAATCTTGCAAAAAGTCTCGTTTATCTATGATTAATGTTTACATGAGATTTATCTGAGAAAGCTGCTTTTATTCGAGTTGAGAAAGAAACCAAATCAGACTTTGGTCTAATCACAACAACTGCACTTATTTCTTTGCCTGTTTCTCTGAAAGTTATATACAAGCTCCTGCTTCCAGATATCTACAAAATCATGGCAACATGTTAACCTTTGGCATTATTAGCAACCTCTTAAGCATAACAAGAGAGTCTTTCAAGACCAGTAACAAGCACAACATCTCTCACAAATAAGCAGTTGGGATGAAGATTCAGTGGCTGTAGAAGATTCAAAAAAAGTTTAAATCAGCACTCACACACACACTTAATTCCACAACTGACTGACAGTAGGTTTACATTCATTTCCATAAACACATAAAATTAGGAGAATATGATATATAAACTCTATATCAGACTAACAAATAACTAAAAGGAGACAAATCTTATGTGGCAGGTTTTGTCCTTCAAAAGGACTTCATTTGAATAGATGTTTTTATTGATTTTTGGTTCCAGTTCAATAGGAATGATCACTAAAAACGTCCCTTCCCCAAATTTATAAGCAAATCATACAGATGTATGTTGGATTTCTTCCTAACCAATAAAATGTGCCACTTCTCAGTCTCATCCACCATATTGTTCTTGTCTTGAAGTCAGAACAAGATAATCACTTGACTGTATCCATTTTGCCTTAGTATTATTTTTCCCTGTTCTTATTGTTTATCGGAACCTTAGTAAATTCTGTTTGCCAATTACTTGGCATTGAAAGAAACGTTGAAGATGCTAGGTCACTTATCTTTTTTGGTGTTCAATATATCTACATGTACAATCTAACTGACATTCAACTTTCTGCAGACAGATCACTATAAAAATAACCTACATTGTAATCACAGTAATATTGTTAAGGAGGATATGCTGCATGATCGTGGATATGAATTTACTGTGGGAGATTCAGAAATTAGTGCACTTTTCATATATCTTCAATTTATTAACACAAGAGGATCTGAAATAAAGTTTAAGATACATTTTCTTCTATTCCACAATATGAATCCAAAAATCCAATTTACAACAAAACATTAAAAACTTTGGTATACACATTTTTTAAAACAACCAATAATCAGATTTTTTAAAATATTTCTCCCCAAAAATTGATTAGAATCAAGAATACACCAACTGCCTCCTCGTACAGGAGTAAAATTCAACCTGCCAAATGAAGCCACCTATTTGTCATACCTTTGTCTATCTTTCTCACTCTTGTGAAAACCAGATCTATGTCTACCTATCTATTATTTATCAAATCAACAGAATTTGGCATTTAATAACCAAGAAATGGTTGATATGCTATAAAACAAACCAAACTAAACCTAAGAAATATTTTCACAATCAAAGATTGTAGACTACCTCATGACTTTAATAGTTGTAAAGTAAAAACTTGTTGGAGATTCAAAAAAACACATAAAAAAAAAAAATCAAATCTTTAAATGTCAATTTTTCAAGGTAGATAAACTGTCCACACTTGGAAGATTGGCACAATACAATCTTCCCATTCCAATTTCCCCCATTCATTTGACCTTAAGCTTGTTAAATATTAAGAACAAATATAAATAAAATTAGTCCAGGAGAATGTGCTTGTTTGTTAGATTTCACATTGAAGATGATTTTTTTCCTAACAAAAACAGGGATATTAGTCCAAATGTAAATGATGATAACTCCTCATCCCAGAAACTCAGAAAGGAATTGTCCAGAAGAAATTCTAACATTAATGTTCACCAAGAAAGATTCTCTCTCATAATCAAATTCCTCTTTAATCTCAATTTCCCACTTATCCAGTAATGGATAAACATTATATTTTGTTTGTTGGTAAGAAATAAAAGCAAAATTTCAATCTGCACAAATCTAGTATATTCGATAGGAACTAGAAAAAAAAAAAAAAAAAAAAAAAAAAAAAACTCATTTTGTATTCTTGACAAAAATCAACACTTTGATAATGGACCAGAATCAAAAATTATTTACATTCTATTGATTGCTTTCAAATCTATATTCCATTTCTTTTAGCAAATTATGAAAGTTTTCTTTAATAGCATAAAATATACAGCAAAATTTTTGAATAATTACATTAAAAAAAAAAAAAAAAAAAAAAAAAAAAAGTGTACTTCCAACACTGGTATCCAAAATATTGAATATTTCAAAACTAGACTTCTTTTTATGGTTGAATATAAACTGATTTACTCAACTGAATATCTTCATCATGGTTGTTACAGTTACAATGGTTTGGGACATTGTACTATCCAGCCTTCTTCAGGTTCCTGTCATAGTTGGTAACCTTCCAGGAATTTATACTGATGTCTGGTATCTTGTATCAGATAATTCTATGTAATTAATTCATCCTTTAAAATGTTTGATTCCAACTTAGTATTTTATTTTTGACATTTTAATCTGTGTATGTTGTACACATTTTCTTTTTTTTTTTTTTTTTTACTCATCAAAATCTTGGAATCGATTAAAAATAATATGACTAATATTTCTCCAAGGCAAACATTCAGTCTTTTTCTATGTGCCATGTCTCTTCAAGACATTGGCAATCATGGCTCTCCACAATTTCCAGTCCTTTGTAGTTCTTAATAAATCTTGTTTTTTTGCTATCTCTCCCAAACCTTACTATACCATTAATTTACTCAAGTCAGCTACGTAGGTTATGTATTGTTTTCCTCTGTCACTCTTGTCTTCATCCTGTCCTGTGAGTATCAAATTCTCTAAGCCCTCTTTCCTCGTGCTGTGCCCTAGAAATATCAACTGTTTAGTTCCGAAGTTTAAAATTCCTTTTTGTTTCCATTTTCTCTAAAACTTTGTTGTTGCTAACATGTCTGAAGATTGAATTTAGGAAGTAGTTTAGACTGAAAATTTTTCAGCACCCACTTATACATTTAAAATAATTATTGCTTTCTTGAAGTAAACAGACATAATGGTGGTCTTGTGATTAACAAAGGCATAAAGACTAACAATGTACAACCTATTTTCTTTTATATCTATGAAAAATAAGAAAAAATATCAAAAAAGAAAAAGAAATCCTTTTTAAAAAAGATATAAAGGATTTCTTTCAAGTGATTTTAAGTTTTCAGAATGGCAACTTGAGAAATGATTATTGTGGATGTTTTTCTTTTCCCCAAAACAATTGTGTATTTGAATTTTTTATAAAATAAACAACGCCTAGTATTTTTTTTAAAAGTAAAATAATTTTTGAAAAAAGTGATTTCATAATTTTTTTTTTTTAAATTGTTGAATAGGTATTTCTCATTGTGTTCTATTTAGATGCCAGCAAAAATATGCCGGGCCTTGAAACCCAAGGGGCCTCAAGAAAATACCTTTAGAGGTTGGCTTTAGAGTGGCTTCTTTACAAAAAAGTAGAGCAAAATTACAAATCAGTATTTTATTGAGAGAAAAAGAAAAAAAAAAAAATTTATATAATATATATATATATATATATACATACATATATATATATAAAGACTAAAACCAGTTCCAAAACAGCTTAAAAGTGCATCTTTTTCAAACTGTCATTGAAGCAAAATGCATGATGATTTCCTCAAAATCTAATTCCCGTGCCAAACCACACTCAATTACAAGGGTTGACAAATAAGGCACACTAGATAGAGTTTGTTTGTCCCAGCATCTCCTTTTCTAACCAGGGGGCCTCAAAATAATCTGAGTGCCAGACCTTGATAATTCTCTCCCTGGTACTGCCTAAAGGAACAAAATATTCACAACATTCAGATTTTATATTAGAAATTCTACACTCATCGTGTATTTGAATATTCATTTGTTGAATCAGATCAAACATTAATAATTGAAATAATTACACTGCATAAAGAAATATAATTATGCTTTTTAGCCATGTCTGAGGCAAATAAATAAATGGTGCTTTTGCTATGTATCTAGAGATTGAGAAAATCCAAAGAAGAATTGGCAATGTTATTAGACCCGACATCTTGGTTTCAATCACTTGCCCCATAACAATAATGTAGCTTCTCTTTGACTCTTCTGGAAATATTTTCATGATAATTGTTCTTATGAGTTTTCCTCCTCAGTACCTTGACATCAAATTTAAATGCAGTTCTAGATTGGCAGCTAGATTCACTATTGAAATTGCTAGTTATAGCCATAAGTTCTATACTGATAGTCTCATCTGTCACACTGCTCACTTGTGGATCTCTATTTCAGCTTCATGCTTTCTTGACAACCTATGACTTTCAAAAATTTAAATGCAATCATCTTATGTCTCCTTAAATCCTGTTCATTTATTGCCTTCTGTATTTTTTTTTTGTCTCTTAGTAACCCCTTTCACCCTTGCTTAGGGTGAAATGATTAAAAAATATCTTAACTGACATTGCTAACCCATCAGCACAATACCCATTAAAATGTAAGTTTCCATTATTTATTTGAATACAATTTTTTTTTTAATATGCAATATATAGATCATCAAACAAAAAGGCCTCATCTTCAGACTAACTGTAGCAAAAGCCAGACAAAAGAAAGACTCAAATGCTGTTTTTATTTAATTTTTTTTTGAGAAGTAACAAACTTTTTGTTTCTTAACAGTAAATATTTTATGAAAAGGAGTAAGTTGTGACAGGGAGGGTAGGAAGAAGTACTGATTAGCAGGTGGGGCACAATAAAAAGCAATTGCTGACTTTATTCTTGTCACAACAAAGTCGCCTGCTTTTTTCCATGATCACAGACATTAAGAGAGAAAAAGAATCAATTCATAACTGCTGCTGCTATGAAAAAGAACAAATATATACGATAAAATATAGTTTACAGATACCAAAGTGCAAAACTGCAACGCCAAACTCGAAATGCACATTGAATGGCAAAAGATGCTTTCTAAAAGCTAAGCAAAATATTAAGAAACTAGAAAATTTCATTAGATACAAAGAGGGCTCAATTGTTACGTAATATGGCAGTGAATGCTGGACAATCTCATCACAGATAAAGAAAAAACTTGAGGTAACAGAAAATAGAGATCTATAGAAGAATACGTAGAAGACCATAGACTGAAGATGTGAACAATGATGAAAAAGAAAATTAGAAATCATTGTCAGGGCCAGATTTCAGCCAACTTTGAAACTGACAAGGATGTTACCAAATACAATAATCACCTGAAGAAGGCTAAAAAGTTGAATGAGCAAAAAGACTGACTATAAAACTAGGTCAGTGGTTCAAATAAGTGTATAACAAACTAAACAAGATGCAGAAATGGGCTTTATAGTCTGAAGGGGGTCCATCTAATAGGACTTATCTTCAACACAATATTTTTCACCCTGCCACAATTAAAGGAATCATGATAAATTTCAATGTAGAATATATATGCTTTTTGTTATCTGTGCATTGTTTCTAGATGAGCAAAAGGTTGGCATAAAAAATTCATTTCACAATGAGATGAGGGATTCAGTTTAATGATCATTAAAAATGTAACTTACACTAAAAGGATGGCTGAAGAAAGGAATTTGAAAATTTCTATTTCTTTTAGAAACCCTATCATCTGGCCCGAGGCAACATCTTTAAACAATATTTTTTATATTTCTGACATTGTAGTATTTACTACATTTAACCTGATAGCTTTTACATCCACTCAGAATGTGCTTAATAGTTAATCTATGATTGCAATGGCTGCATCAAAGTATGACTTCAGCTTTTAGCAGCACGTATATAAGTTAATGACAAGAAAAACAATATTCAAGCAAAAATGATCTCTAAAGAACAATAAAGACTATTGCAAGCACAAGAATGTTAAAGAAAAAAAAAACAGTAGAAAATTTAAGAATCATTGAATTAAATACTGATAAAGATATCAAATGACAATGAACCCATCCTAACATGAAATAATCATTTACTCAGGTATATATAATATTGTGTTAATGAAATACATATTTCTATTATCTATATTTTTACCTGACTTGTATAATATGAGAATGCAATTAATTAATATAAAGCTATTAAGAAGTGTTTTTCTTTTCATACCTTTCCCAATGGTATGAATGGCATGTAAATGAATATAATGAACCCAACTAGAATTGGAACTTGACTCACTGATTAACAATTCCAAGCCATTACCTATTACACCACCCGCACATCCAAGCTTATAGCACCTGGTATTCCCAAGCGAACAGCCATCTAAGTACTGACCAGCACTATTGGGAAGCACTTCTGCTCTGTCATGATAACTCAGGCATAGAGCACTATTGGTTACTGCTTAGGTTGGTGTTTGTATTTTGTTTTGTTTTTTGTTTTGTGTTTTGTTTTTTTAGTTTATGGTTCATTTTCCCCATATCCTTTATTTTTTTTTCTTGGTTTTTAGTTTGTATTTTTTTCTAGTTATCAAAGTTTCCTTTTGGTTATCTAGCAGCATGTCTGTGTATATATATTTTTTGATGTAGTAGTAACACATTTCATATTTAGTTTAGATAACTTTTTTTTTTTTTAGTTCTTTTTCTTTCAACTGTAGTCATTGTTGAATTGGTAGGTAGTATTACGTGACTAGTTTTAATCAAGGTTATTTATTTTTTTTAATTTTATGATTTTTATAAGTTTTTATAAGTTTTTCTCATTGCTATATCCACTTAAAAAAAAAAAAAAAAAATAAAAAAAAAATAAAAATAAAAATGGAAGGACAAATAACCTTGATAAAACTTAGCCTATAATACTACCTACCAACTCAACAACAGAAAAGAATTTGTCTCAAAATCAATCTATGGATTGAACTCTGCTCTATCATCAAAAATCTTTCTGGAGATCAACTGCTATTAAATAATGACAAAACATTTTTTATTATTTGAAATTAAAAATTTTTTAATTTAGCAAAAAGGAAAAATTCTACTAGATATTATTTGTTCAGTTTGTCTCTTCATTATCCAAGAAATTATAATTGATAGATTACAAATATTAATTACAATAAAACAATTGAGGATTTTAATTCACCTCAATAGCATTATGTATTTATATAAATTATAGTCTGGCACAAGTGCATAATCGTAGGGCATTCAGTGAATTAAACTCACTTTACAATAGTAAGAATTTGTTAGAGGGACTCAATAAACATTACTCCACAGTAATTAAAATGATAAATACTTTCAAGTAAGGTAGATTTTATAATTACAGGTATAAACACTAACATTTCTAGAAATGACACTTACCATATCTGATGACATTGTTTTACATTTAAAAATACAGTATTGTAAAGTTAAGTCATGCACAAGTAAAACCTCAATTTAAAAACCTAACAGAGGAGGGAGTGTGTTCCTTTTCTGTAAATCTGAGAAATACATTTCATAAAGAAGCAAGTTCTGTAGATCATTGCATTTAATGAATGCCATTTTGTTAAATCCAAGAGAGTTAGCATTCAAATGATCAATGTCATTTAAAATTATGTAAAATAAAACAGGAATTTTGGAATGGTGCTGTAGATGTAATTAATCTGAATTGTAACTTACTTTGTACTCACAATCAAGTCTTAGAAAATTTCCAAAGCTTTATACATAAATAGCCTGAAATAATCTGATCAGTTTTGATTGGTACTATGGTAACAGGGTTGTTAGTACTGTCTGTTAAAACCAAATGAAATTGGGTTCATGTTTTTTAGTTGTTTTTTTTTAGTCTTTTTAATTAACAAGAAATAAACTGTTATTAAAAATAACTGAAATCAGCAAAATTTTTAGTAACAGGGACTCAATGAGTGATTGGTACAAGTATTTATGTGACATCATTCAGTAAAAAACAAAGTTTGTTATGATCCATGAGATCCAGAAGTGGTTCCTTAAATCCAATATTCGTTAAGTCAATGGTATTCTCTGGCATCAAGGCAACTTACCAGATACCACAGTGTCATATACAAAACAGAGAAGATAATTTTCGCTTGTCTTTTGTGGATAAAAATGAAAGGGACTTTATATGCTGCCAAATACAGTGATTCTCTGGTTTTACTAATAAGAAAACTGTAGTGTTTAAAAAGTGTGACAAATTTGTATGAATGAAAAATGATTGTATAAATGAAAATGAGTTTCTCAGAATGTACTGAACCTGAATTGGCAATAGAAATATAGAATACTAATATTAGGTTGGTGCAAAAATAATGGCGTAATAATGTCGTTTTTTCACGTATTTTGTAACGTCAAAAAAACGACATTACGTCATTATTTTTGCACCAACCTAATATAATCATTGTCTATCTTAACTGATAGACAGGTATATTTATCCAGCCTCTCTAAGGCAGGATGTGACACAAGGTCAATTTTAATTTGAGGGCCCATACACATATGTATGCATATGGGCCAAGGACAAAAATTGCTGGGATAATTGGTATGCTGGTGTCAATATTGCACCAAGAGAGGTGGGGGTCTGTGTAGACCTCACCTTTTTACACCAATGAGGAAGGTGATGCCACAGAGTTGGAAACTCCGGGATCGGGCAACATCTCCCATCTAAAAATGAGAACAGTTTACTCCACTTCCAGCCAAAAGCAAACTCCTGTGCCAGGTAAGGTCTCCCTCAACTTTGAGAAAATTTTAGAGAGAAGAGAAACAAAAAAAAAGTTAGATTCTATTAAAAAATTAATCAAATGATCTGAAATATTTTTTTTTGCATAGCTTAATTATTTCAATCCATCATTTTTCATTTTCCCAATTGTGGGGGAGTGGGGAAGCAGGGACAACATAAACTGCTTCCCCCTTCTCCACTGCATGCAACACATTAAATTGCCAATATGAATTAATGACTAATTCTTTAAAAATAAGTACCATATGTTGAGAAACACAAGGTTATTAATTAGACACTGTTCATAACAGATTAGGAATATTAACAAAATTAAAATCTATTCTCAATCAATTTGCTTTTCATATGCAAAACTATCACTTATAATTAGATACCTCCAAAGATTTGCTAAAAAATTGAACATACATAATATAAAAATGACCCAAAGTTAATAAAATCAAAGTTTTATTGTCAAAATCTTTAAAAGAGACCAAAAGATTTTTGATTAAGTCTTCTTTCTTTTTTTCTTTTTTTAATCCTTTTTAGAACCTTCAAAATTTAGTTTAAAATTTTCTTCTTGCATCAGCAGATCACCATAAATTAGCATATTAAATTTAAGCATCTTTTTGAAAAAAATTCAGATTTTAATGAAATATCAGACTTATTTATGAATTAATTTTAAAGAGTTTCTTTTTTTTTTTAAAGAAAATCTTTGTGCATGTGTGTGCATATATATATATATATATATATATATATATATATATATATATACATACATACATACACTTTTATTTTATTTTTTTTTTTTTTTTTTTTTTTTTTACATCTCTTATCACTTATGTAATTTTTAAGAAATTCATCTTTATAGGGCTTAATGTTTAGTTATAAGCAGAAGTTCTTGGAGAATTTAAATACATTTTTATTTTTAAAACTGAATCATAACATAAAATTCAATAAAACTAAGGCATTAATTAGAAAAGTTTTTAATTGCTTTTATGGATAAGAAATATGAACACAATTTTTTTTTTATTGAATAAAGAATTTTATAATTGTTTTCATTCTTTTTTTTTAATTTTAAAGGAGAATAATTTATAAAGTTTTAAATCTGTATTAATTTGTAGAGGTTACTTAATATTGTAAATGGAAAAGCTTACTACAATTCAGTGAACCCCAGTATCTTAAAACAATTTAGTGAGAGAGAGTGAGAGTATAAACATACCAATTTTGTAAATACCAATGTCCATACACAACATCAGAAAATAAGAGCAATAACTACAGTAAATTTAAAGCCAAAGTACCTAAAATTCAATAAAACATTATGGAGAATATTCTCTTGAATTTTTAAAATTACTGGGTAGTTAAAAAATTATATAAAAAAGGCACTCACATTATATTCATCAAGTAATTTTTACAGATATGTTCCCACCCGCCCATAAAAAAAATTCTAAACGTACATCAATCATGATATTTGTCAACACCTCATAAAAACACCCACGTCCATGTTAAAAAAATGCTTTTCAGTGATATTTTAAACTAAAAATAATATTTTATCCAAATCAGATTAATTAAACTTTAATTTACCTAATATTCCTCAAAGTTTCAGAAAAGTAAACTTTATTTTTGAAAGATTTTTTCTTAAAGAAAATTAAAATCAGTCATTTTTAGGCATTTAAAAAAAATAATCATTCCAATCAATTTATATTTATTTTGAAATACAGCAAAGTATTTTGCTTGTTGGAAACATTAAATTTAATCTATTAGTTTGAAATTACAACTAAAATAAAAGCTTCAAGAAAGATTTATCCTTTTAAAAAAATATTTATAAACCTTAAATAATTGCTTTTCTTTAGGAGGTAATTACTTAAATGTGAGATTTTTTTTTTGTCAGCTGAAACCTGGGTAAAAAAAATTAAGCAACAAAATTTTTTTTAAAATTCTTAATCAGAAAAAAAAAAAAAAAAAAAAAAAAAAAATCAATAAATTCATGCTTATAATCATGCTTAATTTTAATAAGATAAAAAAACTAAGTAGTTCTTCATTTTCCAAATAAAATAATGCAGAGATAGACCAATAGATATTTCCTACATTGCTTTTTTGTAGAAATAGTTTCTGTCTCGTAATAAAAGCAATCATGTTTGTTTTTTTAGTAAGAAGTCAAATATAGTAATTTTTGTGCATGCTATTACATATAAAACAGGACAAGACCAGTTTGCATTTAACAAATAGAATTTATGAATCAATATTTAGCTTAGTATTAAATAGCCCAAAGATATATCCTCTATTTTGAGCTTGCAAAGCCAGAAAAAATTACCCTAACCAGAACAATATAAAGATCAATTTATTCAACTACTAGTGAAAATGTTTTAGAAGAAAGTGGGAGAGGGCTTGTTGCTCTTGGCCCAAACACCATTCTAATTCTTTTATGAAATAATGTTTTTCAATATTTTGACATCCTGATGATTAAATATACTGAAAAAAGAAAAAAAAAAAAAAAAGGTGGGAGGGTGGGAGGTCAATGTTAAACAGACACATCTAACCTGATCATTTTACTGTTGTTCAAGAAATGTCAATGATGCGTTTTTTTCGTTTTTCTTTTCTTTTTTACTGTATGTGAAAGAATTAGAAAATAAACATTATTAAAGAGTGAGAACAATAGAAGAATAATCAGGAAGGCAGTAGATATTGCATTTAAATTTTTGAAAATCAAAGTTAGCTGAAAAGCATAGAGCTGGAAGAGAGTTCTACAAGTGAGAGAAGAAACTGTTTGCATAGAAATTACAATTACATTTAGCTAATTCCACCGTAAAATGACGAGACCTTGTTGCTAAACTAGCACTGCACTTAAATTCATAAAGTCTAGGTACCATAGTGAAGAGTTCATCTGAACAATTACCATGAAAGTATTTATAGAAAAGACATGGGAAAGCAAGTTTATGGTAGGGGGAAAGTGAATGAAGCCAAGATGCCAGGTCAAGACCAATAATATTGGATCTTATCAAGAATCTTTAAATATATATCATTAGCACTGGACCATATGTGGCGGCAATATTCTAACCATGGACGAATGGTAGACTTATAGATGTACAAAACAGAGTCTGATTCTGATTCTGTATTGAAAAGTTGTCTAACATGATACAGTGAACCAACTTTCTTAGCAGCCGATTTAGTAATGGATTCAATGTAGTCTTACCACTTGATGTCATCTGAGAATGTTGACCAGAGAAGGTGCAAAGAGTTCCCTCTCCTGAAGCTTAGCATCAGTCATGTGTATGAAGGCAGAAAGAGTCTCTCAGATGATTAGCATATATACCAAGTTGAGAACCGATGTCATCGGGAAGGTTGTTAATGAAAATTAAAAACATAGTGGAATCCAGGATAGAGATAAGTGGGGGGGGAAATAAAACAGGATTTTATTTACATCAAAAAGAATGACTACATGATTCAAAAGATAATTATATACAATGAAAATATGTGAGTATGGGACCCTCCCCACATCCTAACTGTTGGAAGAAAAGCAAATCAACTGGGTGAAAATATAGTGGTTGGTTGATTTTGTTTTGTGGCATATCAACCTCTATGGAAAATATAGTGGGGACATGTAGAAGAAAAAATTATGGTGAAATGAAAACAAAATTTTCGCACAGATACAGGGAGCACTAATGCCTGATGTCACCTAATGGGGAAATGACAAATGAAAATGTAGAGGATTAAAAAAAAAAAAAAAAAAAAAAAAAAAAAAACACAAACACACAAACAAAAAGAGGGATGGTGACCTTTTACTCACTAGTTAAATTAATTTCAAAGAACTTAAAGAAAAATTCAATGATTCTGACCTAACTGAATTGGGTGGGTATTTTTTCTTGGAAGAACAGATCCTTCAATGACAAAGACTTGTCCATGAAGCATGCAGACCATGTATCTTTCAATATGTTCATGCAATGGATATACAACCATGCAGTAAAAGAAGGCATGCTCAATGGACTACTCCATTTCATTACAACAGACGCACTTTGGCAAAATGGCCAGTCCTGCAAAAGACTTTGCTGACACAGAGCACATTCCATATCATCAGCCGGATGAGTGATGCCTTATGCTGCATCATACCCCAGGCCCACTCATATTGCACATGTTCACTATACCTGCTTAAAATTGACCAGATTGAGTCTGGTGATAAATTCACAAAAGCATTTTCTTTTTACATTGAAAGGAATGTTAACAACCTTCCTAACTCCCTCATGGTCTAAATCAAGATAAAGGATGGCAATCCAATCACCCGCTAAAATTACCCATTTTGACAATATCACAAACTGGTTGATCTGATGAAAAAAAGGCTTCTTGCTACCTACTGTCATTGGGTGCATAAACCCCAAGGAGGCAGAATGCTTTCTTCTTTATGGTAACATCTACCATGCACAATCTGCCTGCTGGATCCAAGAAGATCCCAAAGTCATGCCCAAAGAATGGCTTACTAGTGAAGAAAAACCCCTTTAAACGGTTATGGAAGAATGCCAAGAAGTGGTTGAACCTCCTCATCAGAATACTTTCAGTTGCTCACGATTAGGTGGCTTTCTTGAATAGAACATATCCACACCAAGACATTTGAGATCACAAATGAATTGAGCCTTTTCTGAATTACCTCAAACCTAAATCATTCAAAGCTTCTAACCAGCAAGCCATGATCAAAGCTTACTGGCATTGTGCAACAGGACATCAATGCCCTGTCCCATTTTAGTCTTAATGCAGCTGCCTAGAGACAGACTGCCAATGTCCCCCAGGAAAGTTTTACTGCCTTAGACAGAGATGGGTAAAGTAAAAAAAAAAAAAAAAAAGATCATCTCAGAACAAAATTATTTCAGTTTCCTACAAGCTTCTTCTATCATGGCCAGTATTCTATCAGTATTTTCTGTGCTCGAGTAAAATTCCTATGTTCTAATAGGAATGATTGATACCCAATCACCACCCTCCTCAAATTTAGACAAATCCTACAGATGCATGCTGGGATTTCTTCCTAAGTAATAAAAATGAACAATTCATGGTCTTATCTTCACATTTTTGTTCTTTCTTGCTTTGAACTCCCCTTTGTAGGAGAAACTAGCATTTAATCTGACATGCATCTACAAAGGGCTTCACAATCAAAAACCTTTTTGCCTTTAAAGCACACTTTACTCATTTTCTCAAAAGCCATAATTGCTTAGTTTTGTATCCATAAACACAAAAAATGTAGATTTAAATTCTTCCAGAGGCCTCATTTTCTTTAGTTCAGGTACGAAGATGAAATAAAATACTGTATAAAATAATATATCATCTACTCAAATGTGGATATCAATTAAAAATAATCTTTAAAATAATAATAATGTCAGATTGCAATTACAATAATTGGTTATTTAAAAAAGAAAAGAAAATTCATTTCCTTCAGAGCTCAGAATCTGAGTAAAGTACACACCACACACACAAAAAAAAAAAAAACTGATTCTTTTCCAATTTTCAAAAAATTCAGTATTTCATATTCAATCAGAACATGCAAGTACAGACATCTATTGTCAGGAGTCTTCTTAGTCTTACTCTTAACACATTAGGGTCATAAAGGCACCATATGTGATGTGGCTGTTGTAGCAGTGGTGTTTTTAGTCTGACGGAACCCAACCCCTCTTCAGCTTTTAAATTCAGAGTTTTTTGGGTTTTTTTTCTCCTAGACTGATTACCACCTCAAGACAAGAGAGTTCGGTCTGCCCTAGCTGGAGGGAGATAGATTCACACCTTTTCTGAGGACATTTATGTCAAGTGAACAAAACAGAATCGACCGGAATTTGAACGACTCACGGATTTCCCATTGCGCGCAGATAAAGATTGCTATTGCATTATCCACTAGACATGTACATTTTTATATAAAAAAAAATTTAAATCCTGTTTCTTTCCAACGGATTTTATGGAAACCTGTTGCTATTTTCTTAACAGGTGTAGAGACTTGTACTTTTCCTCACCAGTTACTAATCAACTACTCTACAATATATTGATACCATACGTATTTTTCTTTAAAAAAAAAAAAAAAAGTTAGATTTAAAAACTATTGTAGGTCTTCATAGCAGTTATTTTTAATTTAAAAATGTAGGAGACTTTACTTTCTGTTATTCAAAATTGTACTTCGTTTCTTCAGAAAAAAATCATCTAAAAGTGCTGTTTGATTTATGTTGACATTCATGTTGAATACTAATACGAGTAACGAACAAAAATTTTAAATCCGCTAAATTCTAAAGGTAATAAATGTTTTCTTTTTATCAGTTTTCCTATAAAACTTCAGTAAAAAAAAAAAAAAAAAAAAAATATGAATTACGTACAAAGGAAAAGCGGAGGAAATGAAAAGTTCAGTTTTTAAAAAAAAATAAACGAATTTCTTTTCTTTTTTAATGTCCCGTGTTGTAATGTCATTTTTAGTTCAAGGGGATTTTTCCCCTCCACACATGTATGTCAAAATAATATTTATGAGAATGGGGTGATCCGAATTTGCTATCAATTCATAAATTCCGTAACATTACTTTATCCAAATAAGGAACCAAACTGATTTTTTTTTATATATTTTTTAAATTTAAAAAATGTCCGAATTAAACAAGTATTTTCCCATCTAAATGCTTTTTAAAAAAAAAAAAAGAAGGAGTCTTTATGGGATTTGATAGGTATTTCAAAAAGCAGCTCACTCACACGACTAAGTCTTCTTATGGAGTTATGGAGATTATTTCCAAATTAAAAAAAAGAAAAATCCAAGATACAAAGAAATAATGTGGAAAATTGTAGAATAGATAAATTATGTAATCTAAATGAATGATGAATTGATAAGACACAGAGAAAAACTTCCTTTTCCTTTTTTAGTTTTATTTTTGTTGTGTCATAAAAAAAAAAAAATAACGCTCCAACAGGTTTTCGTTTTTAAACAAAATTGAAATACATAACAAGTTTCTTTTTGTTTTTTTTAAATTTCTCCCGCCCTTTAAAGGGCCATAGTTAAACAAACATACCTTCCAAGTAAAATTAATAAAGACTTCTTTAAATTCAGATTGGGGAAATAAAACAAGCAAGTGGCATTGTTTATGTAAATTAACAAAGGCTCCTAATTGAAAAAAAAAAAAAAAAAAAAAAATTATGAAAATTTTATTTTTAACATAAAACAAAAACTGTATGTTTATTTTATTTTTCTTAATAAATTAACAAACAAAATTAAAATTCGTTCAGCAAAAAAAAAAAAAATAATAATAATAAATAAATAATAAAAATAATTTAAATTGCATTATTTTCAAGGGTTTCTAATTTAATTTCTAAAGAATTTATTTAAATATTTTTTATTATTTAAAAAATATTATTTAACAGAAGTCTGCAGCTCAATACAGTTACAAAAAAAAAAAAAAAAGATGGTTTTCCTTCTAAAAACATTTTTTTTATTATTATGTAAAAAGTAAAAACGTATTTTTTTTTTTATAAAAAACAAAGGCTTAATTCAAATTTTCAATTAAACAAAAATTGGTTTCGTTATTTGATAGTCTCTAACCAAGAAGAAAAAAATAGTTTTATAAGCAATATTTCTAAAAAAAAATATAAATAAATGACGACCTGATTCGATAAGACATAAGCAAGCTCAAGCACAATAAACAACGATCTCTGAACGAGGGGGATCAGTTTGTAATTCTAATCTCTTATAAATTGATCCCCCATTTTCCGACCACTCCGCATGGCCATCGCCTTCTTCATTGAAGTTAGTAAACATTGCAGACACAAACAAGGAGACAACGGCGTGTTGTTTCGGGTCGAGTAAACAAATGACCCCAGAGGTGTTCCCAGGTGAGAGCAAAACATTTCCAAAATATCAACTAAGAAGCTTAGTACTTACAGCAGTTGTAACATTGGTCAAAGAAGACAATGGCAGATCGGAAGAAGCGCTTCGTCGATTCCGCTTTCTGTCAAAGTCGTCGCTCTCCATCTTCTTACCGTCTGCCAAGTCAGCCATCAACCGATTCGGTTCTCTGTCCGGGTCCACTTCAAATACATGCATACCTTTTTCCTGGTGGAATAATCCCGACTCTGAAGGTGGCAAATGTAGGGTTTTGGCTGGAGATCCATAACGGAGGGCAAATACTGTTGGGAAATGCGGTAAAACAACGCAAAATATTAAAATACAAGGCAACGAAGACCACCTGTACACAAACATCTTCGCCATCTTGATTGGCGAATCACGCACTCACATGAGATATCCCTTCGCCCCCCCCTTTCTTGTCTCATTAAATAGTTCCTTGTCGTCAGCCGCAAAAACTGATTTATTTCACCTTCATTATTGAATATTATTATTGTTAACGTCAACACCTAAAATTATTTTTATTCAAAACAAAACTAATGATTAATGATGAAAGTTATTTTACCTTGCCAACGATGACTACGTAATTTTTTAATTTGTTGTTTTGTTTGGGAATAACTCCAGTATGATTCGAACCCTGACATGAAACTCGTCAATCACTTTGTTAATATTTTAAAAAGATAAATAAACATGCATTGTCTTTTTTTAATATGATTTTTTTTCAGTTATATTTATTTTTGCTATGCTGTATCTTCCTTTCGCTTATCGATGATTGACTAAAATTAAAATTTATAAAATCTTTTCGAGTTAGATTTTTGTTTGCTTTTTTGAGTTTTTTATTTTATTTTTGTCAGTCTCATCGTAAAAGATAAGTAAAAAAAATGAGTCATTTTCTTTTTCATATTTTAGCGAAAATAAACTAATATGCTGTAGCCATTAGGAAAAAAATACATTTTATAATAATATGTATTTTTTTTATTCCTGTTTTGTAGAAATTTATGAACATAGCTTCATTTTTAAGATTCAAGACTTAAGTCAAGTGTCCTTAACAAAACAAGGATCTGTAGTGTTGTTAGTTACTGTTAGTTAAAATTTTTAACTTAAAAATTTTAACAATAATACTATTATTCTTGTTTTAATTTTTTGTTCAATTTTACGTTGTGTTTTCTGAGTTTATTTTAATTGATCAAATCAAGGAAAAAATTAGAATTTCGAAATCTGAGTTTCAAAGATAACTCAACGTTCTCCAACTGGCGCAACAGAATCTTGTTTATTTATTTCAAAGACGCACCAAAAATATTACATTTCCAGTAAAAAAAAATAAAATTGAAAATCAATATTTTAGTTGTTTTTTTTTTTAATTATTATTTAAGAGGCTACAGAATCTACAAAATTAAGACGGTGCAGCCGCTACACAGTCTTCTTTATTAAACGGCCACATTTTGTTGATCAAGGTAAAAAAGAACACAGAATTTAACCACCTTGCGAAACTGAAGGTACTAACTAAAAAATGAGTGAGACTGAGATTTATTAATTCTTGTATTTAATGGTTATCATCGAAAGAAGTGGAATCAAAACGTGAGTCTGTGTTTTGTTTGACCAAAGTTGAATTTCGAAATCATTTTTTTAAATAAACTAAACAGTAATAAACAGTGAAACACTCATGTCGTTAAGCAAGGCATGAGTCAACAACGGCGTTGTCAACCTCACCCTGAAATGCACCCTATATCTCTTAGACAAAGTTTGATTTTGTGCGTAAGCTGAAGGTAGCTAAAATGATGCATTGTAGTCAAAATTATTGAATTATGGTACCCTTAAAATGCGTTAACTTAAAAATGAATAAAAAAACATTCTGGTGATTTGCTACTGAATGTCAATAGTTTGGGGTCTATATTCGTGCTTAGTTTAACTAAAGAAAAACATTTCAAGGGAGATAACTATTAAATCTTAATTACAGAGTACTATCCCTTATTTATTTATTTTTGCATATATTTATTTGCAAATAAATGAGAAAAATTGAAAATAATTCTGTATTGCGCGTTTCGTCCACCAGAAAGACTTAATAATATTATTTATTTGAATATCCGAATAAAAATGGGTATCGTTATCTGCGAGCGAGAGAATTCTTCAGTGATATTGCTTTTTCCCTTCTTCTCTCCGAGAGAGGGTGACCCAGCAGAGGGTCACAGAATTGTCACGTAAGAGGTAGACCTGAACGGGGTTTTGTTAATTTGTCAAAATTTGAATTGAAAACAAAATAAAATTTGAGCAATTACAATGTGGACTGAAAATCATGTCACGCCCTACCAAAAAGTTGTCGGAGTTAGCTCCTTCTCAGCTCCTTAACCCTTCACCAGGGGTCTCTCTCCCCTGGCTATAAATACTGACTGACCCTTCGCCTCAATCTCTTTTTTACTCAGGTCTTTTGCTTTATACCACCTCGCAGATGTGAGCTCTCACAGATACAGCGTAAAAAAGTTCACAATATTCCAACTCACAGTTTTTCGTAGTGACCATTTTTGTGGTTAACAACTTGTTTGGTGTATAAGCAACCATCAGGGAACACGCTGAGAACAATACACGTACGTACGAACACTTACCACAACACACACACACACACATAATATTCACCACACGCACTCCATGTAACTGTCCATGTACTTGTAATTTGTACTTGTTGTTATTTGTTTACATAATCTAATGCACGTAACTTGCGATTATAATTTTCCCACGCGAAAAAAACCACAGCTGACTCACCCACAAACACGACTCGAAGATTACTCTGTGAATACAAAGAACTTCAACTCGCAAGACTTTACTTATCCAAAGTGAATTATTAATGCTCACTACAATTAAAGTAAATACTATTATTGAACATATTTCATACTTACAGTTAAGGGTAGACTACTTCTGAATGACTCAATTGAGTCAATTCTAAACAATACAAAAAGAACAACACAAGCATAATAACGGTGTTTAAACACTAATTACGAATTCTTATAGACTGTAATACAAATACACCAAGACACCAAAAAAAACAAACAAACAAAATCTTCATCCACTAACAAACATAACACAATCTTGTAATAATATTTTGTGTATAATATTTGCATTATATATAAATGCATTTGTTTGTTTGAATTGCATACATGTTTTGCCTTGTTTTATATTAAGTATTATTTATTGTTATGGGTGCAAGAGAAAATCACGCAACCTGACAAAAATTCCTTCTGATATATTATAACACCATAGCAAAAAAATATTAGTTCATTCTGCGCATCCCCAACAAGATTACGTATACGGTTAAGAATTTTGTTTGATTAATATTTTAGCTTCTGGATCATTATTTTAAACATAGTAGCAGTAGGAGCCCTAAATAAACATTGCATCAGCAGCAGCATTCGAATATAAAAACACGTGAACCCTAAAGTAACTCTCTCTCTCTCTCTCTCTCTCTCTCTCTCTCTCTCTCTCTCTCTCTCTTCTGATTTTTCCTCTTTCGAACTATGTGACATGAACTTTCCCCGCTGAAGCTAGGAGGGCTGTGAACGCTTCGCACTAAAACACACCAACACAGTAAGTCCCACTCAGACATATTCATGAACATTTCGCTGTGCTTTTTATTTATTTCTATCAAAACAAACTCTTGTTTTAAACTTTCCTTTTGTTAATTTTGTTTTAATAAATGTTATCTTGCATTGCAAATCAATTGGTCTGTTATTTTGTGCATCTCCTTTTCACCACCATTATTTCATGTACTTCAAACCGTAAGAAACCTTACATATTTAATTACTGAAGTAACTAATCACTAAATAGGTTACTGCATTTTTTCCTTAAAAATATTTTGCAACTGTACATTTATTTTAAAGAAATCCAAGAATTTAATAATAAAATTGTTGAAATATTTCATGACATGATCTCTATTTTAATTTTTAATCACGTTTTTGTGGAACAGCTACAGCCAGGGCCGGTGCAATTGTCTCATGCCCCCCCCCCCCGAATATATAATACGCCCCTCTTGAATCTATTACACGAGGCCCCCACTCTACTACATCTCAATATTTATAAGATAGTAGTAATGTAGAGTATAGATTTTATTATAACCTAATTATGTAAAACAATTGATCATATGCAATATAGATGAATAATTCAACTACAATATATCTAAATATAAATTAGAGAGATATGGTATCCGCACTAATGTGGTATACGTAAGGTTTAAAATGAATTTTTTAAAATAAAAACGCTTTCTTGAAGCATTCATTTTAGCTTTAATTGAAAGCTAAACGATTTACAATTTACTATTTCCAGTAAGCAAAATACTCTGTATCTGTAGTGTATTTCAAACAGAAATTATATTGATCGGAATTGATTTTTTTTTTCAGCAAAGTCGATAAAATCGGCCATTTTGATACATTTATAAACAAAAGTTAATTCTCGGTTTTAAAAATCTTGCAAAAATATATATTTTTGAAATGTTATTTGAGGAAAATTAGCAAATTTAAAGTTAAATAATCTGATTTGAAACAAATATTACTTATAGCATAAAATGTTGTATACAAACATTTCTTAACAACGGGGTTTTGTTTTTCTGACGAATCGATTGATTCATCGACCGCTTAGCGTGTTGGCAAGTATGGTGACGCAGAATTAATAGCAGACAATAAATTTTATATGAGGTTTTTTTTCGTAAGTGGGGTACAACCCTTAAGACATGTGAACTTTTAATGATATTGTCATATACGAACTCGCATATTTAGAAAAATTAGTGCGTTTACTTTTTAAACACACAAAAGATCGAAATTCTTTTTAAAAATATCCGTGTTTGCCAGATTGTAATAAGCTTTAAAATATATGAATAGTAAATATAGTTTTACTAGTATTTTCTAAGAGTTACATCGTTGAAACTGAATTTTAAAAGGTAAAAAAATGAAAAAGAAATCTTGTAAAAATTCATTTTTCATCGAAATTTTTTTCCTTCAGACAATAATATTGTCTTTATTCATAAAAGCAATTAAAAGATTCTCTAATTAAATAATGTCTTAGTTTTATTGTGTTTTTATTTTTCCCTTCAGAACAGATTTTCGGTAAGACCCGGTCCTATTTTGAAAAAAAAAATTCGGTGATTTAAATTCTGCTTTTAACTAAAAATATAATCACTAAAAATTATCACGTTGAATTGCTGAAGTTTTCATAATATTAAGTAAGGGGATGAAACACATTTAAAAAGTATTTTTACCAAAATTTTTCATTCATTTGTGAATAAGTCCTGAAAATTTCATTAAAATCCGACAATTTGATTTTTGGAAGAATTTCGAAATTAATGCACCTGTCACTGTAAAAAGACGCTAAAATTTGCTATAAAAGTTAGTACATCCACTGATACAAGAAAAACAAGTTTTTTAATCAAAATTTCTAATGTTTTAAAATTTTTAAAAAGAAGTAAAAAAAAATTAATAAAAAAATACTATGATACTTTTGGTTAAAGATTTTGACGATAAAACTATGTTTTCATTACATTTTGGAGCATGTTTTCATTGCGCTATGCTAATTTTTAGCGTTTTCGTGGAGGTACCCTGAATATAGATCATTCCATGAGTAAATCAACAATGTTTTGCAGTAATTTTTAACATTAACTTGAGATTTTTTCTTTTTAAAAAGTTAAAATATTTTAATACATTCAACATTATTATGGATAGTCAATTATAGTGTTTTTGTCACTTAACATTCGAAACAAATTCACGGGTTTATTAAAAAAAATAGAACCCAGAATGATATCAAAATCCGCGAAAATTTTTCAACTTTTTTATTTTCCAATGCTGTCTATTGTAAATTATTAATTCCATTAAGTTTGCGCATGTGCTCAGCTAAAGATTAAAAATGTGCCTATTTATTCTCTATATAAATTCTATGCGTGTCGCCGTCGTGATTTTATTTGTTTCATTTTTAGGTCATAGAAAACGGGTTACTTCTGTAGTTTCAATATTGATAATTTGGGAGGTCCTGCTTTTCTCAAATGAATCCTTTTTTTACTCTTTTGAATAAACTCGATGACTTTCTCCAGTGGACGCTTTTACTCTCTCTCTCTCTCTCTCTCTCTCTCTCTCTCTCTCTCTCTCTCTCTCTCTCTCTCTCTCTGATTTACTCTCGAGAGTCGAGAGTGAACGCTTTTACTTTTTTAGGGTTACTCATTTTATTCTCTCAAGTCAAGTGTATTCATTTACTTCCTAAAGTGAACTCTTTATTCTCTGGAGTTAATTTTTTTTTTTTTTAACTATTTCATTTACTTCATCGTGTTGAGTTTTTGCTATTCTGGAATGAACTAGCTTTGTTTCTTCGTTGGACTATTTTATTGTGCTTTTCTATGGTAAAAATATATTACACATGAGTTTTTATTTTTTTTAATTATTTCGCCCAGACCCAGACAAGGTGATGAAGCCAATAAAACGCAATGAGGTTACTGAGCACGAAGGAAACCGAGAAAACTATATTGAGGGGAGAAAACAATAAAAAGAACGGGATGCAAAGAGGCAAAAGACGACAATTGACATTGCATTTAAATTTTTGAAGATTGTAGTCGACAAGAAGGCAATAAGATGAAAGAGAGAACTACACGCAAGAAGTGCGAGAGAAGAAACAGTAAAAATGATGAAACCTATCTGTCAGTCTAGTATTACGCTTAAATTCATGAAATCGGTACCAAAGAGGAAAACTTCTCAAGACAATTGCCATGGAAATATTTATAGAAAAGGCCGTTGCCACTTAATAATTCTTTAAACTATTTTACTGTGAAACCCTCTCAGTCACACGTTGGTCTTCAGGTACCAACTCGTTGCTGGTTTGTCGCTGGTATCGTGATGATGAGCATTGTTCCACTCGATCTAGCTGGCGTTTGTCTCCTTCACGATCATTCACTCCTCTGCCACTTAGAGGGTGAGAACATCGCTGATGAAGTAAACTAAAATGAAGAACAGATTGATGACGAGGAGCTGCGCAAAAAAAAAGAATTATTTGGAATAAAGCATTAACTCGGATTAAAAATGTAACAACGATTTGGTTTATGCATGATTTGTTGTATGCAGCGGTTTTAACCCTTCCCACTTGTTATAATCAAATGACACTGGGATCCTCTTTTGGAGTTTACAGACTGTGTTAATAGTGATTTAAGTTTCAAAGTTCTGGTCTTCAGGGATGGCGAAAGGTCTTGGCCAGGAGGTCTCGGCGAATGATGTGGATTTCAGTAGCTGTAGTGTCGGGACTCTATAAGTTGTCCAAATCTCCAGATTATATGGAGTTCTGTGTCTGGTAGGTGTGGGGTTGACCAGGGTTTGGATTCGATTATCTCCTACCCTTAGCATCAACCTTTTTGTAAAATTTTATATATTCAAAATATTTTTACTCGACTACTTTTCCAAATTTGGGGGTTGTCCAATCCCCTTTTGAGAGTGGTCAGTGGAATCAAGCTACCCCTTAACTCTAACTTCCTTCACTTTTCATCTAGCAACGTCGCTCCATATGGGCGGAGCTAATTTCTTTCTCTCCCTTCTCCCATTGTCTCAGCATCCGACCTCAGCCCATTTCCAAAGTCTGGTACAAATGTCTTTGTGACAGAGGCGAAAAGGAGGTTTCCAGTAATTAATATTTCTTTATCAGCTTGTCTCACTCGTGCCAAAAATCCCAAATAATGTCAGCTATAAAACTTTTTGATGAATTTCACATAAATTAAAATATCCGAATCTTCCCCAATCATAGGCGTTAATCTTTATTCTTTTTGGTAGGGATATTTTTGATGGGTAGCCGACACGACCCCTCTACACAAATCAGATCTTTTCCTGACTCTTTGTCCAGAACAATTTCTTTGCCGATAAGGCATTAGAAACAACATATTTTTTTATTTTCTCCGATGATACACTAATTGTCCCTTCCTTATCGACGTGAAGTAAGTGGGGATGGGTAGTCTTGGTTTTGCTCAATCTTACTGAATTCTGTCAGGTTAAATTTGGGTTCGATTCTCCTTGGAACTGTTCTTGATTTCATTTTTTTTATTCTAAAACATAATTTTTAACGCATTTCGTTTTTAATTTTCTTCTCAAATTTTCAATCCACTTTCCTGAGAATTTCAACATTTATCATCCAATTATAGTCTCTTTCCTCTTCCTTTTTCTTTCTTCTGATTAACTCCCTGATGCCCCAGTGCCACATCTGCGCCTTTCTCAACAGGATATTTTTTGCTCATCCAGATTAAATTTTTACTCTCTCGAGTGAGATCTTTTACTCCATCGAGTGAACTATTTTATTTTCCACAGTAATGTATTTTATTTCCTAAGTGAAATTTCTTGCTCTCACAAGATATATCTTTTACTCTATCGCGTGAAGTCTTTTACTCTGTCGAGTGAAGTCTTTTACTATCTTAAGTGAAGTATTTTACTAGCTAGTATGCATTATTTTATTGCATCAAAACTTTCACATGGAAAAGACGAACAAATATACAAACATTTAATTGTTTAAAATAACAACAATGTATTCTGACAAAAATTACAATTTTAGGAAACATTGAGTGGGTGAGAGAGGGAGAGGGTGTGTGTGTGTGTGTAAAATTCAGTCGTTCAGAGGAAAGAAAGGGACGAAGGCTTGTGTATCAACACTACTACATCTTGGAGCCAAAAAAAGAAAGAGAAAGAGGAAGTATTTTTCCCTTCTTTTATAACCTAAAAACGGCTCCACTTAGTGGCGCCTTGGCAGACCAAGTGGGGCTAATCTCCACATTCTTTAATTTTCTCGAATTAATTCTTTTACTTCATCAAGTGTATTCTTTCACTCTTATGAGCAAACTCTTTTACTCTTTCAAATGAAATATTTTACTCTCGCAAGTAAAATCTTTTACTCGTGTTGATTCTTTTACTCTATCGAGTGAAATTATTTTTTTATTTTCAAGAGTAAATTATTTTACTCACTCAAATGTAATCTTTCACTCTATCGAGTGAATTCTTTTATTCTTACGAGTAAAGTCTTTTAATCGCTTGTATAGATTCTTTCAATTAATTGAGTGAGCGCTTTTACTTTCTCAGATCTACGCTATCGAGTGAAATCTCTTACTTTCACGAGTAAAGTCTTTTACTCGCTTGCATGGATTATTTTTCTGTATTTAATGATTTCTTAATTTATTGAATGAATTCGTTTACTTTCTCGAATGGAATCTTAGACTCGATTGAATTAACTGTTTTACTCTTTCGAGTGATGTCTTTTACTCTGTGAAGTTGATTCTTATTTTCTTGAATTAATTCTTTTACTTTCTATGGCAAACATTTTCACTCGATTGAGTGAACTTTTTACTCTCGAGGGAGAAGTTTCTTTTTTCAGTGCCATTCTCTCGTAAAGCTATTATGTTAGTAATGGGAACCATAATTCCTGACCACTGACAATGCTTTTTGTTCTTATTTAGCCATCGCAAGTAGATTTGTTTACACTGCCTTTCTTGTGAGGATGCTTTTGCTTTCTCATGTGAACTTTGCGCTCTCACGAGTAAACGCTTTTACTTTCTTGAGTGAAATCTAAAGTGGACTCTTATTTTCTCATGTGGGCTCTTTTTCTTTCTTAGTTGAAGTCTTCTTTTTGTTGTATTTTTTTTTTTGTTTTGCTTTCTCAAGTGAAGCATTTTATTCTTTTCTGTTAACTCTTTTACTCTTGTACTATTCAATATACATAGATAAATAATATAGAAAAATACACTCATAGTTGGATAAAATTTAAAAAAATAACAGTGGCAAAAGCGGTAATGTGTGATAATATCACCAGATAATGAGAGATTTATGGAAGGAAGGTTTAATCTCCCATTTTCATTTCCCCCATTATTAGCATTTTTACATCCATAATATAATAACGCCTTCTTTCGCGGACAGGACGGGACGGTATAGCTGAAAGAAAAGGAATGACAAACATGCTTGATTCTTAGAGAGAGTTTTATGCCGCCAAGTCGTGCACAAAATTATACATACATATTTACATGTGCCCCACCCAGAGAAATTATAACATGTATGCAATAACAAGCAGAGTGAAATCAGGACGAGAAAAAGAGAGTTTGACGTATAAAAATTCTCAACTGGAACTGGAGATGTTGAATATTCATCTGTGTTTCTGGAGAAACTGTATTTAAGATACCAAATTTGAGCGAATCGGATTTAACTGCTATGACGCTATCGAGTACATATTCCACAAACGAGAAACAAGTTCTGGGTTTTTCCAAACATGAAGACTGCAAGCCGGATATATTTTCTATATCTGGTGAAGATATATTTCCATAGGAAAACGGCGTTATAGGTTTCTAAGCTGCACCATATGTCTGGAGGGGGGCAAATTTGGCCTCAGCTGACTGTAGACCTGACCAGTCGCATCACTCTATGAAGTGATGTAACTAAATGGCCATCACTTGAACCATATGACTTCATCTCGACCAAAAGGATAAAATCGCCTTTGTATCCCTACAGTAGCAAGTTATTTTCCCTTAGATATGTAGTGACATTACACCAGACGTCAGTATAAAAGCAGATTCTTCTTCTATGTACCGTCTCCGTTCAGAACGTGGATGATCATGGTTCTCCACAACTTCCTTTCCTTTGTAGTTCTTAGTAACATTTGTCTTTGTACCCTCAATCCCACCAACCGTTCCGCTATCGATTCACACAAGCTCATCAGGCAGATTACGTACTACAACCTGTTTCTTTTACCTTCAAGCTGTTTTATGAGTGTCAAATTCTCCAAGCCCTCCTTCCTCATTATGTGTCCAAAAATTTCAGCTGTCTCTTTCTGATTCTGTGTAGAAGTATCCTAGCGCTGAATTCATAAACACTTTATCAGGCGTCTTTATTCGCGGACCTGCACAGCGACAAACATTATATAAATAAACATTAAGGTAGGACTTAATTTCAGCGATTCGCTTCCATTCTCCTCAGCTTTTTTTTTTCACGCGCACTCACACACACATATAAAACACTATATGCAATTTTAATATCAGTGGCACGAAAATATGGTCTCTATGTTTATCCTTTGTTTTCGTTGTATTTTCCTTCATATTTCAGTCGTGCTAGGGGTAGTTTACCTGTAACCATAATTTGCCACAAAACCAAAACATTAACCTAAGAAATTAGATGCATGGTGTCAAACTCGTTCAGAAATATCCAAAATGTCAGCTTTATACAACGGCCTTTTCAGATCGGTGATTAATTCCAGCGAATGAAGCCTGTAGATCTTAGCGAGGACCGTACTACGAAGAACCTTGTGCGTTGGCACTACATAATCTCAAACAACTACCAAATGGTAGAAACTACGTCAGTTGAGGACTTTCAACAACGGCAACAACTAAAATGGATAGCAGATGTAATTCGAAGAGAAAATAATAGCATAATCAAGATGCTAATGTTCCACAATACTTTGAACAGAAGGTTAGGAAGGAAGACCCCCATCAATACTGGAAAGAGCTATCACAGTCGATCTAAGAAACCTATTTTCATGAATAATTATTTTCATAGAAAGATTTTATAAATTTCAACCGAAAGTAGAATTAGCTGTTCATTTAATGAATGCTGAATGTTTCCTTATAAGGAAACGGCTAATATTACCATTACCATTAGAGATGAAAAGAACGGATACTATACTTTGATGATGGCCAGGGAGTGAAGATAAGCTAACTCCAGTAGTATTGGCTGCATGAATAAGAAAACGGTTAAATATTACCACCCATCATTTTTTACCACCCATCATTTTTCCATACCATTACCGTTACCATAGCATTACTTCCATTTTTTTCATACCATCTTCATTTTTCTTTTTGTACTTCTTTGAACATGTTTAAGACGAAATACATCATAATAAATAAGTATTTGGAAGTAATTAAGAATGTCCCACAAATATTTTTACTCACTACAATGAACTCTTTTATTTTCTTGAAGGGAATCTTTTACTTTCTTAGACTTACAACCACCATTACCTTGAATCACGGTTCCCATTGGATCACCGAAGTTAAGCAACGTCGAGCCTGGTCAGTATCTAGATGAGTGACTGTTTGGGAATACCAGGTGCTCTAAGCTAAAACGTGCAGGTGGCATAATGGCTCGGAATTATTAATTGGAGAGCCAAGTACCAATTCCAGTTGAAAATACTGACGCGAAAATACGTTTGAGGAACCTATTAATTCGCTTCTTCTCTCCCACCCCCCAGCTATGGTTTAATTAGTGAGACTTGTATCACTGAATACTTAAAAAGAAATTCTGACTTTAAATAACCTGTTAAAGGTTTGATAAGCCATAGAAAACGATTTAATCAAATTTTACTTTCCTCAGTAAAATGTTTTTGCTTTTTTTAAATCATTTTACCATATGCAAGACGTAAATACCACCAGTACGCAGGGGTTACCGAGTATAGGGAGGATTGAGGAAAGGACAAAAGATTAAATAGATTCAAAAAGATAGAAGATAGCGATTGATGTTGTATTTAAATTTTAGAAATTTATGACTAAATCTATTTTCATACGTTTTAATTTCATAAATCCACTTTAATATGTTTAGGTTTTATTTAACTTCTAATCACTTTTTAAAACAATAAACGTTGTCGAGGGAGTCAAAAGTGTATACAGTAATAACGGTGTCAAGGGAATAACCATCTTTTTGATACACTGTTTTTTGCAGGTTAAACTTTCTTCATTTCTGAACCACTGACAATCAATTTCTTCTTAATTATTAACATGTTTCTGTAATAAAGTCAATTTAAATGCATTTCTATAGTAAAATCATAAGTAGCAACTTTCTTCTTCTACTTCTTGTACTGCACCCTTCAGGACATGGAGGATCATGGTTCTCCACAACTTCCTATCCATCATAGATTTAAGTAATTTTGTCCCCTTACTATCCCTTCTATGCCATATTCCGCCATCCATTTATACAAGCATGTTAAGCAGGTTACTTACTTTTCCATTTGTCCCTCTTGACTTCAATATGTCCTGTTATAGAAATTTATATATAAAAAAAAGAAATGTAAACTTATATAAAATAAAATAAATGTATATAAAAATAATAATTAAATAGCCTAGGTTTATTACACTTTCTTTTGAGGGAAGTGTTTAAAAGACATTTAAAAGAAGAAGGTAACTAACATGTATTTTTTTTTTTTTTTTTTAAGCATTTCACCCCAAGCAAGGCGGGAAGCCACTAGGACGCAAGGGGTTACAGAAAATTTAGAGCAAGGTCAGATAGGAGTGATAGAAGAAAGGATTAGGGTAGTGGATAGATCAAAGCAACTGGAGATGTCGATTGACATTACACTTGAATAGCTGGAGATTATAGCTCACAGAGAAACAGTAATAGGGAAGGGAGTTCCACAGGCGAGAGGTGCGAGACATGAAGCTATTAGAGTAGAAGAGACGGCTACATTTAGGAGTCGACAGTGAAGGGGTGAGAGCGGGATGCCAGCCTCGTATGGCGCTTGAACTCATGGCGTCTGGGTACCAACGAATACAGCTCCTCGGGGCAATTTCCATGGAAGTATTTGTAGAACAGACAGAGGGAGGCGACGGCGCGTCTGTGAGAAAGTGACTGTAGACGAGATGCCAGGGCAGGGCCAATTACATTGCATATCCGCCTCTGGAGCCTATCAAGAACCTCGAGGCAAACAGAAGGGGCACCAGACCATATATGGCAGCAATACTCCATGCAAGGGCGAATTGTTGTTTTGTAGATCTGGAGGATCGACTCCGGGGAGAAAAACTTCCTGGCGCGACTCAGGGAGCCAACTTTCCTTGCAGTGGACGAGGCAATTGACTCAATGTATTTATTCCATCTCAGGTCAGCAGTCAACGTGAGACCGAGAAGCCGCAGAGAGTTGCTCTCGAGAAGTTGAGCGTCAGACATTCTAATGGAGGGAAGGGAAGGATCTCTGTAGTGATTAATAGAGAGGAGTTTTGTCTTAGAAGCGTTGAAGTTGACCAGCCAATTCGTGCCGCAGTTCACAATCGATTGGAGGTCCTTTTCGAGACGCACGGCCAGGCGAGTTTTGTCAGCGAGACTAGATTTGTTTTTGAGGCAGGAATAAATTGTGGCGTCATCCGCGTATATGCCAACTTGGGAAGTAATTGCATCAGGGAGGTCATTTATGTAGATAAGGAATAGAGTGGGGCCTAGGATGGAGCCTTGAAGAACACCTGCGTTCGTGGGATAGGAACTGGAGGAGAATCCATTGAGAACGACCTTCAATTTACGGTTTGACAGGAATGATCGTATTAGGTTATATAATCGACACGTAATGCCATAACCCTGGAGCTTGCGAAGAAGGCCGGCATGCCAAACCCTATCAAATGCTTTGGTGATGTCTAGTGCCACGGCTCGGGCTTCCCCGTTATTTTGAAGAGCTCGGTAGACTGTTTCAGTGATGGCCGTAAGCACATCGGCTGTAGATCGGGCAAAGCGGAAACCATATTGCTTGTCTGAGAGCAGATTATGGGATGTGAGGTGGTTAACCACCCCGGTATTGATTAGGGCTTCGAAGATTTTGCCGAAGAGAGGAAGGAGACTGATAGAACGGTAGTTGGAAGGGTCAGAGGGGTCGCCGGAGTTCTTGAAGACAGGAACAATGGAAGAGGACTTCCAGCAGTCAGGAAAACAAGATTCCTTGAGGCAGTAGTTGTATAGTTTAGAAAGGGCGGGCGCCAGTTCGGGCGCGCATTTCTTCAAGACAATGGCTGGTATCCCGTCTCCACCACTAGCCTTGTTGGGGTCTAAATTGGAGATAACGCCCAGTACCAAAGATGGGGTTATGTTTAACCCGCTTAATAAGGCCTCAGTTCTAAGAGGGAAGTCAGGTATGGGTACACCGGAAGAGTCGAGCGTCGAGTTGAATGAAAATTTCCGAGCAAAGCATTCAGCCTTGTCGATAGAGGAGGTCAGGACTTCAAACTGGTTGAATAAAGGAGGTATAGAGGGTTTGCAATTGTTCAATACGCTCTTGCAGAGACGCCAATAATCTTTGGAGCCAAATTTGCGAGATGCAATACGTTCCTTCATCCGAGCCGCAAATAGTGACTTAGCATCGTTGAGGACACGCTTACACTCGTTACGGGCGGAGGCAAAGAGACGTCTATTGCAGTCAGACATGTCGCTACGGAATAGGTGGAAGTAGTGGTTCCTATGGGCGATGGCGGCTGAGCAAGCAGCGGAGAACCAGGGGGAGGAGCGCGACTTGACCCTATATTTCGTTGATGGGATGAAAGCGTCGATTCCAGCTTTAACCCAGGAAGAGACTTCAGAAGCACAATCTTGGACGGGGAGCTTAAAGACTCCATCCCAGGGGACATCGCGGAGGAAATCAAAGAAATTGTTAGAAGCCAGACGGTTAGAAAAAATGGCTCGAAGAAAATTTGATATGTAAAACTTTGTATACGTGAGGCTCAAATTGTTGTAAAAATAGCGCCAAAATGACGCATGACGGCTTGTAAAAAAGGATACATGCATAAAATTCGTTTTACAAAAATTTCTACAAAAAAGGCTCAAGTTAAAAAATTTAAAACCCATTAAATTAAATTTAGAGAACATGCATAGTTTAAAAATATACATTTGGTGATTTTTAAACTAATGGGTTAAGTAAATTAAGACCTCATATTATTAAATTTCTAATTGAATTCACAGTCAATTTGTGGCTATTTAAGAAGTCTAGTTTCTCAAACAGGCAGAAGGCTCCCACCATTCACAAAGGAAGACGTCAGCTGGTTCTGAGAACTGAACGGAGATGAAAAAGAAAAAAACAGAAAGCACAAAACAGTAGGGTATCGGTATTCATAAGGAATACGTCGGCTGGTTCTATGAACTGAACAAAGGATAAACTAAAAGTTGCCGACTATCACGACAATGAAAAGAAAGAAGCTGAATGAAAAGAAACTAACAGAAGAAAAAGAAAAGAAAGCAGGAAAGAAACTTCTACAAATTTAGAAAGATAAACAATTATTTTCTATAGAAAAAGCTTGTCACAAAATTAGAGGTATTAACCCTGATTTTGAACTTTTTATGAAAATATTAGTCTTAGTTTGTAAAATAAAACTATTGTCTACCATAAACTCGGTGATGCCTGTGAATTTGCCACCTTCTCAAAATCGAAGTAAGCAAACACTTTGTTGATGATACTTATAATTGTTTTGTAAATTTATTCTGTACGGTTGTTATTTTTATATCTTTTAATAAATTTACATTTCTTTCAAATTTCACACCAAAGTAAGGTTTTTGTGTTTCTTTGTTTCTACCATTCATAACACTCCGGATAAGAGATTTGACTGTCTTCTACTTTTCCCCCTCCTTCCCTCTCTCTCTCAAATCCTTTTACTGTAATCAACAATTTCTTCAAGCCCACTTTCTTTATTATGAGTCCCAGAAATTTTAAGCATCTTTTTCTGATCCTAAGTGCAAAGGTCATTTCTTTTCTGGATATAAAGTGTGTAAGATTCTATATATCCAGGCATTTTCGGCTATTCTATTCGTCTTTATCAAGGATGATTTTGTTTTGTTTTGTTTTTTTAAAACAGAATCGGTAGATTTATATATATATATATATATCTATTGTGATAGGAATGTTTGTTTGTTTTGTTTTTTTCTAAACACGGTCAGCACAATAATGGCTAATAACTGATAATGGCTAATAGGATAACTGAAAGCACGCATATATATATATGTATAACACGGTCGACTCGGCTCAATCCAGCGCTGTTCTCATGCTGGTCAGTACTGGCGCCGATCAACTGATGGTTATCTGTTGACCGCTTTGTTCTTTAATCTGCTCTGCCCACGTTGTGTTCTTTAATCACAGTGTAGTGAAGATAGAACTTTCGTTCGCACCTGGAACTGAATCGAGTTAGCGGAACCATGCTATGAAAAAGGACAAGAATGCTTCCGCTGGTGAAAACTCAAATATCATAACAAATAATGAAGACAGCTGGGTTAATTTTCAATTGGTTTATATAATCGTTGATACAACAAAATTAACCCTTCCCGTTCGACTCTCTGTCGTGACACTGTATCTCTTGTTTCTAAAACTCGGAGCGGGTTAAATATTCACATGAGATGTTAGGTCGGGCAACCTCGACGGCAGATCACGTAGGGTTCAACAGCTCTTTTGTTTGCTGTTGATTCGTCTCAGCCTTCTCCAACGGCAGCTCCTATTGCCGGTTTCAACCGATTGTTCGGTTTATATGCATCTCGCCCAACTCTTACTGTCCCTCAAAGCTCATTGCGTAGTCTTCAATTAATTATTTTCTCCAACCCTGGAGACATGACATCGACCCTGGTATTTCAAAACAATGAACTTTGTTTCTATATTCCTCAGCAATCGATCGTTTTAATTTTTTCATCAACAAACTTGTGTGTTTAAAAATTATTTCAAATTGGCAATTTGTCGATTTCCAAATCTGACCCAATTCCAAGTTCCATTGTTTATATTTTTGGTTTTACTTAAATTCAGTCCTCAGTCAACAAGGACCTTCAAATACCAACAGTCAACTTCTCAAAAACAAAATTATTTATTTCAAATTTTCCTATTGTTTTACATTCCCCTTTCGGGGACTCATAACAATTCTTATGCGCGTTTCTGTTTATTAAAAATAAAAAAATAAAACAATATTTTTTTTTCCTCGCTTCATATTTCAATTCCTGTTTCTCACTTTATCGTTTTCGTGTTCAACGTTTTCAACCCTTATATATATACTTATATATATCAACTAACAAGATGGTAACCCTCATATTAAAAGAGGATGAAGAAGAGGATGAAGAAGAAAAGACTAAACCTGACCAAAAAGGCCGAAAGTTTGCAAGGCCAGAAACTAATAATTTGTAACTAAAAACTAACAAAAATCATCGAGGCTTCACGCATAACTTCCATTATAAAAAAAATGAAAAACAAATGAATGCTAAAAAATAAAATTATTTTGACCAATCAAAAAAATTAAAACAAAGAGGCTTTTGATGTTAGCCGAAACCAAGGTTCGCACCAGAGTCTTGGAACCTGGTCAAGTTAGAAGAGAGAGGATGACAGGAGAGCACGGAACAAAAGGCTCTCCCGTGGATCAACTAGCCATGCATAAACGCATGAAGTAGAGAGATCATTTGCTAATGATATTTTCTGCCCTTCTGAGGACCGAGAAAAACACAGTAGATTAACACTGACCTATTTCTAAGATGACTATGACTACTATAAAGTAGTGACTTTTAATCTCTCGAATACGGACTTTCCCTAAACTCCTACTAATATCCGCCTTATAAACGAACATTTTGTTACGCTGGATATCAAAGGAGTCACTTTAAAGCAAATAAATAAAAATATATTATTTATTTTATACGCTTGAGTCAGTTCGCTTTTATTCCAACGTAAATAGTAAATAAATACTAAGAATATCCTGGTACAAAAACAGTCATATATAGAACATTTGTATGTATGTGTTACTTTAAACGTTATTTTAGTGGATATTTGAATAGACATCCTGTTTTTTAAACAATGTGAATTATGTCTACCAGCTTGTGCATTCGAGAGCCTTAATAAAGAAAATGTGCACTCCAGTAGGGTTCAAACCTCTGAACTTGTAAGGGAAACCAGCTAAACCGTTTCTATAGTCAAAATGTGCCTTTACCAATTCGACCACGGAGTCCACGTTGATAGAGCAAGGTTTGAATTACCTATTTCAAATTCCATTGTTTACATTTTTGGTTTTACTTAAATTCGGTCCTCGGCCGACAAGAACGGGGACTCATAACAATTCTTATGTGCATTTCTGTTTATCAGAAAGAAAAAAAATGTTTTTCCTCGCTTCATATTTCAAAGACACATTTTTGGAACTTCACCGAAACTGTATCATCTACCTTTAGTTTCGTACACAAAATATAAACAACAATAATTTTTGAATGGATTTTTCATCCAACATTATCTCTTATTATGATAAACCTTATTTTAGTAAGTAGATATATGGAATTGCTCCCTTTTGTTTCCGCTGCGCCATCTGGAACTTAGATTCGTCACACTAGCTCTAGGAGCGGGATGAGGTTAGCTGCTAAGAAAGTAGGAGAAGGAAGAGAGAGATTAGTACTGTCTATATGGATCGCTGGTGCCATATGAGCTGTGAAGGGAGTTGGAGTTAAGCGGCGGCTCCATTCATCTGACCACTCTCAAAAGGGGCCGGGCAACCTCAGATTTGGAAAATAAATATATTTTGGAATTTTAGAAAAGGGTTGTTGCTAAGGGTGAAAGAAAACCTAACACAGACCCGGGTCAACCCCACCTCTGCCGGGCGCAGGACTCCATAAAAGCTGGGGGTTTGGTTCCCACCTTACTGCTACTCGAATTGACATCGTTCGCCGAGACATCCTAACCAAGACCTTGTGCCGACCCTAAAGACCAGAACTTATAAAATTAAGTTACTACTAAACAAGCTGAAGACTCCAAGGGGGGATCCCAGTGTCATTTAATTATAACAGTTAGCGGCGAAGGTTAAAACTGCTGTATACAACAAATCATATATAAACCAAATCGTTGTTACATTTTTAACCAGTGTTAATTCTTTATTCCAAAGGATTTTTTGTGTAGCTCCCAGCTGTCGATTTGTCTTCATTTCAGTTTGCTTCATCAGCGATCTTCTCACCCTCTGAGATAAAAAATCACAACATGGCAGAGGAGTGAATGGTCGTGAACAGATAAACGCCGGCTAAATCGAGTGGAACCGTGCCCAGCATAAGGATACTAGTGATCAACGAGCCACACGTTAACGAGTGAGGAGTCAGCTAGTTGGTAACCACGGTGGTATAAAGGAACTTGAAGACCAAGGCGGGCAATAGGACTACATTATTGTAGGCCGTTGACGAGGATCGACTCGTGGGCTGACATTATTGGTTACCGTTGACCAGTATCGACGAGGGGGTTACTGTATGGCATTTGGCCAAACAGAAAGCAATTAGAATATTTGATGCCAACCTACTAAGGAAGGAAAAAAGGCTTGTATACTTAGAAAATCAGTATTTGAAATTATAACTATTTGATGTTTACTAAGCTTTAAGAAGAATTTTCGGGGAGAGGAGGAGAAGTGAGAATGCCCAATATTTTATCCTGAATGGTGTAAACGAAAAAAAAAAAAAAACACAAGACTCTTGTGTGAAATTTTAAAACACAAGACTCTTGTGTGAAATTTTAAAACACAAGACTCTTGTGTGAAATTTTAAAACACAAGACGCTTGTGTGAAATTTTAAATAAATGTGCTTTTATTAAAAGACATAAAAAATAATAACAATACAGAATATAACATTTGCAGAACAAGTTTTCACATTTTTTTTTCTTTATGCACCAAAGAAATTGACAAGATAAAAAAATCTAAATACAATTCTGTAGGGCTCAGAAAAACAATTATAATTACTATCAACAAAATGTTCACTTACACTGATTCATTCGACTGTCAAAAGCAACTAAGAAGGATGACAATTCACAAGCGTTGCTGAATTTCTGTTAGACTATACTTCAGTTTTACAAACTGAGATTCGAAAATGTGATAAATCTCGTATTTTCATAAAAAAATTCAAAATCAGGATTAATGCTGCAAATATTCATAATAAACTTTCACAAACAACAATAAAAAGAAAACCGTATATTTCTAAATTTCTAGAAACTTCTTTGTGCTTTCTTTTCATTTCTATCAGCTTTCTTTTCTTTTTCTTCTGTTATTTCCTTTTTGTCAAGAGCTTTTAGTTTTTCATTGTTCATATCCCAGAAACAGCTCAGTGATTTTCTCGAGAAAACCAAATCTCTTCTGTCTGTCAGATAAACCAGACTTCTTAAGAAGCCACAAATCGGCCCAAAAAATTGAATCAAAACTTGAAAACTATGGTGCATAATTTACTTTCCTCTGGTTAGAAAATCACAAAACGTATCTCTTTAAACCCTCTCTGATTGCAAACTTTCTTTTAGCAGGTTTTGAAACCATCAGTCTTGAGCCTCTTTTGTACAAATTATTGAAAACTAAATTTTATACATGTATCTTTTTTTATAAACCGCCAGGATTCATTTTAGCCGGATATTTTTATATTAGACATATACAAATTTTTGCACATCAAATTTTATTCAAGCCATTTTTTATTAATCGTCTATTTACTCTTCAATTATTTTTATATAATTATACATTTCTTTTTTCTCATAAATTTTTATAGCTTATATATTGTGAAGTAAAGACAGAAATAAACACCAAGACAGTCAAACACCAAAAGACAAAAAAATGGTTTTTAAATTGGAGGATTAATAAATTAATGCTTTGAAAATAAATATTTAACTATTTTCAACCAATGGGCCTCGTTTCTGCCAACAATAAAAACATGCTATTTAAGTAACGTTTCTAAACGGACAAGCCAGTAAGGAGAAACAGACGGCATCAGTTTCACGACACCCGGCTTAAAAGAAATTTCCTTACTCATCCACCCATCTTCCTCACCAAACTACGTGACACTTACTCTTTCCTACTCACTTTCTCCCTTGCCTCTTCTTTTTCACACATACACGCAAAGAAATCACATTTCTTTTCATCTTAACAAATAACTACAAGCAAGGACTGTGAGAACTTTAACACTCACGCACGCTAATAAAAATTTAGTTGTAAAAAATATGAAAATAAAAAATATCTTATATTTTTATATTTAAACATCACTTTTGCTTTTTTCTTTGTTGGGGTTTGATTTAAATCCGCAACAGTATACCTAGCCAAATAGAAGGAAATACGAAATAAGAAACATGTGTTTATGCCAATCTAACAAATGTAGAGATTTTCCTAGGAAATCAACGCTTGCATTAATAACCTTTCCCCAGATTCAAATATTGATCCAATGAGCCTTACAGCCAAATATTATAAGACGATATTAATCACCAAAGAAGCAATAAATTAACAACCATGAACATAAGTTTGAATCTCACAACTATCGGTAATACTGTTCACAATCGGAATTACATTTTTTGATTTTTTTTTCTGAAATATCTTCGGGGAAGGGTGGCCTTTTATATAGCTGTAATAAAAAAAATCGTACCCCAAATGTTTGAAAAGTAGGCACCTCCACGAATTCGGTATACGTAAGGTTTAAAATTAACTTTCAAAAATGAGAAGGCTTTTCTGAAGCTTTGAATTTAGCTTTAAATGAAAGCTAAAGGATTAAATTTACTATATCTGGTAAGCAAAAGGCTTTGGTGTAATATCAGAAAGAAATTATATTGACTGTAACAGGGTTCCATTATTTTTTTCCAACAAAATCGATTATGTCAGCCATTTTTAGACATTTGTAAACAAAACTTATTTTTCCTTTTTTAAAAATCTTGCAAAAATAAAATATATATTTCTGAAACGTTATTCGAGGAAAATTAGCAAATTTAAAGTTAAATTAATCTGTTCTGAAATAAATATTACGTAATTATAACATAAAATGTTGTATACAATCATTTCATAACCACGAGATTTTGTTTTCTTGATGTGTTTTTCTGATGTGTTAATCAACTTTCGAAATTATCACCTTTCTTTACCAGAGCTTGAATACCGACTTTTGACGCTTACATAAAACAAGACAACTTATCCTTAAATATAGTTAGCTTTTTAAACAAATAAAGTTTGAAAATGAATTCAGAAATATGCTTTATCACAGAAAAATGAGCGCGCACTTTCGATAATCAATGCGAAAAAAGTAAAAAAACAAAAACAAACAAAAAATACTACCCACCTGTTTAAAAAAAAATGTCCAAGATAAGAACATAAGAGGTTTATCTGATTCAAATGAAATTTCCAACACTTATTCATTAATGAATTGATTCTATGTTCAATCGGTCATTATTCTAGAAAACCTTGTGAAAAAATATTTGTGGTGGGATTTTACCCCACAGGTTTTTTCGATATATCGTGAAAAGTTTTTAATAGGTACCTCCCTTTATTGATGACGGATTGACAACCGAACGTGATCATATTTATCTATGGCGGAGCAGACGACAAATTTTCAGTGGGGTTTTGGTTCTTTTTTCTCGTAAGTGGAAACAATCTGTGGGGTTCAGCCTACCTGGATTAAAGGAGATTTTAATACGGGATACCCTGCCCACAAAATACAACGCAAATTTCAAGAAGAAACAACACGATAAGGAATGTTTGTAGAAAATAGAACATTGTATATTTATTATCTTGTGAATAGGGTAAAAAAGATTAATCCTTTAGTTCGTTTAAGCAAAGTGTGATTTTGACAAAAAATGTCTGTGTTCGCTGTCTTTCAACGGAGTAGCAGAGTAATGTCTGTTTCTTTTGTTTTTGTATCGGTGTAAAGGAAAAAGGGGCGTGTGGATGAGGAATAAAAGATAAAAGGAAAATGTACTTATGAATTGTTTTGGAGTCAGTTGTAAATTTGTTGTTGTTTTCCTATCCTAATCCACTTTCGGCTCTTAGTGTCGGGTTGAGTCAGTGATGGAATTTACTGTCAGTTTTCTATGATCTCTGCGCCCTTCTGACTGGTAATTGACTTGAGATTCTCTATTCATTGTTGACTTTTTTTCACACTGGCTCGTTATCTTTTTTTAGTTTAGCAAATCGCCTCCTTTCATTGGTCAGAAAATTAATTTCACACCTTATTGCGAAATCTGTTTCAATGGGAAGACGCGGATCTTCTAAGAGAGCTTACATTTCACCCCACCCCACCCCAGTGAACATTTTTAGTGGCAAGTTCATTCAACTTTCATAAAATTAAGGAGAGAAACACATGTAAAAAATATATTTTTTTCAAGATTTTTAATTTAAAAAAATTTCAAAAATAATTTCATTCATTTGTGAATAAATCCTAAAAATTTCATTAAACCCCGAAAATCATTTCATTTTTGCAAGAATTTCCAAAATGTGTCTGTCACCGAAAAAAAGAAACGAAAATTTGCCAGAAAAGGTAGTACAACAGCTGACGCAAGAAAAACAAGTTTTTTTTAATCAAAATTGTGAATTTTCTAAAAAAAAAGGCATAAAAAATTTGATATACCCTGATCCCTCGTCTTAATAAACAACATAAAGATTTTGACGATAAAGTTAGTTAGCTGCTATGTTGTCATTGCGCTTGGAGCATGTTTTCATCACGGTAGGCTGATTTTTTCGCGATCTCATGTACCTATTAAAAAAAAGTGTTCACGATATATCGAAAAAAGTGTGGGGTAAAATCCCCCCACCAACACACACACTCAAATATTTTTTCACAAGAAGAATGACCCATTCAACATAGAATCAATTCATTAATGAATAAGTGTTGGAAATTTCATTTGAATCAGATAACCTCTTATGTTCTTATCTTGGACATTTTTTTTAAACAGGTGGGTAGTGTTTAGTTTTTTTTTTTTTTTTTTTTTGTTTTTTTTTCGCATTAATTATCGAAAGTGCGCGCACATTTTTATTTTCGGTGATAAAGTATACTTTTGAATTCATTTTCAAACTTTATTTGTTTAAAAAGCTAACTATATTTAAGGATGAGTTGTCTTGTTTGATGTAAGCGTCAAAAGTCGGTATTCAAGCTCTGGTAAAGAAAGGTGATAATTTCGAAAGTTGATTTACTCAGAAAAAGAGAAATATAATCATGGTAACAATCAATGTGAACTTTTTCCAGAGAATGTGAGTCAAAAGAAAACCTTAGTTATTTCCCTTGCACTTTGCAAGCAAAAATTCAGAGTTAAATGGCGTCGTCTCCTGATTGACCTACGTTCGTTGCCAAAAAAGTTTTTTTGTGTTTTGCTTTTTATTCTTCAATTTCGTGTACATAAGTAACATTCTTCCTTTTTTTTCTATTTTGTTTTCGCTTCTAATAAGTACGAAGGACACTGACAGAGGTCATAAAAGTAATTGATTTTTTTTTTATTTCTGATCCATAAAGAATCTGACTTTGTGTGTCCACGGCTCTCTACGCGTATCTCGGTCTCTGAGTCTTTCTTTAAAAGTAAAACACTCGAGTACAGGGTTTATATTTGGTTTTTAGACGTACTAATTACGAAAGACAAAAATACCACCATTGTTTAAAAGAACCAGTATCGGAGAATTAAAAGAAAAATCCCTGGTTATTAGCTTTCTTTGAAGGATATTTTTACTTTCTTGTTTTGTTTTTTTTAATTTTTGAATGTATGGGTACCGTAAAAGACATAAAAAAAAGTTCTCAATGCAGTGGATTCGGCAAGCAGGGTTCAAATTCCAGCCAAGTCTGCTAAATTCACTTTCACACAAATGAAAAAAAATATCTCTTCTCCCCCTAGTAAGAAGAGAAGTTAACTGCTAAATAGTAGGGTAGACTGGACGTTCTAACCTTGGGCAGTAATCAGTTTAGGAGATGGACAACCCTGAATTTCAAACCATGGAGAAGACCTTAGGAAACCATGTCTCTGCCTTTAAACAAGAAAACATTGCAATTCTCAGATAATAAAGAAAAGGAAGTTGTGGAGAACCATGACCAACTATGTTCTGAAGAGACATAGTGTTGATTTTTTTTTTTTTTTTTTTTTAGTTTTGCTTATTTATATTTATCTTCTTTTTTTTTTTAAATTAAGCCGTCTCTATTCTCTGGCAGTGAACCGGCAGCACAAAAATTAAGAATAATCTCTCTGTGAGATTGAAAGTCATGTACTTTTTACCTCAAGGAAAACATGAAACATTCAACTAAAATTTTTAATGATTTTGGAATTCATCCAATTTATTTCAGAAATGTATCTAGAATGAAGGGCCTGTATTTCACTGAAATTCTAGAATTCAAATTCACTAGCAAAGCCCAAATACTCTAAATTTTAAATTAGTTCAAAAGAGCCTCTGTTCTTAATTCTTTTTTTTTTTTTTTAAGTTTCATCAGGGAACCAAAACTAGAGGAACCTCTAGTCTTGGAACCCCTTGGCTGCAACCCATACTTGCCCATATGCAAATCCTGCACTGAATGAAGTCAAGTTAGATAGAAGCTCTATATATTAAAGCATCTGTCTGTCTAAAGAGAGAACTGAAATAACAGTAGCTCTTTCTTCAAACAAGATCAGCAGGCATGAGAATGGAGTGACCCCTCAAGAACATGGACTTGGATGATAGTATATGGAAGCAGTGCACTGCCCACAAAACAATGTCCCTTTTCAGCCAAAAACAAGGTAAACCAAAGCATTATATTTGGACCCAGCTTGGCTGCAGGAGTTATCAGAAGAAGGTCAATGCTGACAGCCAACCACCTTAAAGACAGGATTTTCTGCCTGGATTTCCTTTGATAATTTTTTCCATGTTTGAATACAGACATAAGGCAAGAGAGGTTTAATTTCAGGGTTTTCTTTCTTCTAGACTAGTTGCCAACCAAGTCAAGAGAGTCCAGTCTATAATTTATATACATTTGATATATGATTAAACTCAGTTTCCTTTGCTTTGTAATGTACTAAACACATCATGCATAATTTTGTTCATATATAATTTTCATATTTTACATATATAACCTCCAAATATTTAAACATTAAACGGTATCATTTGGATGTTGCTCAAATCAAATATGTAGGTATTGAAATCATTTAGATTGTAGTAATGATCAGGAAATTTTAAATTAAAATTTAAACAACTGTTGGAATATCATCTGAGAGACTCCTCTCTGCCTTCCATCAGCATGGCTGATGCTAACCACCAGCAGAGTGGCTCATTGCACCTTCTCAGACTAACGTTTTCCATTGACAGGAAGTGGAAAGATTATATTGAATCAATTGCTAGGAAAGTTGGTTCACTGTGTCATGCTAGACAATTTTTTTCTCTAAAAACTATCTTACAAATTTATAAGTCTACCATTTATCTAAGCATTAAATATTGCTGCCACATATATAAATATTGCTGGTCTGGTGCTCCTGCTATACATTTAGAGATTCTTGATAAAGTCCAGAGAAAAATCTGCCATCTTACCTAAAGTCACTTTTCCACCGCCATAATGTAACTTCCCTATGTCTTCTCTAGAAATATTTTATAGTAATTGTGCTGGTGAATTTTTCCACATTATGAATTTAAGTGCACTACCAGATTTGTGGCATGGTCTCATCATTTTACAATTAAAATGGTCAGATAGAACCATAAATTCTATGCTAACAGTTTCTTCTATTGCACTTCTCACTTGTGGAACTCTCTGCCGATTTCTAGGTTCCCAGGTAATTTTGATTTTCTTAAATTTAAATTTAATGTTAATCATTATCTTCTGTCTTCATAATTGTTGTTCTTTTAGTATTCTCTTGAATTATTAGCACTGTTTCTTTTTTTTCTCATACTCTATAACACTCAGTAACCTCTTGTATCTTAGTGGCTTTATTGTCTTGCTTGAGGTGAAATGATTTAAAAAAATTAAATAATTAAGTTAGCTTCTTGAATTCTGGTTTTAATTGCAAAAAAAGATCACAGGAAATTAATCATAAAAAGTAAAAATTAATTTTTTTGTACCTAAAGCAGGTTTTAGACTGTTTTTAATATCAAGTTTTGTTATTCAAAATTAACTTTGATCATTTACATTTAAACTATTGTCCTCAACTTTGTTATCATTATAATACTTTGGATATTTGCCCTCTGACCTACTGACCTGCTTGTCAATCCAGGTAACCTTCAGGAAATTTGAACTGAACCCTTTATTTAATTTAGGGAGAAGATTGTTCTTGTTCAGCTGTCCATGTCTAGCACTATCTCTTTTGTAATGCCCATTTGTAGGAGAGACTTTGTAAATCACAGACAACTATAATAGCAATGCCTTTGAACAATACTGGATCAGACACCGCAAATTACCATATATATATATTTTTCCTTTACCCATTACGTGATTTAATTTAAGATGAGGTTGACTGTGCTTGCTTTCTGGTGATCTGTGTTCAAACCCAAGTATCGGCAGCAACACTTTATTCCTATATGAAAATCTTATCTTCTTATTTAGTACTATTTAGTTATTGCTTGCACTGTTTCCACTGAATCCAAGTCTGCACACCCTGGCCCAGGTAGTGAACTCACAATTTTTATTTTTGATAGTAAGATTCACCCTGTACAAAGCTTGGGGCTCACTCAAGGTAAAGCGTTATGTTATGGGTAGTTTATTTGAATAGGAAAGGAAGATAGCAGTTAACTCTAGACATAAACAGGTTAAGATTGTAGTGATCATGAAACATCCTCTTGGGAGTCTGTATCACAGGCTAGTGGATCATGAGAAGATGCTGTTTGAATGGAACTTACTTCTTGTCGATGAAATACGGAGGTAATGTGGGTGGTTTGCTACAATGTAAGTGGCATGGCAGATCCTCCGTATGAAGATTAGGCCTGGTGGAACCAAGGAATGTAGTTCGTCCGAGCACTTTCCATGGAAGCAGCGAGAGCCTCGCCACATCCCACCTGTGAGAGAGAGAGGTTGAAGGGTAGAAAATAATTCTTCTCTATCAAGGATTTGGAGATGCTTTTGAACTTTAAACATTAAATCTTCCAAAAAGAAAGAATCCATTATAGAAATATAGGATGTAATGAAAATTGGTTCATTTAATGGTTATTTAACTAGATTTGTAAAAAAAATTACTTACATTTTACATATAATATATGGGGAAAATATTTGTTTACAACAGGTGTTTGCCATTTCTCAACTCAGTTCAAAGTTCAAATCTTTTTCTCATCAATAAAATTATGCATTAAATTTACAGGCATCACAGAGAACATCTCAAGTATGGATGAGTAGAAATGACAAAACTTGATATAACCCAAATGGCAAAAATATATACCCAATAATAAAACACAGTCAAATTTTTATTATCATTTCACCCCAAGCAAAGTGATAAAGCCACTAAGATGCAAAGGGTTACTGAGAGTGAAAGAGTTTGAGAAAGAAACATCATGAGATAGGACAATACAAGATTCAAAGAGACAGACGATGACAAATGATATTGCATTTAACACTCTAGTCGAATAAAAACTCATTTTAGAATTTCAGACAGAATTTGAGACATATGTTTTCATTCATTTCTTTTTTAATCTTTCAATATTATTAAAAAGAAAAAGAAACACTTTCAATTCACAATCCTATTTGGTATTGCATCATTTCTCTAAACCCATTGATTCCTATTGATAAGCAAGGAGAGAATTATGAAAGGTGAACTAATGAACAATGGATGCTATATATCTTCTAGAATTTTATAAAAGTTAAGAGTACTATACTGCAGACATTACTTTCATATTTGGCCATTTAGAAGAAAGGACAGAGGTTAGGATAAAATTATGTACATTGTTTGAAACTTTTTATGATTACCATATATACTCAAGTATAGTGCAAGTTTTTATGATCAGTTTTTGACACAAAACATAGGGGAGTGAACAATGCACAAGTAATGTTTTTCAAGAGGTTAAATACCATGCATCTTCAGTAGCCATTTGCAGTAGACACAGATAAATTTTTCTTGTGGGGTTAAAAGTCATGTGAAAAATTTCAGGAGTTTCATTATACATGAAGTCAGCTTATATATGAGTATATATGGTATTATTATTATTATTATTATTATTATAACTTCCTTTAGCCACTCCCTTCAAATTTGGCTGAGCTGAGGAAAAAGACAGAAAGAAATTTGCAAGCCTATGTGAAATTTTCCTTGGACTAATAGAAACCGTGCCCTCACAGAGACTGGTCAGTGAGCTGAGAAAAAGATGGAAAAAATTTGCAAGCATATGTGAAATTGCTTTTGGATTAATGAAAACCTTCTCTTCACAGAAATTAACTGCTGATCCAAGAAAAAGAAAGAAAAAATAGCGAGCCTATATGAAATCCTTCTTGAAATAAAATGAGAAAAATTAAATTAAGGAGAGAAGAGGGTTTGAAGTTATATGAAAGGTTTCATTTCAGTTCCTTGCAGCTAGCAACCAACATTCAAATTTTTGCCAGTGTCAATTTGCTCTCTAATTATTGGCCTTAACCAAGCATGTGACACTTTAAAGACTTTTCTCTCAACAATCCAAGAAAGCTAAGTATTTCAAACTATCTTTTTTTGTCTACTTTTGAACATATGCAAACCATATATCCCTTCTGTTAATAACAAACTCTCTTACATTTGTTTTTTTAAACATTTTTTAATAATATTTTGTGTCAGATCATTTAATTTGTTGTATGAACATTTCCTCTTCATGACTATTCGTTAAAACTATGTAATTTAAAAAATTTTTGATTTACTTTTTTCTGAAATGATCTACTGACACAACTTCAAGCATGTAAATTCATGAATAAATTCCTTATCTTGTCTTGTTAAAATTACCTGTGTGTTTCTTCGTCATTATCATCCTCCATTAATCTTTTTGGTGTGGGTTAATCAACTGTTCATTTTCACTTCAACATCCAATGACACTATAATGTACAAAGATTTAAGTATTATATTTACAGTCTCATCAAGGCATTAAAATAATTCTGCATTAATAATGTCAAGGTTAAGAATAAGAGTCACTGTAACCATCTCTTGAAGTTGAGTTCTTATAAGAGTTGGTTATGGCTTGTAATTAGAAAACAACTGATTTATATTATGATTATATTGTTGTAAAATAATTGATAAATGTTTTCAAAACAGAAACTATGATCTAGAATTGAAATGAAACCAGTGATGGCACATACCTTGAATCCATCATAAAGATTCAGAATGGACAATTAGTGAATACAAAACACTTCAAATACATTGGTGTATGGATCAGTTATAACAAATTTAGTATGGGTTATAAAGAAATTGAACATTGAATTACAATAATTGAGATGTTTTCACAATAATTCTTGTCTCCCCTCTCTTTGTTCACTGTGTTTTGAAATTACTGCTATCACACACAATGAGTCAGCAGTCACACACATTTCATTAGTGTGTGCTTAACAACACATACATACACATATTGGCGTACAATAGCACTTGATTTCCTCATTTATAACAAAAACCTTTGAAACTTTGGAGACTCACATGCGACAAATCAGTTCAAACAATCGAACTATTGATCTCTTCATGGCCACTACAAAGAACATTGATTTTTAATATGTAAATACAGAATGCAGAATTAATTTCAACTTGGAACTAAGGGTTAGGCTTAGGGTTTTTAAATTGAGTTGAAATAAGTTCCAAGTTGAAATTAATTCTGAGGTGAAATTAGTTCCAAGTTGAAATCACTCATAAATGCATGTATCTGGCTGTATAAATGTTACTGTCACATTTAGCTTGGCCTTCTTCATGTTGAATAAAAAACTGTGTTGTATTTGTGGATTTTATTTTTCCACCCAAAATCCGGGTAGACTGATGCCAAAATTTTGTTTCTTTAGGCAGGAGTGGGTGCTATTGGGTGGAAATTCTGGATTGTATTGCTTTCTTTTTCTTTGAGTGTGTGAGTAAATGCAAGATATGTGTGGAGCCTTGCACAGCTGACATAGTTTTGTGTGTACAGAACATTCACATCCAGCTAGTGTTGGAAATTAGTGTAGCATAAATCAGAAGATCTGATTTGGGGAAGACTGTACCAACCAGAAAGAATACTCAAGACAATATATAAGAAAAAAATCAGAACTACATGATATATCAGTCTATATTTCTGAGATGAGGTATTATAACTATTTACACTATTTACATTGTTCGGACTGTTGTTCTCATCTTTATTACCATATTCACCTTCAGCATCTGTCTATATTTCTGAGATGAGGTATTATAATTATTTACACTGTTTACATTATTTGGACTGTTGTCCTCATCTTTATTACCATATTCACCTTCAACATGTCTATATTTCTGAGATGAGGTATTATAACTATTTACACTATATTTCTGAGATGAGGTATTGTAACTATTTACTCTATTTACATTGTTCGGACTGTTGTCCTCATCTTTATTGTCATATTCACCTTCAGCATCTGTCTATATTTCTGAGATGAGGTATTGTAACTATTTACACTGTTTACATTGTTCGGACTGTTGTCCTCATCTTTATTGCTTTCAAAAAGAGAGGGACAATATATATTGGGGGGGATGAAATATTGCTAAAATGGAAATTAATTTGGCAGAAAAGACCACATGAGTGTTAGCAGCAAAGTAACAATGTTGAACTGCCACAAAGCCTGCCAAACCTGTCCTTCCATCCATGTGGAAGGACGTTCTCCCACCACATCATAATAGTTCTTTAATTTATTCCTTTAAATGTAGTTATGACTCACACTACATAGGGAGAACAACTCAAAGGCTGGATGTCAGAATAAAGCAGCATGTTCCAATGAAAATCTGCAATCTTAAGTACACTCCTTCAGACATCCTGACCAATACATATGGGTCTTTCATTGCAGAGCTTCTAATAAATAGCCATAATTGAGCTACTAATTTCAGTGTGGACTTATTTACCATTCTTAGCAAGTCCCACTTGAATTACCACTTGAAAGTGTTGGAGGCCATTTATATTTTATCGTTGAAGCCCTCTCTGTGTAAACAGAAGGACTTCATACTGGGCCTCCAAATAATTTCCATCTAAGCAATATTTTCCCCCATACATATTATTCATCTCTTTTTAGTGATAATTCTATTATAATTTATTAACTTCAATTTAGCTCTATTGAGCAACATTTGAAACCATTTAGCCTGTTTTTCAGTTTTACTTTGTATCTATTATCATTATGAGTGGTAAAAATAATAATTTTTGTCTTTTCATGGCGGACATAAAATTTTGTAACCCAAATCATATCTTTAAATATATATATATATATATATATATATATATATATATATATATATATATATATATATATATGTTATTATTATTTTTATTATAAAAGATTATAATAAAACATATTGAAATCACTACACAAAAAGCTTTCATGTTTCAATATTTGATTGTACTTCTTCAGACGATGGTAAAAGCTTTTGTGTATCCATTTCAATATGTTTTTATTATAATCTTTTATAATAAAAATAATAATATATTGCTCTACTTAGTATTGAGCATTTTTTTTTAAGTAAATGCTACAAACAGTGGAATTTTACTCCATCTGTTCTTTCTCTCATTTGGATATATCTATATATATATATATATATATATGTATTTAAGTATGTACGTATGCATGTATGCATATATATATATATATATATATATATATATATACATATAAATTTAGGCTGGTTGTCATTAATTTCACTGTTTAAGAAAATAAAAAAAAAGGGTGAGCCATTCAATATGTCTACCCATTAAAAATAATGTTTATCGTAATAAGAGATAATGTTGGATGAAAAATCCATTCAAAAATTACTGTTTTTTACTTTTGTGCACAAAAACTGTAAATCCATAATAAAGATAAAATTTGACCCTTGAATAGGTTAAGAGGGGAGTGCTCAGGGAAGCACCCTTGTCCGTTCCATAAAGTGGCAATTCTTAGGTAGAAAGATGTCTGAGTTTAAATTTCTTACATTTAGAACACAGAGAAAACGGTATATATGTCAAAATATTATTTAAAATCACTCAGTAGCATTGTTGCTGAAATGAATCATTTTTAAGGGTCCTTAATTACATGTTCTGCAAAAAATTTTTTACAGATCCATGTGAGTGGAATGAAACGAACAACATTGACAACAGTTTGATAAAACATTTGAATTGCTAAGTATACTGTGTCAAGCTAGACAATCTGTCTCACCAGAATCTATCTTGCACCTTAATAATTTTTCTGAGGTAGTTTCGCCCAACACCACAAATTTCCACAAAACCAAAACATCAGCCTGAAAATTTGAATCATATTCTTAAATAACCCTATCTGATCAAGACTTTCCATTACAGTTTTTATGCACAAAAAGATTTCTAAAAACACATGGATATGAATATAATAAATCTTCCCATTACTTACTCTTTCATTTATATCACACCTCTCATTCAGTAATCTTCTACCTTGAGTGGCTCACAAGCCTTGTATTGGGTGAATTTTAGTATATATAAAACATAAAAGAAGATAACTTGGTATTTTTATCTGTGGGAATATTATATTCATATACATGTGCTTTTAGTAATCTTTTATCAAGTTAAAGACTTATTCAGTTTTTCTAGGTCAGAGGTCAGAAATCTTTTTTGGAAATAGGTCAGATTAGCAATGTGTTTTGAATTTGCATGCCAAGAAAACCTACAAGCAAGACTGTGACTAATGCTGATGCTGTTTTTTAAACAATTATTTTAAAGCATAAAGACGGAATGTATGATTGTCAGCTCAAGGTGTGAGCTTCAAATTGGAAGACATCAGAATCAAACCTGGTGCAGAAATTTAATCCAAATGTTTAAATCCATTTTAATCAGGATAGAATAGTAAAAGAGAACAGAAAAGGTGACACTGAATTATGAACAAGCATAAAAATAGTGAAAAATGCCTTCCAGAAAGAAGCTTAGCAAAAGGATATAGACATAGGAATATTATGTTAGAAACAAAGAAAATAGTACTGAACTGCTATGTCATATCTATCTTCCTGCATAGCAGTGAATGCTGGACAATTTCCCTACAGATGAAACAGAGACTCAAAATGACAAAGATGTTCTTCAACAGATGCTGAGAATACCATGGACAGAACATTTGAGCAATGAGAAAGAAAATGGTAACCAGAAAGACATACTTAAAATCAGAAAGAAACAATTAAAATTTCTGCTACACATTATGTGGAAAGAAGGCTTAGAAAACTTAATCATCTAATTATTCCAACTCCAGTTCAGGATTACAGGGTGAAGGTCATTCTAAAAACCAACTTGGAACAGATTTTTGAGAAACTACAAGACTGCATTAAACTACAAGCACTACCATGGCTCACCTGAAGGCTTTCATAGTTTTGGAATTGTATTTCTTCTTATAATGAGAGCATCAGCCTATTCTGCTGTATCCTCACTCACAACAGTAGTTGGACTGCCACTGTTAATTAGGTCAGTTTCTTATTTTTCTCTATCATTGCCATTGCACAATCTCCTTACTGTATTTACATCATGCGCAGCTTTTCCATAAATATTCCCTTACCTCCTGTTTGCAGAATTTTCTATTTTCTAAAACAGAGAATATATGACAGTTCTTTGCTTTTTACTTGTGTCCAGAAAGGCAGCCATTTTGAAAGATGAAATTTGCTAAAAGACAAGAAACTCTGAAAATGTTTCTCTTGGGCTTCTAGACACTTTATGGTTTATAAACAAATTTAAATAAATAATTCTGATAGATACTTTTAAAATTAACTTAGAAAAGGCATTACTTCATAAGCACACCTTATATATTTCCAGTATTAAAACTCTATCATATAAAAGGTAACACTCTAGTTGTTACATATGAAAGCAAGTTATTGGTTTTAGCAAATGCTATTAGTTTGTATGATCAAACTCAGTGGTTTATATGATTCTCAGTGGATCACCTTTACAACACAATTTTGCCTACTTTTGTACTCCTGACTGAGCTTGTTATATTTCTTTCTTATATATATCTGACAGCTTCATCATTGTTTCTATTGTTTCTACATAGTACACATTTAATATTTTGTTATCTCCTGCCTATCTTGGCTTAAATACAGTTGATTTAAATCAAATTGTTTTTTGTTGTCACTAATAGATATCCATTTTCCCTTTTCAAATGTTCTCTTCCCAATCATGTCCATGATATTTCATTTGCAATTCCTTTTGTCATTTGAAACATCAGTGGACATTTTATTTTTGAGTTCTCTCAGCCTTCATTTGTTCCCTCTCTTCTTCTTCTTCTTCTTCTTCTTCTTCTTCTTCTTCTTCTTCTTATTATTATTATTATTATTATTATTATTATTATTATTATTATTAACAACAACAACAACAACAACAACAACAACAAAAAAAAAAAAAAAAAAAAAAAAAAAAAAAAAGAAAAAAAAAAAGAAAGAAAAGTAACTCTTTCACAACTTGTTCCAAAAGTCTGGATGGGGAAAGAAAAGAGTTGGAAGCACCATGCAGTGTTATTTTTATATCCACATTGTCTATATCTACAATTACTCTATCTGATAGCTTACAGCCATATCATGTTGATCATCAAAATTAAGCAACATCAAACCAGTTCAATACCTAGATGGGTAACCACTTGAGAATACTAGGTGTTGTAAGTTTGGATGGCCAGGTGGTATAAACAGCTTGGAATTGGAATTTGAGTTTCAACTCCAGTCAGGTTCATTATTTTCACTAATGCACAAATATCCTTAGGAAAGGTATGAATCCACCTCTCCCCACAACTATGGGTTAATTAGTAAGACATATATCAGTAAATAATTATTATTTCTGCAAAATTCTTTAAATAACCTGCAGAAGGTTGATTAACCATAGAAAACAAATCAGTTAATCTATCTCTGATGCTGAGCATGTTTCTTACCTAAATATCATCAGCGTCATCAGTCATCGTCATGACTGGGTGTGGTCATATGGTCCCTATGCAGCTAAGTACTTGACCACTTCCCACAAAATATCTGGGTTAAAAGCCAGATGTATACATTCCTATGTACTATGTTTTGGGCAAGTAAATCTGGCGGAGCCCATCCTTCTCAACTGATGTTCTCCAAACTGAAGATTATTATTATTATTATTACATATATATATATATATATATATATATATAATCTTATTTACAAGAGGGACCTGAAACTCACAAGCATCAAACCTGGAAGCTGGTAACAGCTAGCAGACAATTGTAGCCATGCTATTCAAGGCGGAGTCATGAAAGGCAGAAAAAAGCAAAACCAACAGTTGCAGATTAGAAGACAACACAGGAAGCAGAGAGAGCAATCTCAGACCTTCATTTCACATTCCAGCTTCATCTGCCACACCTGAAGAAGTGAGTGCCATGCAAAGATTAGACTGTAAAGCCACTTCATATGCTGCTCACAAAAGACTGAATTTTGACTAAACAGAGTACTGTCATTATCTATAAGAGATAAATGGATGCTTACTATTACTACTACCTGCTATATATATATATATATATATATATATATATATATATATATATATATATATATACCCAAGTATAGGATTGGTGTATACAGAATAAATTCCAATAACCAAAAATACTATTCTTGAAAGAGTGCTCAATGCAAAGTAGAGTAAACATAATTCATTTGAAAATTATAACATAAATATGTTATAAAATCACTACAAAAATAGCCATACATTCAACACCATCACTTGATAAGACACCAGTAGTGTTGAAACAAAATGGCTATTTTTGTAGTGATTTTATAACATATTTATGATATAATTTTCTAATGAATTATATATATATATATATATATATATATATATATATACTAGCAGGCTTCACCCACTCAGTATCACTTCACAAAGTAAGATATATTGCCTACTTGAAATCTATGAAACAAAAATTTTAAATGAACACAACTATCACAGGGGGTGCAAGCAATTTTTGTTCCTAGCCCAGGTGTACATGCTCGGGTCCCCACCTTAAAAACTGACCTTGTGTCACAACTCATCTTAGTGGGGAGACAGAGTGTGTAAGTTGCTCTCTGGGGTAGTTTGTAACACATTATTTATCATCTCTCAATTGTGACTTCGTCAAAGAACAGAGTTGCAACTGAAGAAAATTATACTGTGAGGTGCACAGCCCTGGGGAATACCTGCTGTAGTTCACGCCCTCTCATTGCACCAGTGAGATGGATCAGTGCTTGCATTGAGGCCAACACAACCAACGGTTGCAGGGCTGGCTGGGTGTATGCACTTGGGCTTCCCACATTAAACCGACATTGTGTCACAATGTGATTTTGTTAGGGGTTGAGTGAATACTAAATTACTCTAAAGTAGTTTGTTTATTTATCATCTCTCTGTCGCATCTCTGACTTTGGGCAGTGTGCACTCAAGGGTGACTCCATCAAAGGACACAGTGGGGAAAATCATGCTGAGAGATGCCCAGCCCTGGGGAACAGCTGCTCATGGCTGCACCTCCTATTACACTAGAGAGAGGGATCAGTGCTTGCACTGAGGCCAGTACAACCAAGCTAGGGCTTGGGGATTTTTTGTTCCTAGCCTGGGTGTATGCACTTGGGCTCCCCACATTAAACCAATGTTGTGTTACAACATGACACTGTTGGGTGGGAGGGGCTGTTGATTAAATACCAAATTGCTATAAAGTAGAGCCAGGGCTTTTTTTATCTCAAAATTCATGGGAGAATTGAGCTCCACTTTTGCATTTATTCATATAGATTCCATAATATAGATTTTACATATTAGCTATTATGTTTCTAAGTCTTCAAATGTTGAATGTATAACTAATTCTGTTTTCCCATCTTTGCACTATATTAATTTTATCTTATAAATTGTCCCCTGTTCTTTTACACATGAATTAAAAATAATTGTTTGTATAGAAAATAAGGATCTATGTACATCAAATCATCTTTAAATTAAGAGGTAGTAGAAGAATTACCATTGAACTTTTAAAAGATGAGATTAAACATTAATTCAATACTTAAATGCAGCAATTCATTTTGAGTTCTTCTGTAGTTTATTGATGCCTATTGCATCTACTCCTCCCTAGCTATTGTGATGATTGCCAAACCAAGAGTTTTTAACAGGAGCTAGCTTAAATGCCACCTGATTGGGTGGCTTTTAAGCTAACTTAAAATTTTAGCTCGCTGAAAATTTTAAGATAGATGCAATTTTGGATACAAAAGGAAATTAAGAGTTACTCCCCTTGAACCCTGAAAGCAATGATAATGGCTAGTATAATATATTAATATATATTTTTAACCATGCATAATCTGACAACCCTGAATCTGAGCTCAACAATTCCCTATGCCTACTTTTCTAGGGCTTTTGAATGAACTATGAATCATTGAACTCAGACCAGTGTGAGCATAGGAATTGCTTGGATGCACACACACGCACAAATGCACACACTCATACACTGTACTTTTTATATATACATATATAATATAAGGTAAATGCATTGTTAATGGTTTTAATAATATCAAATTTTAAACAATATACAATTTTGATCTTGATGTACAACTTATTCAAAAATTAGAAAAATAAAATTTAAATCTAAACAGGTAGATCTTTTTGGTTGAAATTAATAAAATATCTAGCTGCCAAAGTGACTAATTTTATATTTATATTAATCATATATATATATATATATATATATATACAAACACATACATATATATATATATAATAGTAGCTGGCCATTCATATTCAAGGATACCCGTTTATTAGGGCAGCTAGAAATCCCTATTGCAGACACTCACTCAGGCATATTTGTGTTTGTTCAATACCTATGGTTTATACTGCAACCATGCTGAGCAGACCTTAGTTACAGTTTCTGGTAGAGTTATCTAGAGTGATCAGTAATCGGAACAAGGCCAGCACAAACAAACTCTCGGTCATGATGACTTGTGACTTCATGCAAGGACAGCTATCTATGGACCCCAAGAGTTCTATCTACCCAATTTCACTCACAAGTCTTGGGTTAAGCCGTGGTATGGTTTTCAGGCACTTTCTAAAGGTGCCTCATGCTAAGATTGCCCCCTCCAGACTGATAACATCAGACCTGACAAATAAAGTGTGATGAGATTAGAACCCAGGTCTCAGGGTCAGAAACCAAATGTTCTAACCACTTGGCCATGTGCCCATATTGGTTATCTGTAGTTCAGTGGGTCTGAGTGTACCAGATTTAACTGTAGCTCCCTTTTCCTAGTGGGAGGCAGATTCATATCCTGCAAAAGTGTAACATATATATATATATATATATATATATTAGCACACATACATACATATATATATATACATATACATATATATATATATATATATATATATATATATATATATATATATACATATATGTATATATATACATATATATATATATATTAGCATACATATATATATACACATACATACATTATATATATGTATATACACACACACACACACACACACACATATATATATATATATATATATATATATATATATGTATATATATATATATATATTAGCATACAGTGTGTGCAGATGATAATAAAACAGTACTTGATGTAAAATAACAGAGCTAAAATTCATATTATTAATAAATATACATTTTATATTTTATTCCAACTGGCGAAGAACAAAATGCATATTTATTATTAGTATATATATATATATATATATATATATATATATATATATATATATATATATATGATGACCAAGATTCTAGGTGGGCCTGGTGTGGTAGAATTTATTAAACAAATTTGTCAAAATGTTCATTCACTCAAATGATCATATCTCATATAGAGACACAATAAGTTTTGGGCATTGGACCATGATAATCTGAAACTATTTTTGTGATGACTCATTTATGCTGATATAAATAGCTGAGATTTCAGCTTTTCTGATTGCTGTCCACTTACTTTACCACTACTCTAACATTTAAATGTTTGACTTTATTCACTGACAAACTAAGTATTTTGGTTGAGATAAAAAAAATTGATGATTAAACATTGTATTCTGAAATATTTGAACTATATTGTTTTAGCTTGTTTCAGACACTAAATTCCCTACATGCAAGCTGCTAGTAGTGGGCTGCTGATGGCAACACCTGCAGTCCTCTAGTGGAAGCCACTAGTGGGCCTCTAGCGGTTCACCAGAGGTAACATTGCTGAGATGAACACATCGGCACGGGTCACTGGCTGTAAATGCTAGTGGCAGATTGGTGGCTTGTGTGTAAATATGAAAATCAGGAAGAAAAGTATTGTTAGTGGTCAGGAATTAAAGTTGTCAGAGTTAGCTCCTTCTTAGCTCCTTACCCTTCAACAGGGGTCTCTCTCCCCTGGCTATAAATACTGGGTGACCCTTCGTCTCTTCCTCTTTTCCTCAGGCTTCGGCCTTATACCACCTCATAGATGTGAACACTCACAGACACAGTGTTTCCCAAATGCTGGGAACACGCTAAGAACAATACACGTATGTACAAACACTCACCACAACACAACACACACATATAATATTCACCACACACACTCTGTCCATGTAACTGTCCATGTAACTTGTAAACTTTCTTGTTATTAATACATATATTTGTTTACATATATTTATCGATCTTCAGTTTGTTTTTCTTTGCCTTCTTTAGACTTAATTAAAGTCCAACTTTCTCATGTAGTTGGACCGGCTAGCAAGAAAGTTCTACCCACATGTGTTCTACTCTACAATACACACTCATCTACTTCAACTCAACACCACCGACACGGTCCTCTACAAAGTGTTACTGACAAAATAAGACTTTAATGTATATATTATATAATGTAAATGCATGAAGAAAGGGTTTGTCTCTAATTAGGATTTTTATGGCTCATTTTCACAAATCATCTTTGTTGATTGTAGTGATAACTCTTTTTTTCACTAATACTTTTTTTTGCAGAATAACAATGATTTTTCCAGATACAAGTCCTACTATTTAACCCATAGCTAGAGGAGAAGGATTCATACCTTTCCAAAGGGTATTTGCACGTAAGTAAATGTGACGAACGGAACAAACCCGACTGGAATTCGAATTTGGCACTCTTCAAGAATTAATGCAAGAAGGGTTACCGACAGAATAGCGCTAAATTAAAAATAAATTGTATTATGCATTGCTAATTTTATTAAAGGAAAGCATTACAATTAAAAGTGTATTAAATTATTGTAAATGATTTCAAGCATTCACTCACGCACATACACACAGTTTTCTAAACTTGTAATTTTTGTGAAAATACACATATTGTTATAAAATTTAAAAAGTTTAATTTATTTGTTCGACATTTTACATGTGAAATTTTTGGTTAACCACTGTGCTAGATTTATTCTGTTGTCTCTGAAAACAGCAAAACTTAGCCTATCTTCATAAAGCTAAATGATCTCGACAACAATTGTTATTATCATTTATTTACTTTTCATTTCTTTCTTCTTTTCTTTTCTTTTTATTTATTTTTGTCATGACCCCACAAAGAATATTATGTTACCTCCCTTAGTCTGGGGAGGTGTGCCCAATCAGCGAATGCCTGCTGCTGCCAACAACCCCAATACTTGGTCACATGACATTGGCTTGTCGTCACTGCAGCACGTTTCTTTAGCTCACTGCTCTCTTCATACACAACTTGCGTAAAAAGAAACTTTCAACTTAGCCCGATATCGGCCCAGCACACATCGCTGGAGCCGGTCTGAAACTAAAGAGATCTTGTGTAAGAGGATCGTCATCAAAGGCAACATATTAAAGGTCGCCTTTGACATCAAAACATTCGCTTTGTTTTCTGAACAATTTTCTCAGTGCTCCGCATTTTCGCTCCACTGGTACGTAAGAAATTCCTTCTTTTTCTTCTTTTATTTCTCTTTATCACATAGCAAGAACGATGGAAAATCCCCAATATTCTTCAAATTTACAATCGTAACAGATGGCATGACACCTAAAAGTAGTCATTATTTGCAATCGTTATTGAACTTTAAAAGGACAGACAGACAGACCGATTTTCACCCTCTCCAGAACGGCGAATAAAATGTGTGTAATATTGGAATTCTCTTCTAAAGGCATTAAAAAAAAATGATCATTTATATATTTTTTTTGTCTTTTATCGAAAACATTTTTTTATTCGTATGTTTACGCAACTGCTAGCTAGCGTGAGTATCGTGGCTCATTAGGTAAAGACGATTTTTGTGTGTTTTTAACGAAATTAGTGATGACGTTCGTAACGACTTAATCGTATCAACGTTTTTTATTTGGATATTTATAAAATCCGTGTTTTCATTGACAGAAAAAAAGTTTTCGAAAATATGATTTACTTTCTTAAACCTTTTTGTTGAATTTGTTAATGAAGAAGTTCTCATTAATTTTTTTTTTTTATATTAAAAGAAAAAATGCTTTGTAACTAAAATACAATTTGGCAAGCCAAAATCCTATTCCTCCAGGCCCAGTATTTTTGTCAAATGTCATCTTTTCAGCTCGTTACAACTTCTTTTAAACCGAATTACCATTTTTGGGAATGACAGTGGTTTCCCGTTACCTAATTCAGAGTTATCCTGCAAGACTGGAAAAAAACCTTCTCGACTAAAAATGGGTTTTAAAGTATTTTCTATTTGTCCGAAACGTGTCTCGCATAAATGCTGAATTATTTCCCTTAGATTGCTTTGCTTTGCTCCCTCCTCCGACCGATTCGGAGCATGGGACCGCTTCTTTTTTTTAAGTTTCATTTACTGACGGTGTGGAAAACTGAAGGAAAAAAAAGTGATGAGGTTCAAACTAAAAAATAATGTTTAGCCGTGAGATTTTTCACGGGATTAAAAGTACGTTGTAATGTCCCACACCTTGTCCTTTGTGTACATTTTACCCCCCCCCCATGAAACGCAATCAACTACGCTTGGTGTCTAATGCAAAAAATGGCGTTTTGAGAGGGTTTAAAAAATAAAGTAAACATGAGAGCAGAAAAATATCAGAGTATGTGTACATGTACAATAACAATAGCAACAGTGTAGCCTGTAATTCAATCAATCTGTGTGGCACGACGTTTCGACCTACACTCCGGCCTTCTTTAAATTGCTTCTTGGAGGTTGGTTTGTTATTGTTGGCTGTGATTTTAATCTTTTGAATATTGTTTTTTTTTTTTATTTTTTTATTTTGCTTATACCTGATGGAATTAATTATTACTTGATGAAGGGTTTGAATTCCTTTCCATCAAGTAACTACTTAATTTCGGTGTGGAATTTTCACTTTATCTTACAATAATACATTCTGTGGTATATAGAATGTTACGAACAGGAAAAAAGGCTAACGTAGAATTTCCAATAACGATGCGAGTTACAAATCGAATCGTTTTAGAGAGAATGGCAAAATTGTTTTTTTTTCTTTCTTTTCTTTTAAACAATTACTATCAAAATAATAAAAATTATATAAGATCATTTACTGGTCACACGGTCTTCGAGGAAGACAACTTGAATAAAAAAAAAAGCAGTTGGCTATGGAATTGATAAACAAAAAACACGTTGACGTAAACAGAACATTGACAATGATGATGATGATGATGGAGGCGAAGAATGAATTCAAAGAAAAACAAACCTCACCTTATTGTGCTAGAGATCTACTTTCTGAAAGTAACTTTCAGATCAATTACATTATTCAACCTAATTACAATTATTAACGATAAATTAGTAACAATAGTTCACTTCACTTGATCTGCTGCTGATCCAATGAGGCATGCCGCATAAGGTGTGCATGTCAAAATAAAATTGTGAAGAGATTGCATCACTTTTTAAGTCAATTAGGCTTATTCCGTTTTTACCAAATTCTCTTAAAGTTGAAGTCAATCCAGGACTGTGAACCCCGTCACAAAAGGAAGTTTTAAAGAAAGGGCTACTAACTGGGTCAGATATTCTTAGACCTTATCAAAATGTAGGGTACAACTTTGCAACGATATGTTGAGTTGTTGATGTGTTAGTGTTCAGTTCCGTTAATGTTCTAGTTCTCAAGTACAATAAATAAAAAATAAAAATAGAACGCAATTTGATTATTCTCAGGAATTGAAACCTCTTTCTCAACAACGAGAAGTGACGAAAAGTTGTCAGCCTGACTAAGACCTGGTTTGGGTTAGATTTCGAAAAAGTGGGCCGCGTTAGAAAACTTTTATTATAGTATTTTTTCTTCTTCACGTATTGAAGATGAGATGATCAAGCACTTTGCAAATAATTCCAGAAACATATAGCATAGTCTGGCACAAGAGTATATAAATGTAGGGCACCCTTTGAAATTAAACTCATCCAGCAGTCCAAACTAATTTGCTTAATCTGACACAAGGTCACGCATTTCGAGCACTGAAGATTAAACTCGATCCAAATGGAATATTAGTCTTTAAATTAAAGTTAAAAGACTACGTACGTCAAGAGATCTCGATGGCATTTTCGTGCAAGTAAATTAAAATTTACCGAAATGCTTGCTCATAGACGTAAGTTTTTTTCTGATGACGAGTAACGACACTGCATTTTTCATCTCGCTTTTGTTGAGTTAATAATTTATTTTAAAAAAAAAGGCGTTAAACTTAGATTTTAATAGTAAGCTTAAGCAAGATTAAAATAAGGTATTGTAGTTTGTTATGCTACAAAAATTGAATTGCTGTTGATGATTTTTCGCGGGAAAAACTTAAATTGAAATAAGTTTTTTCGGTCACGCTGATTTATTTGCTGTTTTGTTTACTTTAATTAAATTAATTTGGCTTTTAACTTTCTAGGACAATATTTGCGGTTTATTTTTATTTTTTATTTGTTTTTTTTTTTTTTAGAATTTTGTTTTGCTTGTCAACTGCTTTTTTTAGGCTCATAAATTATTGTGATTAGTAGAGATTTAATTTAATCGCTTCTGGTCGGAACTAACTAACGTAAAGATTTTTTAAAATTCAGTATTGATATGGAAACTTTTTTTCTTATAGAAGTCGATCGGTGAAAATTTAAGTGTCAGTACGAAATAAAATCGAAAACTTCTTTATTTTTTATTTCTAATTCAGATACGAAACGTAAACAAATTATTATCTTTTTTTAAATTAAAAAAATTAAGGAAGCTTTTAAAATTTAAAAGCTTCATTTTTTTCACGAAGTCTGATAGCGACTTAATTTTCAATTTTCATTTAAAAAATGACAAAAATGTTCTTAATTTAAACATTGGGTGGGCGGGGCTTAAGGTAAAAAATATTTATTTTCAAATTCAATGTCATTTACAAAAGTTTACTTTTTTGATTCTCTTGCTTGACCCTTATGACAGGATTACTTTCTGCTTGTGCGCTCTCGGAAAAAGTATTATTCATCCACACACACTAGTATTTTTTTTTGGGGGGGGTGATACATGGATCATATAATTTTTTTTTTTTTAAATGTGTATTATTATTTACACTAAAATAGTTTAGTTCTCATACCATCACTAATGAAATGAATGACAGTTGAATGTAGTGATTGGTGTTTTTTTTTTTTTTTTTCTTACTAATTTTGATGTTATGTAGTATTGTTGTAGGTAGATGTTGATGTTATTGTTATGTAATATTGTAGGTAGATGTTGTTGTTGTTGTTGTTAACAACAACAACAGCATCTACCTACATTGAAGTTTCTAATTACAGTCTGAGTAAACAGACACTCTGGCACTTCATTCACAAAAATATAATGACAACCAAGAAGTTTTATTACAACGACCTAGAAAGTTTTTCATATTCCAACCAATATCGCGTGTAAATGTCAGAAAAAGTTCAGTGAGTGAAAATGTCTGAAAGTCGGCGCGTATTTTTAAGTATGAATGACGGAGTTCTTGTGAGTAAGAAGACGACTTGTTGAAAGGGAAATAGCGTTATGCATGAGAAAGTTTTTTTTTTTTTTTTTTTTTTTTTTTAGGTATGTAGCAGTTCTGTCGGCAGACAGATTTTTCACTGGAGTGGATTAAGCCTGGATGTGTTCTTGTATCTTATCAGATATAATGAAAGAGATGTGTGTTTTTTTTTGGGGGGGGGCGTATATTACGTACGTACAAATATTTGCTAAAAAACAAGAGAATACAATGAAAAATAAAAAAAAATGTCCGTAATAAAAACAAAGTTTATCGTCAAAAAAAGACTAAGAGGAAAGAAAGACCAAAGGAATTTTTATAACGTAAAAGTTATTTTTTAATCCTTTTTTTTTAGAACTTGCTAAATTTTGGTTAAAATTTATTTTTGTTTCTCTGGCATCAACGGGGGACTGTAAATTAGTACGGGAAATTTGAGCGTCTTTTTGCGGTGAAAAACTCACTGAATTTGTTTGGGAATTCTTGCAAAAATCAGATAATTGTCAGATTTTAGTGAAACTTTCAGGATTTATTTACAAAGGATTGAAATTTTGTTTGAAACTTTTCTTTTTTTAGAAAATTTTGATAAAATTTTTTTTTTTACATTTGTTACTCTACAAAACTTATTTAATTTTATAGTATTTTTTTTGTAGTGCTTATGTCTCTCTCTCTCTCTAGTCCTAAGGAGAATTTTTAAATCATTAAATTTCTATTTCGTTAAAAAACTAACATGGACACCCTGTTACAGAAAATTTGCACTGAATTGTAAAATAAACAAATGCAATATAAAAATAAGACGGTATTTAAATTTAATTTAGAAAAAAACTTTTAATTGCTTTTTTGAATGTACCTTCACTAACTTGCTGTTAAATTTTAAAACAACACCACAAGATGACACAAAGGTCCCAAAACATTTAAAAACAGATTTATCGTCAAAATTTTTGATTAAAAGAGGAAAGACCAAAGGATTTTTTTATTATTTTATTTAATTTTTTTTTAATCCTTTCTACCACGTTCGAAAATTTTTTTTTGTATTACTATGGTTGTTTTTAGAGTCTCTCTTTTTTTTTTTTTTTTTTTTTTTTTTTTTCCGGTAAAGAAAATAATAAAAAAAAATATTGATTTGGAAATTCTTGCAAAAATCAAATAATTGTTGGATTTTAATTAAATTTTCAGGACTTATTCACAAATATATGAAAAATTATTTTTTAAGTTTTCTTTTAGAAAATCTTGGTAAAAAATATTTTTATTTACTTTATTTATTTTTTGCATATGTTACCGGACCCCCACTTACTTAATTTTATGAAATTTCGAGAAATTAAAATTTCAGCCTTTCCATATTTAGCAGGACTCTTTGGAGAATTTAAATCATTTGTTTTTGTCGAACAGCAACACCATACTGAAAATTGGCTCCAAATCCTTGAATAAAAAATTTAATAAAACTGATAATTATTTAATTAGAAAAGTTTTTAAGGACACTATAAAAGAGAAAAAAATTTAGATTAAGTAAAAAAAAAAAAAAAATTACTAATTATAACTTGTAAAACTTAATACCAGTCATCAAAAACTATGATTTTTAAAAGAATCTATTTTTTTTCTTTATTATGTATGTAAAATATTATGTAACATACTCATTTTTGTAAATATGGTCAATCATACATGACATTATCAGAAAATAAGTGATGATTATAGTAAATTTAAAGTCAGCATTCCTAAAATTAGATTACAGAGAATATTTTCCAACATTTTTAAGATTACTGAGTACTTAAAAATTAAATAAGAAAAAAAGGTGCTCACATCATTTTCTTTCATTACAGATATTTACAGATATCTGTCATTGCCTCATCATATATCTAAACATGGCTACTGTCAGTTAAACCGCTGCTACTGTTTGCTTAAAAAATTTATTTCTATGAAACTTTTAAACTTAAAGTAAATAATATTTGTTTCAAATCAGATTAATTATACTTTAAATCGGCTAATAATTCTCAAATACATCTTCAGAAAAATATATTTTATTTTGAATATTTTTTTTAATAAAGTGAATTACATTGCAATGAAAGATAACTAAAGGGCACTAATCAGCTACTTTAGCAAAGAAAAAAATGAAAATAATATTGATTCCAATCTATATAATTTCTGTTTGAAATACACCTGAGTACAAGTATGATCACTTTGAGTAAATGACAATGATATTGGATTGCACTATAAACTGGTAGAAATTTGAAAAGTGCTGCATCAAGCAACAGTTACAGACTATTTCTTAGAGAAAAATAGATATGGGGGAAACCATTCACCTAATGTAGATTGTAACACTATGCCTATGACAAAACTTGAAGCATCACCAATAAAAACAGTTCTGCTTTGTGATGAAGAAATGTTAGATTGTTGATGTGTGACAACTTTGTAGTATTGAAAGCTGATAATGCAGCTTCAGTGAGCTGAATATATCTTTGTTTTCTCTCTTTGCCTTTGAGTATAATGGTCAATTGGGCATATGACCTTGGTAATGTGAGGAATAAATATTTTCTAAAACTTGAGCATACCAAGGAATTTGCACAGCTTCTTCATAGCTTTTGAAAATGGAAATTATCAAGTAGCTTCAATTCTTTCCAGTAAAGATTTAATGCCAAGTGCATGACTCTTCCAATCCAGAAGATTCACTTCCGATAAGTGAAATTGGTATTTAATATTGTTCACAATGACGTCAAGTTTCTTAAATCTTTGAAACACTGCCTGAAAAATGATGTTTTTTTCTTAGGTAAAGTACAAGTTATAAAGACATGAGTATAGCAGAAATCCTACTATAAACCTTGTGTCATATAGGAATAAAATGTTGCTGCCGACACTTGAGTTTGAACATAGATGACCAGTGAGCAAACACAGGCAATCCCATTATTGAATTAAGTAGACCATGTGACTATAAAGGAAACGCAAATATATATATATATATATATATATATATATATATATATAGGAAGTAGCTGACCACTAAGGACTATCCTCTGTTACTATAAGGACCACTATTCTCTACTCTATTCTCTATACACATTAATATTTGTATGAGTGTTATTTGAAGGCGTCTGACACCAGTATTGTTTAATAGTGTTACTATAGTTGTAGCTGTGATTACAAAGTCTCTACTACAATGAGCATTATGAAGGTGACAAAAAAAAGTGACAACGTGTGTTTGTTGGCATCTCAAAAACCTGTAGAATTTAGTTCCTGAACTGTTTAAAGTGTTCTACTGCCTTTCAAAGACTAAACAGAAGTCAGAAGAACTCAAATAACCTAACAAGTATTGTGGTAGCTGCCCTTTTATATTGACTTATGCTTCGACGTGTATCTTATGATATGCAGGGATCAAAACGATTTGGGAAAATTTTTATCTGAATTTCTGTGATGAAGAGTTATCATTAATTATATTCTTTACATTTGGACTATTGTCCTTATCTTTATTGTTGTTATCACACTGTTTCAGTCGTTGTTCCCACAAGTTTTCTTCAGTTACTTGCTGAAGAATTAAGATCAATCAACATGCCCAGCTGCACTCACACTGAAACACATTTTAACTGAATGTACTCACTTCACCCCTAAGACATAGATACTACAAAGAAAACCATATGAGAATTCCAGAATTGTCAATATGATATCCTACCATAAAGAAATAGGTTTATACTAAAACATATAATATTGACAATCTACAAACTATACAGGGCTCTGCAAAAGTAGGTATACAATAAGTTTACCAGACTTCAACCCCTATGGACTTCTTTTCTGGAGATGTGTAAAGGATATATATATATATATATATATATATATATATATATATATATATATATATATATTTTATTGCTGTATACCTACTTCTCCCCCCCCCCCGTTTATCCATAAAACATGTTAATATAAAAATATAAAATTATGTACAAATTAAATGTATTACAGTTGAAGGCATACAATTGCATTCAAAATATTTAGATTTTGGCATTAAATAACCCAGAGAAGGTGAGTAAGATAACCAAACCAGTCAAGTATTTGTTAATCCAGAAAACCTTCAGTGAATATTGAATTGAACTCTTTATTTATGAGGGTGGATTGTTCTCTTTGCAATGTTCTTGTCTAGAGACATTGTGTTTTTATTTAATACTGTGTAGTAATTGCACGCTCTGTTTGGTTGGGTGTAGCTGCTCAAGATATCAAATTTAGGTTTCCTAAAAACTCAAATGTGAAGTTATTCAACAGGGGAATATGAAGTGAGTGTGGAATATAATGATTGCAGTACATGAATCTTCAACACTAGATGGGAACTATATATAAACAATAACAAATATTAAAAAATTAGAATTTTCAGACACACTTGGTTGTATATTGATATTTTTTTATTTTATTATTTCACTTAGGTTCCTCGACTAGTTTTGGCCAACATGGCCATCATCAAGAACTTTATCTGTCATCATTTTTTTTTTTTTTTTTTTATCATTAATTTTGGTCAGTCCTTGTGTCGGTTAAACAGCCTCCTTGAAGTTATTTTTAAGATAGAAGATGGCAGATCCCTGACTCAGAATTCCCTCCTTGGTCATATCAGTTGCTGGGAATGGGATGTGTGCCTTAAGTGGATATTATCTTTTAGTTCTTTGAGAGTGTGATGTATATATATTTGTGTGAGTGTGTGTATAAGTATGAGACCACAATATCTCTGCAAGCATGTCTGTCTTGTGTGAGTGAGCAATGTGCGTAGGGCTTGATTTATGGTGTTATATAATAATTCTATCTGTGTTGTTAAGTTTGTGGACAAAGTGTTTTGAGGCAAAAAATCCATGTGTCTTCATGTTTCTCTAGTATTTCTCTAGGGTCATCTTTTCTGTCTATTTCTATTTTTTTTTTTTTTTCAATTATAGTGAATTTTGCATGGCTTTTAAAATCATGTTATGCCAGAAGAGAGATAGTTCCGCAAGCAAGAAGTGCAAGAGAAGAAACTGCTAGCATAGAACTTGTGGTTACATCTAGCCATTTCAACTGTAAAATGATGAGACCTTGCTCCCAGTCTAGCACTGTGCATAAATTCATAAAGTCTTGATACCATAGAGAGAAGTTCATCCGAACAATTACCATGAAAGTATTTTGAGACGCAGGGAAGTTATGTTACGGCTATTGGAAAGCCACTGAAGCTGAGATGTCAGGACCGATAACATTACAAATTCTTCTCTGGATTTTATCAAGAATCTGTAAATATATAGCAGGAGCTCCAGACCAGATGTGGCAGCAATATGCAAAGCAAGGATGAATGATAGACTTATAAATATGTAAGATTGTTTCTGGCAAGAAAAATTGTCTAACACAGCATACTGAACCAACTTTCTTAGCTGCAGACTTAGCAGTTGATTCAATATGATCTTTCCATTTCTTGTCAGCTGAAAATGTTTGTCAGAGAAGGCACAATGAGTCACTCTCCTAGAGATTAGCATCAGCCATGCTGATGGAAGGTAAAAAGGGTTCCTTGATGACAACTGGCAATAATTCAGTCTATAGGGCTACTGTTAAATTTGAGAGTCACTCAAAAAAAACTGCATTGGGTCTACCAAAAGGACCTTTCAAACAGAGGTACTATAACCACAAAACATTCTTTGTTACTGCTGTAATGAGTTATATTTGAGAGGTCAGAGGGAGAATGAAAAACATACATTGCTGAAATAGTATCATTAAAAAGGCACCTACTTATAATGTATGTTACATCAAAAAGAAAAATTGACTGTAGCCACTTTCCCTAGCCTGATGAATTTATTAAATGAAAGCCATGTGATAATAAAACGTAAGCACAAGTAAATATCTATTAGTACATCTGGTGTCAGATAAGATTTGATTTCATAGTCTATAGTTTGAGATGTTCCTATGGTATATAAAATCTACTGATTGAATTATTATGAAACTATAGTAGTTAGTTAGTCATAACTATTTTATCTTAAAATATCTTTAAAAGATTTTAAAAATAATACTTTTTATTTATTTATTTTTTTTTTATTTTAATAATTTGTTTCTTTTAAGTAAAATTTCTTGTTTTGTTTTAAAAAAACAAAACAAAAAGTCAAACTAGTAAACAAGATATTGATAGATTTTAACACCTCTTTGTGGTTTGGGGATAATCATTTGATTTGATAGATTGAGGTGGCGGGAATTAAGTTCCCAAATATAAATGTTGGATATCTTTATTTTGATTTTTCTTCTGTCTCTCCCATTTACCATTAAAAAAAAATATTTTTGTTTGTGTTTTTTTTTTTTTTTTATATATATTTTTCTTTTTATATATATTTTTCTTTTTTTCATTCCTTTTTTCACTTCTGTTGTTTTCTTTATTTTATTTGTTCATGCTTGTCTATAAACATGAATACATTTTATTTTTTTCACATTTGCTAATACAATTAAAAAATATCTCCCTATTTGTTACACTATATGATTTGTTTTTTGTAATGTCTATTTGACCAGTTAGTTGTGCTGGTGACATATATACATACATACATACATTAAAAGATTCTCATATGAAAATCTAATAATAGCAAAGGCTTAAAATATGACCTGTGGAAACTAGCTTTTAACATAAAAGCCTGAAGATTTTGTGACATTTTAAACTGCAAATGTGTTCATAAACATCAGTGAATATTAAGTTGTTAAACACGCATTTGTTAGGATCAATGGTTTTGGATGTCACTTATCCAATATATAATCATTTTAGTCTTTATAGTTATGGCCTTCATGTGAAACAGCCTGAGACCAATTGTTAATAAAGAAAAAAACTGTTTTATACAATTGGCTGTTTGCTTTCTATATCCAGTTAAAATTCAATATTGTTTATAATATTAAAATTGTTTGGCCATTTTTTAAAATACTGACAGAATTATTTGATGAGGAACAAATATAAATATTCCTGTGTTTAAACCAATTTTGACACCATTTTTCTTTTTGTGGCAAATGCCAAACATATTCACAGTCAATAATTTATTATCATTTAAAGAATTAAATGACAAAGCCAATTCGTTATTGCACAGAATAAAGTCAACAAGATAAAATGTATTACCAGATTTTCTGAATTTTTTCTTTCAGACATGGTTGAAGGGAAATTAAATGAAAATTAATATTCAAAAAAGAATGTATGATTTTCTAGAAATATGGGAACAATTCTAGAAGGTCATTAACAAAGACCTGTTTATTTCTTTTGGCTTATTTCAATATTGTTTCAATATGGGAACTGTCCTAGAAGGTCATTAACAAAGACCCGTTTATTTTGGTTTATTTCTTTATTTAGAATTTATGCTGAATTATTACATAATATCAATGGCAGTGAATACTGGACAATCTTCTCACAGATGAAGAAAAAATAGAGCACCAGAAATGTGGTTCTACAGAAGGATACTGAAACTGAACATGTGAGCAACAATGAATTATTAAGAAAATGGAAGCAAAAAGGTCACTTATATTTAAAATCAGGAACAGACAATTGAAATTTCTAGGAAAAAAGGCTTGGAAAATTTGACACCCATCACTGGACAGATTGAAAATAAGAGGGACAAGAGAAAAGGATCCATAAGCTACCTAATGAGCTTGAGTGAATGGTTTGCAGAACAGTGTTTGGAAGAGATAGCAAAAAGCCAAAATTTATTAGGAGCTACAAAGGACAGGAAGTTGTGGAGAGCTATGATTGCCAATTTCCTGAAGGGATATGACACATAGAAGTATATAAATTTTTATTATGGTTTTAAAAGTGGACATTTTAAAAGTTTATATTAATATGTATAGCTGGCCACTCGTATTCGAGGATACCTGTCTACTAGGGCAGCTAGCCAATCCCTATTACAGACGCTTGCTCAGACACATTTGTGTTTATTTAATACCCACAGGGCCCACCTGTTGTTTATACTGCAACTATACTGGGCAGACCTTAGTTACAGTTTCTGGGAAAGAGCGTGTTATCTAGCCGGATCAACAATTTGACACAGGGTTGGCACGCTCAAGTTCTCAGCCATGATGACTTGTGACTTCATGCTATCACAGCTATTGACAGCACCTAAGGGTTTCATCTACCCAATTTCACTCACAAGGCTTGGGTCAACATGTGGTATGGTTTTCAAGCACTTTCCAAAGGTGCCTCAAACTGGGATTGCCCCCTCCAGGCTGATGACGTCAGACCTGACAAATTGACCATGGTGGGATTCGAACCCAGGTCTCATTGTCAAAATGCGAACATTCTAACCACTTGGCCATGTACTCATATCTATATTAATATACACAGCAAAGATAAGCAAAGAAACAAACACAAAAAAGAAATTGGCTCATTCTCATTCCTCGCTGTTCAGAGCTCAATCGAGGACAAAATATATGCACGCAATGACTAAAACAAGGAAGTCACAAAAAAGTACTATGGAGTAATATAAATACCACATTCTGCTTTCCGACTTGTTGAAAGTCCTCCTTCATGGTTCCTGTTTTTAAGAACTCTGGGGAACCCTCTGACCAACTAAAATTATCGCCCTATTAGTCTCTTACCAATTTTCAGCAAAGTATTTGAATTCTTAATCAATGCCAAACTGGTTAAACACCTTACTTTGCACGACCTCCTTTCAGACAAACAATATGGTTTCCAATTTGCCAGGTCTACTATCAACATGTTAAGCATCCTGGGCAAGATGATAAACTACATCCAACAGCAATACTTCTGATCAGGATGTTTTGAGGAGCATCTAACCACCTCTTAATTGCTAGTGTTCCCATGTTCACTTTGACCCAGGGTGGTAGAACTTGTTAGGGTCCCAGCTATGGGCAAATAGTTGACCGCCCCCACCCAATCAAACTGGGGCCAAAACACTGTGAAAGTTTAAAAATAGGTTTTAATACCAGCAATACTTTTTTGTAAAAAATTATTACTAGCAATGAGTTTTTGAAAGAAAATTTATTACCAAGATGTAGTTGAACATGGGAAAAGGATGGCTCTGCTGAGGCACACATTTACACTGTCCACTGACAACCAAACTCTCTTTCCAATGCCTTGTGTTCACATGCTTCTTCCAAAACCTCCACCTATTAAGTAATTCAACCTTTTCTTTGGTCATTCCAACTCTGTGCAAGGCTGACTTGAGCACAACCATTATAATCATGCTTAAACCATCAAACAGTGAAGTAAATTAAAAACTTTCTTTGGCCATTCCAACTCTGCACAAGGCTGAGTTGAATTTGTCCTTTATAGCTTATAATTACTTGCCCTAATTCCTGCACCAAAAAGAAAACAAACATACCCAAGAGGCATTGAGAACTTTGTTTCACTACTGTTATTATATATAAAGTGAATGAATGGTCTGTGGTAGAAACCCAAGTTTTGTATGCTTCATCTTTTAATTGTTTACATGTGAATATGCACAGACACCCTAAAATGGACACCAACATGCAACATTTTAAATTCCATAAGAATTATTTCAATCGTTTGAACTCAGTGCAAAGCTGACTTAAGTGTGACCATTATAATTACCAATGCAGTAAGTACAACGTTTCTTGAAGAAACGCAAATGTGTCTGAGCAGGCATCTGCAACAGGGATTAGCTAACTACTCTAGTGGATGGATGGATGGCTATATGCTGCCAGCTATTAAGTAGTAGTAGTTGTGTGTGTGGTTATATATACAAGCAGTAAGGACACAGTTCAGCACTGAATGGTGACAGTATGTTTCACGCTTGAACATGATCTTCAGGTTGGTGTTGGACCCCGTGTCCACACTGCTTATATTTGCATGTGATGTATTGTAGATAGTGAGAACTTTTACACTTTAAGCATTATCTGATAAATGTAGCATAACTTTTGACTATATTTTACCATATGTATATGTGCGAATATACACGCATATATATATATATATATATATATATATATATATATAAATAATAAATGGAGGATTATTGAAAAGATTCTAAAATAAATTCTGCTGTTTGGTCAGTTGATACATTGAGAATGGGTTTGGCCAAGAATTTTACAGTATGTGTGTGTGTGCATGTCTATATGCACCAGTTTCTTCACAGTACTATGGTGAGCACATTTAACGATATTGTAATTGGTCTCTTTGTATTTTGTTGTGTGACTTACCAAATTTCTGACATGGCCTTTAAGTACTTCCTCTGCTTGAAGCAGTTTGGTGTGATTTCAAGCCTCTGGTCCGGGGTGGACATTTATTGATTGTCACTTGTTGAAATTAATCCCTTTGTTTACTTTCTGTTCATATTGTCATTGATTTTTCTCCTTCTCTTCACCCCCTGCTTTCAACATTTCATATTTTCTGCATAGGCCAATCCAACTGTTGACTGTCTTATCTGCATTCCCCCCCCCCCGACCAGCAGCAAGTAGCAATTAAGTTCTCTGCTGTTAAGATTCAGTTATTCATTTGGCTGTCTAATCTGTACAGCTTAATGTCCCACACTTCTCTTTTTGGAGGGTGGGACTGATAAGACAAGGTCATTGAAGATTAAAATGAAGTGGTTTATGTTGGGTGTCAATAAGAGGTGAAGTGATATACAAATATATTCTTAGTGGTTGTGGCTTTTGTGAGACAACCTGAGCATTTTGACATTTTTAGCAAAGATTATTTATTATAATCACAAAGAAACAGGCAAATATTTTGAATAAACAGGTTTAGAATCAAACAAAAAGACAAATTCATATTCATAACTATTTTCTTTTAAGCTTTTCCTGTCTACATGCACACACACACACACATATATATATATATATATATATATATATATATAAAGTAAAATTTTGTCACTTAGCTGATTGATGTTACTTTCAGCATCCAGACTCCAAATTTTGTAGGGAGACCTGTCAGTCCAATCTTCAGGACATATCAGAAATTGAGATATATATATGTGTGTGTGTGTGTGTGTGTCTGTGTTTTATACATGTTTTGTTTTATGTTGAATGTTTTTTTTTTAATTTTAATGGTTTGTTGGATTACCCCATTTGTCTGCCAAGGAATTTCTGCTAACAATCACTAGTGTCATTGCTATAAGATGTATAAAAGAAAAGGGTGCAAAGTCTTTCCCTTTTAGTCATAGGGATAGATTCTCTTTGAATAAATTTCTCTCAAATTTTCTCTACTATTTACTCTTGTTTTAATATTAAGTCCTACAAACTGGCAGCTGTTCTTAAAAATGACTTCCAATCAGTTGTTAACCATTACCATGCTGCAGGCGACAATTGCCACTGTAGAATTCTCTCCCTTTGCTACTCTAAGCACATTCTGTCACCTTAAGACAGTTGCAAATAAACACTTGTCAACTGTTATTTCTGGTATTTTAAGCTGGAAATAGCCTATTACTGCTTTGGAAGAAGGTTAAACTTCCGTTTTCCAATGCCATTTTGAATTTTTCTAGAGTCTACACAAGGTGCAATACCAATTAAACTCAAGTTAATTTTTTTCATAATTTTTTTTGTAAACAAAAATGACCATGTCAATATCCAACAGAGCCTGTATTCAGGAGTTTTTCTTTGATTAGGACTCTAATGATGATTTAGAAGGCTTTACTTAAGTGGATATTGATGGTGAAGTGGTCGAAGATGATAACCACACTAGTAGCATGGAAGAAAGCAAAGATGACCATTAGCAGCTATTATCATCCATGCCTAACTAATTTTATGGAAGCTACTGGCAACCATCCATATACCTGATAGCCTTTCTGAAGGTGAATTATTTTATCTATTTATAAACGACAAAATAATTGTTATTCATCAATGAGACAAATATGAGTCAGGTGAAATAAAGAGCAAACAAATGCTAGTGTCTTCTCATATGTAAACATGAGGAAACGTGTCACTTTTTCTTTTTTTTTTTTTTTTTTTTTTTTTTTTTTTTTTTTTTTTGACAAAATGAAAGCCTTCTTAGCAGTTTTGCTTCTTATTGCACCCCCAGAACTCCACAAGGAGTAATAAAATTTTAAAAAATGTCAAATTATTTATGTATTTTTTTAATGTATTTATTTTATGTTTCAGTATTTTTTTTGTTTTCAACGTCAAAATATGCATCATGCAAAATGTAATATTTAAATATTACTCATACATTCTTTTATTAGTGTACAAAAATTATAATCTATACGCACAATACAAAAAAAGTTATAACAGTTTTAAAACAGTAGGTGTTCATGTTTTTGCACCCTCAAAAAAATGCAATGGCAGGGGAACAATCCTAGAAAGAAATTAGTGTGATAAAGGTTAAATGGGGCAAGAAATGGCCTGTAAGTTTTAATGCCTCTAAGATAAAACTGCTATCCTTTAGTCATCATAGAGAACAATTTTTCCCCTTCATCAGAATATGGCTGATGCTAACCTCCAAGAGAACAACTCCTTATGTTTTCTTGGATTCACATTTTATGCTAACATGAAGAGATTATATTGAATCCATTGCTAGGTCTGCTGCTCAGAGGGTCAGTTCACTGTGTTGTGCCAGACAGATTTTCTCATCAGAATCCACATTTATAAATCTACCATTTGTCCATGCATTGAATATTGCTGCCATATCTGGTCTGATGCTCCAGCTATATATCTCAAGATACTCAACAAAAATTCAAAGGAGAGTCTGTAATGTTATCAGTCCTGACTTGGCATCTTGACTTTCCTATCACCTTGATGTAGCTTCCCTCTGTCTTTTCTATAAATATTTTCATTGATGTTGTTCTAATGAGCTTGACCATATGAATTTAAATGTACTAGATTGCCAGCTAGGTCTCCTCATTTTTCTGTTGAAATAGCTTAGTATAACCATAAATTCTATTCTAACAGTTTCTTTTCTAGCACTTCTCACCTGTGGAACTCTCTTCTGATTTCTTTCTTCCCTGGCACCTATAATTTTTGAAAATTTAAATATAATGTCAATTACCATCTTCTGGCTTCCTGAAACCTGTTCTTTTATTGTCCTCATTCTCTTTTACTCCCAGTAACCCCATGGGTCTTGGCGGCATTATCACCTTGCTTGGGGTGAAATTATTTTTTTTAAATATAGATCTCAAATAACTGTTCTGTATATTATATCACTTAAACAGAGGATGATAGATCTAAGTGTGTGTGTTTGTTGTTTGTTTGTTTTTGTATTTTTATTTTTTATTTTTTGTGTTTTAGCTCCCTGAATAATTTTCTGCTCAGTTATCGAACTGTATTAGTGTTATTTGTACGTAAGGGAAAAGTTAAAACAAAAATCCTGGTCTGCAGTGAAGAAACAAAAATCCTGAAAAGAGATTAAATTTGAGGCAAACATAGATAAAAGTGACAGCAATAAAACATTGTTTTTTAAAATAATAAACATTGACATAGTTAAAAAAGTAGTGTGATAGGAAAAACCATCCGTTTGACACTCCATCTTATTTGCAGGTATGTAATTTCATGTTTGCCAAATTTTGTATTTAATTCATTTAGATTTTTTTTTTTTTTTTTTGATGAGGGAATTTATTTTGCGAAATTTTCTGAAAAATATCTCAATTTTTAAATGTTACAGATACTGTGCATAAAAAAAAAAAAAATAACTATAATTTCTTTTCTTTTTTCTTTCAGGTGAGCCATTTTGTTAGTGTCTACAATCTTGAAATTTCTTGAATGCTTATCACCGTGCGAAGTGGTCAGTTGACCTCTTCACTTTTTTCTCGATGGCTGTTGGGTGGTTTCAATGTTCCAACCTTGCAGTCAGTATGGCAAAATTATCACACCTCTCCAAAACGAAACTATTTGTCTGACCCAGAGAATAAAGGCAGTCGCCAAGCTGGGATCAACTTTGACACACTCGGTTGTTGGAACAGTCGTCTGGAACTTCCTCTTCTTTATGAAGAGAGCGTAGAACGGGGTAAAGTTATTCCAAAAATCCCAGTGAGCGAGATCGGCAGTGCCACATTACTTGGACGCAGGAAACTAAATGAAGACCGTTATGTCGTTGAGGAGCTTTCTCCCAACTTGCTGTATTTGGGAATGTTTGATGGACACTCGGGAACTGAAGCTGTTGATTTTGTAAGTCAACGTATGAAGAAAGCTATCACTTTCTGGTTAACACAGACAGACAATTTGGAACATGTCATTGAACAATCATTTATTGATATCAACAACCTGTTGGCCCGGCATTTGAACTTTGCAGGTAAAAGTCTCATTTATTTTCAAAGGTTTTCATAATTTTTTCATAATTTACACTATTATTCCATTTTTTTTTTTTTTTTTTTTTTTGTTTTACATACAACTGTTGTACTCTGTATACAGTCCTGATCTTAACTGTTGCAACTACTCTGCACTTTCCTTCTTAATAAATAAAAAATTTAAATACATTTCTGACCAGCTACTTTCACTGGTACCCCAACTGCATGAATTTAAGTTTGCTACTAGGTTGGCATCTCAGTCCCACCCTTTCACTGTTGAAACAGTTAAATGTAATCATCTTATCTACTCCAACAGCTTCTTCTCTTGCACTTCCCAACAGTGGACTTACTTGCTTCCCTGATAGCTACAATCTTCAAGTGTAATGTCAGTCGACATCTTCTGATGGCTTGATCCTGATTTCTGTCCTTCTCTATATCCTTTCCTCAAACACCTCTCTTTATTCTGGCACTCAGTCTCTGTAACCCCTTGCATGCTAGTGGCACTCCTGCTTTTCTTGGGGTGAAATGCTTAAAAAAAAATTCCCTTATAATGGCTTTGCCTATGATATCACTTAAATACATTCAGTTTGCACAATAGTCAAGCGGGTAATCGCAGTTTTTGAGTCTCCTGAATAGTTTTCAGCTCTGTTATGGAACCTGTATTAATGTTAGGAGGCAAGGTAAAGTAATGGATTGTGGCTCAGATTGTGGAATTGAAGAGCCAAGTTTGAATTCCAGTCAAGTTCATTACATTCACTTGTGCGCTACTAATGCCATTGGGCAAGGCATGAATCCAACTCTTCTCATGTACCCCAGCTATGGGTCAGATAGAAGGACAGACTGGGTTCTATAACTTTGGGTGGCAACTGGTCTTGGAGAAGGAAAATTCTGAATTCAAAACTATGTAGTACTATTGAAGCACATACTATGCAGCTAAGGAAGGGATTGTTCGCATTAATCCCGACTACAATCAATTAATGTTATTTGTACTTAAGGTTAAAACAAAAATTCCCCATTTCTAACTAAAAAATGGAGGTAATAGAAAACCTGATCTTTGAAGTGCCAAAATTCCCTAAAAGTGCTAAAATTTTGCATCTAAATTAAATTAATTAATTTTTAGACTTCATTTTAGACTTAATGCCAAAAAAGGATTTCTTCTTTTTATGTGCCATGTCCTTTCAGGATGTAGGTGATCATGGCTCTCCACTTCCCCCTATCCCTTGTGGCTCTCAATAAGTTTTATCCTTCTATCACCTACCCCAGACCACGTTCTGTCATCCACTTGCTTAAGCCCGCCTGGTATGTCATGTATAGCTTTCCCTCGTCTCTCTTTCCTTCTATTCAACCTGTGAGTATCAGATTTTCCAGGCCCTCCTTTCTCATTATGTGTCCCAGAAACTTCAGCTGCCTCTTCCTGATGTTAAGTATAAAAGGATTTAGCCCCTCAAAAAAAAAATAGGAATAGAGGTCTAGTTCATGATTTTCTGATAAAAACAAGTAATGTTGGAAACTAATATTAGGTGCCTGACTAATGGCACCAAAAATGTGTAATGATCAATTTAATGTCTGAAAGGAAATGAATATGTTTTAAATATCTACCCAAGAACAATCTTTTTACATTTTGCAGATTTAAATGGTTTTAATAATATTGGGACTTAAGCTAAAAAGGAGGAAAACATGTCTTAGATATTTAAAAAGATTTTTTTTTTTTTTTTTTTTTTTTTGAGACAAAAAGGCAGGCAAAATATTACAAAATATTGAGTTAATTTGACTGCATTTTGTAGGACTTCAAAATCTACATCTTTTTAAAAATAACCTATATGGTTATTTTTTAAAAAGAGCATCTGTCTGTCAATTATAACATTCATTTTAACAAGATTCCAATGACTTGTAGAAAAAAAATAAATAAAATAAAATAAAATGCATCTAGCCAGAGCTAGCCATCTAAAAAAAAACCTAGCCAGAGCTAGCCATCTAAAAAAAACCTAGCCAGAGCTAGCCATCTAAAACTTACATGATTAAAACAGGCTAATAAAATGAAAAGAGATAAGCAGGCAGATTTTATGAGTGGCTACTCAACAAAAAACTTTTGGCAAACAGTAGAGAAACTGATAAGAATGAGAGAAAAAGAAGAGATAAGAGATCATGCTACTTTGGTTGAATCTAAAAAGGCAAATGACTTGGTAGAGCATCTGGTAGATTTTAAGTTATTTTGAGACCAGGATACTAATGAAAATTTATACATAAAAGTTACAGCAGGTTTTAAGTTACTTTGAGAACAGGATCCTAGTTAAAATTCTATAAGTTATTGAGAATATTTTATCTTTGTTATTATCATCACAACATTTTGTGCTCTCCAGCCTTCTTTAAATGTTTATTCATCCATTCAATCTCTGAACTGGGTAGTACCAACTTAGTCAATGGAGACAAGGTGAGAAATAACTGAGCATTACTAAATATAACAAGATGAAATATACCTAGATATGGTCAGTTGAACAAGAACAACCTATCTCTGTAGATTAAATAAAGGGTTCAGTTCAAAATTCCCTGAAGAAAGTCAGAGGGTACAATGACCGAAACATTGTGATAACAACAACAAAGACAAGGACTTAGATGTAAATAAAAATAGAGATATAATGAAAATTACATTTCAATATGCTTAAAACAATGTATGTAACAAATGTTTTATGACAGCTATAATGTATGGATACAAAACCTGGAAATTAACTTAAAAACAAACACAGATATGCACATAGATTAAGGAAAAAATGCTATGCTAGGGTTAAACTTAAAGGACAGAAAGATATTTGCATGGATCAAAGAACAAACAAAATTAAGAGATAGTAGTAATCAAACAACAAAAATAGATGCGGGTTGGACACATAGCAAGGAAGAAAAGATAAGTGAAGCAAAACGTTGCTTATTTAATGCAAAGAGTAGAAAAAGACTAAATTGAAGAGGGAGAGATGAGATCAAGAGGATTGCTAGTAAGAGATAGCAGAGACTAGTACTGTCATCTTTTTCTTTTTCAAAAATAAAATATCTCAAAAATATTTCCTAACCAGATACCAGTACCTCTTCCTTACAAATGTAAGTTGCTGGTTGCTTATATGCCATCATATAGGGTATGTTATTAATATATTATTATTGTATTCTTAAGAAATCTTGTGATCAGCACTGTATCTGTGCCCTCTGCATAGGACCAATACATTCCTTTGTTCCACCAGTTCAGACCTTCACAATTAGGACCCACTATAGCACATACATAGGGTTGATGCATCCACATTGTCCTTCATATTCCATTGGTAAGGAGGAAGTCCTATTCAGACAGCTTCTTCCACCAGAACTGTTACCGTTTGCAACACACTCCCAAGGAGATGCTTCCCCAATCACAACAGTATTAACATTTTCAAGTCTGGGGTCAGTCATTATATATCCTACATATACTCATACTATACACTTCTGACCTCTTTAACTCCCTTACAACAACCTCATTCAGGAACCCTCTACTTTGAGTGGGTCTTGGGTCTTGTATTGCATAAACAATAGCATAAAAAAATGTTGCTTCTCGGTACGTCTGTCTAAGATCAGCATGTAAAAATCCTATTATAATTGTGCTTGTCTTTCCCTTCATTAGTTTGCATGATCGTTATGTCCTGCCAATATCTTGTAAATAATGGTCTATTCCATTTTGATCACATGGAAAGAGGAGAAAAATACGCTAATTGATTTCAGTGAGAAAACGAATGACGGAAAGAAAGAAAGAAACATAGAAATGTTTAACGGCTGTTTCAGTAAAACGGAAAACATTGTCAGTTTCAAATCTTTTCATTTGTACCCCCTTACTTCTTAAAAAAAACATCCAACATTCATATTTATGATTGCTATCGCAATATTTTGTCAAAGTTGTTAAGCTCGTATATTTAACGATGCGATAGGGGAATTTCTATGAATATTTTATCATAGAACTTGTCATGAGTTTTATTCAATTATTAACTGAAGAATTAAGATTCATCAGAATTTTCTGATGAATCTTAATTTCACAGGTCTTTCTAGTTTATTTTTTTTTATATATGATATAAATATTTTATTACTTTTTTATTATTATAAGTTTAGCTAATGTAAAATCTTTCTATTCATGGACATATTGTGAGGGGGTATTTTTGATGAATAAAACTTTTCTCGATTATTGTATCTGTGTGTTTCACCTACAATTTACAACACATAATTTTCATTTCAATGGATAATCATATTTTCAGTTGATTTAATGTATATTGTAATGGAGATTGCCTATTGTATCATTTTTTCTTTCAGCAGCATAACAATATTTTACATAATTGTAACACTATAAGCATTTTTGTATTGGAGTGTGTAAATCCATTTTTAGAAATCCAAAGTGACACGTGCAAGGTTAAATATTTCTCTCAAGGTCAGTTCTTTGTAGCTAAGTGAATTTAGCATTAATGATAAAAGAATTTTAGAAAATAGACATCTTGCTGAAAATGTTTATACAAAAATTTTTAGCAATAGAACTTTTGTGACAAATTTTCTCTGTTTGTAGGACAGGTGATTTTTTTTTTTTTTTTTTTTTTTTTTTTTTAAACTAACGTTCACTCAATCAAATGCCCAAGAGCCACTCAAGGTAGAGGGTTTGTTGTGTTGTATGAGCAGAAGAAAGGGCAAAAAGTGAAGTTCTTGGGTCTATACCGAACAATAAGCGCCAACTCTAGACTTGAAGAGGCCAATATTGTGATTGGGAAAGTGTAAGCAAATGAAAAAAAAATGATGAAATAAAATCCTCTCTTGTAGAAGAGAAACAATCCAACATGATGTGTGTTTGATGTGGGGAGAGTGAATTGTTTTCCACTTGTTCACTCTTCTGAGTCTGGTGCTTAACATGAAATGTGTTGATGAATTTGTCGTTAGGGGAAATTGTGACTGATTAACACAGGTGGCATTACAGATGCATTTAAATAGCAGTGCTTCTGCTACTTGAATTGTATGCCCTTTGATATGTGGGACAGCTATAAATATGACAGTGAATGCAGTTTGCTGTTGTAGTCTTGCTGATGGAGTGCAAATAGAGCATATGATATGTTGCAAGTGGAGTGTAATGAACCTCTGTGAACAACACAACCATAAAGTTCATCCTCTTGAGTCATGGAGAAAATTTGATTTGTATATTTCAATTTTTACAATTCAGCTTTTTCATTACCTTATCTTTCAACTTAAAATTCTTGGCTGGGTTAAAAGTATTATTTTTATTTTTTAAAAATAAAGTTCAGCTGATACAAGGCTTAAGAGCCAGTCAAGGCAGAAGGTTGCTAAATGAGGTGTGTGATGTGAATGTAAAAGTAAGAAGTGAAGATTATGAAAATATTGATTGATTTTGTTTTTTATGGTTTAGCAACTCTTTGCAGGTTATTTAAAGCCAGAAAATATTTTTAGATTGTAGGAATTTTTTTAAGATATACCCGGTACTGAACTCACACTCTTTGGGTCCTGTCACTGGATCTAACCAATGCCTTTATCCATTGTGCCATGTGTCCAAATACCCAGTTAAGACAGTGGAGAACTTTAAGAGGGAAATTAACAGGAGGTAACTGATAACTGACATCCATTAAAAAACATGGCACATGGAACTAGAACAGTCTACCCCAGTGAGCGAAATAAAGGGTTCAGTTCGACATTCTAACCCCCTGAAGAAGGCCGGAGTGTACAACGGCCGAAACATTGTGATAAATATGGCAACAAAGATGAGGACAATAGTCCGAATAATGTAAATAGTGTACATAATACCTCATCTCAGAAATATAGACAGATACTGAAAGGTCGAAACGTTGTAATAAATATGGCGACAAAGATGAGGACAATAGTCCGAATAATGTAAATAATGTCCAAAAATCTTATTTGCACATAAGTGAATATAACAAACCTGACTGAAATTGGAACTCTGCTCTCCAATTTTGAATCCTGTGTTATCCGTTACTGCACCTTGCCAACCATTCCAATAAACAATCTAATAAATAAATAGCTTTTTAGTTTTGTTGTCAATTCTCAAGAACAAATAAAAGTGAATTTATAGATTTTCTGTGTTTTGGGTTTTATTAAAATTCTAATCATCGCGTCTTAAAACAATAAACATTGTCAAGGATGAATAAATGTTAACTTTAGTACACATTAAGGGATGTAATCCACATTGATTTTTAACCTTAGTTTAAAAATAAATGAATTTAACCTTTTAACATTCTGGAGGTTATTTTGTTTGCAAAGCAAAAATCTTATCCTGCCACTGCACTCAGATGAATAAATGATAGCATGTTTGAATTTTGTGGTTGTGTTGTCATATCCTGCTATGGCAACAGAAAATGACCATGATTGAAATTAAGTAATGCAGTAGAGAAGCTTTGAAAAACAATGCAGTGGAAAGGAAAGTAATGAATAATGCAAGAGTGTTAAAGGTTAAATTCATTTCATGAAACATGTTTGAATAAAATCACTTTGGAAGCAAAATTTTCAGATATTGTTTAGTTTAGCATCCAAAACAAAATTTGCTTACTAAATTTTGAATTACCTCCTTTTGATTGCCTAATCTAATCTCATATTTTGTGCATGACCAGACTTTGGAAAACTGACTTTATAAATTTCTTATTCCCTTTAATTATTAAAACAGTTGCCTGTGTTTGATTGTTTATTGTATTTTCACTTTATATAGAAGGCCCACTCTATCAGGTGCCCACTTGTCATTGAGCAAGCTGATATCCTGACCAGTCCACCATTGGAAGTCACTAGCTCAGCTAAAAGCAATAACAACCGAAATTTTTCCATGTAAATGACAAGTTGTCATCATTTATAAAGGAGGAAAGGAATTAATTTCAACACATTGATAGTTTCATGTATTTTTATATGCCCAGAATAGTCAAACAAATATCACCTGAAGAAGGCAGAGGTGTACACTGGCTGAAACATTGTGAATGTGGCAATAAAGATGAGGATAAAAGTAAATAGTAGAAATAATTACAATACCTCATCTCAGAAATATAGACAGAAGTTGTCTGTGTTTGTTTCTTTATTTCATTTTTATTTGATATAGGGCATTCCAATTGTCATTGGGCAAGCTGACACCATGGATGCAAATGAAATAAAAAAATTGTTATATTTTTTGGATTCAGTCATTTAGTTTTAGTTCTGAGTCCAGACTCTTCAAATTGTAAGAAGTTCTGTCTGAGTTTTTTTTTTTTTTTTTTTTTATTCATTTTGTTGTATCCTTAAAGAAGTTTTACAGACAAAGGTGGTACTTGAGTGAAAGGAACATCAACACAGGTGTAGATGAAAGAAATAGAGGTTTATTGTAAAAGAGAATACAGTACTGAAAGACAGGGAATCTGTTAACAAGCTAGTAATTCCCAAAGCAAGGATATTTACCTTACCTCCCCACGAGGCGGGATGTGGCACAAGTCTGATTTTTAATGCAGAGCAAAACCAAGCCTGTATGCTCAGGCAAAAATTCCCCATAGACCCCATAAAACGAAAAACGGGGTCAGGTATCTGTCTACCACCCCAGATGAGACTAAGCTCTTTGGCATAGCCTCGTCTAGTTCCTCCCTGCCCGAAGGCAGAAAGTTCAACCAGCAAAATTGGAGACAAATCTCCAACTAATTCCTGAAACAAGATTATTTACCTTACCTATGCAGGATATGGCACAAGGCCTTTTTTTAATACGGGGCAAAACTGAGCCTGTAAGCTCGGGCAAAAATTCCCCATAGACCCCATATACACGGGGTCAGGTAGCTGTCTACCACCCCAAACGAGACTCTGCCTGAAGACAGAGTGTTCCACCAGCTCAGCTGGAGACTAATCACCAACTAACTTCCAAAGCAAGACTGCCAGGTATGTCCTGTGCACACTATATATATATATCTACTGATATATTCAGTCCACAATAGGTGATTAGGAGAGTGAGACATTCCATTACAACACATTTTATAAACTCTCTTGTCACAAACATTGAATGTGTGCTCAGAATATGAAATTAGGTAAAGTTTACAAATACAAAGCTCAGCAATATTTAACCTTCATGTCCCCCCTACCTCAAAAAGAAACAGTGTGTCAAAATGACTGTTATTTCATTGACACTGCTATTACTGTATGTGCATTTGACTCCCTCAGCAATATTTAGCACTTTAAAAAACAAAATAGATAACATAAGATTATTCAAATTTTCTTGTTTTATAGTTCACTGACATTTTTATAAAAAATATGAATAAAAAAACTTTTTTTTCGGTGTTATTTAAAAAATGATAAATAATAAATATTGCATTTTTGTTGGTTTATATATTTTGATAATTTTGTAAATTTTTATATATTTTTGAATAAAAAAAATTTGTTTTTAAATTTATTTTGTAATAAAATCATAAATATGTTTTTATAAAAGGTAAATAATAAATATCGCATTGTATTTGGTTCATACATTTTTATAATCTTGTAAATAAACATCACTGAAGGAGTCAAAAGTAATTGTGCAATCAGCAGAATAACTGTTCCTTTCAGACACTATTTTTTTTTTGTGGACAGAAAGGTTAAAACATTGTCATTTAATGTTCAGAGCCCATAAAAAAAAAAAAATGGTGTCAAAGGTCAGTTTTTCTCTTGACATCATTATTACTCTCTACTCCACTAACTTTTACCCCTTTGGCCATGTTTATTGTTTTAGAAAAAAAGCTATGTTGAAAATTTTAATAATGACAAAAATTTCTGCCTAAACAAAAATGTTATACACTATTGTTTATTTACAAGATTACAAAATTGTTAACCAACGGTAATGCTTTACAAATGTACAAAAATATATGAACTATGCATAAAGAAAGATTTATTATTTACTGTTTTATAATGATTTAAGTAAGAAAAGAAATATTTTTATTCATAAATTTATGAAAATGTCTGTGAACAAGAAAATTTAAATAAACATAGCAAGAAGTATTAGGTTGGTGCAAAAATAATGTCGTTTTCTCACATAGTAACATATATGAGAAAACGGCATTATTTTTGCACCGACCTAATAACTGTAAATAGAAATTTTGTAAAAATTCATTTTCCGGGCATTTTTTTTAATTTGCTCTTACCACATAAATTTACTAAAACAGGTTAAAGATTGTCTCTTCCTCTGAACTAAACAACCTTTTAATTTTAGATTTTAGGAGAGATCACAAACACTCAATTCTTCACTCCTCATTGAGTGGACAAGATTTTTTTTTATGTATAATGACAGAATGTCTAATTTTTACTGTGTATTTATATTAAGTATCCTTGATTGTGATTATAAAAAATAAATGGAAAAACAAGAAGTTATCTTGGATATTGTTGTAGCATACCTACGGACAATAATGGCTATGTCTCTACTCACATAAATACAGTAGTAAATACTGTATATTAGTCTGCACTTTGAGATTCATCTCCAGCTGTGCTGGTCAAACTCTCTGCCTCTGGATAGAGAGAATCCCCAGATGAGGTTATGTCAAAGGGCAGAGTCTTGTCTCGGGGAAACTGCTACTTGACCCAATTTTATACAGGATCTATAGGGAATTTTTGTCTGAGCCTACGGGCCTAGATACCCCACATTAAATTTGGCTTTGTGCCACATATGATCACATTGGGCGGTTGGTAGATATCCTGCAGTTGAAGATTCATTGTGGAATTCACTTGACTCATTTCTAGCAGTTGACTACTACTTCTACGCACTCCTGATGAATCGTATGTGTTGTTCTTGACCCAAGTATTATCATTCATTACCAAACTTCGTGTGATTATTCTATTCAGTAACCTTCCCTAGATTACAACAGTATAAAATAATCTGAGAAGAAAATGTATTATGTCCACAAAATCATGTTTATTAAAATACTCTATAGTTCAGACATTCTTGAATAAAATAATTTGTTTTCATATTTCTTTATAAAATAGTAAATAATAAATATTGTATTGTAGTTGGTTGATATATTTTTTCTTGTAAGTAGACAATCTAACAATAGTGTGTAACATTTTTGTTGTTATTAAAATTCCAAACCATAACTTTTTGAAGCAATAATCATTATCAATGGCATATACATTAATAGCAGGGTCAGGAGAAAAACTGTCCTTTTTACACACCATTTCTTTTGTCCCAAGTTTTATCTGCAAACTTTATTTTTGTACCCAAAACATAAATGAGTTAATTTTAATTTTTTTTTTTTTTTTAAAGCATTACATTTTTTAATCTGACATTATTTCTTATTAGTATAAACGTTACATTTGATTGGCACACAGTAGATACAGACTTTGAAATGTCCCAATGAGAGACGTGCCTTTCTTTAATAAGGTAATTGAATCTTGCCTTGCTGTAACAGCTTCTTGTAACTGAGCAGTTAAGCACAGCTTGTTTAAAATTGGTTTTCTAGGCTAAAATGAATGCAAGTTCTGCTGTGAAGCACATTTCTTTTAATAAGTTTGATTAGCCAACCAGGTTGGTTGATACCAATTTCACTCTTTTTATCTAAAAGAAAAAAATTCAAAGATAAATATATAGTTTTGAGTAATAGGAAATAATGTTGGATTTAAAAAAATAAAAATGAACAAACCTTTATTTGATTAAAACTTATAAACATACAAAGACCTGTTGTTCTGAAAACATTGCCTCCTAATTTATTGGCCTATAATGTCAAGTGTGAATGTTGGATCTTTATTGATAGTAGCTGGGTAGCAGTCTGGCAAAAATGAATGACATAAAAAAAGTGCATACAATGGAGAGCTATGTCATTGAATTACTTCGTACAGAATAAATTACACCTGACCATTGACATTCAATGATGTTTGGTGAACATTTGCAGAAACCAAATAGTGGATGTGAGCACAGTTAAGAGGTAGGTAATGTGTTTCAACACTGTGTAACAAGCTGCATTTCAGACATTCCTGATACCTGTCAAACCATGGGATCGTATGCACCTTGGTCAACTCATCCATTGATTATGATCAAAGAATTGTACATTGGTAGGAATTCTGACTTCAAATTACTGGAAACAAAGCTTGGATATTACAAAGTTATTTGAGTCTCCTGGGTGCTTCTATAAGAGCAGAAAAGACACAAAATGCAAGTCTGTCAGGACCTGCTGAACCTCTAGGAAACAAAAGGTGATAGATTCCTGGACTGGAATCAACAAGACAGTTCATTTTCATGACATATGAATCCCCCCCCCCAATTAAAGAAAAGTGTCAAGGTAGAGGGTTACTGAATGATGTGCGTGTGATATGAATACAAAAGTAGAGAGTGAGAATTATGGATATGTAGGAAAGGTTATGACGATTGATTCTTAGCTTGAAGAGGTTAAGAGTGTAGTGTTCGGAGAAGCATCCGCATGGGAGTCTGTTCTACAATGCAGCATTAAGCATTAGTTCTTATCCAAAATGATTTCCCCAAATAAATACTCTGATATTTTTCATTTTATTTTTATTTTTATTTTATTAGCTGATTCATTGCCTTTTCAGATAGGTGTGACACTGAGCTGTCGGCCTGTAGTCAACTCCCAGTCACAGCACGAAACTAATAATTCTCCTACCAGTATTTTGGAGTTGACTCTTAGTCATTGCCACCCGCCTATGTCCCAGTCGATTGGTGGTCATTGCTACCCAGCAAAATCCTTTGGTCAGGGTACCAAGTGGGATGGTCGGTTGATGCTAACGGCTTCACACCAGCTGCAACTGGTTCGACACCAGCTCCGTCGTTCTCAGCTCACTTCCAACACCTGGTTACTGAAGTAACTGCTTTAATCTCAAGTCTAACCTACCCATGTTGTGATTTTGATCTTAGGTAGACGAGATCAATCAGACGTCAGGCCGTAGTATAAGATGAGTCTAGACTGGTGGTGATATCACACAAGCATAAAGAAAAGAAGATAAAAAAACCCAAGAGGTTCAAGTTTGTTGAAAGAAAACAAATCAACTTCTATCCGTCTGTTATATACATGAGTATGTTTTTCTACCAACCTGTTTTCTACGGAGAGTGACACTTTTATGCTTCCTAGGCAAGTTCTGGTCTTCAAAGTCAACTGAATTAGTTTAGTGTCACCTAGGAAAGATGTGATCTTCCTGGAATTCAAACAATCAAGTTTTATTTATTTTATTTTATTTTTTTGTTATTGTTGTTCATCCAATTCAAGTCCCAAAAGCCACTCAAGTTAGGAGGTTAAAGTAATAGGTAAGAGGCATGTATTATGAGTGTCTGTAGGATAAGATTGTAGTGGTCAGGGAAGCATCCTCTCAGGAGTTCCACAAAGTAACAGTTCTGAGAAAGAAATCGAGTGGAACTTCATTATTACCAATGGGACATGAAAGGAATGAAGATGCTTTGATATCATGTACATGACCTAGCAGGTCCTGACTGTGAAGGTCTGAACTGGTAGAATGAAAATGTAGTTTGTTTGAACATTTTCCATAGTATCCTTTGTCCAGAATTTGAAAACCCAATATCTGAAAGTTTTTCATTTGCTGACATGACTTGCAACAAATGGAAAATTTCAGAAAGCACTGGGAAGGTTCCTAGGTAATGTGCAGCTGTTGTAAGTGACCTTCATCTGCACTGGGTGGGGGCTCCTCAGCCCAGCTACGTAACCTATGTTGGAGCCAGTTTTTTGTTAGCAATTATCACAGCAACACCTTCGATCATGGATTATTTATGAAGTGTTTTGTGCTCAGTAAAGATGTTATTCAAAATGTCAAAATCCAGCATTTATGTATTTTTTGTAAGTAGTGATCATGTTTTTTTGTACATATACAACAAAGTACAAAACATCATTTTTACATGAAATCTTAATTTCATCACTTAAAAATCCGTGTGAGCATTAAATGACTATCATCATTACCTGTATCTCTATGTACACAAAATTTATTAAATTTTATATAAAACTACTTTCAGGATATATGTATAAGGTGGGTTATGAAATATAAAGAGATATTGTATTTATACTTGGGTTCCATTCCCAATCTGCTCCATTTTAGCCTGTATTCCAAAATCTGAAAAATATTTGAAAACCAAAGCACTTCTGGTTCCAAGAATTTTAGATAAAGGATTCTCAACCTGCAATAGTCATAAAATAGTGAGAAGCTAGCAACATTTCATCTGAGGAAAGGGGTTGCAGAATGGAAAATAGTTCATCACCCACAAGGCAATGTAATCCTATTTTATGAGCTAAATATAGTGTATCTAGTTGTTGAGTGATTTCACAGTGGAGGCTTGTATTTGTACTAAGTCAGTCCTAAAATAGGTTTGACATACAAAACGTTAGGAACTTGATATAATAGGTATAACGCAGAGTAATCTAGTTGTGGTTGCTGATACTTTAGTATTCAACTAACGGTCATCTGGCACCGACTGACTGAGCCGTCTCACTGAGCGACTGACTCGTTACTCTTACTACTCCTACTTATTACAGGTGGGAGAGTCTATTAACTATAGAATAAGTGTGTTCAACTATAACACTAGTGTATCTCAATTTTTTTTTTCAGGGTCACAGAATTTTATTTGTGGCACAACTGCCACAGTCTGTCTACTAAAAAACAGTGTGGAACTGGTTATCGGCCATGTTGGTGATAGTTGTGCTATATTGTGCCGTCAGGGAAAAGCTGAACGTCTCACTTTAGATCATGATCCAGAGGTAGATGAAGAGGCTTCCCGCATTAAAAAATATGGAGGCTTTATTTCTATGAACAGTTTGGGTCGTTCCAATGTTAATGGACGTCTAGCAATGACTCGAAGTATTGGAGATTTTGAATTAAAGAAATATGGAGTCACGGCTCAACCTGATCTCTACAGTATTGAAGTAAGTATTTTTTTTTTCTTCCTATACTAAATGTTCACCCAATAGAAGGCCCAAAAGCCACTCAAGGTAGAAGGTTACTAAATGTGGTTGTTGTATGGATGTAGGAGAGGGAAGGAGGAAGTAAGTGCAAGTTATGAGTGTTCTGGTGTCTATTATTAAGATTTTTAATGCTAATCCTCTCAAGGATTGAATTCTTCCTCCTTGGCTAACAAATATTGTTGAATTACTGCTTTACCTGCTAATTAAAATTGACCCCATCTTTTTCAAAAAAGCTTCTAATAATTTGTTCAGAAGGGTGACAAATTAGTTTGCTTCTTGATTCTATGCTGGGCAGTTTCAAAGCTTAAACATCTCAGGTAGCAGTGAATATTTTTGTAAAATAAAAAATGGCCATCAATAATAAAACCAGAGCTTGTCTCAGAAAAATACAAGAAAAAGCCTATTGTTGGTTTCTCTTTAGAAAAACGCTTTATTGAAATGGTGTCTAAGGACATTAAACAGATTAAAGGAATTGAAATTCTTCATTTAATAGATCATTTTACCATAGTGTAGCATCTAAAATAAAGTCAAGAGAAAGTTTAGAAATTATTGATGTTTTATTTCGGTTTTGGATTGCATATTGCATCTTATCCTTCTAATAAACATTGTGGAACAGTGAATGGATTTAAGTCATCATTGTGCATAATATTAAAAAATATTCTATTTCAGTCAATCAAAAACTACAGGCTAAAGACTCCTATACTCTATGACATAGAAACCAGAGATGCACAACAAATTAGATAATCTACCTATACATGAACGGTTGCAACCAGAAAAATCACCACTATCAATCACAAGCATGGGTAGCAATAGTTGAGGTCCCCCACAAGTTCTAGCCCTGTCAGTTGGGGCTGTAGAATATGCCGACTGCACCTCTGCAGAGGGGTAAGACCCTCCCCCCAATGGGGTTTCCTGGGTATGACGATAAACTACATCCATGTCCAGGGTAAGACGATAAACTACGTCTAACAGCAAGACCTTTGATCATGAGGTTTTGAGAAGTGTGGAACCACTTCTTAATTACCCTGACCTGGGATGGTAGCACCTGTTAGGGTGCCAGCTATGGGCAAATAGTTAACCCAGAAACTGAGGTAAAAGGCATTATAAAAGTGTAAAAATAGGTTTTAATACCAGAAATACTTTGTAAAAAAACCATTACCAGAATTAAATTTTTGAAGAAAAAAAAATATATTACCAGCCATTTTTTTTGAAAAAATAATATTACCAGCTATACATTTTTGAGGAAAAAAATATTAACAGAAATAGATTTTTGACAAATCAAAAATATTACCGGAAAAAAAAAGTTGTCGGCATTAAATGACCCATTAAGGTTGATATGCCGTAAAACAAACCAAACCAAACCCACACAAGTTCATATAATGAATCACGTTTCTACTAATGTGAATAATAAAACATCTTGTTTTAACTTCTATAAGAATGGTTTATGCAGCTAAATTCATTCTTTCTTATTTTTATTGGTATCACATTATTTCAGCTGATCCATTCTTTTTTTTTTTTTTTCTTTTAATCATTTCCCTCCAAGCAAGGCAATGAAGGTACTGAGGCACAAAGGGTCACTGAGTGTAAAAGAATAGGAATTAAGAAGACAAAAGATAACGATTAAATTTTTGAACATCAATGTTGATTAGAAAGCAAGAAGCTGGAAGAGAGTTCCACAAGCGAGAAGTTACGGTTACATCTTGCCATTTCAATTGTAAACTGATGAGCCCTAGTTGCCAGTTTAGATATTGCACTTAAATTTGTAAAGTTGAGGTCCCAAACAAGAAAGCTCATCAGGACAAATACTATATAAGTATTTATAGAAAAGGCAGAGAGAAGCTACATTATGGTGATGGGAAAGTGACTGGCTCCCCTGATGATCTGATGTGATATTGAGTGCAAATTATATTCTGGCATGATCTGGGGCAAGGCACACTCACTACAATCTTTATAAAGTTTGGTTCTAGAGATTATTAGCAGCTCTGCAAGAGTGTGCTGAACAACAGCAAATCCTCAATACCTCCTCTATTCAATCAGTTTGGAAGTCCTGACATGTAGAGCAGATAAGGTTGAATGCTTTGCTTGTAAATTGTTTTCCAATTCAACACTCAACTCCTTTGGAGTACCCACACCTGATTTCCCCCCAATAGGACAGAGATTCTACTGAGCGATATACACATAACCCCGTCACTGGTCTCAAACATCATTTCTAAATTAGATTCTCATAAGGCATGGGTACGACAATAAACTGCATCTGCATCCTGGGTAAGATGATAAACTACGTCCAACAGCAAGGCCTCTGATCAGGAGATTTTGAGGAGCGTGAAACCACCTCTTAATTGCTGGTGTTCCCAGGTCTGCCCTGATCTGGGGTGGTAGCACCTGTTAGGGTTCCAGCTATGGGCAAATAGTTAACCCCAAAACTGAGGTAAAAAGCATTATAAAAGTGTAAAAATAGGTTTTAATCCCAGAAATACTTCGTAAAAAAATATTACCAGCAATATATTTTTGAAAAAAAAACTATTATCAACAATATATTTTTGAAAAAAAAACTATTATCAGCAATACATTTTAAAAAAACCCCCAAAAAAAACCAACAATACATTTTTGAGGAAAAAATATTACCAGAAATAGATTTTTGACAAAACAAAATATTACCAGGAAAAAAAAAAACAAATTGTCGGCATTAAATAGCCTATTGAGGTTGATATGCCGTAAAATGCAACAAACCAAACCAAATTACCATAAGGCAAGTGAAGGTGACTAAAAAAATGTTACTCTAAGCTGGCTCTAGTCCTCTAAACTCTACAACTATTGATTTGCTGCTTCTTGTTTTCCAGCTTGTTGGAAGTCCTCCACTGTAGTTCTTGTTTTTAACAACTCTTGAGAACCTTCTGACTCCTTTATTATCCCATTAGTCTCGTACCACTTTTTGGCAAAATATTCAAGGCTTTATTCAATTCTGAAGTGCTTAAGCATCTTACTTCTCACGATCTACTCTCTGACAAACAATATGGCTTCTATTTTGCCAGGTCTACTGCTGATGTGCTTACAGCCATCACTGAATATGTATATCAAGCTCTTGATAATAACGATGAAGCTTGAGTTGTGGCTCTAGATATCTCAAAGCCATTTGCCAGGGTTTGGTATGCTGGTTTTCAATGTAAGCTGTAGGACTATGGTATTATTGGACAGCTGTTTGATTTAATCCAATCATTTCTATCAAATTGTGAAATGAAGGTCACTTCCAGATTCTTTCACACAAACGCAGGTGTCCCCCAAGATTCTATCTTGGGTCCTACGCTGTTTCTGATCTTCATCAATGATCTTCTTGATGTCATCAATCCCCAAGTAGGCATTTGTGCTGATGGCACTACCATTTACTCCTCTCTCAATAGTAAATCCATCAGAGCCGATAAAGTTAACCTGGCCACTGCTCTCAAAAAGGATCTCCAAGCTGTGATTAACTGGAGCAGGAAATGGCCTGTAAATTTTAATACCTCTAAAACAAAACTGCTTTCATTGAACCACCATAGAGAAACTTTCCTGCCTGCCATCGACATGGCTGATGTTAGACTCATGGAAAGTATCACACTGCAGCTTCTTGGCCTCACTTTTTCAACTGACTTGAAGTGGAACGACTACATTGAATCAACAGTTGTATCTGCTGCAAGGAAAGTTTAGTCACTGTGTCATACCAGAATGTTTTTCTTGTCAGAGTCAATCTTGTACATTTACAAATATACCATTCAGCCATACATTGAATACTTTTGCCATATCTGGTCTGGTGTTCTTGCTACTCATCTCAAGGTTCTTGACAAAATCCAAAGAAGGAACTGCAGTGTAATTGATCCTGACTTGGTATTTCAACTTCAGTCACTTTCTCACTGACCTGACATGGTTTCCCTCTGTCTTTTCTACAAATATTTTCATGGCTACTGCTCTGATGAGTATTTTTCCCTGGTGTTCAGACTACGTGAGTTTAAGCATGCTACTAGATTGGCATCTAGGTCCTTTTACTGTTGAATTAGTTAAATGTAACCACTACTTCTACTCCAACAGTTTCTTTTCTTGCATTCCCCACCTGTGGAACTCCCTTTCATTTACTTACTTCCCTGTTAAATACAATCTTCAAGAATTTAAATGCAATGTCAATTGCCATCTTCTGTCGTCTTGAGCCCTGTTCAGCTTTTATCCTTTCCTCAGTTCCCCTTATACCCAGTCTTTTCACCCATCTTCAGTCTCTGTAACCACCCGTGTACTAGTGGCATTCCTACCTTTCTTGGGGTGAAATGATAAAAAAATAAAAAATACAACAAATTAATACCGTAAAGAGAACCTTTTTTTCTAAATTAATAATTATTTTATTTACTTTTTTTTCTCCAAATTTATTTCTTTGGCTTTTACAAATTAATTTTTTTTTTCTTTTTGAAATTTAATTTTTTGGGGCTTTTCTAAATTCTTGTTTGTTTTTGTTTGCTTTTTCTGAATTAAACATTTTTTTGCAGGGGTTCTAAATGTAATTTGTTTTACTTTTCAAAATGTAAGTAAAATAAAAAAAATTTTTTTTTTCCCAGATTCGACATTCTAAAGATGCTTTTCTAGTGCTGGCATCGGATGGACTCACATTTGTTCTTGCAGATCAAGAAATCATTGATGCTGTGAGTAAGTGTGACATCCCCAAAGAGGCTGCCCATCTGCTGACAGACCAGGCAATGCAGTTTGGTTCTGAAGATAACACCACTGCCCTCATCATACCATTTGGAGCCTGGGGTAAATACCAGGCTACGGACACATCTAATCAAAATAGTTTTGGCCGACAACTCCTTGGAGTTCGTTATTGTTGACCTCTAGGACTTTAAATCACCCCACTCCCCTACACACTTTTTTCTTTTCCTTGTTTTTTTTTTTTGCTATGGTAAAATTTTTCTGCTTTTCTTGACAAATTTTTTCATAGCATTTTCACTCTAAACTTTAAAAAAAAAAAAAAAGAAAGAAAACTAAAGTTATTTCTTTTACACCATAATTGCCAATACAAGACATTTTTAATTTCATTGTAGATTATGCAATAGAAATTTTTATGTGGTGTTCAAATTAACTGTGCTTCCTCTGCAGTGAAAACTCTATTTGGAAACTGGAGACCATTTCAGTATCTACAAGCTAATCGGAAGAACTAATCACCTTATGAAAGAAAACTTGTCTAAATTTTAATCTTATCAGTTGTTCTTTGAAACTGTGCCACGGAAATTCATATTAGAAAGGATAGTCGTCATTATTTCAGGTTTTATTTCACATATCAAGATAATTTTTATTTCTTTTTAAAATGTTCCTCTTAAAGAAATCCCACATTTTATTTAGTCTTGAAATTCTCAATTGTTTACATTCTCAATAATCTATTTTTAACCGAATTCCTTGCCAGGCGCAAGTTGATATTTTTTTATATTATTTTGTACATCTTGTTTTGGTTGTATTTTTCTTTGCTATAAGTTTATGTAGGTTTTTTTGCTTGATTTTCTTCCATGCCAAATCTTGTTGATGTCATTTGAACAGTGACTTTCTTCAGCAAGATGATTCAGCAGCTGACTTCAAAAAGGGCCCCCTCTCCAAATGGGATTTTCAAAACATCGTTTTTTAGTTTAAGAAACTGATTACTTCCAATTTTACCATTGTTACAGAGTGGTTGTGAATGCTGCTGTACTTTCGTGATCACACGTCAATTTACAATAAAATTAAATCAAAGAAAAAAAACCTGTTTAATTTCTGTCTGAATTCCTGGGATGAGGAGTTATCATTATTTACACCATTAATTTTCAAACTATTGTCCTCATTTTTGTTATCACAACATTTTGGCTGTTGTGCTCCCTGGCCTTCCTCAAGTGTATATTGATCTGGTCAACCTACAAGGAATTCAGAACTGAACCCTTTATATAATCTACAGGAGACAGTGCCTTGTAGATTAAAGTGTTGGTTTGTGAATTTTGTGACGTAGCAGTTGTGAGTTCAATCTCTGACTTGTGCAGTGTGTACTTGCAGTTGGTGAAAACAGCAAACAATAAAAGAACAGTACTAAATAAAAAAAAAGAAATAAAAAGAACTAGTTGCTGTCCCTAGACATGAACAGTGAAATGGGAAGAGTCTACCTCCATAGATTAAATAAACGGTGCAATTAGAATTCCCTGTAGGTTACCCAGATCAATATACACCTGAGGAAGGCCAGAGGGCACAATGGCTGAAACATTGTGGTAACAACAACAAAGATGAGGACAATAGTCTGAATATAAATAGTGTAAATAGAAAACCTGTTTGTTAACCAGATTTGTTGTTGCTGTCAAATATAAAATTAATATACTAATAATGATAATTTTTATCTTGTAAGGATTCGGATTTCAACAGTATTCTGTGTTTCCATTTGTTATAAAATGTAACTGTAGAAAAATAACAAAATTGTAAATCTGAGTAGCCATGACTCAAGGACATTGCAAAACTAACAGTTGTAAATCTGAGGTGTAGTTGCAAATCTGTGTAGTGCTCTCTATACTATCATCCCCTTTTGACCCACCAGCCAACACTAAGAAATCATCTGTCATATACCTGTATCCACAGCTGCTGATCAGCTATATTTTGATGACCAAGCATCACTATTCTCATGTAAATTAGCACAACTGTCATGCAAATTTGGCCATGATACCATCTATATTGAGAGACTGCCTTCTTAAAAAAAAAAAAAACAATTATTCAGAACACAATTTTTAAACCCAGACACTCTCTCAGGTTTATGGTCATATTACATTGAAATACTGGTTCTTGTATGATCATTGAAGTTAAGCAACATTAGTACCGAGATGGGTGACCTCTTAGGGATGCCAGGTGCTTAAATATGTGACTGGTGTAATGGATAATGGCTCAGGATTGAGAATTGGAGAGCTAAGTTCTAATTCCAGTCAGGATCATTATATTCACATACAGGCAAATACTCTTAGGAAAAGTTTCAATCCACCTGTTCTCCCTCCTTGCTATGGGTTAAATAGTAGGACTTGTATCGGTAAACCATTATTATCTCCAAAAAATTATTACAGTCTAAAAGTATTTTCTGACTTTAAATAACCTGCAAGAGGTTGATAAGCTGTAAAAAACAAATCAATCGATCAGACACACCCTTTTTTTTATCTTTTAAGTTGATCTCATTCTCTTTTACAGTAACATAAGCTCATTTATTACTAAGGGATTTTTCAATAATCCCTTGATATTTTGACAAGCAAGGCAATAAAGCCACTAAGATGCAAGAGGTTACAGAGTGTTAGAAAATATGAGATAAAGAAAGCATTATTAAAGAGAGAGAACAATAAAAGAACAAAATAAAGGAAATGGAAGTTAACGATTGACATTGCATTTAAATTTTTGAAGATCAAACTTTACTGGAAAGCAAGATGCCAGAAGAGAGTTCAAGTGAGAAGTGTGATAGAAGAAATTGTTAGTTTACAATTACATTTAGGCATTTCACCTGTAAAATAAGACAAGACCTTGCCACCAATCTAGTACTGCCACTAAATTTGTAAAGTTTTGGTGTCATAGAGAAAAGTAATATTTTAAGAATACAAAAATGTGGTACAAGGCCAAGTGGGGGTAGGGGAGTGCTGGTCTTCAGTCTGTCCTGTGTTAAACTTAGCTAGCCACGATTACTGATCCAAACATACCACAATATTCCTTACACTAAGACAACACATTCTTACTTACCATTCTTTCTTACGGCACCATAATACCTCAAAGTCTATGAAGTCCTAACTAGTTCCCAAATGTACTATAGAGGAAAGTTCATCAGAACAATTACCATAAAAGTATTTATAGAAAAGGCACAGGGAAGCTACATTACGGTGGTGGAAAAGTGACTGAAGCCAAGAATCTCTAAATATATAGCAGGAGCACCAGACCAGATGTGGCAGTAATATTCAAAGTAGGGACAAATAGTAAACTTTTCCTTTTACCCTAAATGTGAGGAGCTCTTCTACAAAATGAGTCCTTGGTTCTTGAGTTGAAAATGTCTTGTGGCACTTTCAAGTCTGAAAGCTAGGAAGGTTTTCATTACCTTATTTTATTTAGAAATGATTAATTTCTGCTTCCAAACGTGTATGTTTTGTCCATGATATTGAAGGACATTACTCATTATGACAATCATGGAAGTAAAGAACAGGTTTATACTTATGGAGGTATGGACAGATGTTGAAGAATTAGTACGAACCTGATATACCAAAGAACAGGTTCTACACATTGATCAACAGTTGCCAGTGAAAGACTTTATTCTTCAGTTTAGATAACAATTTCACTTAAATATGTCTCCCTACTTTATCCCACACACATTGTAGCAAACCAACCTCATTCTCTTCGTATTCCATTGGTGAGATGTGAGATCCACTCAAGCAGCCTCTTCCCATGAGCTCTGCTCTATGGAACTGATTTCCAAGAGGATGCTTCCCTGATCACTACAATCCTAAACTGTTCAAAGGTTAATCATTATCGGCTTCATATATCTGTATAAACTGTGCTTCATACTCTGTAACTCTCTACTCAACTGGCTCCCAATCTTTGTACAGGGAGAACAATTTAAAAAACAAAAATGTTCAGTTGTGGGTTTTATAAGGTGGAATTTTAAAAGAAAAAACAAAAAAGCTACAAAATATATCTTTGTGTGTGTGTGTGTGTGTGTAAAATAAAAGAACGACAACAAACAAAAAACTTTATCTGCAACTCTGGCCTTTTTCACCCACTCAAAAAAAAAAAAAAATTCTGCCCTGATGACAGGGCTTAAAGAAAATGATGGCATCACTTGTAGTGTACTAAGACCCCATCTCCCCACAATAAAAGGTGCAACAATCCAGCTAGATATTTTTAATCTCGGATATAATCCAACTAATGTCAACCTTTTGACTAATGCAAATCTGACAAAATGAAAACCTGGTTGTGTCTACCTTTTTCATGATACTTTTTTTTTTTTTTTTTTTTTTGCCCTGTGAGACTTAGAGACATTAAATTACCCATCAAGGTTGAAATGTTATTAAACCCAACCAACCCTAACCAAAAAATATCTCCTGGGTCTTAAATACTAGCTTGAGCTATCTGATAGAGTTAGTGTTTATCCAAATACTGGAGATACTTATACCAAGCTAACATACTGTATTAAATCTAGGGCGAAGCAGCCATGCCATGCCTGGCCAAATTACTGATTTCAGCCACTGGTCTCCTAAATTTCTAGGCAATGTCTTCTTTCAGACTGAAGAGATATGAAAGCAGTTTCTTTAACTTTCAGAGTTTTTTATTCAATTATTTTCAATTTAAGAAGATTAAAAAACATTAGGTATTTATGCTGATGACACAACTATTTATTTCTGTCTTAATAGTAAATGTGATAGATATGACAAAGTTAAACTGGCAGCTGCCGTTGAAAATGATCTTCAATCATTTGTTTACTTGGGGCATGGAATGCCTTGTAAATTTTAACATCTCCAAATCAAAAATAACAAAAAATCCCGGTTAATTTTGAAAGAGGCGACATTATTTCAAAGGACAACAAGAATTACCTCCCTTGGTTTATTCGATTTTCATGTATAATTTTAGGTCAAGATACAAAAATGTTTTTATCGTTTTTTTGTTTTTTTTATTTTTTATAAGACTTCTGAAAAATATTTAATGGATCTTTACAAGGTGCAAATGAAACCCAAACTAATTAATATATTTTAGTAATACAGAAAAAATTTCCCAGATTTATAAATGGTTTATAAGTTTAGAAAAAATTATTTCATTGACTTCTTTAACTTGCCATTACTACGATTGCAGTGCAATGTTGTCACAGCATTAGTACTATGGAGCTTGTCAAGGCACCCTTTTCAAAATATTATAAATATATCATTTACTTCTTAATTTTCTTATTATTTATTGTATTGAATGTTGCTTCTGATTTTTAATAGATAAATAAAAAAAATGGTTTTTATTTTCAAAAATCAAAAGAGGCCAAAATTAAAAAATGAATTTGTAATTATTAAATATGCTGAAATAAATTTTATTTTATTTTCAATATGGTCTTTTAAAACGGTTTTTGATTAATCTGACTCCTCCACTATTTTGTCACATTCCAAGGAATGAACAAGAATATTACTGTGATCTTTGCATAGGTTTTTACAGGCAGGCTTTACCTTATAGTCTTGTTCTTGTAATTCACACAAATATTTATGGCTAAAAACCAAAAACTCCTTGTAGTTACTTGACAGAAAGCTATTTAACTAATGGTGATTTGACTTTCCACTTCCAATTAAGGAAAAAAACATTTTCATTTTCAAAATCCCCTCTCTACTAATCAAGGGGGGTTAATACCAGATGAGAATTGGGAATCACAAGAACTTCTTTAATCTTTAATTTTTTTTTTTATCATAACATTTCAGCCATTATAGTCATTGGACTTTTTTTTTACCAAAGGATGTTCAAAGCTAAATATTATAAAAACAATACACTAATAATGTTGAATACTCTTGGTGAATAATACAACCACACCTCACTTAACAACCAACTTGTTAAACAAGTTTGTCACTAAGTGAGAAGTAATACCTAACAGCTATTTCAAGCATGCTATGTGTGTAATGAGTTTGTGCCAAACAGCTTTGGATAGCTTTAACATCACTTTTGTGCTATTTGTAACATTTCTGATTTATTTCTAAACTAGCTTAAAAGCCGTTCTATCGGGCAGCATTTAAGCTAGTTCCTGCAGAGAGCTCTTGATTGGGCCTCCATCACAACAGATAGAAGGGAGTAGATGTGATAGGCAACAATATACTACAGATGAACTCAAATTTGATTGCTGCATTTAAGTTTTGCATTAATACCTTTAATATTAATACCTGCTTACCTTTTCAAAGTTTAATTCTTCTGCCACCACTTAATTTAAAGACAATTTGATGTATGTAGGTCCTTACTTTTCATACAAACAATTTTTATGGGTGACTTTTGCTGGATTTTGTGATTAATTTTGATTATTCTCAAATTTATTTCCAAGTTATAAAAAATTTTTATCATACAAAAAAGTTTGCTGCAAAAAATCGTTTAAAAAAAAAAAAATTGCCCAAAACAATCGCAGTAATGAAAAGTTGGGAATTCAAAATTTCAGGATTGTGAGTCCGGATCTGGCCCAGAATGTTTTTAATTTGCTCATGGAATCAGTCTGATTCCAAAGTGGTATAATGTTGGGCTACGGCCTCTGGCAATAAAATTGAAAACACAGACGTAATTTAAGAACAGTGATTTTTTTTTTTTTCATTTAAACATGAGCTATTGAAAATTAGAGAGTTGTGTCCCTTTAATTGTTTTTATCAGTAGAATCCAAGATGGTGGAATCCAAGAACAATCACAGTAATGAAAACTTGGGAATACAAAATTTCAGGATTGCAGGTTCGGATCCAGCACAGAATGTTTTTAATTTGCTCACAGAATCGGCCTGATTCCAAAATGGTTGGCCACAGCTTCTAGGAGTAAAGTTGAAAAAGTGTGACACCCTGACATTTGCATTTATTATATAGATGTTTATACTAAACATTATTGTGCTGAATAGTAAATGTACAACAGAATCAAAAATTGACATTATATTTGATTTACATACTGTAAATATATTACTAGAAAATTTTGGTTTATTTTTCAGTTTATTTATTTTGATTCATTTTGAAAAAAAATACAATCAGAAAATAATGTAAAAATATTCAAATCAATACAATACTGACTGGTTGGCTTTAAAAAAAAAACTGTTTTGAGATTTATAGCTATAAAAATATTATAGCTTATAAATCTGGAGGAGTGAAGTTGTTAAACAGGTAAGTCATTAAGTGAGGTGTGGCTGTATTCCCTCTCTGTTGTCTTTCTATTCATCTCTGCTGACCAACTTTTATATTTTTGAGATACGGTATTGTAATTATTTACATTGTTTGGTCTGTTGTCCTCACCTTTATTGCCATATTCACGATGTTTTGGCCATTGTACACTATGGATTTTTTCAGGTCATTAGAATTTCGAACAGAACACTTTATTTCACCCATTGGGGTTGATTGTTCTAATTCCATTTGCCATGCCTGTTTCAGATATCTCAGTTATTTCCCTTTAACTTGACTTTCTAAGTTTTTGTTCACCTCTGCTGTAACTCACAACTCTTGCGGTCAAGTCACTGGATTCACCCAATGCTTTTATCCACTCGGCCATGATGTTCTTGTGGCTATGTTTCTATATAGTTGTTTAGTTTCATGCTATTTACAAGTTTAAGTGTATGTTTAATCCAAATATAATCTTAACATATCCTTAGTTAATCTTGTGCCAGACCATGTATTTGCAAATCTATAAGTTGGAAGGTATTATTATTATTATTTATTTTTTTTTTTTAAAGGAGTTTAAGAATTTTGAAAATGTGATATTCAGATAGAGAGGTGGGGGGTATTAACAAATTAGTGATAAGTAAACTTGTATACTAAATCACTGTTATAAGGAGTTTGATTCTCACCCTCATGAAGCTAAAAAGTGCCCACCTATGGCACGATCATTAACAAACACATCTCCCAAACTAATTCATTATTGTAAAGAGTTCCATCCTCATTACTCTATTACAAATATATTTACCCAGCCTTCCCACTAAGGTTGGATGGGCACAAGTTGTTTAATGTGGGTAGCGCCACATGTATATGTATGCATATGGGCCAAGGACAAAAATTTTTTGCCCAGCTACCATAACCAATGTCACACTGGCATCAACATTACACTGACCCCACATCTCTTACTGCAATGAGGAAGGTACTGCCACAGGGTTGGAATCCCCAGTGCTGAGCAACTTCTCCCATCTAAAATGAGGAAAAAAATAGCTCCACTTACAGCACTGGAGCAATAACCATGCCTATTACAGGTCATTTTCCAACAAAAGATTATTTTTCTTATGCTAAAAATACATTTTGAGTTTTCAACATTTATTTGTGTGTCACATTATATGTGCATTTCAGTGGCATAGTACCTAAATGAGTGACTGCTTGGGAATGCCAGGTGCTGTAAGCTAGGATGTGCAGATGGTGCAATGGATAACAGCTCAGAATTGGAAATTGGAGAGCTGAGTTCTAGTTCCAGTCAAGTCATTATATTCACATACATGCAAATACCCTTGGGAAAGGCATGAATCCACCTCTTCTCCCTCTAGCTATGGGGTAATTAGTACAACTTCTATCAGTAAATTATTATTATCTTCAAAAAATTCTTACAATCTAAAAATATTTTCCGGCTTTAAATAACCTGCAAAAGCATTATAAGCTGTAAAAAAAAAAACAATAAAAAATGTTATTGATATATTTAATTTTAAATTTGTTCACAAATTGAATGAAATTTTATTAATGCTCAGTTGTTTATTTTTTATGTTTAATTCTAGTATTTGTAGTTATTTTTTACAGCTTATGAATTTTTTGTATTATCTATAAGCTTTTGACAGATGTTATATTGGTTGGTGATGTGTGATTTAAGAGAGCTTCTAACAGATAAATGGCAAGTTAGCCTATGAGAAAATGAAGTAATTGTGTAATCAGTGTACCATCTATTTGAATTTTCATTATTATTAGAGAAACCTTTCCATGTGGACAAGAAAATTCGTAAACAATATTAGTTGTTTATGTTGTTGGGTTATTACTAAAAATAATATTAGTTTTATTTTCTTATAATATTTAATGTTCTAATTATTTTTGTCCATATGTGATATTTATTTTTCTTAGAATTTTTTTCAAGTTTTTTAATTATGTAATTATTTTCAGTAGAATAACAGTAGTTTAATAGTGCTTTTTATATTTAGTTTATTATTATCTATCATTTGACAGTTGTAATCCACTGGGATTAGTTTGTCTGCATTGATTCCAGTTGAGCACCCAACTCTCACCTGTGGCTCCAAATAGCTGTTTGCTTGCAACAGTGGCCACACCCTGTAAACTGCTTCATCTGGCAGGCAAATCAGTTGAGGTTGGTTGAAGAGTCCAAACATTTTATAATTTGGTGTCTGTCAGTGTTATTGCTTGTGAAAACTGATTCTCGGTTGAATGGACTGATGAGCTCTACAGATCCAATGACTATGAAGGTGGTGCCTGCAAGTGTTTTGGTGTGTGTCAGAGCATGGACATGACATGTAGAAGTCCTGATCATCTGCAGCCTGGAAGCCTGCAGGTGTAACAATTCATTGTGACACTGACCAAAGATAAAGTTCTGGCAGACTCTTGGCTCCAAGTATAAATTCTAGATTATTCTAATATCTTTCTCAAATTTATCAAGCTTACTTAGGTAAGCTTGATAAATTTGAGAAAGATATTAGTTGAAACAGTTCTTTGTGACATACTTTATCAGACACTTTTGCATAATGTACTTACTAATATTTTGTTATACTTATTGGTGTTACGTTACTGCAACAACGGAATATATCGTTACTAAAGAAATGAGACATTGTATAACAATAAATTTAGACTCAAACCTTCTTATTAGGTTGGTGCAAAAATAATATCGTTTTTTGACGTATTTTTAACGTCAAAAAGCGATATTATTTTTGCACCAACCTAATATATATTGGGTGTATTTGAGCTTTAATTTATACAAAATTGATTAACATTATTTGCATTTAGGCTAATATCCTCACCTTTTTGTTATTTCACAACGTTTCAGGTGTTGTGCCCACAGCCATCTTCAGGTGTCTCACAATCCGGGTAACTTGCAGTGAATCCTTTATTTGTTTTATCTATGGGGGTAGATTGGCGGTAGGAAGTATTACGGGAACAATCTACCCACCCCCATAAAGGGTTCAATTCGAAATTTACTGCAAGTTACTCAGAGATACCAGAAAAATGTCGGAGGACAAAACTGCCGAAACGTTGTGATGATAAAAACAGATGAGGACATTAGTCTGTATGTAAATAAGTATTTATCCCCAAAATTCAGACTGAAATTTTTGTTAAAATTTTTTTTTTTAATATTTATCTTAAATTTCGGGCCGTTCTCATTGGTTTCCGGGGATAATTTGAAAATAAATGATCAAATGTCTGAATTCTTCCGGTTTTTATAAGCCTTCAATAACCAAATACAAATACACTCAAATTTAGTCTTTTACTAAAAGAACTAGTCATAAAGAACAAATATGACGATTGCAAACATAATTTTCTCAAAGACGGGACGTGGCGAGTCTCTCACTTCTCCATCGCTATTTTCATAGAAAGTGTTCGGACGAAGTACATTCCTTGGTTCCGACAGGTTATACCTTCACGTCTAGGAACGGCGAAGTCACTCACTCTGTAGCAAAGCACCCACATTACCTCCGTATTCCATCGGTGAGAAATTCCATTGGGACAGCTTCTTCTTGCGAAGCACTGCTCTGTGGAACAGACTCCCAAGAGGACGTTTTCCCGATCATTACAATCTTATTCTTAACCTGTTCATGTCCTAGAGTTTATCGTTATCTTCCTCTTTTATCCGTATACACTGCCCCTTAACGTAACCCTCTACCTGACAGTGGTCAACCGTGTATTGTACAGGGTGAACCTTTTGTAAAAAAGAAAAAAAAAAAAATTACTAACCAAGCCATTAAAAAATGTACTTAAAGAACTAGGTAAAAACAATATTACTATTCAACTTGTTGACAAAAGTAACTCCTAAATAATAACGATTAAAAATCAAAATTTCCATCCCTTTTAAAAGTCAAAACAATTTTTAAAAATACCAAGAAACGCCATTATATAAAAAAAGAAACATTAATAAACTTCAATATCATTTCTAAAAACGCAGAAATATCCATGAAAACCGAAAACTCATCAGAAAATAGAAAGCACAATGTATCTACAGAAAAATAAACCCCGCAAACCAGGAACCCGACTACAACAATAACTCATGCAAAATTTTTCCACCTATCCCTGTCAATACAGAATAAACTCCACATAAAATGTCATCCAAACTTTAAAAAAAAATTTTTTTTTTAAAATCAATGCACCAAATAATGCCGTATTAGCATTATGGAACGCTGAAAATTATTCATCAACGTACCTATTAGTAGGTACTTTTCTTAATCATTTCACCCCAAGCAAGGTAATAAAGACGCCAAGGAAGGCGGGCGTTACTGATTGTTAGAGAGTATGTGAAAAAAAAGAAAAATACTATTAGAAAGAGAGAGAATAATAAAGACAGAAGAAAATGATTGGCATTGCATTTAAAGTTTTGAAGATCAAAGTTGCCTGGGAAGTTAGAAGCCGAAAGATAGTTCTACAAGCAAAAAGTGCGATAGAAGAAACTGTTAGCATAGAACTTACGGTTATATATAGCCATTTCAACTGTAAAATGATGAGACCTTCTCACCAATCTCGTACTATGCTTAAATTCATAAAGTCTAGGTACCATAAAGGAAAGTTCGGTGAGTGAAGGCGAGATGCCAGGTCAAGACCAATAACATTGCAAATTCTTTGGATTTTATCTAGAAACTTTAAATGAGAACCAGTCTGGATGTGACAGCAATGTTTAATGCAATGGATGACCGGAATACTTATAAATTTGTAAGATAGATTCTGGAGAGAAAAAATGGCTAGCATAATATAGTAAACCTTCTTTCCGAGCTGCTGACCTAATAATCTTTCCACTTTCCACTTATTAAAAAAAAGTCTATAAACAGCCATTACTTTCATCTCTAAAAATTATGACCAACAATTCTAAAAAAAAGTTTACTATTTGTCTGCATCACACAAGTTCCTTTTTACAACTTATAGAAACATCGTCAACTTGCTTGTATATGAGTTTTCTGTTTTCACTTCACCTATCGGTCCAGAATTTTTACGTGTTTACATTAGAAAACGAAATTACTTTTGTTAAAAAAAATATTTAATAAAAAACACTAAGCAACAATCCAATCTACACCCGCTACTTTGATAATATATCAGCTAAAAACACGGATGAAGTTAAAAATCGAAAATAACACCATCCTTAATTTTACATATGGATTAGGGGTTAAGTCCATTGGGAACAACGCCTCGCCCAGTAAGAATAGAGACCTACCTAACAGGTGTCACCTGACCGAGAAAAACTACTGTACGTAAAACCAATTTAAAGAATAATGACGTGAAGGGGTATCAAGCTTCTGGGGACTAGCCCCTCGACCTTCAAGGAGAGACATGAGCAACAGGTGTCACCGGAGCTTCGTCTAACGACAAAAAATAGTTCTAGGGATACGGAATATCAGAACATTACATCAATATGGCGAGCTAGAAAATATAAAATGAATGAATATGTTATATTAATATTCTCGTAAAATCTAGGTGAATGAAAAATGGGGATTTCATTAGCACAGGGTCATATATGCAGGCAGAGGGAAAATGAAAGAAGAGTAGGACTCAGAGCCGGTGCAATGGTCTTTATGCCACCCTAATCAATGATACCCCCACCACAATCTATCTGATACAGCCACACCCACTCTATTAGATTTCAATTTTCATAAGGTATATATTCATATAAAATACAAATTTTATTGTCACCTAATTATGTACAATAATGGATCATATAGGTGAACAATTCAACTAGAAAAATTGAAAATAAATACAATGTATTTAGTGATTTTCCAAGCGTAGCTTAGATGTGGCACAAGGTATGTGGCACAAAGTATGAGGCACCCAGTGAGGATCGAGCTCACTATTCAGTCGTAAATGTTCTACCGAGACAGGCTTGCTATCCACTACACTGCCTCGAGGTGCCCAAAATACAATGTATCTAAATAGAGACATGTCGTAATGATTCCATCTTAAATCCATGCTTTGCGACAATTTTAGCATCAATTTGAGATTTTTCTTGTTAAAATGTTGAATAATTTTTTAACCCATTAAACATTATGGATGAAAAAGAATGAATTTTATATGGTGTTCTTTAGCATGATCAAAACAAATACACGGATTTAGAGCAAAAAAAAAAATAAAACAAGAAAAAACAGAATGACGCCAAAATCCACGAAAATTTTTCATCCTTGAATAGTGCTTAGTTTAATTTGTAGAAAAAAGCAAATGTTTATAAGATAGCGTGGGTCACAAAGAACTGTTCGGGGCCCCCAATCAGGTTTGCCCCACCCAAATGTTCTCACCCCCAGTTTAGGGGCTTCGGAGATAATACGCACAAGCCCTGGTAGGACTAATACTAAACCAAGACATGGAAAAATGTATTCTGGGCTATTGTCAACTGTCCCATAGAATTTTTCTAGCTGTTTTTGATATGTTTTTACGGCTTCTTAACCCTCTGAAACATTTTAAATTGTAAGAATAATTCTTTTTTTTTTTGCGAGTGAATATTGCATCAATGTGCTTTTTTTTAGAACAACAATGATTTTTCAACATCCAGGCCCTACTGTTTAACCCAAAGGCACGAGTGGATGTAACGAACTCGACTGAAATTCAAACTCTGCTTTCCGATTTTTCATTCAAACATCAAGAACCGTCAGAAAGTGCCTGAATACCATACCACGGGTTTGACCAAATTTTATGAATGGAATTGGACAGACAAAGCTGTTCGGGAACCGACAAAGATTTTCCATGTTTAAGAATTCATGCCAGATTATCCGCTCACTCCCAGAAACTGTAACTAAGGTCCGCTCATATCCTGCCGTATAAACCACAGGTGTCTTCTGTGGGTGTTGAAGAAGCACAAGCAGAGCGAGTGTTTGGAGATTATCACAGGGGACCAAGTGACAGGAATTCTTCTCAAATCACCTGATCCTTCAGTATCTGTCTATATTTCTGAGACGAGGTATTATGTACATTATTTACATTATTCGGACTATTGTCCTCTTCCTTGTCCCCATATTTATTACAACGTTTCGCTCCGGCCTTCTTCAGGTGGTTGGAATATCGAACTGAACCCTTTATTTCGCTCACTGGGGTATACTGTTCTAGTTCCACGTGCCATGTTTAATGGATGTCAGTTATCTCCTGTTAATTTCCCTCTGAAAGTTCACCACTGCCTTAACCGGGTATTGAACTCACACTCTTTGGGTCCTGTCACTGGATCTAACCAACGCCTTTATCCACTGTGCCATGAAAAAAAATGCAATGATAAGAGCAAAAAATTGCAATATGAGCACTGGTAAAAATGGTTGCTGAGACATTAGGTTTATAATAGCCAGAAATTCATAAAGAGGGAAATTAACAGGAGATAACTGAATCCATTAAACATGGCACGTGGAACTAGAACAGTCTACCCCAGTAAGCGAAAAAAAAAAGGGGGTTCAGTTCGACATTCGGAGCGTACAACGGCCGAAACGTTGTAATAAATATAATGTAAATAATGCACCATATCCTTCCTGAGCACTCTTGTTGATCCCAGCAGTTGTTGGCCTCTTCAACAAATCTCTAGTCCTGACTGTTTGCCTTTAGGGCAGTTTCCCTTGTGTCAGATATTATGTTAATAACACCATCCTGTTTCTTACGTAAGGATCTGGTATCATTTCAGCTCGAGGTCTGCTGGAAAAAGCTATGTCCACAATCGAGTAGGCTTTTTTTCATTGTTGTTATTGTCGCATATTGATTTTCATTGATTCGTCGTTTACGGCTTATCAACCCTTTTCAGGTTATTTAAAGCCAGAAAATATTTTTAGATTATAAGAAATTTTTTTTTTCATTTTTGGAGAAAATGGTTTTAGTGATACAAATCTTACTAATTAACCCATAGCTAGGGGAAGAATAGATGAATTCATACATTTCCCAAAAGTATTTGTGCGTAAGTGAATATAGCGTACCCAACGGGAATAGGAACTCGGCTTTCTGATTAACAATTCTGAGCCATTATCCATTACACAACCCGCGTATCCAAATTTGCAGCACCTGATATTCCCAAGCAGCCATCCATCTACGTACTGACCAGATTTGACGTTGCTTAACTTAAGTGAACGTACAGGAACCGGTGTTTCAATGTAAGCCTTGGTCCTTTTTGTGATGTCAACGAACACTCGTTGCCACTTTTGTAATGCAAAGAAATACTTGTTGTCACTTTCGTAATGCTCGTTGTAGTAGAGACTTTGTAATCGCAGATACAACTATAGTAACACCGTTGAACAATACTTGTGCCAGACGCCTTCGAATAACACTCGCACTAATTGTACTTGCTTGATAATACTCACTCGAATAATAATCCGTATAGTGATCTGAATAGAGAAATAGTATAGTAAATAGAATAGAGAATAGCGGTCCGTATAGTAATAGAGGATAGAATAGAAATGGCGATCCGAATAGTAATAGAGGATAGAATAGAAGTGGCGATCCGTATAGTAATAGAGGATAGAATAGAAATAGCGATCCGTATAGTAATAGAGTATAGAATAGAAATGGCGATCCGAATAGTAATAGAGGATAGAATAGAAATGGTGATTCGTATAGCAATAGAGGATAGAGTAGAAATGGCGATCCGAATAGTAATAGAGGATAGAGTAGAAATGGCGATCCGTATAGTAATAGAGGATAGAATAGAAATGAAGATCAATTAACCTGTGTTTGCTCACTGGCGTTCAAACTCAAGTTGTCTTCAGCGATACTTTATTCCTATATAACAGTTCGCCATCCTGTGTATTATTATTATTATTAGCAGCATAAGGTGTTATGCATCGGATTATTCTTGCTATTCCCAAGAGGTTTCCTTTCTGTGACAGTTCCACCGGACAATCAATATCAGTTTCTTTTATCCAGGTTTCCATTTTGTCGGATTGATTGTCTTCCCCCCGGTTTATGCACCCTTCATGAATTATTTCAAGCCAAAATATATTTTAGACTGTGAGAATACTTCCTTTTTTGCAAATGAATATTGCAATAACAATTTTTTGAGTGTAACAATGCTTTTTCCAAGTGCTACTATTTAACCCATATTTTGGGCAAGAAATGGATTCATACTTTTCCAACGGGTATTTGCGCATAAGTGACTTAACGAACCTGATTGGAATTGAAACTTGTCTCTCAGATTTCTCATTCCGATTCACTATCCATTACTCCGCCCGCACATCCACCCATTCTGCCAGTCGCTGTACCATATGCAGAAATAACAACTAGTATGATTCTGATCTTCTTCATTTTCCAAGGTCTTGAGACTTGAAACTTCTTTTTCGGTTATAGCCTGTTACATTCTCTTCTTCCTTTTGTTCTATTCTTGGATCAAAACGACACAAGAAATCAGTGATTAACCCTTCTTTTTCCATTTTATCTTTTACCAATCTGTCCGGTTTTTTGTATTTGAAAATATTCCTACTCGAAGACTTTCTCAGCTTTATGGTTGTATCGTTCTTTTCTCGATAAAAAAAAAACACTTTTCACACACAACTTTCAATGAATGATTTGGGTAACTTAATCGTGTTTCCACTTTTTATACTCATTTTCAGCTAACCTTGGGCAGTCACTCACAATGTGTTCTGTAGTTTCATAAAAGGTTCCCACATATTTAGCAAAGTGATGATATCCCTTCTTTGTGGACATGTTTCCTGATACTGTTTAGACTAATATCCCGATCTTGAGCGGCTATCATGGCGTGTTCTATTTCCTTCTTCAAAAATCCACTTTACAAAGAAATCTGTATTACTTAGCCTTGACTTCCTTCTGTTGCTTTCTGAAACTGTCCATAAAATGTTTTCTTTTCTCGAAAAATTATTATTATTCTACCACCACCAAATTCTCAAATCCCATTTAATCCAAATTGATCAGATATATCAATTCAATGAGGTTTCTTTGAGCTATGACATGCTTGCATTTTTGATCATCCTAGGATGAATTCAAAATACCTGTGTTGGTGATGCAGGTGACAAAATTTCAATATAAATGAATTCAACACGTGAAATATATATATATATATATATATATATATATATATATATATGAAAACTTCTCAGAGTTAACCTGTATGAAAGACAATATTTATAAATATAAATGACAATAGGAAAACTGTAGTTATTGCTGACGCGTTTCGTTCAAAGTCCACATTGGACGAAACGCATCAGCAATAACTACAGTTTTCCTAATGTCATTTATATATATATATATATATATATATATATATATATATATATATATATATATATATATACATAATTATTTATTCGAAAATTATAACATAAATATGTTATAAAATTACTACACTGTAGTGATTTTATAACATATTTATGTTATAATTTTTGAATAAATAATTGTATTTGCTTTACTCTGTATTGAGCACTCTTTTAAGAATACTTAGAATAGTATTTGTTGGCTATTGGAATTTATTCCGTATACACCAATCCTATACTTGGATATATATTATGCAGAAAACATGTCCCAAAAGAGGATACACTTGTGCGTATACAGATAGTCATAGCCCAGGAAAGAGTAAGAAAAACATTTGTGATTACCTGTAGAGATTCTCTCTCTTTTTCTCTCTGTGTAAGGAAGAAAGAGAGAGTTCGCCATGTGGTCTGGTTGAAATTAAGAAATTGGTTTGCTGGGAGAAAGAAACTTCTCTTGGCGGAGACGATTCCCATCTTGTCACAACTGCATCCCGAATATGAGAGAGGAAAAGAGAAAAAGTGTATTTATGATCTTACCTTTTATACCGATTATTACCACGCTAACTAGCAGACTTTAATCTACGTCCTCTAGTAGACAAAGTGGGGTTATCCCACACCTGGTTGTCAGTGCTATCCAGTTCTCACTTGATGACTACAAGGAAAAGTTATAGCTCCAACTATATACTCTGACCAAAAGCTTCACAGTAGCTAGAGAAGTCAAGATAAAATTTCTAAATGACAAAACAGAAGTGTCTGTCATCCCTAGTAAACAAAGCCTCAAAAACTGAACGTTCTCAGCAACGATTGAACACACTTTCAATGGCCTATAAATTAGCTCCAAAGGCTAAGCACTTCAACCTCAATTACACTGTACAGATATCAGATTCAGGAAACGTGATACAATGGAGATTTCCAGAAATCATTGAAAAAAAATTTAAAAGGATTGGCACTTGTCCGCTCGTGTCACATATTCAAGTTCAAAAAATGTTAATTGCTTACAAAAAAAAAAAAAAAAAAAAAAGAATTACGTCATCTAATCACTTCTCGACTTGTTAGGTGTATTTAATTATTTAACTCTAGTAGTTCCAGCCATAAAACTGTTTCTACATACAGTGTAACCCACATATAAGACACCCGGATATAACAGAAACCCGGATATAAGAGAGATTTTCTCTTGTCCCAAATTAGAGCCTGTTAATCATTAACACAGGCTCTAATTAACAGTTAATGTATATATAATAGACCAAACCCGGATATAAAAGAAAACCGGATATAAGAGACTTCTTCTCCGGTCCCGACAACTCTCTTATATCCGGGTTACACTGTAATTAATTTTTTTACAAAAATAATTATGTTAATTGCAGTATAATTTCCGAAAAGGTTTGTAAAACAAAAACCTTATTATTTGATTTTTTTGAGTTTAAAGTAGGTAGCCCCACAGCAATGCGAAATCTAAGGTTTAAAATAAATTTTTAAAAATAAAAACTCTTTCTTGAAGCTTTTTAATGGATTATTTAAATATTTCTAATAAGCAAAATATTGCATTGCTATGTATTGTAAATTGACTGGAAGAAGTTTTTTTTTCTTATAGTTTATGTAGCTCGTGAAACAAAGAACAAGATATAAAAAATCTAGAAATTTACATAAATTTGGCTGAGGTTTCGCTGTTCCTGAATATTTATGCAAATGGGAAAAAAATATTTTAATTAAAATGAACTTTAATTTTCTTCGCTTAACTAATTTTATTTTTATTTTTATTTTTTATTTTTACAAAATGTTAATTAAAACAAAAAAAATCAACCCTACACGAATTTTAAGTAAATCATTATTAATAATTATTTTTTTAATTTTTGTAATAACAACTAGGAGGCGTGATAAGATTTAAGAAAGTTTTATTGAGTTTGAATAGGGAGGCACGGCTAGACTGTTTATTTTAAAAGATTATAGTAACTAAGTGAGGCAGAGTTCCTCATTCATGGGAGACAAACATCATCAGGGGAGGTAACTCCTGTTGGTCTATACCACACTTTTTTATACTACTGTTCCCTCAATACAAGAGCCACTTAAAATAAAGGGTGACTGAAAGGGTGGAAGTAAGAAGTGTATATAACCGTATCTGTCTATATTTCTGAGATGAGGTATTATAGATATTTGCACTATTTACATTGTACAGACAGTTGCCCTCATCTTTATTGTCATATTCACGACGTTTCAGCCTTTGTACACACCGGTCTTCTTCAGATGATATACGTTGGAATTTCGAAATCTCATTTTCAGTTATTTCCCTTTAATAATTCAACTTTCCATCCAAGTTTTTGTCCACCTTTGCTATGGCCAGGTAGTGAACTCACAACTCTTTGAGTTACTAAAGGAAAATAACTGAAACAAGTAAAGACATGGCACGTGAAACTTGTCGCGGTCGCCATTAGCCCCTCCTTAGAAAGACGGCCTTGACCTTCACAACTCCTGATCTCGCAGATTTAAGTCAAGCAACATGCGAGAAACCAGACGACTAGTCCAATATCGTTCATGCCAAACCGTACCTCGTGAGCATCGGATTATGCAGCGCTTTCTCAAACATCGGACAACAATTGTATTAATTTAATATCTACGGTTTTCTACTCCCTCTAGCCGGGGAGTTCTTGAATAAATCGCTCCAAATATCATAAGCCCCTTTTTTTCGTCCAAATCCAAGCTGCTCGGCCCGGGGGCCTGGATCAAAGTGTAGTACGCTGCCTTTGTGAGCTTCCGGTGCTTTGTCGAGAGTGTTACTCTTCGGCGCGATCCCGTCTCCGCGGTCGATCCGCCCTGGAAGACGTATCACCTCTCTGACCGGCTTCGCCAAGTGATACACTTTGGCGCGATCCCGTTTCCGCGGTCGATCCGCCCTGTGAAGTCTATCACTATTCTGCCTTGTCCCTGTTTAGGGACTCCGTCTTCGCCAAGTGATACACTTTGGTGCGATCCCGTTTCCGCGGTCGATCCGCCCTGTGAAGTCTATCACTGTTCTGACTTGGCCCTGTTTAGGGACTCCGTCTTCGCCAAGGGATACACTTTGGCGCGATCCCGTTTCCGCGGTCGATCCGCCCAGTAAAGTTGTATCACTGTTCTGACTTGGCCCTGTTTAGGGACACCGATCAACCTGCTGCTGTTCCCGTCTATTCTCCCATCCGGCAGTCGACCAGCTACATCCGTTTCGCCGATCAACTCAACATTCGTTTTACCGATACGACCGAAAGCAGCTACCCCTAAACGAAACCAGTCATACCGGACCCGACACCGACTTGAGCACATTTCTTCAGAGTACACTCTTGTACAATTGGCATTAATAAAATCGACATTATTGTTTCATAAACCTTCGCCTTTGTCCCCTCATTGTCTTGGCTGTTCACACATTTCTTCATAAAGCTTGCGGGGGCGACATCCTTATCGGCCCCGCAACAAACTAAAACAATCTACCCCAGTGGACGAAATAAAGAGTTTGGTTCGAAATTCCAACGTATATCACCTAAAGTAGGCCGGAGATTACAACGATTGAAACTTCGTGAATATGACAATAAAGATGAGGACAACGGTCCAAACAATGTAAATAGGTTAAATACTTACAATACCTCATTTCAGAAATATAGACAGATCCTGAAGAAGGCCAGAGTGTACAGCTGTTGAAATGTTGTGAATATGGCAATAAAGATGAGGACAACAGTCCGAACAATGTAAATAGTGTAAATAGTTAACCCTAGTTTATTATTTCATTTATGAGATGATTGTCTACATACTTTTAGTATTGCGAACCACTTTTCTCATCTTGGTTAATATAGATTTTTTTTTTAGAGAAACAAGGTTTCGACCAAGTTCCCTATGGTCATCATCAGGAGCCCGTTGTTTTTGGCTGATATGGGATATTTGTTGATTATTGTATTATTTTGTCTCTGTGTTGTCAGTTACTGTGCGTTCCTCCTGAAATCTAATAGTAAAATTATGAAAAGCGCTACGAAGCCACAATCATAACCAAATGTCAAAAACCATCTGACATTGAAAAATAAGACTTCATTGAACACACCACTAATGTACTTTGGGACGGTAGTTTGGTGTATATGGTAATGGTAATATTAACTGTTTCTTACAATGAAACCTTTCGAATTCATAGGCCGACCAGCCAGTACAACTTTCGATTGAAATTTATAAAATCTTTCTCTAAAAACAACTTTTCAGGAAAACATGTTTCTGAAGTGCAGTAGCTGTCATCGGTCTTTCTAGAATTGATAGGAGGTTTCCTTACTAACCTTTTATTTGAAGTAGTGTGGAATGTTAACATCTATATATAGGAGTTGGTTTTATATGTGTTATTGTCATCCAGTAGTCATGAATTCAATCTTTGGAACAGGAACGAACAATAACTGACACCATAGGGACAAAATATCACAATAATCATCAGATATCTCATATCAGCCAATCGATGGACATCGGATGATGACCAGAGGGTAATAGGTCGAAACGCTATAAGAATATAGACCATTACTCAGAAATGGAATACTAAATTAGGAAAAACAGTACAAACCCACCATCATAAATCAATGTCAAAATCCAACAAATAATAGTGAATATAGGAGTTGAATGAATAAGAATGGAGCTCATCTGAACATTGGCATTAGTTCCACCAGTTTATAACTTTACTGTTAGGACATGTCATGCTACGCCCACAAAGTCAAATCAGCCTCATTTCCCCCGTATTCCGTAAGGAGAAGATTCCACAGAGACAGATTTTTCCTAATAACTGTTATTTATGGAACAGACTCACGCATTCAAGTCAAGGGATCTAATCCCCTTCAAATCAAGTGTGAATTTAATCCCCTTCAAATCAAAGGTCACTCTAATCCCCATCAAATCAAGGGTGAATCTATTCCTCTTCAAATCAATTGTGAATGTAATCCCCTTCAAATTAAGGGTGAATCTAATCTCCTTCAAATCAAAGGTGAATAATTCACTTCAAATCAAGTGTGAATCTAAACTCCTTCAAATCAAGGATGAATCTAATCCCCTTCAAATCAGGGGTGAATCTAATCCCCTTCAAATCAAAGGTCAATGTAATCCCGTTCAAATCGTGTGAATCTAATCTCATTCAAATCAAGGGTGAATCTAATCTCCTCTAAATCAAGAGTGAATCTAATCCCCTTCAAATCAAAGGTGAATCTATCCCCCTTCAAATCAAGGGTGAATCTAATCTCCAAATCAAAGGTCACTCTAATCCCCTTCAAATCAAAGGTGAATCTAATCCCCTTCAAATCAAGTGTGAATGTAATCCCCTTCAAAATAAATGGCGAATCTAATCCCCTTCAAATCAAAGGTGAATCTAATCCCCTTCAAATCAAGGGTGAATCTAATCTCCTTCAAACCAAAGGTCACTCTAATCCCCTTCAAATCAAAGGTCAATCTATCCCCCTTCAAATAAAGAGTGAATCTAATCTCCTTCAAATCAAGGGTGACTCTAATCCCCTTCAAATCAATTGTGAATGTAAACCCCATTCAAATTAAGGGTGAATCTTTACTTATCCTACTTATAATCTTCACTTCTTATCACTCCTTATTCCTCATAACCACTTTAACAGTAACCTTCTACCCTGAGTGGTTCTTGTACTTTGTCTTGGGTGAATTTCAATATAATAAAGTATAATAAAGTTAATGGTGGTGGTAATATGTACTGGACCTACATAGACATTTTCAAACAACGAACAATATTTTATTGTCAGCTTTACTTTTACAGCTGTGATAGTTAGAACCAGGAAAGGTGCATTTTTCTGATAAAAAAAAATACAAGAGGATTATAATTGAGGTCAATTGTTTAGTTAACATCTTTTTAGTCATTCCCTATTGTAGTCAATGGATGAAGAAAAAAGTCGTGTTGACCATTAAATAGGGGAAAAAAGAAAAGGAAACATTAATTTAAAAGAAATGATGTATGAATTTTTTCAAGGAGGTGCCACATGTTGTCTTAAACTGTCCAGCAGAAATTGCTCTGAAGAATTTAATTGTCCAAACAAAATAGAATGAACTCCTATGCTCGCCGAACAGCTTACTACAGCTATGCATTTATGTTTTACTTTTTCTTTTACTCTTGTTTAGCGAACGGGTGTTACCAATTGTAATGGACGCGATTGAGGGCTTTCAAAATAAATTAATTCAATACGTACGTTGGGTTTTAATATATTTTATATACAAAACAACATAGTTCAGAAAAAAGAAAAGCAAAACATATGATTAGCTGTAGTACGTGTGTGCGCGGCGCGCATGGGTTAGTTCGCCACGTATTTTGTTTGAAATTAAGAAATCGGTTTGCCCAGAGAGCGAAATTTCTACCGGCTGAGACAAGTTCCATCTTGTCGCTACTGCTTCCCGTGGCTCTAAAAGAAAAGAAGTGTGTAAGAGTCATTTCCTTTTACACGGCATTATAACCATGCAAGGAGTTCCTTAGCAGAGAAGGTCGTAAAGGAAATTGGAAAGAAAAAATTAATCATCAATTGTAAGAAGAAAGATTGCATTGTCATCAGCAAGAGGAACAGTCCAAGATGCGAATTATGAATTAGAGATATCTAAATGAATAAATGTAATCTGGAAATTTATTTTAACAGACGACAGAATCATGTGATATAGAAAACTAAAAACGTATTAGTATATCGAATATTGAGACAATTGTTGAATTATGTAATATCAGTCCTCCTAAATGGCAGTGAATGATGACGAAAGATGAAGAGCGGACTTGAAGCAACAAAGATGTGATTCTACAGAAGGTTGCCGAGAATACCATATACGCAGCATGTAAGCAACGGGGAAGTTTTAAGGAAAATGGAGAAAAAATATCTTATACCTAGAATTAAAAAGAGATGGCTAAATTTTCTGGAATACTTTATGAGGAAAGATATTTTGGAAAATTTGACACTCACAGAACATATGGAAGACATATTTCTCACGGGCTAGTGTAAATGGATTGCAGAACAGGGAATGGAAGTGATAGTAAAAGCTACAACAGGTAGGAAGTTATGGAGAGCCATAATCGCTCATGTCTTGAGTGGATATGGCACACAAAAGACAACCAGTGCTTTGATGGTTGAATCCAGTCGGTGTTTTCAAGTCAATCAGGTTCATGTTATTTGGAAAACGGTACTAAAATAGATTTAACCACTCATAAAAAAAATAGGGAAAATTTTAAACAATTTTTTAGCGTTCATTAGATTTTCCTCTACCCACGAAATTTGTCAGAATCAAAATATTCCGTTTTTTTTTTTTTTGTTTTTTTTTATGATTTTAGAAAAGGTGTTCAGTTTATAATATTGATCCAATGTAAAATTTATCATTGATTTTTCTTCTTTTTTTATGAGTGGTTGAATCTGTTTTTTATTTATTTTGTGTGTATGAAAAAAATTCGTTGTGTTTTTTAACGATTTCTTTTAAATCAAGAACAAACGGATGCATAGCCTTTTTTAATTAATAAACAAAAATTTATCGGTCTATATTTCTGAGATGAGGTATTGTAATTATTTACACTATTTACATTGTTCGGGCTGTTGTCCTCATCTTTATTGTGTTATTCACGACGTTTCGGGCGTTAGATAAAAGCGTTGGTTGAATCCAGCGACTAGACCCAAAGAGTTGTGAGTTCAATATCAGGCTGCAGCTGAGGTGAACAAAAAACTTGGAGAGGTGTGTTAAAGGGAGATAACTGGTACTGAGAGAGCAGAAAGAGGCATGGCACGTGGAACTGGAACAATCTACCCTGGTGCATTCAGTTTGAAACATCGACAACAGTCCAAACAATGTAAATAATGTAAATAACAAAAATTTACATATAAACTTAATATATATATGTATATATATATATATATATATATATATATATATATATATATATATATATATATATATATAGTGAACATTGAGGACAACATCTTGCGGCGGAAGCCTGTATCATGCTTAAAAGCAATCTTCAAGCCATTAAGATTGCATGTAAGCATGAAACAGACTGTCACTATCATTGTTGAACTCAATGTCCACTTCTATATTTACATACACTCTATCCCTGATTTTGAGCACTTTAACCTATATAGCATATCTTAATATTTTTATTATATATATATATATATATATATATATATATATATATATATATATATATATAGTATGTGGTGCAGACAAATCCGGAAATATTTTATCGTTAATAAAAACGTGTTTTATATAACAAATGAATATATATCGATGAAACTTTATACACAGACAGAAATACAAGGTACAATAAGCACTCGATGCGGCCACCATGGGCAGCCACCACTTTCTCCAGGCGGGACCTAAAGCTGAAGCAGGCATTGGTGACGGCATTCCTGTCCATGTTGGCCATGCCGTCCCCGATGCCTGCCTTGAGAGCCTCCTTTTTCTCATGTATCTCGATATGATTGCAAAGTCGTTTCCGCTGCCTCATCCTTCAAACCTAAATAAATCACCCTCTCGACACCCGGCCACGATGCTCCATCATTATTCTTGTCCATGAACAGAGATGCACAGCACGTCAGCGACTTGGGGCATGCTCAAATGGTCAAGCAACTAACAAGTAAATCTGTGAAACTGAACGGAATATTATTATTATTATTATTATTATTATTATTATTATTATTATTTGTATATGTTAGGTTTCCTGCTTTGTATTTTGTAGAGCCGGGTTCAAACTATGGCCCTTATACCTTATAGGAGAATAGTCATTTAATTCATAGCACTGGGACAATGTTAGTAAAATTCTCCATTTCTTTTCTCACGAGGTCCAGAGATCTGATTACTATTGGTTCAGTCTCAGCTTCATTCCCCACATCCTGTTAATCTCGATCTCACTATCCTTGTATTTGGACAATTTCCCGATAGTTTTTATGCAAGTGTTTCTCTCAGATGTTACTGCTATGTCAATAAGTATACACTTCCTGAATTTCTTGTTTTTTTTAGGATAATACCACGTATTCTTATTATCATCGGGTTTTTAATCTACTTGTTTGTTTTATGAGCTGTACTATTTCTTGGTCAATTATTACTTAATAACCAAATTAGTACAGTTCAAGGGTCATATGTCATATTTCCTGGGTTTGTTTTATCGCCATATTAAAACCAACGTTATCTCTACGGTATGAATAATAATTATTATTTGCTGCATTTTCACAACCAAATGTTCGTTGTTCTTCATTCAAGACTGAGTAACGGAAAGTTTCTTTAAACTTATTATATTTTTCTTAGATACCTTCGCAGACACCCAGCAACTTTGCAGTCGGTTCCAGATTTTCATATCATCTAATCTCGATTCCAACCTTTCCGCCATACTTTCAAATGTCTTTTTTTACTTTCTTTTTTTAATCGTTATCACCCCAAGCAAGGCAGTAAAGCCACTAAAAAGCAAGGGGTTACAGGGTGTGGAAGAATTAGGAACAGCAATATTAATAATGAGCAAAAAGAGAAAATAGTAATCAAGGGGACAGTCGATAGCGATTGACATTGCATTTTAATTTTTGCAGATTAAAGTTTGTTGGGAAGCATAGAGCCGGAAGGGAGTTCCACAAGCGAAAAGTACGAGGAAGAAACTGTTAGCATAGAAATTACGATTATATCTAACCAGCTCAACTGTAAATTGATGAGATCTCGAAGCCACTCTAATACTGCGCTTAATTTCATATAGTCTAGGTACCATAGTGAATCGCTCATCCGACCAATTACCATGAAAAGCAACTTTACGGTGGTGGGTAAATGACTGAAGCCGAGCCGTCAGAGATCAGGGCCAATAATATTGCAGATTCTTCTTTGGAACTCATCAAGGAGCTTAAGGTTAACAGCAGAGGCGCCGGAGAGTATGTGACAGCAATATTCTAACATGGACTAATGGTAGACTTCTAGATATGCAAGATAGATTCCGGGGAGAGAAATTGTCTCTTCCTACAGAGTGAACCGAATTTCTTAGCAGCTAATCTAGCAATGGATTCAATATAGTCTTTCTACTTCATGTCGGCTGAGAACGTTAGCTCGGGAAGGCGCAATGAGTCACTTTTCTGGAGGATAGCATCAGCCATATTGATGGAAGGCAGAGAGGTGTATCTCAGATGATTAATGGAGAGAAGTTTAGTTTTGGAGGCGTTAACATTGACAAGCCATCTTTTATCCCAGTTAACAACGGACTCAATGTCGTTTTGGACATCAACTGCCATTTTGACCATTCAGACTAATAAGCCTTACTATTGATTCAGGAGTAAATAGTTTTGTCATTAGCGTAGATGCCAAGTTGAGAGCTGATATCATCGGGAAGGTCGTTAATGAAAATTAAAAACAGAGTAGGACCAAGGATGGAGACCTGGGGGACACCGACGTTCAATAAATCTATCGGAACCTTTTCCAATTACTCCAAGAGCTCCAACTACAACTAGGATTATTGAAGTTCTCGTGTGTTACATTTTTGAGATTTCCACTTCAAGATCTTTCTATTTTGATAGTTTTTGAAGATTTCTAAAGATATATTACAATCTGCAGGGACTGCAATAACGTACCATAACCAACAACCTTAGGTACCATGCAATTTCCTCTGACTCTAAATGTTAATCACTCAGCCAGATTATTCTTGCCATTCCTAAAAAGCTTCCTTTCTGTAATAGTTTCACTGAGCAATCAATATATATATATATATATATATATATATATATATTATTTATCCATGTCTCTGTTTTGTCAGTCACCGTACTAAGCTAAAGGGCCCCCGATGGCAACGCCAGGAGTCCTCCGTTGGCAGCCACCGGCGGACCACCGGTGAGCCTCTAACGGTCTCCCAGTGGTAACATTGCCGATACGAACACGGACCAACAGCGGGCCACCAGTGGTAAATGCTAGTGGCAAATGCTAGTGGCATGCCACCCACTGGCAAATTGATGGCTTGCTTGTAGGGAACCAATGACAACTAGTAAGATTCTGATCTTCTTTAACATCAGAAGACCTGTGAGTTCAAATTTCAATGGTTCATAATTGATTACTTTCTCTTTTTTGCTTTCGTTCTGTCCTTGGATCAAAAGGAAACGAGGAATCGACGATTAACCCTTCTTTTTCCATATTATCTTCCACCAATATGTCCGGTTTGTTATGCTCTAGTTTCTATTATTATTATTATTATTCCTTCTTTCTCTTACTCTCTCTCTCTCTCTGCTTCGTTCCCTCCTTTTCAATCCTACTATTTAACCCATAGCTGGAGGAGGAAATGGATTGATACTTTTCCCAATGGTATTTGCGCGTAAGTGAATGTAACAGACCTGATTGGAATTAGAACTTGGCTCTCAGATTTTTCATTCCGATCCGCTATCCATTACTCCGCTCGCACATCCACCCATTCTGTCAGTCATCGAACCAAGTGCAACAATGACAACTTTAACTTCAAAGCCTTAGAACTTTGTAGGGACATTATTATTATTATTATAAATAAAAATAAAATATAAAATAATAATAATAATGAAAATTTTAAATAAAATAAAATGAAATAATGACATTTAAACTTTGTATAAAATAAATTAAATAAAATTAATAATAATAAATTCTTCCAGCATGCAACAAAACTGTTCCTGCAAGAAATACGGACATTCTGCCAAAATATGTTAAATTCAACCTCTTCGCCACGAACCCTCGGACAGTCAACACATGTTCAACTTCTCTATGTGACATGACGTGTAATAATACGAAGCAAATTCTTCCTCTCATTATATGTACCATGAAACATTTACAACCAAAATGCACACGCCAGTACACATAAAAAATAAATAAATTGTATGAAATTAATATACATAATTAACATGTTTTCCTGTTATTTCTGAACGTTTCTGCAAATATGTTTTCATCTCTGTTTTGTCTGCTGTTTTGATGTGAGTGACCATCACTTCCACTGAGCAATCAATACCAATTTTTTTATCCATATCTCTTTTCTACCAAGCACACCAATGACAACTAGTATGATTCTGAGCTTATTCAACTTCTAAGGCCTGGCGAGTTCAAATTTCAGTGGTTCATAGTTGATTACTTTCTATCCTTCCTTTTCTTCTCTTCTTGAATCAGAAAAAACAAGGGATCAATAATTAACCCTTCTTTTTTCCATTTTATCTTACACCAATATGTCTATTTTATTGGGATCCAGTTTCTTATCTATTTGTACTGAAAAATCCCATAAACTTTTGCATGTTTCTGACTCAAGGTTTATGGGTGTAATATTCTTTTCTATCTGTAAACACAACTTCTCATATAATTTCCAATGAATAATTTCAGCAAATTTGCTATTATTATTATTATTATTATTATTATTATTAGCAGCAGCAGCAGCACATACTATACTACATCGTGATCCATTCCTGAAAGAGAAAATTTTGTTTGAAAAAAAGATTATCATTGAATTCACCCCCTCGAGATTACGGTACCATCTCTATATCAGTATGTAAAAGAAGAGTATTTGTTTTACTCGTATTCAAATACTTAAATAAGGGATATTAGGTTATCATTAGTATTGAACAGCTTTCTTCCTAGTTTTTTTTTTACTTTAAACTGACGCATTTTGGATTTACTGACGTAGTAACTCTGCCTACTATTTCGGTTAGTTTAAGTTTACAGACAAAATCAAATTTCTAGTATTATCTAGATTTTATATCATTATCAATAATATTCAACTATATCTTTGTTATAATAGCAAATACAAATATTGAAATTCTGTCAGTTTAGATCAGGAGTTCTCAACCAGGGTAGGGTTTCTCCCCAGATGTGGTTTCAAGATTTCATCTTTTACTTTTTCACAAGTTTCTCATTGACTGTAATCTTCATCTGAATAAAATCGATTTAAAAACACTGACCATTTATTGAACTTTTTCTTTATTGAATTCCAATCAACCGTGGCGTCTATTGAACTTTTTCTTTATTGAAATATGATTCAGTTTAATTATTTGATAATTTAAAAATCCGTCAACATTTTCTATTGCTATTAAATTGTGTAAAACTTCCCTATAAAAATAATTCATGTAAATGCATATGTACTCATCATCATTATTTGTCGACTGCATTCAGGATCATTGAGCCAATACGAACGATCCTTTCCTTTAGTTGTATAGGTGTGCTATGCCAGGGCTACATACAGTTTTGAATCCAGAGTTACTATCTCCAAGACCAGTTGCCACCCAAGGCTAAAAAACCCAGTCTGTCCTGCTGTTAACCCATAGCTGAAGGGAGAATAAGAGGATTCATACCTTTCCCATATATACTAATATGGAAAAGAATGAAGATTTTCAATATGCATATTATTTGGAATGCACCTTTTGAGTTGGACAGTCTTGAAAAGCGGGGATGGGGATTCTAATTTATGGTGAAAAGGGTACATTTGGGTGGGAATAGGTTGAGAACCACTAATTTAGAGGCACTAACTTGCAATCCGTAATCTTTACTGGGAACAGTCAACCTACTGGCTAAGAGAGAACGGGTTCAGTGAATAGACAAAAATAGAAATAGGATTTTTCATTCCGGATTTATTTAATCTGTACATCAAGACAATCCTAAGAGAATTAGAAAAGCAACCAGGATTTATTATTGGCCGACATCAGCCTAACAACATAGGATTCACTGATGATACTATGTTAGTGGCGAACCCAAATAGAAAATTCAAAGAACTCTGAGACATAAACAGGAAGCAAGAAGAAAGTACTATTAATTGTAAGAAGATAGAATTCATGGTCATCAGCAAAAGAGGCAGACAAAAGTGAGATCGACATATTGGGGAGGGACGTCAAAGATTAAGCAGGCACAGAAATTTAACAATCTGAATAATTTGATACCAGATAAAGGAAATTCTGTGATACATAGGAAGAGCGAATGATGCTTTCAAGAAATTAATATATGAAGAGATGGATGTGCAGGTCGTGTCTTGGAAGCAAAATCGGTGAGTTGAGTTCGAATTCCGGTCGAGATCGTTACATTCACTTTCGCACAAAAACTATCTTTCACAATTGAAGAACAGATGTGGAACAACAGAGATGTGGTTTCTAGTGACGAATGCCGATAATACCACGGACAAAATATGAGAGTAACGAGGAAGTTTTACGGTGAATAGGAACTACAAGGAAATTTCTGGAACGCATAATAAGAGGAAAGAAGGCTTGGAGAATTTAACATTCACAGGACATAACAGAAGTAGGAGAAAGCTGGTACCCTATTAAAGCTTTTCAGTAAATAGATGGCAGAAGGACAAGGTGTAAAAGGTGAAAAGTTACTTAGAATCACAAAAGTTGTGGAGAGCCATGGTCACTCACATCTTGAAAGGATAAGGTATATAAAAGATTTTAAACTAAGTTAATAAGACTACTCCTACAATTTGGGAATCGGAAAAAAACGGTATCTAAATTTTATCTTCCAAAATTGGTTTCAGTGTTTTAAAGATGGTGACTTGTCCCTCTAGATAAAGACTAGAAGCGAGCGACCATCTTCGAAGTGCAGAGGAGGATTCAGTTACCATCATTCCAGAACTTCCACAAGGAATATCGAAAGATACAATAAGTAGAGCATTATATAAGCTTCAAAAAAACAAAAGAAAATTTCTTGAAAAATTAAAATAACGAAAATGTGTTTTGATAATCACTAACGTCTACTTTACAGATTTTGTTCTAAGATTACTGGAGTATGGCACCTGGTGATGTTTATTCATTTTGCAATCCCAACACAAGTATTCTTTATATACATGGAGCCATTGATATTTACTGCAGACATCAAGAATACTTCTGTTCCTACTCTTAGTCCCATGAGAAAGTGCCGCTTGCATGACGGGAAACAAGTTCGTTTTATTTGTTGGTTAGGTTGTCTCTTCTAAAACAAAGCTCTGGTAGTATTTTTAAAACTTGTTTTGCACTGGTTCACAAAGCCTATGAGCTGGACGTTCTTAAATATTAGCTAGTCTGGCACAAGGTTATGATAGTGAGCGACTATACTGAAGATTGACATTATGAGCAGACTTCCACGAAATCCACTTGTTGACCATTCCTTTTTGACGGGGAGTCTGGTAAAAGGCTACAATAGTGAGCGACTGATAATTAACAGATGGTTGAATTCCCCTGCAATAGTCTAATTCAGGTGTTCCCGACCTAGGGTGTCTGCACCCCAGGTAGTGAGAGTTGTAATTTCATGGGGTGCAACGAAGTGTCTTGTGACTTAAAGTGACAAGTTAACACTTAGTCAGCTGCCATTGAGCGTTGAGAGGGCTGTTGTGGGTATTAACTTTTTCATAGCTAAAACTTTTAAAGGTAATTCCCTAAACTACATTCAAACAAAGACACACGGTCATGCTGCCTGAAAGTCACGTTATGTTGCTGTCGGCCGTTCCTATTAATCCTAGTAGCTGTAAAAAGTTTGTAGAGAAAGAGAAACCATATGAGACTGGATGCAACCAGTAAAAAAACTGAACCATTTAGTGTTAACCACAAAAAAAATTATAACAAATAATAAAAAAAAATATACAATTGTAGTGTAAAAAAAAATGTCCGCAACCTACTATTGTATGTTTTTTTTTTTTTTTAGAACTGTGAAATCTGCAGTGGTTGTGAAAGCTGCATTTTAGGAGACGTCAACACAATGTCTTTCTACAGTGACGAACCGATGAAAAAATACCAGGCTTCCTGATCGATATCCGGACAGAGAAAGAAGAGGAAGAAATGAGTTGCTACTCATTTTTATAAACTCCGGCGAGCGATTCTCCTTAGGTCCTCGATAGTCTAAAGTGATGTTTATTTTTGACCACGTAAATAAGCGTAACATGCAGATTTTAATTTCCACTAAACTCCACGGCGTTATGAAGAGCTCATCACCGCAAATTCATCGCCATTAGCTCAATGCTACCTATGATATGTCTACTGAGTTTATTAAAAAAATTCTTACAATTAAGAGAATGTGTCAGATGATGAAGAATTGAGGGAAGATTTTATTGATGTCCTTACAAACCGAGTTCTTGAAATGTACTTTGAAAGCAAGTCTTTAGTTGTACATAATGGGATATGGTTCCAAGACTTTGTGAGAAATTATTCCATGTCCTCATTCTATTTGAAAGAATATACTTGTGGGAAGCTGGATTCAGTTCTCTTCTAACGACATAAATGAATCGAGCGTTTATTTATTCTATTTACAAAGCCTGAGAACAGAAATGGTTTATCATATTAATACAACCTCTCAAAATAATATTAATACAAGCAAAATGAGAACATGATAATACAACAAAGATTGTAATGGCATTGCGTCATATACGAAGAAAATGAGTAACTACCGACACTGAGGTTCAAGCGTGACACTCTGGACTTATGAATATGTTTTCTGACCGGTGTATAAATAGCGATGTCAGGCTACTGACTGGAGTGATTATTGAGTGACTTTTAAGTAGAACTATCCAGTCGAATTAGTGTGAATTATTGTGCGCCGATTATTTGGGTTTCGATTTAGCATTTACCAGACGTTAAGCCGAGCCGCGCTACTAACAAAGTATTCACTGAAATGGTCAATTATCTTTGATTGACTTTTACTTCTTTGTTCTTGTTAAGTATTTATTTGCGGTTCTAATTAAATACTGTTTTATCTTAACATTGAAGTCTTGAGTTATACTTAATTGCCAACTGCCACCGTACGTCACAAAACATTGAATTACTAGTTTGTTACGGGCGTTCAGTTTGTACCTGTATTTTGTATCGTTTGTTGAACTGGGACATTTTCTTGCATTGGATAAAGATGTATATTTATCTGATAGGTTGTAGTGGGGATATCAATATTGTGACATTTTTTAGGTGATAATGCAGTGTGCTGTATGCAACACGTGGTTTGCTTAGGAGTCTCTAAAGCCTCACCGGGGAGAAAAAGAGACATGTCTTCTCATTACGACTTCCTGCTACTGAAAAGTGATAAGCCAGACAAAATCGAAGAATCGCCTGAATCCACAGGTAGAGCAGGGCAAGAAGGTTCAACGTTTTGAAAACATCATGAAGGAGAAGCAGAAGCAAAGAAGTCATTTAATCATTTTCGTAGAGTTTGATTCGATTTCAGGTTGGCTGACAAGTCTACTTAAATTATGGAGGATGCTAAATCACCTAATTTTATTGTCTAATAAACGAAATGTTGTTGAATTTTATGCACTTAATATTTAAATTATGTTAGTATGAGATAAATTTATATATTATTGTTATGGTCCAATATCCTCGCACCACAGTTATGGCCCAAGGTTAGAACCAAGGAAGAACAACACGAACACAAGAGTAGAATAACAAAGATATATTACAACAAAAATATAGTACAAGAAGTTGAAGGTGTTAGTAATGACTGTCCGTCTGGTTTAGAGTGAACTAATATTGTCTCGACTCGTTACACCATTCATAATATTTATTTCTATAAAATTACAGAAAGTGTGGCACAAGGCCTAAAAAAGGGAATGGTAAAAAGGGCGGTCTTCATCTCTCTTAATTTTAAATTTAGCTAGCCACAAGCACTGACCCAAACATACAATATTCCTAACATCAAAACAACACATTCTTATTAGCCTTTCTTACTACATTCACCATAATACCTCATTGTCTCAATGAAAATCCTAAATACTCCCCATATGTACAAATCGTCGTATGTGGGGGGGAATAAAACAACAAATTAAAAGGATCCCCAATGAGTATATACAATATGAATTAATCTATTTACAAGAAACTAAGCAAAATTATTGTTAGTAGTAAAACACCCCCACAATATTTAAATGTGACAGAGACATCAGTTCACTGGACGAAATCAATGCAGGCCTACAAAATATAAAAAAAAACATTCATTCATCCCTAACACTCGCACAGACACGCACTCATCCAAACACGACAACAGAAAACGAAAAACACACACAATCGAAAAAAACGAAAAAGCACCCCGCATCCACCAGAGAATTGACATCACTGACCACCTAACGAGGGAGGGGAGGGGATGGGGAATTAAGCTAAAGAAAAAAAATAGGGACAGAAATAAAAGGGGCCAATGAGCAAACACACCCTGGCTAAGTTTACTGAAAAAAAAAAAAAAGAAAAAAGAAACTAAAGATTCAAATAACAAAACCTACACTAACCTAATTTCGGGATGGGTTGCCCAAGTTCAACCCAGGAAGAACAATATCCGGATGCCTAACCGGCATCAAAATGCCACTCCAGGTCAGCCCCTTTTACTCGACACAATCAAGAGTCACCCACATTTTGCCAAATTCTGATGAGGTGAGCCGCCGCTTTTCCGTCTTAATCTTGACTTCAAGCTGATGCTTAAAAAAGAAGATTAGTTGGGAAGAAGTGAACTTCTCGCCCTCATAGAATTCTTTCTTACGTGTCGTCCAAATCACGACTCTCGTAACCCCTAGTAAGCAAAAGAACACATATTGTTCAGCCTTCGTCATCTGCGCCACTACATTGCTACAAACAGAACTGGCTTCAAGGACAAAGAACTTTCCTTGAAGCATGCGGACCATAAGACCTTCAACAAACTTGCACAACGGCGCTACCACCCTGCAATGAAAGGCGTGACCAATGGTCTCGACTTCCCCACTACAGTGACGGCAGTTTGGAGATTTCTCCAAGCCCACTGAACAAAGTCTTTTGGTGACCCAGAGGGTCCTACAAATCATCAGCCAGGTGAGTGATGCCTCATCGTTATTGAGGCATTTCAACCCAGGCGCCCAAGGCCATATTGAGCGAGCCTTCTGCTTCGTAAGACCGAGCTCGTCAATCAGTTCATCGCGCACGGCCCCGCTGACTAACACTTGATATAATTCCCTACGAGACAACACCTGTACGTTGGAGAGGCCATCCGACGCCCATAAGAGACGTTTTAGAGCAATACGACATTCACGATAGAAGGAGCATTCGGCTCGGGGCAAACGATGGGCCTCCTCCTCGTACGAGTGCACACTTCTATGGGATGGGGAAGTCTTACGGGCGTCTTCCTTCCAGAAGGCTCCCTCCTCATCCGACACATTCGATCTAAGAACCCGATGCGAAGCATATATTGACGAATCTCAATGCTAGGCATACCCAGACCGCCTTCAGATGGATGAAGGCAACAGATCTCCCGACATACCATAGCAGCTTTGCCTTACCACAAGAAAGAGAACAAAAGCTTTACTAATGACATTAGTGTGGTATACGGAAGTGGAAGTACAGAGAGTAGGTAAAAGAGAATCGGGTAGATGTGTGAAACACATACTTCCGCCCCCCCCCTTCAAGGAAAGATTCTTCCGAAACCACAAATTGATTGCGATTTCGGCCTTCCCTCGTACCTCCGACCAATTCCTTTCCAACTGGATATCAGGACCGAACCAGACGCCGAGTATCTTGATCGGCCCATCCGTCCAGAGGAAAGGTCCGTGAAGAGAAACTCCCTTTCACGCACCCAACCGCAAGCCAACAGACTTATCACGGTTGATCTTGGCCCCTGTCACTATCTCATAACCACTGATTTCTTTGCTGACTTCGTCAATCTCGGCAGAATACCTGGCTGAGGTGGTAGCCCCAGGCAGGGAAATTCCGCGCAGGACCGGATTCGCCTTTAACATGCGAAGGAAAGGTTCCAACGCAAGAACGTAAAGCAAAGGTGAAAGCGGACAACCTTGACGAATGGAGCGAGACTATACAAAAGGCTCCGTTCGTACACCATTCACCTCCACCAGCGCACAGGGAGTCGCATACAGAAGTCGGATCCAGATGCGAAGGTACGGGCCGAAACTGGCCGCCGAAAGGACAGTCTCTAGGAATCGATGGTCAACCCTATCGAAGGCCTTGGACTGATCTAAATTCATCAGCGCGGCTTCACTGTCGACTTTCTCAATGATCAAGCGTACCATATGAAGGTTGTCCTGAATAGTCCTACTCTTCACAGCACAAGTCTGCTCGGAGCCAATCAAACTAGACAGGACAGCCTGCAAACGGTTGGCTAAGATATTTGCCAAAATCTTTAACTCTGTATTTAACATAGTTAAAGGGCGAAAATTACCTATCCCATCCCCATCGTGCTTGTCCTTGCGTAGCAACTTGATCACACTCCTGGTGAAGCGTTGAGGTATAGACCCCTGCTTCATCCAGTTGTTGAAAATCATTTCCAACAAAGGAAAAAAAACGGGCGACTGCCTCAAGTAAACTTCATAGGGAAGACCATCTAATCCCGGAGATTTATAAAGGCCAACCTGTTTCAGCGCTTCCCAGATTTCCAACTCTGTGATGGGACCCTCGCACCTAGCCGCTTCAGCTGCCTCAAGACAGGGGAAGTCTCCTAAATAGGCGTCGAACTGAGCAGGGCTCCCTGGTGAAAAGTTCCTGAAAGTAGTCACGAAAAGGAGGACATTCTTTTTAACCTAGCCCTAACTACCAGAGCTTGATATTTCTTGATAAGCAAGGAGGACAACTCTGCCTTAGCTAAGGCTATTTACCCACTATCACGGAATTTCACAGCCCGATTTACTTTTTGCTCTAAAGCGGTTTGTGCCGCTAATCTATCTAGAATGAATCAGCAGCAAACGTTCTAATTTTCGATTTTAAATTGTCCCACCAGGCGTTCCCAAAAACCGCCCCGTCAATTCCCCTTGTATCATTAGTAGCAGCTGGTCCCAGAAATCCTGCTCACCAAATAGTGAGCAGTTCAATTTCCAGTATCCAGCCAACCTAACCTTAGGCTTATCTAAGTTTACACGGACCCGGAAAAGCCTATGGTCCGTATAAACTATATAATGAAAACTTGGACACCCTAAGAGCCCTACATCGACTCTCTTAACTAAGACTCGGTCAAGATAACTAGACATAGCCCCAGCATCCGAGCCGCTACTATTTGTTCAAGTCCAAACTACATCCCGAGGGTGCTCATTCTGGTACTTATCGACAAGATCAAACCTGTCGATAAAGTCCCGAAATGGTTTCACGTCCCGGTTGTTAGTACCCGAATTTGGCCCTATACGATCTATATCGGGGTCAAGGACGGCATTCCAATCCCCCACTAAAACTACCCGACGAGATGTCGTCAAAAACGGCTCGTTCTGCCGAAACAAAGCAGACCGCTCAGAATGGACATTGGGCGCATAAACCCCAATGTGACGAAGAGCCTTATCCTTTATGGTAACATCCAGCACGCAAAGCCTGCCCGCCGGATCTGCGAAGACAAGAGTACACGCAGCCTTCAAAGACTTGCTCACTAGCCAAGAGACACCTCTCGAACGACCATCAAAACATGCTGAATAGAGGGAGAACTCCCTAGACAGAATGTCCTCATCGTCATGAGTAGAAAAACGGGTCTCTTGTACACAACAAACATTCACTCCGAGACGCTCAGGCCTCGGACATTCAGACTCGCTAACCAGAGAGTCATAATGAAACCGATTAGTGTTGCTCTCCTGCATTGAACATGGACGGGGGAAGGACACCAACGGCCTCTCCCATCGAGACTGTTCCCATCTCAGTTTTGATGGTACCGTCGGGAGACAGACCGCCAATGTCCAGAGGGAAAGTTAATTTTAAATCTCTATACAGGGAGGGGTGAACAAAAAGAGGGAACCTCCCTGAACAAAATTGTTGCAAATTTTTAACACTTTCGTTGCCAAAGCAGGCCATGGGCGGAAACATGCCAAAAAACTTCATTTGCCTCCACAACCATGGCCCAAATTTGTTGTCCATCTTCACCCCCTCTCATCACAGTTAACACTCTTTTGGCATATGGGAAATTTTAGGGGTTTTCAACGTCTAAGTTGTTTTATTTTCGGAAATTTACTAGAGATTTGATGTTCTTCATTTTTTTTGGAATATCGAAGGGCTTTGTCCTCTAGTTGTTTGGAGACCCGGCACACGTCTTCCCCTGTGTTGAAAATCGACTTTGGTTTTTTATGTGATGTACTGTCTAAATTTTCGGGAGAAGGGCTTCTTTGCCTTTTGGTAGTTTCAATCTTTTTTGGAGTTGCTGCCGGAGATTTGACGGGCGGTGGTTGGGGCTAATAGTAGAAGTATGGACTTTGGCGGGTGAAACTCTGATAGGGGTCTTTTTTAATGTTGTCAGTTTTGAGGGAGAAGGAGATGATGATCTTAGGACTGGAGGAGGGGTCATTATATGTTGTTATATGCTGACGGGGAAGAGGATGCCGAGGAGTTGGTGCCAGATTTTTTTCCATTTTGTTTCAAAGAATCTTTAAGCTGGTGCAATTTTTCAGCTTTCTCGAATGAAGGTTCGTATTTTTGTTTTTGCTGGCGTAATTTTTCAGAATAGCTAGTCGGGGAGACACCTTTAGTACCGCTTGAGGGAGTGGGACTTTGTGTCTTTTCCCGTTGGGGCTTCATTGGGACGAGGACCCGCTACCCGGATCTTCCCTCTAGCTTTACCAACAACCTGCCATTCCCCCTTTTCCTCCTCCACAGCCGCACTAGCGGCGGGCGAAGGCTTTTCGGGGAGTTGGGGCCGTGAGACGGACCCAACCGGGTGTATTACCACACCGTCCCCGGCTGTTGGCATGCCCATTACAGGCGAGACGGAAACAACAGACTCAGCCCGAGGGGGATTTGGGTCAGTGGGGGCCAGAACTCCAGAGGCCTTCATCTCTGGGCAGGAAGAGGACCAGTCTGTCCACACTTCCAGCAAGCCGGTCTTCGACCTATGACTATGATTGGCATCCTCTGGCCCTCAACAACCAGGCAGTTGGGGATGGAGGTGAAGGTCTTTTGATCCACCATCAATTCAAAACTCCATCCCCCGGTCAGATCGTCGGAGGACGCACTGAGCATCTGGCCAAATTGACACAGATGGTATTTCTGGACGTATGTTTTTTTTAACTGATTCAGTCTTTCCTATCAAATCGCGAAGTTAAATTGTTCTTGAATGGCCACTCTTCTAGATCTTTACATAACTGTAGGTGTTCTCCATGACACTATCTTTGGATCTACGTTGTCCTTAATTTTCATCAATGACCTTCCTTATGTCATCAGTTCTAAACTCGGTATCAATGCCGATGACACAAGTATTTACTCCTGTTTTAATCGGTTCGTTAAGGTCAAATTGGCAGCTGATCTAAAAGCTGACATACAATATTTTGTTAAATGGGACAAGTAATTGCTTGTTAATTTTAACGCCTCAAAAATGAAAACTTCTCTCTTTTAATAATCTGAGAGAAACCTTTTCACCTTCTATCAGCATGGCTGATGCTAACCTTCAGGAGTGTGACTCGTTGTGCCTTTTCGAACTAATGTTTCCAGCTGACATGAAGTAGAAACAGTATATTGAATCAATTGCCAAGTCTGCAGCTAAGAAAGTTGGTTCACTATGTTGTGTTAGACATTTTTTTCTCGTCAGAATCTATCTTACATATTTATGTCTATCATTCGTTCTTGCTTTGAATATTGCTACCACATCTGATATGGTCCTCCAGGTATATATTTAGAGATTTTTGATAAAATCCAAAGATGAATCTGCAATGTTATTAGTCCTGGCCTAACATCTCAGCTTCAATCCCTTTTCCACCTCCGTAACGTAGCTTCCCTGTGTCTTTTCTAGAAATCATGGTAATTGTGCTGATGAACTTTCTCCTATACATTATAAATTTACCCGTAGTAGTAAATTTGTGGCAAGGTCTCATCACTTTACAGTTGAAATGGTTAGATATAATCATAAGTTTTATGCTAACAGTTTCTTCTGTCGCATTTCTCACTTCCGGCTTCTTACTTTCCAGTCAACTTTGATCTTCAAAAGTTTAAATGCAGTGTCAATCATTATCTTCTATCTTTTTAATCCTTCTTTTATTGTTCTCTCACCTTAATAGTTTTATCATTTTCTATAACACTCAGCAACCCCCTTGCGTCCTAGTGGCTTTATTGCCTTACTTGGACTGAAATGATTATATATATATATATATATATATATATATATATGTGTGTGTGTGTGTGTGTGTGTGTATTGATATCCGCAGACAGACTGTTTCACAGCTCATCAGTGTGGCTAGACATCTGGTTGCCTCTAGCCATGATCGAAACTCGGCTGATATATATATATATATATTGAAGCTACACACTATATTCAGTGTGGTTTGTATTGACGCAACAATTCCTGGAACTTCTTTTTTTTGGGGGGGGGCGTATTGCGAGCAGCTACCTCGTCGCATTCTCTTGGAATTCCTCGACATCTTGAAATCTTGTTCCTTTCAAATGGAATTTGATTTTTGAATAGGGAGAAGCTCCAAGTGGCAAGATCTGAGGAATATGGTGGTTGACGGACCTGAAGAAATGATGTGCTTGGTCAAAAGCAACTGAACGATCCATGGTCACTGAATTAACTTCGGTGGCGTGGTGAGACGACAACACTCTGCACATTTTCCAGCACATATTTTAATATAAACTGTCCAAAGCTTGAGCACTTTCTATGAGGCATTATCAAATAGTTTTTGGGTGCTATGTCAATTTCATTCTAAAAATCAACGAATTTAAATCCATATCTAATTAACTCGAGCAGTGAATGTCACATACAAAATACCCATCATTTATTATCCCCTACATTAATAGGTAGGGAGGCACGGTGGAGTAATAATAGCGGCTCCGATTGAGGAATCGGGGAGCCGAGTTCGAATTCCAGTCGAATCCATTACATTCACTTACGTGCTAATACCCTTGGAAAAAGTATGAATCCTCCTCTTTTCCCCCAGCTATAGGTAAATAGCACAACAAACTGGGTTCTATAGCCTTGGATGGCAACTGGTCTACCACAGAAAGAAATGGCAACCTACTGCAGGAAAAAATCAGCCTCGTCAGTCATGTATCGTAAGATACATGATCGCCTAAGCGTGTTTCACGCATGGCAAGTAACTGACATTAATTAACCGCACGATATTTTACCGAACGCAAAAACAAACATTGAGAAAATATTTTGTAATCCCATAATTAATAAACAGCTTTTATTATTGTTTTTTTTTTGTTTCACCCTCCATACGTAACAAATGAGTTGTTTTTTTATTGTTTTTGCGTTTTGCTAGTTTGTAGAAAGAACTTATATATCTTTTATACCACTTCTATTTAATGTTCCCTTTCTGCAACCAATACATACTTTTTCCTGGCCCTTTTTGTGCTCTACATTATCACCTTGCTTGGGATATACGTCTTACGCTGTAACCCTCTAGTTCGAGTGGCTCTTGGGCCTTGTATAGGATGAACATCATTGTAAAAAATAGCCACCATTAAAAAATAACTGCACAGTAACCACAAAATAGATGAAACTTTTTAAGAAGTCTAATGCATGAATAATCATCACTTAACGACAAAATGAATTAACTGCTTCTTTGTGGAACAGATTTTCGGCAGGATGTTTTCCCGATCTTGACCTCTTTAAGTCTAAGGTTAACTCTTATCTTTCCGGTATAACCCAAAGAGCTTCACTTCTTGTCTTTACTTACACTCATGCAATACCACACAGTGGCCCTCTACATTGAGTGGCCCTTAACCTTGTATTGTGTGAACACTAGTTTAAAAAATTAAACTGATCACTTATTACAAAAAAAAAAAAATTACCATCATGATCACTACCATCGATACAAGAAAAAGTGTAAATGTCAACAAGCAAAGTTTGTTTATGAATTCGCTTGTTCATTTGTACTCTTAATAGTAATAATTCAAACACATACATTGGTTACACAACCACTACATTATCGTACAGATTAATGTGCTATTTATATGATAATAGTTCACCTAAATCGCATATCACTAACCAACACAACAATAAAACACAAGAAAACCGACAAATCCTTATCAATAACGCCAAAATATATCACATAAACTGTAACAAAAATAACTACAAAAACTAGAATCATTAATTATACAAAACAAACAACCAAACACCAATAAAATGCAATCAAATTTAGCAGCAAACAGTAAATATATTTCATAAATAAAAAAAACACGACCCAACAGCACGAACTGTCACGTGAAGACGCGATACCTAGGAAAAATGATATCACACGTGAATACGCGATATTTGAAAAAAGAAAAAATTGGACAACAACAAAAAACTCTTGGATAATGGCTTGTGGAAACCGAAAGTATTCAAACATTGGACAATTTATTTTTAAATATCTACTAGAACCTTAAAAAATGGCCCAAACCATAAAAAAACCTACCACTTTATGTGCCGTGTCTCCTCAGGACGTAGGCGATCATGGCTCTCCACAATTTCCTGTCTTTTGCAATACTTAATAAGTTTTGTCTTTTTGTTAGTTCTCCTAAACCCTGTCCCGCCATCCATTTATTCAAACTCGTCAAGTATACTATCGTGGTTTTTCTCTGATTCTATTGCCCTCAATCTCCCCTGTGAGTATCAGATTTTCCAAGCCCTCTTTTCCTCATTATGTGGTCCTGAAGTATGTTTCATTTTTGTTTTCATTTTCGCTAAAACCTCGTCGCTGCTTACATGATCGGTCATCTGTAGAACCACATTTCTGTTGCTCCAACTCTCTTCTTCATCAATCACTAACATATAGAAGGACAGATATCAAGTAATAGTTAAGTACTTTTTTCTTTGCTTCTAACGAAGTTTTTCTGTCTCTTAATACTCTACTTAGCTTTTGAAATGCATCCGGGTATTGAATATTGCTACCACATCTGCTCTGATGCTTATGCTATATATATATATATATATATATATATATATATATATTCAATTGTAAGAAAGAACAAAAATAACTCCCCCACCTTCATCTTCTGATTTAATTTTTCTATTTAGCGATAATCCGACACCTGATTGGTTGATCAAAGCAAACCTACTTGTCTTTTTTTAAAATTCGGACCTTGTTTTTCCTCAACCCCACCCGAAAAAAGAGATAAAATTTTGCTTCTGAAATGATTAAAATAGATATCTATTGATTCTTGACAAAATCTGACCCTGGCATCTTGGCTTCAATCAGATTTCCACTGCCATAATGTAGTTTCTCTGTGCCTTTTCTATAAATATTTTCAGGGTAATTGTTCTGGTAAGCTTTCCTCTTTTGCATCTCATGACACCAGCGGCACACTGCGGCCACTCCGAGAAATAAATCATCACACCTCGATATTTGTCTAGCAACATTGGAAATGAGGTAAAATATAGACACTTCCCAAGCACTTCATAACAATCGTAATTCAACAATATTTCTCAATGATAAATCAATGTTTGCGGAACAGGATCCTACACAGGAGAGTTCGGAATTTGTAGAAAGAATTTATAGGAAGGGCTTAACTCAATTGCAAATCGGTATGTGCCGATTTAGGCTTATAGTTTAATAGGAAGTGTCCATTTGATATATCTATTGGGAGATTTGGATTATGAAATAAATACTTAAAATCGAGTTATACTTTACATAAACGTTCTTTCTTTTATGTACCACGTCGTTTCTAGACTTAGGCGATCATAGCCCTCTAAACTTCTTTTTTTGTTGCTCTGAGTAATTCTTTTATCATTCCTCTTTATTTCTGTTATCCATTCATATACAGTGTAATCCGGATATAAGAGACCCGGATATTAGAGAAACCCTGATATAAGAGAGATTTTCTCTGGTCCCAAATTAGACCCATACTTACCTAAACAAAATAGACCAAACCCGGATATAAGAGAAACCCGGATATAAGAGACTTCGTCTCCGGTCCCGACAACTCTCTTATATCCAAATTACACTGTATACACGTTAAACAGATTACTCTCTGTTTCCTTTTTCTTTTATTGCCTTCGGTATTTGCTCTGAATATTGAATTATCGAAGTCGTCTGTCTTCATTGTCTTCCATAATTTTCATTTGTCTCGTTCTGTTTCACTTTTGTTCCTATCTTCTTTAAGACTTACGCGTTGCTCACATGTTCTGTTCAGGGTATTTTTAACATTTATCAATAGAATGTGTCGCTTCAACTCGCTTCATCTGTGAGGACATTGTCCGGCAGTAACTGCTTTGTAAGAGATTAGATATTATACGGAGAGTTTATAAAATCCGTATACAATTTTAAAATACTTTGCAATTTTACATAATAGAATTAATCTGTAAAAAGGGCAAGAAAAAAATGGCAACCTTGAACCTTCGTGCACGCAAATAAACGAAATGTCAAAAGAACGGTTTTTCCATTGACACCGCTATTATTTTAACTACCTTCACTCCTCGGCAATGTTAATTGTTTTAAAAAGTGATGATTAGAATTGTAATAAAACGTAAACATATAAAAGTGAACTTATACATTTTCTTTCTTCTTCAGTATTGATAACAAAAATAATAAACACTATCATAAATTGCAGCGTACAAGTCGAGCTGGCGTACAAGTCGATCTAAAAAATTTTAGCTCAAAATCTTGAGATAGGCCTATGCCTACCGCATAGGTCGACCCGTAAACATACAATAGGCTACCATTGGCCTAAAACTTAGGCCTACCGGTAAATAAAGTTAGTTTTCAGTATATGATAGCATGAGCCCAAACTACATAAGGCTACACCACTTATCGATATACTGAGACACTAAAAACGTAATATATTTCTATATGCGTTGTATAGCAAACAACCTACAACATACACCGGTCGGTACCATATATTGTATCGGTATAAATTAGCATACTGAAGTTGTGTTGCTATTTTATAATTTCATATTAATTTCTGTGTTAATATACCAAATATGTTCACCAAACACAAGTTTTAGTGGGATATACTTGTGGCAGCCTGTTGGGGGTGCGGTAAGTGGTGTCCAGTAATTGTTAGGAGTGCTGTCCCACAACTCAGTAGTAATAGTTTTCATTTTATATCCGCCATATAAATCGTCCCTTAGTTTTGGAAAGATTTTTAGGCTTGAAAACTCAACTTGTACACCGTAATTTACTCTATCTGCTTATATTATATTGTTTAATGGAATGGCTGGCAAAACATCAGCTAATTGCCAATTGATTTAAACCTTATAAAATGGTAAATAATAAGTATTTTATTGTTGGTTCATATATTGTCATAAATTAGTAAAAGTTTATAAATTTATGACTAAAAATTGTTTTCACATTTATTTCTTTATAAATTGCTAAATGATAAATATTGCAATACATTAGTTTTAATTGTATTATTTTTTAGAATGTTGTAAATATAAAATTATTCTTTTAAATAAACAATCTGATAAATAAATGTGATTCATATTTTTGTTGTAAATTTTCAAGAAAAATAGAAAATGTATAACGTCACTTTCATCATATGCCTTTTATTATAATTCTAATCATCGTTTTTAAAACAACAAACATTGACAAAGATGGAAGGTAGTTAAAAAAAAAAGTGGTGTCATAGGAAAAACCATCCTTTTGACACTCCGTTTTTTGCGGGTTCGAAGTTCCAAGTTTGCCAAAGATTTTTTTTCTTGGGATTGTTAATTGTCAACACATCCACCATCATTGCGCATACAAAGGGTAATGCGATTTTATAGATCACGAGAAACATTTTCCAGATAATTTTCAGTAATACTTTCAAACACATCAATTATACCCACTCGCAAGTCCCCGAAGGTGTGAGGTTTTACATTACTTTTTATATGTCAACCCAAAAAGGAATCTAATGGAGTCAAATCTGGTGATCGTGAACACCAAGTTAATGGATAACCTTTTCCAATCCACCTTTTAGAGAATTTTTCATTAAAGAAACTACCTAACTTGAAGAGCCAAAGTGACAATGTGCACCATCTTGCTGAAACACTGTATCTCCTCATGCTTATAAATATTTTTATAGATTAATTATATAATGAACAACTCCAAAAATGTTGCGTAGAAAGATGACAGAGCTTCTCTACACAAATTGTTGAACATAGACTCGTCCATTTTCTATGAATAGGACGTCTGTTCATAGGAAGAGTAGGTTAGAAATTAAGATTCATCAGAATATCCAAATAGGAAAACTATAAATAGAAAAATTTTCACGGTTTTTTCTAGTCCTATTGTAATTGTGGTCGCCCACTCCCTTCATTAGCTCGCACGATCATTATGTCCTGCCAATACCTCATAAATAATGGACTATTTCGTTTTGATCGCGTGAAAAGAAAAGTCACTATGGTTTCATAAAAAAGAAAGAAAGAAAGAAAGATTGATTGATTGATTGATTGATTGATTGATTGATTGATTGATTTAACGTCTCTTGTTAATACCTCATAAATAATGGACTAAACTACCCACTTAAGCCTCTGCCTGGAGTGCTCCCATCCTGGGCCTTGTAAAGAGCGAACCTTACTGTTAAAAAAAAAGCTTAAGGGAAATTCTACAGATATTTTATTCTTGTAGAACTTGCCAATTGAAAAAATGATGACAGAAAACTTAGGATATTTTAAAAATCTCTTAAAGATTAAATATCTGCCCTAAATTAGTAAAATTAAGGATTATTTAACCAAATCTGGAAAGAATATAACCCTCTTTACGCTTAAAATATAGCAAAAACACATTTGAACACAGCATAGTATATTCTACCTGTCAACGGCGAACACACACTTAAAAAAATACTTAGAATTTAATTAAATACGAAAGACTAAAACTACCAAAATACAAAAACTAGTTCAAAATTATCATTTATAACCTTATATAATCAATAAGTTAAGAATATATTTTTACTCTATTAGATTTTATGAAACTTAAAATGAATATTTTTTATCTTACTAAAAATAATAATTAAAGGAGATAATCCAAGTAGTTATTTCCTATTTGATCTTCCGATGCGAAAATGTTAAACCTTATATTTTTCCATTCTTGAAACATCTTTATTTAATAAAAATGTTTTTTTTCTTCAGCAACCGAATGAATTTTTAATTAAATACTATTGTAGATCTTTTCTTATCAAATCTGAAAGAAATATATTTTATTAGATTATGCAAGCACTGATACTCTGAATAAAATATTTTTTTAGTTTTATTGAATTGTTAGGTTTCATGGAAAATTTTCAAAATGTTCCAATTTGATATCGAATTTTGTCGATTTCTCTTTAAACAGTTTTATCATCCAATTTTAAGTGTTCAGTCACGATGTATTAAATTAAAACTAGGTGGGATGACTGACCACGAAAATATTCAGTGTACAATTCATTCGTTAAGTGTTGAAAATTTTATTTAGTATAGTTTTCTGATATTTGATAATTAAAGAAAACCAGGCAGTAGTATTGCTTTGCTTTTATTTCGAAAAAAAAATACAACTTTCAAACGCATGCCATTTTTTATGATACAGGGTAACCCGGATATAAGAGAAACCCTGATATAAGAGTGATTTTATCTGGTCCCAAATTAGAGCCATACTTACCTAAACAAAATAAATAGACCAAACCCGGATATAAGAGAAATCCGGATATAAGAGAACCGGATATAAGAGAAACCCGGATATAAGATACTTCTTCTCCGGTCCCGACAACTCTCTTATCCGGGTTACACTGTACCTACGAAAAACGTCTTCATAAAAGTTAAAACAAAAACAGAGGACACTTCATAACTACTCCATTTTGTAGTCATCCCTACAAAAAAAAAGAAAGTGAAAATTGATTAAAAAAGAAAAGAAAAAGAAAGAACAAAAAAATAATTGTATTGCGTTTAAAAACCAAAGAATAGGATATCCTTCATTCATGACGACTGAAAAATACTCACTTGAAATTTGAAGTAGCTCAGAGACTGAAGTGAACTTTCAATCGCTGTCTTCCCTGTGGTGATACAAAAAAAAAAACGTAAATATGATTTTATTTATTTATTTTATATTTTTTTAAAATATGCTAAACTAGATATTTTTTTCACTTAGCGCATCTGGTGAAACTGTCATGAAATTAGATGCCCTACCGAAAAACCTGCCCTAAAATTTGATGACATTTTCACTTACAATATGTATGTACGAGTCTTGTGACATTTGAGAAAAAGTGAGAGAGGCAGAGGAAGAAATTTAGAATGTGGCATTGGTACGCAGAAATAACGAAGGATTATCATCTGGTCTGCTGGTTTTACTTTTTTCCAAGCCGAGGTGTTGGTAAACAGCTGAGAAAATAAAAAAAAAATCTTTAATGCGTTCGTTCAATTGTGCCGACATCAAATACCTGATAATGAAAAAAGAAAAATCATTTGAACAACTGATTTTTGTGTAAGAAAGAAAACTACACTCATTCTAAAAAAAACAAAAAACAAACACGTTGTGAAGAGACGACAATAATACTTAGTTTGTTTAGTGGGGGTGGGACATGTTAGCATTTATTCCCATATTTTGCTTATAAAATTTATAAATTGACAGACCTGAGTATTAAATAATTTTTTTTTTTTTAATTAATTTCATTATTTTATAGAGTAAAATTTTTACTCTTCGAACGGAGATAAATACTAATAATTAATAATTTATTTGTGTTAAAATCAAGGCCGGTGTAAGGGTCTCATGGGACCCTACCAATATCTGTGATATCACCCGAATCTATGATACGCCCCTCCCCACTCTTATACATCTCAATTTTCATAAGGAAGTTATTAGATAATTCATCTTAAATAAATCAATGTTTTGTGACAATTATTAACATCAACTTGAGATTTTTCTGATTAAAATGTTGAAGAATTTCTTTTAACACATATGGGTAAAAAAAAAATAGTGAATTTCATATAGTGGTTTTTCGAGACTTTATGAACAAAAAAAATTCACGAATTTGGGCCAAATTCGTTAAATTTTTTCATCCTTTAAGCGTAATAAATAAATATTATAACGTATATAGATGTAGGTAGAAAAAGCAAATGTTGAAAATGGTGTGGTTTGATGTGACCCTGGTTAAAAGTTGGCAAATGATAAAATCAGTAGAAAGATTCAATTTTCAGGATCCATTCGTCCGTTAACTAATTTTTTCTTATAATTATCAAACATTCGACTTTCTTTCTATCAGTAACGTCTTCTTTCCTGACCAAATGACAATCATTCCCAAATATATATATATATATATATATACATACATACATACATAATTTAATCATTTCACTCCAAGCAAGGCGATAATACCACAAAGACGCAGGGCCGGGGGTGACTGGGATTGAAAGAGAATGAGAAGACTTTAGAAGAAACCGAAAATCCCAAATCTATAATCTTAAAAATTTAGGAAAATATTCTCCATAATCTTTAACGTTTTATCGAATTTTAGGTACTTTGCTTTAAATTTAATATAGTTATTGCTCTTATTTTTTGATAATGTCGTCTATGGACGTCCGTATTTACAAAAATCGGCACGTTTATATACACATACAAGAAAAAAATCGAATTACTTTTTAAAATATTGGGTATCGATGAATTGTCTTAAGCTTTTCCATTTATGGTTAGTAATTTTTACTTAATAACAGTATCACCTAACCGGTACAATTTCTGTATTAATAATACAGAAATTTAAAAGATTTAAAACTTTATAAATTATTCTAAATAAAATTTTTTGGAAATGAAAACAATTCTTTTAAAAATTCCTTATAAATCGAAATTTTTTGTGTCCATATCTCATACTTAAAAGCAATTAAAAGCTTTTCTAATTAAATGTCTTAGTTTTATTGTATTTTTTATTTTACGATTCAGAGAAGAATTTCACTAATTGGAGAACATATTTTATACAAAGAAATAATGATTTATTTTAAATTCTCCAAAGAGTTCTGAATGCAACTAATTAAACATTTATTTTAAGTGGTTCAAAAATTAATTTCTCGAAATTTCATATAATTAAATATGTGACGGGTAGCAGATGAAAAAAATAAAAAAATTTTACCAAGATTTTTTAAACACGAAACAATTTTTAAAAAACTTAATTCATCAGCGAATAAATACTGAAAGTCTAATTAAAATCCAAAAATCATTTGATTTTTGCTAAAATTTCCAAATCAGTATGTTTTTCACCGCAAATGACGCTAAAATTTACTATATACTAACCTAGATTTTCCGCTTCCCGCCCCGCTGACGCAAGAAAAACAAAATTTTTAAACAAAATTTTGAACGTTCTGAAAAGAATAAAAAATATAGTTTAATAGTCAAAAAATCATTTGGTCCTTCCTCTTAATAATAACATAAAGATTTTGAGGATAAAATTTTGTTTTTATTAAATTTGGAACATTTTTTCATCATAGTATGCTCTTTTTCAGATATCAGAATAATTTTAGGAAAATCTATGACAATGTGGAAAAAATTGTTGTCATTTAATCCCATTAACGTAAATATCACTTTTTACTAGTGTCATTGGATGATGCCCGAAAGGACGATTCGCGTCACACGAAAATATTTTCCCACATTGCTATAACTTTTTAACGTATTCTGTCTTGGACATTGAGTTCTACCTGGATTCTATCCTCTTGGAATTTTTTTTTATTCAAAAAATATATATGTAAGTGTATGCATCTATGTATATATATTTATATTTTGTATGTGTATATTTACCACGAATATTATATATATATATATATATATATATATATATATATATATATATATATATATATATATATATATATTCTTGTATTGGTCATCATAGGTTACGTATTGAGGGGGTTTGATTTCGTTTTGAATTTTCAAAAAAACTATATATATATATATATATATATATATATATATATATATTGTTTCATATCTCAACGTAATCATCAGACGTAACATATCGTCAAACATTTATCTCTGTCTCTCTGTCTCTGTCTCTCTCTCTCTCTCTCTCTCTCGATATATATATATATATATATATCCAGGTACGACGAGAACAAATACAGTACACTTCCAACGTTTGTAACATTTAATTTAAAAGTGGGCTCAATGCAAAGTCGAGCAATATTATTTATTTTAGGATATTACAACAAAAACATGTAAGAATCGCTATACAATTGCAGTCATGTTTCAACGCATAACGATGTGTCTCGCCTGGCGATTGTAACTTACCTACGAATGATTTGATTTCAAAAGGAAAATACATACTCATTTTTAAAAAATTATAAAATAAAAATGATTATAAAATAAATTATAAAATAGGGGTTGATCAGGGTAAAGCCTACAAGCTTTTATTTATTTTATTTTATAAATTAAAAAAAAAAATTGAGGATATATTTTGCTTTTGAAATCAAAATAATCGTTCACTCGCCAGTAATTTACAATCGCCTGAGGAGACGCATGGTTATGCGTTGAAACACGATCGCCAAGTGTGTAGCGATACTTACATGTTTTTGTTGCAATATCCCAATATATATATATATATATATATATATATATATATATATATATATATATATATATATACTGAGTATATATTATATACGTATATACTGAGTATATATTATATAGTGAGTTTTGCTTAGTACAGCACAAGGTCAAATGGTGGCAGGAAGATTATGTTGCTCCTCTCTTCCAGGATGAGAGAACCTCTTCGTGCCTTGAAAATCGATACCCTAGCTTTTATTTGGATTTGAACATATTTGGATTCGAATAATATAATTATGGGACACAGTGAAGATCGATCTCAATACTCAATTAGTAATGATCCACCAGATTAGCTTATTAGCTATTACCTAACACCGAGCCGCTTAAAGTTATCTGGTGCGACACCATATCTGTAGGCCGCTCAGTGAGGATTAAAGTCACTAATCAATCATGATGAGTGGTTACGATCCATGGTCGGATCTCTGTGTCGCTAACTCCTCCTGTTAGGCCCTCTCTTTACAATAATCAGATCAAACCAAAAATGGAATATTGCTGGTATATCTGGTCTGGAGCTGCCATAACCACATTTTCCAGCCTTGACAGAGTGTGTTTTACGCAGTCTTGTGGGTGATTAATTATTTCCTCCCTATCACCTCTTTCCCCAAATCGAAACGTCACAAGTCTCTCTCTACTCTATATATAGATAGTGTAGCGAGAGGCTTGTGACATTTCGTCTTCGGGAAAGAGGTTGTAGGGTGGAATATCTAACAAGTTACATTCTCTCGTGCCACCAGTTAAGACCTTTACAGCTTAGATAACTCGAATTCGCAGACGATAGACGTAATACTCACAGTTTAATGAAGAAAACGGGACGTCTATTTCAAATAAGAAGTGTCTACTATAATAACATCTGAAGTAATAAAAATGTCAGATTAAAAATAAATCCATTATTTCCTTATACATATGTAAGTATTATGAAATGGATTAAGTCCGACAATTATTTAATATATTATCTGTTTATAAGTTATTTTAATAGATGCTATATCCTATACGGAACCGTCAATTGATCTGACGTGATATACCAATAAATAAATAAATTGTATATATTAATATAACGTATAAACAGAAAATATATTAAATAAATGTCGGACTTAATCCATTTGATAATATGTCGTCAATGTTTACGTTAAGGTACGTTCCGTGAGCAGATATGATCGTTCGGAAAAGATCGTCGAAGATTTGTTGTTTATAAAACAGTAATTTGGACCTTGCTAACCAGAGTTTTCTCTGTAGCTGAGTAGTATAACATGTCAGATCAATTGACGGTTCCGTATAGGACACTGGTTCGATTCCTGTCCGTGAACGCATATTTTCTGCGAAATTTCTCGAACATTCAGGTCAGTAAATGTAATAGAAAATATATTATGCATATTCGTCGCTACCGAATGTGACACAGTCATTTTAATGTGGGTTTAACAGCAATACCGTTGATGATTATTTTTCTTCTTCATCTTCTTCTTCTTCTGCTGCTGCTGCACTGAAGTAACTATATACATCCTGTTTGCAAAACTTCTGAAGTTAAGTGATACCTATGTACAGTGCATATAGTTTCTATACATTGACACTCTCCTGAGTAAATGAGCAGTCCCACCCAAATGTAATCATTTTTTTTAATCTCTTGTAAACAGAGGTTATCAAATATTTTGTTAATGTTCTTCCTATACGTTTATATATATATATATATATATATATATATATATATATATAGTGCCTAGGACTAGAAAAAAAATGTTTTTAATCGTTTCACCTCAAGCAAGGTGGGAAGCCACTAGCACGGAAGGGGTTACAGAGAGTTGAACCGAGAACAAATAGGAGTGATGGAGGAAAGGATGACGAGAAGGATAGGGGCGGATCAAGGCATCTGGAGACGTCGATTGACATTACATTTGAATAGTTGGAGATTATAGCTATCAGGGAAACAAGAAAAGGAGAGGGAGTTCCACAGGCGAGAAGTGCGAGACATGAAGCTATTGGAGTAGAAGAGACGGCTACATTTAACAGTTTCGACAATGAAAGGGTGAGAGCGAGATGCCAGCCGAGTTGAACGCTTAAATTCATGAAGTCTGGGAACCAGCGAAAGCAGCTCCTCGGAGCAGTTACCATGAAAGTATTTGTAAAAAAAAAAGACAGAGGGAGGCGACGCCACATCTGTGAGAGAGCGACTGCACACGAGATGCCAAATTAGAGCCAATTACTTTTCATATCCGTCTGTGGATTTTATCAAGAATCTTGAGACAAACAGAAGGGCTCGAGGAATAATAACACTGATCATATGGTCCCATTTTTTTTCCAATTTCAGTTCCCAAATCCTTACATTTATTTATTTTCTCATATTCTCTAATAGATATGGCACTGGCATATCAATGAGAAAACATTTTATTTTTTAGTCTCTAAAAAACAAAAGATTACTGAACTGCTACGCGATATCTGTCCTCCTTTACGGCAGCGAATGTTGGAAGGTCTCCTCGAAGATGAAGAAGAGACTTGAAGCAACAGAAATGTGGTTCTACAGAAGGATGCTAAATTATACCATGGAACGTGTGACATACTTAACGGACTTAAACAAATGGATGGCAGGACGGGGTCTGAGTGAAATGGCAAAAAGACAAAAGATAGAAAGCTATAAGGGACAGGAGGAGGTGGAGAGTCATGATCGCCTACGCCCTGAAAGGACACGGCACATAAAAGAAGAATCACTATTTACCGTTTCTACTAATAAACATTTTCCGACGTCTGGGCACCCAGAGTGGTGTAATGGTTATCAAGCTTTTCTCGTTAGATCAGTTACAACTGAAATGTGAGTTCAATCCCTCATTAAATACTCCAAACTTTCGGCCTTGTATCACATCTAAGCTACGCTTAGAAAAGAACCATTCTCCAAAGTTTAATGATGTCATGGTTTCTGTGATTGGTTCAGGCAAAAGTTCATACAATTTTTTTTTCATATAGTACCTCTAATATTTTTATAGTTTAAACTTTAAGGAATATACTGTCAAATCTTATCATGTCGATCTTTATAGCTTCTTTCACATCATTATTAACAAGGGCGTTACACTGGGTATCAAGTGACAACAAGTTTCTTCCATTGTTATTTGTGCTTTCATTAATATTATTATTATTATTTTCACAGCAGTACTAACAAATTTATAATTATTATTATTATTAGTGCTGTTGTTTTCACACCAATACCAACAAGTGGGGTACATTGGGTATCAAGTGACAGCAAATCTTCTCCCGAGAAATTGCTTTCAGTTGTATCGTTTTTGGGGTATTTTTGTGGGTGGACTGGATGGTGATTTTTTTTTTTTTTTTTTTTTTAATTATTATTTTTTTTAGATGATTTTGATTTTTGATTCTACTACGTAGTTAAATTCTTCCTACCTTTTTTTTTTGCGTTTAGATTTATCGGGGTCCGTTCTGAGTGCTCAGACAACGATTTGCACTGTAAACAACTTTTTTTTTTTTTTGTCTTCCATTTAATTTCATTTAACATGATAAAAAAAAGCTATGTGGGTCAGAAACTAATTAACGGTGCCTCCTCTTGTAGTAAACTACAAGATCATGTCACCATCATGTGCCACAATTACAATTTCTTTTCGCATCTCTGGCCAGGCGCAATTCCATTGCTTTTTTATTGTTTTTAGTTTTTCATCATCATCATCATCGTCATCATCGTCGTCGCCGTCGTCGTCAGATTATCAAACGAAAGGAAAGCGGAAACGTAGTGGCTCGCTGATTAGTTTTTTAGCAAATTACTTATGACAAGAGACAAAATCAGAAAACAACTCACACAAATGTTTAGATCATTTTGTAGGTCACACATCATCACTTTTCTCTCTCTGTTGAGCGCCTGACCCAGCTGTGTATATTTGTGCTGAACAAACACACGTTTTTTTTTTAACTTGACATTACCAGTGGTTACACTAATTAGTATTATAAATGATTTACTTATCTATCACTTGGTACTACTTTGCTTCTTTAACCATTTTGAATTTGATCTGACTTACTTACAGAATAGATAAAAAAAAGAAAAAGAAAAGCATCTTGAAAATTATAGCGCGGCCATCCATCCTGTTGCTGAATATTTTATCCACCTTTCGTCGTCTCTACTGAAGTTGCGTAAAATCGGTCTTTAAAACAATCGATAAAAAAGTTCAAATTTTATTTAAATTCCGTTTTGAAAGATTTTGACATTGGCATCTGAAAATAAATTACTGAACTAAGAAAATAAATTACTGACTAAGAAAAAGTTAAGAAAAACCAAAAGTGGATCTATCATTGATGGTGAGTAAAAATAAAATTAATATTTCATTTTCTTTCATATTGTTTTCATGGATTAAAAATGAAAATGAATTTATCATAAATTCATTTTTCATAAATTATTTATGTTTTTTATAATGCTATGAATTCAATTCCCCCAAAAAGATAAAATTAATTTATATTATTTTGCATAATATATATTTTATTTAATTGTTAAAAAAATATAATGTTTTATTTTTGTTTGTTTTTTTGTTTTTCTTTTTTTTGCTTTGTTTTTGACGGGTTTTCTTTATGATTTCAATATTGCCAAACAGTTTTTTTTTAGAATTAGAAAAAATAAGACTTGATTTCTTTGGCAACTTGTTCTCGAATTAGAATTTTTTTTATTTTATAGATTGGTCACTGAAGGAAATTAAAAAAAAAAAAGTTTGACAGTAACACAGAGAGACAAATATTAAAAAATACAGCAAAAATTACTTTAAATTTTATTCTGATCTAAAAAGAAAGAGATAGAGAGAGTGAGAGAGAGAGAGAGAGAGACAAAAAAGAAAGAGACAAAAATAAACAATGAAAGAAAAAGAAAAAAAGAAAGCGTAAAAAATAAAAGAAAAACGAAAAAGAAAGTCAGTAAAAAAAATTAAAAAAATAAAACAAGAAAAAAGGTGGGTGACAGTTTTTTCCCACACTTGTTGCAGTTTGAGTGACTGTTTTATTTTTTATTTTTATTTTTTCAATAACATCAGCTTTTGTGCGACATTTTTTTTAGTGAAGCAAAAATTTTCATGGAAAAACCGTCCTTCACCTTTTGGTAATTTTATATTTTCTTTTTATAGAAAAACAAACTTTTCTATCTTAGAATTCGTAAAAAAATCTGTTTTCCCTTATCAAGAATTAAACACAGAGACAACTGCGATGGCGACATAAGCTAAAAACTGTACCCACCCTCCAAGAAGAGAAGCGAGGGTGGTTATTGCCATAAGAACTAAATAAAAGTTTACACTAAGAAATAAAAAAAAATGATATATTTGTTAACGCTCTAACCGCATTCTAGAATGGGGTTTCTATTCCAAGAGCAAAAAATGACAAAGGGTGATTTTTTTTTAATTCTGAGTGCACGACTTTAAAAACCCCTGTAAGGAACTGATTCTGAAATTTATCTCATTCTTTTCAAGCAGAATGACAATGACTAGAAATTCTTCATTCCCTAGTTATTACTTCTTTTTGTTATTTCATGTTTATTAATTTTAGCTTAAGTCGAGCTCAGAGCCAAGTGTGGGGCAGACATTTATATTGTTCTATTCATCTTTCAAGAAGTGGGGCGAGCCAGTTTGCATTATTGTAAGTGAACACTAAAAATTAGTTTCGCAGGAACTCAAACGTCTCTCCAAATCTGATTCCCAACCATGGGAACTGCTGACTCCTTTAGGAACAGGTTCTCAAATTAGATGTCCACCGACCCAGAAAGTTGATTTTTTTTTTAATACTGCTGTTCATCCAATGTAAGGCCCAAGAGCCACACAAGGTAAAGAGTAAAGGTTGTTATAAGAGGGTAAGGGGGGGAGTAAGAATTACATATTATGAAGATATGTAGGATAGATTACGGTTGACCTTAGACTTGAAGACGTTAAGATTGTAGTGATCAGGAAAGCATCCTCTCGGTAGTCTGTGTTATAGTAACAGTTCTGGAGAAAAAGCTGCCTGAGTGGCACATCATCCTTACAAATGGAATATGAAAAGAATGAGGATGATTCGACCCCGTGTACGTGCTATGGCGGGTCCTAGGTGTAAAAATCTGAACTGGTGGGACTAAGCAGTGTAGCAGGTCTGAACATTTGCCATGGAAATAGCGATAGAGTAGCGAGATTAAATCAGTTTAGTGTTTTTGAGAGAGAAATTTGTAACAGAATTTTATATGGACAGTGCAAAATTATAGTTCATTTGGAGTTTTAGAGTGGAACAGAACTGCATTTTAAGGAAAATGATAGAAAAAAAAACAAAAAAAAACATCATGCATATCTTTTTTTACTCATAGAAATACCTTTGATATGTAAGGCATTTTCACATTCATATGTAATCATTCCTGTTTATTAAGAATATTTTTTTAAATCATAATTTATGTCGAATTAAAATGCATTATAAAAACGCATTCTGCGTCTCAGGGCCAGTGCGTTCTACCCACAAACACGCCGAGCGGGGGCAAACCTGACTGGGAGTGGGAGTCCTGGTCAGTGCTTTGTGACTCTCGTGATCTCATCAACATTTGCTTTTTCCTACCTATACGTTACAAATGAAACTTAGCACAACTGATTTTAAAAAGGATGAAAAAAATTCTCGGATTTTGACGTCAATTCTAGCGTGGGCTGCAAATCTGTGAATTTGTTTTGCTCATGCTAAGTCACGATAAAACACGATATAAAAATCATTAATTTTTATCGATAATTATAATTATTCAACTTTTTGACAAGAAAAATCCGAAGTTGATAAAAATTACCGCAAAACATTGTTATTTAAGATGGAATGATTGATCTATTAGTTGATTGGTTGATTTTATTTAGCGGCATAACAACCGCTATGGGTTAATGCTGAAATCTTAAATATTTTGAACACAATCGTATGCCTTCTGCTACAGATAAAATGTATTGTTAGTCATTTTGCTTTAAAAATGTATTGTTGGTCATTTTACTATAAAAAGATATTGTCGGTAATTTTTTTTATATAAAAATATACTGCTGGTATTTTTACTACAAATTTTCTATTTATACTTTCATAGTGTTTTGTTTTTGTTTGGGGGTTCACTATTTGCTGGGACGCTAGTAGATGCTACCACCCCGGGTCAGGGTGAACCGAGGAACAATGGCAATTAAGAGGTGGTTTCACGTTCCTCAAAACCTGCGATTCCCCACTCAGAGACCTTGCTGCCGGATGTAGTTTATCGTCATACCCAAGAAATGATCTATTATGATATGAATCTAATTTGTATTTAGATGCATTGTAATTATTTTCAATTTTTCTAGTTGAATTGTTCACCTATATTGCATATAATTCATTATTGTACATGATTAGTTGACAATAAAATTTGTATTTTATATGAATACTATCTTATGAAAAATGGGATGTAATAAGGGTGGGGGTTCCATATCATAGAATCGGGGTTGGGAGCACGAGGCCCTTGCATCGGCCGTGTCATTCAGCATTGAATCAATTGCTAGGTCTACTGCTAGGAAAGTTGGTTCACTGTGTTGAGCGGGAAATTTTTTTCTCGTCAGAATTCATCTTGCGCATTTATAAACCAACTATTCGTCCATGCTATTGTATACTGTTGCCATATCTGGTCTGATGTTCCTGCTGTATATTACGAGATTCTTGCCAAAATTCAAAGAATAATCTGCAATGTTATCGGTCCTGACCTGGCATTCAGGCTTCAGTCACTTTCCCACCGACGTGATATGGCATCGCTCTGTCTTTTTTTTTTTTTTTTTTTTTTTTTTTATAAATATTTGCATGGTAACTGTTCTGATGAGCTTCTTCCCTTAGTGCCTCGACTGCATGCATATAAACGTTCTACTAGATTTGAAATTAGGTCTCACCATTTTACTGCTGAACTAGCAAGATACAACCGCCATTTCTATTCTAATAGTTTCTTTTCTCGCATTTCTCGTCTGTGGGGTTTCCTTCCGATTTCTTTCTTTCCCACCACCTATAATATTTAAAAATTTAAATACAACGTCAATCGCCATCTTCTGTGTTCCTGAATCCTGTTCCTTTATTGTCCTTTCTCCTCACTAAAATCTTTTCATTCGCTTTCCTTCTCTGTAACTTCCTGCGTCATCGTGGCCTTACTTGATTGGTGAACTGATTAAAAAATTAAAATGCAGGACAATCCTACATTTTGTGGGGCGGCTGACAACCCTCATATAAGCAGAAAGAAAAATGATCTAGTTCTTTCAGCACTTTCCTTTTCGCATCGCACAGTTCCTCAAAGAATATCATCCTGTATCTGCCTATATTTCTGAGATGAGGTACTATGTACACTATTTACATTATTCAGACTGTTGTCCTCATCTTTGTCGCCATGTTTATCACAACATTTCTGCCGTTGTACGCTCCGGCGTTCTTCAGGTGGTTGGAATGTCGAACTGAACCCTTTATTTCGCTCACTGGAGCAGACTGTTCTAGTTCCACGTGCCAGGTCTAATGGATGTCAGTTATCTCCTGTTAATTCCCCTCTGAAAGTTCTCCACTGCCCTAACCAGGTAATGAACTCACACTCTTTGGGTCCTGTCACTGGATCTAACTAACGCCTTAATCCACTGTGCCATGTGTCCTTGTGGAACTAGAACAGTCTACCCCAGTGAGCGAAATAAGAGGTTCAGTTCGACATTCCAACCACCTAAAGAAGGCCGGGGCGTACAACGGCCGAAACGTTGTGATAAACATGGCGACAAAGATGAGGACAATAGTCCGAATAATATAAATAGTGAATATCGTCCTATTCTTCAAAATGCAATGGAGAGATTCAGCTTAAGAGACTATGTCACCTGGAAGTAGATGTTCTAGTTTCTTAGGGTCACAGGAAAATTCAAGGCCAAGAGAATTATGATAACAAAAAAGGTGAAAGAAAAACTTACAAAAAAATAATCTGACTCTTAGATTATTTTGAGATTCCAAGATTAAATATTTTCATTAAAACGCGTTTCTTTTAAATATAAATTTTGGTAATATTTTTTATATATTAACATACAGTTAATCACAGTGAAAGATATCTACTAACAAAAGTGATTCAAAGAAAAATAAGAAAAATCTAAATGAAATCGACTAAATTAAAAAAAAATTAATTAAATTTAAAACTCCCAGCATCCCTCGTTTGGGCGCATGTTTAGTCGCGCCAACATAACAAATTTAATACTGATGAAGTCCTGAAAAGGACGAAACGCTTCACAAGAAAACTTTTGCCACTTTGTCATACATTTTCCTCATATAATCAAAATCAAAAATCAAAATGCAGGACAATCCTGCATTTTGTGGGGCGACTGACAACCTTCATATAAGCAGAGAGAAAATGATCTGTTCTTTCAGCACTTTCCTTTTCGCATTGCACAGTTCCTCAAAGAATATCGTCCTATTCTTCAAAATGCAATGGAGAAATTCAGCCTAAGAGACTAGGTCACCTGGAAGTAGATAATCTAGTTTCTTAGGGCCACAGGAAAATTCAAGGCCAAGAGAATTATGATAACAAAAAAGGTGAAAGAAAAATTTACAAAAAAAAATCTGACTCTTAGATTATTTTTATAATAATAACGCGTTTTTTAATATAAATTTTTATATATTAACATACAGTCCTATCAAGAAAAGCAGTAAAATACTGTTTTTGTTTTGTTTTGTTTTGTTTTTTAAATCGATTTCACCCCACACAAGGTCACTAAAACACAAGGGGTTAGTGAATGTGGAAGAATGAGGAACAGAAACATTATAGCGATTGACATTGCCTTCAAATTTTTGTAGATTAAAGTTGACTGAAGCATGGAACTGCAAGAGAGTTCCACAAATGAGAAGTACGAGAAAAGAAATTGTTAGCATAGAACTTATGGTTATATCTAGCCAGGTCAACTATAAACTAATGAGATCTCGTCGCCAATCTAGTACTGCGCTTAAATTCAAAAAGTCTATGTACCATAGCGAAGAGTTCATCCGAACAATTATTATGAAAGTATTTATAGAATAAACACAGAGAGGCAACCCTTATGGTGGTGGGAAAGTGACTGCAGCCGAGCCGCCAGATCAGGACTAATAATATTGATGATTCTTATTTGGATTATATCAAGAAGCTCAAGGTAAAGAGCAGATGCGCCAGACCGTATGTAGCAGCAATATTCTAAGCATGGACGAATGATAGACTTATAGATATGCCTGATAAATTCTGAAGAGAAAAATTGGCTCGCACAACACAGTGAACCGAATTTCTTAGCAGCTGATCTAGCAATGGATTCAATATAGTCTTTCTACTTCATGTCAGTTGAGAACGTTCGCCCGAGAAGGCGCAACGTCACTTTCCTGGAGGTTAGCAGCAGCCATGCTGATGGAAGTAGAGAGGAGTCTCGCAGATGATTAAAGGAGGGAAGTTTAGTTTGGGAGGCGTTAAAATTTCTTTGCTTTTACTAATTTAGCTTCATCAACCTTTATGGGAATGTTGCAGAACTTATATTCACATAGTCCTTCCATCAATGATTAAAATTTACTATCTTTTCTGTCGTGAGCAAAGTGAAATTGGTGTCCTTTTTAATTCGGTCTTCCCAACGTTTGGTGGTCTGCCCCTTGGTGCGATAAAATATTCTTTTAAATGCTTGAAACATATAACTAAGACGCAAGGGGCTACCGGAAGTGAAAGAGAAGGAAAAGACTTTAGAAGAAACTGGAAAACCAATAAATTTCAGAGTTTAGGCGGAGTCATTAGACGCTTAGAGTTGAAATAAACTTTGGAGGGAACCGGAAACCAAATCCTAAACGGGAAAGAAGAGATAAACCTCTACTCCTGTTCAAAAGACCAGGACGGAGTGTAAACCGGACAATAAGTGAACCTATCTTCTATCTCTCTCTCACACACACAGATATATATATATATATATATATATATATATATATATATATATATATATATATATATATATATATATATATATGAGAGAGAGAGCGATAACGATATATATATCTTATGTACTAAAGAACAATATTGGGTCAATCGTGCTTCAGGACTTCATTGGATTAAATTTGTTATGTTGGTGCGACTACACATGCGCACGAACAAGGGATGCTGGGAATTTTAGTAGCGAGACTGAACACAATTTTGACAGATGCTACTCTGATAAAAGTAAAAAAATAATCCACTACGACGAAAATGTCGAAAGGTTGCCTTGATTACATAGTTATCCACAGCAAATATTTGCCCGGGCCCTTAAAACATTTCACCATTCCTGGCAGGCTTCTGTTATCACAGTGTGGGATATCTACTTAGAAAAGTGATTGGAAGAAAAATAAGAAGAATCTAAATTAAATCGGCTAAATTAAAAAAAATTAAATTTAAAATCCCTCGTTATATATATATATATATATATATATATATATATATATATATATATATATATATATATATACAAACAGTGCAACCTCGGTTCTCGAACATCTCACATGTCGAACAAATCGGCTTTCAAACAGAATATTCGAGACGAAAATACCTCAGATATCAAACAAAACTTCGGTTCAGGAACAACATTGCCGAGCCAAGCCGGACCGAGTTAACCCAAATAGAATCATTTCTGATTCAACCGCCATATTGTATCCATTCATTTGTTGTGCTGTGATTTTCTTTTACAATTTTATTGTACTGTGCCTTTTTTTTCTATCTTCATTAGTATGAATCATGGCTCCAAAGAAAACTAGCAGTGATACTGGGAAACGAAAAATTAAAAGAGAAACAATTGTTGATGATATTATGATATTGTCTCTTCCTACTCAGTTTCATATGGCAAAATCAACGATCTATATACTACTAGCAGTAGAGCCCGGCGTTGCCCGGAGATGTAACAGTAAGAGATAGATCAAGTATCGACCATCATAAAGACTGAAAAATAAAATTGACAAAGATTATTGTTTAAGGTTGACGGACACGCATGTCTTAATTAGTTTTTTTTGTTGTTTTTTGGGGGTTTTTTTTACGAATTGTTCAAACTCAAACAAAAACATTGTTTTCAATCGTTATGAGTCTACCGATTGAATAGAATTTTATTATAAACAATTGTCTTGTAAATGGAATTTTTAAAGCATTCTGAATGTGAAAATAAAGAAAAAAAGTGTGCAAAACAAGAAACACTACCTGCCAAAAAAAGTGAAGTTTTGTTGAAATCGGTTGAAAAATGTAGGAAATCCGATCCCATATATAAACGAACACACCCACACACACACATACACAAACAATCTGGGTTTTATAAGTATAACTCGATATGAGTTGTCCCCCTTTCATTCTGGTGACAGAATCGTGTTTTATCGTGTTTTCAAATTGATTTCGTGCAAAAACAATTGTGTTTTTCCAATTTTTGGCGCTGTCAGAACCACCGCAAGGTAATTTTACGCAGTCCTGTGAAGTTTTGTTGAAATCGGTTGAAAAATGTAGGAAATCCGATCCAATATATAAACGTACAGACACACAATCTGCGTTTTTATAATAAGTAAGATTCTTACAAATAAAGAGATGATCATGTCTTTCCTTCCCTTTTCCAAATAATAATATCTCTTTCCTTCCACTTCCACTTACGCCATGAACTCTACATAAAGGTACGGCAAAATTGAAGTGATCGTCTATATTTTAGCTGGTTTAGTACTTCTTTTTTTTTTCTTAGATTTAATGATTTTCATTAGTTTTGTGTGTGTATGTGTGTGTGTGTGTATGTATGTATGTGTGTGTGTATGTATGTATGTATGTATGTATGTATGTATGTATGTATGTATAAACTTGTTCACAAAGTACTGTTGTTAAAGTTTAAATAAGCAATCATCTTGGGACCAGGAACGGATTAGTTCATTTTACATTAATTCCTATTGGAAAAATAGTTTCTGTTTATGAACATTTCGGGTTACAAACGGGCTTCGGGAACGAATTAAATTCATGAACCGAGGTTCCACTGTACTTGTACTTTTGTACATTACAAGATCCTTGCTCTTGCATGGCTCTTGTTCACACAAACCTCACATCAATGTTTCTCTTTTGTTATTCTTTCTGCCGTGAACAGTGGGAGATTGGCGCCTTTTTTATTTTTTTAATTTCGTCTTTCCAACTCTTAGAAGCTCTACTCGTTGATTTTGGTACAATGCAATCTTTTTAAACGTTATAGACATATTTTTTGTTCTTTTTTAATACTGCCTATTTTTGATTCGACAATTGCGTGTTACACCAACCAATGCTATTATTACACTTATTGTCAATCTTCATAAAAGTGGAGTAATGGATAGAGTCTCGGATTAAGGAATCGGAGAGACGTGTTCGAATTCCAGTCGAATCCATTACATTCACTTGGAAAAGGTATGAATCCTCTTCTTCCGTACCCCAAGATGTGCGAGAAAAACTAACCGGGTTCTATAGCCTTGGATGGTAACTGGTCTATTGCGGGAAAAAATCTGCCTCGTCAATGTATCAAAAGATACATTATCGCCTAAGCGTGTATCACGCATAGCACATAACTGACTGACATTCCGACAAGGCAGGATGTGGCACAAGGCTGTCTTTTTTTTTACGTGGGGTAACGTAGAGAATATACACGGGGTCAGGTAGCTGTCTACCGCCCCAAACGAGATGACCTATGGCATACCCTCGTCTGAGTTAACAAGCAGTGTTCGCAACCACAGAGGTTTGGCAAACAGACAAAAAACTCGTCTGACATTATTACCAGCCATTTTTATACTAAAATTCACCCAATACGAGCCACTTCCGGTAGAATGTAACTGAATGTGATGTGCAATATGAATGTAAGAGGGGTGGTAGGAGGTGGAGATTATGAAGATAAGGAGAATAGATAAGAACCCTTAACTTGAAGAGGTTCAGATTGTTGTACTCAGGAGAGCATCCACGTAGGATTCTGTTCCACAAAAGCAGCAGTTCGTAGGAAAACTTTCTCCTTACGATTTGAATACGGAAGAAATGAGGACGATTCAACTTCGTGGATATAGTATGGCGTGCCCTAGTTGTAAAGGGCTTAAATAGTGGATCTAAAGAATAAACATCGATACATTTGCCATGGAAATAGAGATCGAGTAGCAATGTTGTGTCTGGGAAAGAAGCCGCAGAATGACTAAAAAGTCTTCCACTACAAGATAAGTTGTCATACTTTTAAATAAGTCAGCCATTTAATATACATGTAAAAGTACCATTCCATGGTACTCCTCTTGGGAACTCATCCAATTATCTCAGCTTGTTCATGCATGCGCAGTAAACTCATCTCTGATTGGTTATCAAGTTGTAATCAATTCTCGAGACGTTTAAAATGGCGAGATGCTTTCTAGAGATGTCTTGTATCTTTCGCTATTCTTGATGTTGGGATGAGAATATTCAGTTAAAACATTAGAATTTTTTCTTTTATTATTTGATTAATTTTCTTTATATCCAAGTATTTGCCTCAAAGCAGTTTCCACTTTTCCATCTTCAGATGCTAAAGATATTTATATGGACTAATGATTGAAAATATATGTAGTAGACGCTGAAAAAAAATCAAATTCAAATTCTATTATTTCAGAAAATGCTACCTTCCAGATTTTGGTTCCTGATTTTGTTTCAAGCTTTCTTCCAGTTAAGCTGTAAGTTACGTTTTTTTTATTCATTTCTTTGTTCTTTTCGTTATTTTTATCATTATTTTTTAAGTCATTCTTTTCTTTTTTCCTTTCTTTTTTTCTTCATTCTTTCCTTCTTTTCTTTCTTTCCTTTGTTCTTTTCTTCATTCTTTTCTTTTTTCCTTTATTATTTTCTTCGTTCTATTCTGTCTTTTCTTCATTCTTTTCTTTTTTCCTTTGTTCTTTTCTTCATTCTTTCCTTCATTCTTTCCTTCATTCTTTTCTTTTTTTTTCTGTTCTTTTCTTCATTCTATTCTTTCTTTCCTTTATTCTTTCCTTTATTCTTTTGTTCTTTCCTTCATTAATTTCTTTTTTACATTCATTCTTCTCTTTATTCTTTTCCTTGTCCTTTTGTTTGTTCATTTTATTCTTTTCGCTTTTTTCTTTCTTCAATTTTTCCATTCTTCTATTTTTTCTATTCTTCATTCTTTTTTATATTGCATGCTTGTTAACAAAAGGAACAGCCCAACATTCAAATTACGAAACGGGGATACCAAAATCAAACAAGTACAAGAAATATCTGGGAAGTGTTTTAATTAAGAACGGAAAGTGCAACACTGAAATCTGAAGGTGCATTGAAATAGCGAAATATGACTTCTCAAAGTTAAGCAAAGTATTAAGAAACAGGAAAATTTCATTAGAATCAAAGAAAAAAAGTACTGAACTGTTACGTAATATCAGTCTTCCTATATGGCAGTGAATGCTAGACAATCTCCTCAAAGATGAAGAAGAGACTTGAAGCAACAAAAATGTGGTTCTGCAGAAGGATGAGAATACCGTGAATTGAAACATATGGGAAAAAAAACATTTATACTTAACATCAGAAAGAGAGGCAAGTGAAATTTCTAGGACAGGTTATGAGAAAAGACGGCTTGGAAAATATGATACTCACAGGACAGATAGAAGGCAAAAGGAACAGAGGAAAACAATGCGTAACCTACGTAGCGAGCTTGAGTAAATGGGTGACAGAACAGGGTTTCGGAGAAATAACAAAAAAATAAAATTTATTAAGAGCTGCAGAGGTCAGGAAATTGTGGAGAGCAATGATCGCCTATGTTCTGAAGGGACACGCAATATAGACGAAGAATGAGATTGAGAATTTCCTAATTGCTAAAATGAATAATCCCCCATCCAATAAACTAAACTTTGAAAATTTCTTGCCAATCAAAACTTTTCTTCTTCTGTTAAAGATAACTCAACTTTGTGTTGTCATTTTTTTTAAATAAATTTTGCATCAATAAACTAGGAAATGTTTTTTACAACAAATTATTAAGAAACAGGAAAAAATCATTAGAAACAAAGAAAAGACTGCTGAACTGCTATATTTGTCCTTCTCTAAATGCTGGAAATCTTCCTCACAGATGAAGAGGAAACTTGAAGCAACAGAAATATGGTTCTACGGAAGGATTTTGAGAATACTATGGATGAAACATGTGAACAACGAGGAAGTTTTAAGGAAAATGAAAATAAAATGGGCCCTTATACTTCTTTTGAACAACCATACCAAAAATAATCTAACAGTTGCTAAAAAAAAAAAAAAAAAAAACTCTTTTAAATGGCATTAAACTTAACATTTTTCAATTCTTCAATCATGTCTTTAGTTAATAAAAAATATTTTCTGAGGAAGAGCGACGGGATGAATTTCAAAATCGCACTAAGAAATTACAAGTAATTTAAAAAAAATAAATATTAAGAATTTAATTGTAATTTTTTCTGTGCAATCTGAAAGAAAATAATGTTTTAATTAAAGTATGTAAGGACGAACTATGAGAAAAATTATTTTGAGTTCGATTGAATTATTTTCGGTAACATTCGGGACGAATTTTCCCGATGTTTCTACTTGATATTACATCAATTTTTGACTGAAATAACATCTTCAGGGATTTTTCTTTATATAAATGCAAAAATATTTAATGAACACACCTCCCTCCAAATTAAAAAGTACACACGAATTATCGAAAGCTTTGAAAAAAACCGACAAAATTAATTCCACAACGTTCACTAATAAAATAATTGATTCGAACTACAGTTCATACATTAATGACTAAGTATTAAAAATTTCGTACGAATCGAATAAATCATTGATTTTTGGCGAACATTTTAAAACAAAGGGTAACGATTTCATTTCGAAAAAAAACGAATCCATTTTGGTGGTCGAGGTTGATTTTTGTTTTATTTCCAGGAATGAGCAGAGCATTACCAATTGGTTAACCTTTAATGTTCTAGAAGTGATTTTGTTTGCATAGCAAAAATTTTATCCTGTCACAGCAAATGACTCAGATGAATGAATGATAGCATGTTTGTATTTCGCACTTGTGTTGTCAGATCCTGCTATGGCAACAAAAAAATGACCATGACTGACATTAAGTAGTGCAGTAGAGGAGTTTTGAAAAACAATTCAGTGGAAAGGAAACGAGTGAATAATGCAGAGTGTTAGTGTTAAAAATGTCAACTAGTGGTTGTGATACTTTTTAATCTGAAGTTATAACATTTTTCAGTTTTGTGACTGGGGCGTCATTACTTGTCTTTCTAACTAAAGTAGTTGAACTTATATTTTATTTTCGTTGCTGTTTACAGCTTGCAGCTTCAATTTTATCAATTTCTTTTTAGAAAATGTCGACAGAAACTTGCGAATAATTTAATAAAATATATCATTATCGATTTCTGCTTTATTTTATTTACCGTACATATTAGTGTATAAGTTTACTTCATCATATATAGTGCGACCTCTGAATTGTTTTTGTGAAAAACCTGATTTCTTCATACAGCTCCTAGGCAATACTAGTCGGCCTACCGTAGAAAAATTTTAAAATTACAATGTTTCTAAATACAAATTAGAGAGAGACATCATAAATTTAATAGATCACTTCGTCTTTCATAAATCAACAATGTTTTGCGCAAATTTTTAACATCAACTTGAGATTTTTCTTGTTAAAAAGTTAATTTAACATATTTAACATAAACATGGATAAAAAATATAGTGAATTTTATATCGTGTTTTTTTTCGAGACTTAAAAACAAATTCACTGATTTGGACAACCAGAATGTCAAAATTCGCAAAAATGTTTCATCTTTTAATAGACAGTTGTGTTTTGTTTAATTTGTAACGTATATAAATGAAAGTAAAAAAAAAAAAAAGAAGCAAATATTGATAAGATAGCAAGGGTCACAATGCACTACCCGGGATCCTAATCAGTCTTCCTCCCAGTCAGTGTGTTCGTGGGTGGTACGTACCGGTCCTTTTATTTACCAGCCATTTTTTAACCTTTATTATTTTATATTTTAATTTGATTACCAAAGATTCGAAGAAATATATTTAATTATTACTTTTTAGTCAACTTTTCTTCTGGAGATCTTTTTCTTTTGGGGATTTTCTTTTTCTTTTTTCTTTTTTTTTTTAGCTTATGCAGAAAAGGCTGAGGAATCAGTTTTTTTTTACCGTTCGTTAATTTTCCTTTCAAACAAAATCTTATATAAACACTTTATATACTAAAAATGTATACAAACTAGTTTTTATGATCAAAATTTAGATAAAAATTACACTACAGCCAGGCAGTCAATCCATTCGTGGTTAATTATTTGTCTCCGCTCGATGGGAAGGGCTTAAAAACAACCCTTTGCTTAACATAAAATATTCACCACCTGTTTTAAACAATATGTAGCAATTAGAGTCATAATGAAGACTAATTTTTTTTTCTGGGATGGGTATGTAAACGAGAATTAGGCTTTGTTTGGAAGAAAGATGCTGAGTTTAATGACTTTTTTTTTTTTTTTACTTTTTAAAATTTTTGTTAAATTTTATTTTTGCTACTTTACTTGTTAAGCAATAAAAATTATCAAAAATAATAGCATCACCATGGCGTGGCGATAGTCGTGTGTGGACTACTTAAACAAAAACTGGTCCACACCTAATGAAAAAAATAGAGAAAATAATTTTCGGGAAATAATTTTTGTACATTAGAATTCGTGGTTAATTTGCAGATTAGGATCCGCAATAAATATTTTCCGAATATTTACATTTAGATGTAAATTTACATGCTTCATTCGAAAATAACTTCATAAATTTTATAAACTCTATCGTTTTGGAGTTATCGACAGTAAAAATTCGGATTCATTCGCGTCGCGGGAGCCATTACTGGCGTTGTTCGCATACATTTGCTGCGGAAAAACTATGAGTGGAATAACCACTTGTCTTGATTATTACGCACGCAATATAGTTCTCTTGCGCAGTAATTGAGACACGTTGAGACGAGTAAGATCAATAAAAAAAAGAAAAAAAAAGGCTGTTAACTACGTTCTTCCGCGCTTAGCTTTTCGCCGCAAATGTATGCAAACAACGCCAATAATGGTTGCCACCAACGACGCGAATGAATCCGAACTTTTACTGTCGATAACTCCAAAACGGTATATTTTATCAAATTTATCGTCATTTTCGAATGAAGCATGTACATTTACACCTAAATGTAAATATTCGGGAAATTTTTAATGCGAACTGAGCGCTGGTTCTAATCTGCAAATTAACTGAATTCATTAGAACTTCTTCAAGGCATGACATTTTCAGAATTAAAAAAATATTGAATTAGAAAGAAGGTTCATGTTTATGATATCCATAGTATAAAATTGATCTCTGACCTGCGACCCGGATTGACGAATTAGAGAGTCGAGTTCGAATTCCAATCGAGTTCATTGCGTTCTCTCTTCTCCCTCCAGCTATGGGTTGAATAGCAAGACAGACTGGATCCTATAGCCTTGATTGATATCCAGTTTATCGCAAAAAGAAACGGCAACCTACTGCGGGAATATCTTCTGCCTAGTCAGTCATGAATCAAACCATGTATCACGTATGGCACTTGACTAACTGATTGATCTGGACTAGTTGTTATTGATATTTGCTGTTTTTTTTTAATTCCTGAATTTTTAAAACATTTTTGAGATTTTTTTTTTCAGAAGCAAATGCACAAATATTGCGGGGATAGTAAATATTTATCTTGAAGAATAAATGAACATATACGTTTATTAATTTATACAAATTTATTTGTTCATCAATTATGTATATAACTGTTATTTAATAAAAAGAAATCTTTTTGCAAAAATAAACCTATTTCATCACACAAACAATTGTCATATTGTGTGTTAAAAATATTTTCTTAAAATAATATAAAAATGTATCAGGTTTTTCTTTGAAATAAATCTTTTTGTTGTGAATGATTCCTCTACATCCTCCCTCCAATCTTTTTGTTGTAAATGATTCCTCTACATCCTCCCTCTATGGCTGTGAGACTTGGACAAAAAAGGATCCAGACGTTGAGAACAAATGCTTTAGAAAGCTCCTTCACATCTCCTACTGGTAGCACAAAACCAATCATTATGTACGGAGCAAAGTTGAAAGTCTCGTGGGCCAAAAGGAATCTCTCCTCGCCACTACTATTAAGCGTCGGAAGACGTCATGCTTTGGCCATGTTACACGGCATAACAACCACTGCAAGACCATCATGCAACGCACTGTTGAAGGCAGATGCAGGCTGGAGATGGCAACGAAAAAGTTGGTCAAACAACATCAAAGAGTGGACGGATATGACAATGCCGGAACTCCTGAGAGCCGCCGCCAACAGATCATCCTTGAGGAGGTTTTAAATTAATCTTTTCTTAACACAAACCCTTTTGGAAGTATGCTTCTCAGTTATGTTGTGAAATTACATACAAAAGGACCCTTCTTGCAACAGCTGGAAGGAACATATTACGTGTTTCACTGCCCTGATCGCAAATATGCGTCTCAAAGCAAAGAACGCTCACAGTAAAGGACATAACAGCATTTTTTTTTCATTATTAGTTAAAAAGAAAGAAAGAAACGAACGAAGGAAAGAAAGAAAGAAGATCCTGACCTTCTTGTCTTTCTTTTTTTATTAATAGTGACGTGGAGACTGTTCCAGTTTCACAATTAACAACTTGTAAAAACATAAGCGCATCTCCTACTGGGAGCATAAAACCAATGACTGTGTATGGAGCAAGGTCAAAAGTCTTGTGGGCCAAAAAGAATCTGTCCTACTATTAAGCATCGGAAGATGTCATGGTTTGTCCACATCACATGGCATAACAATCTGTGTAAGACCATCAAGCAATGCGTTTTTGAAGTTGGACGCAAGCAGGGACGGCAACACAAAAGCTGGTCAGACAACATCAAAGAGTGAACTGGCATGACAATACCTGAACTCCCGCTTCATTTGGTATTTCTGAGATGGCACAAAAGTTTAATGCTGGCTTTTATCCAGTGGCACAATTCTTAATAGAAAGGCTACATTTTGAATTCAGACTTTCCTTCTCACAGTATTGTTGTACTACCAAGGTTAGAAGGTGCAATCTACTCTGCTGTGTTGTAGCTTGTGGAATCGAATATAAGAGAAATTAATATGAAGTGGATTCAACTGTCTTGACCGGAATTTGAAATTGTCTCTTTGATTCTATTTTTCTCTGCCAATATCTGTTATCCTTCATTTCTAGTGAACAGTGACAATAAACTACATCCAGCAGCAAGACCTCTGATTGAGAGATTGGAGCTTTTGAGGAGCAGGGAACCACCTCTTAACTGCTAATGTTTCCAGGTCCACCATGACTTGGGATGGTAGTACAGTCCTAGCTATGGGCAAATAGTGAACTGCCAAACAAAAAACATAAAAGTATAAAAATACATTTTTACAGTAAAAATACCCGCAATTATTTTTATATAAAAAAATTACCAACAATATATATTTAGAGTAAAATTACCAACAATACATTTTATCTATAGTCAAAGGCATACAATTGCATTCAAAATATATTTAGCTAAAGCCATAGAATTATTCAAAATATTTAGATTTTGGTATTAAATAACCCATAGAAGTGTTGACATGTTGCTAAACAAAATCAATCAGCCAACTAAAGAACAGAGTAAAAAAATTTTGTGTTCAGTAATTTATTTGCAATGCTTATTGTCTTCAATCAATTTTCAACAAAAGTATTGTTATCTTTTCAGCTTCAATGAACATCCTTAAACCACTTAATGGTTTGAAGGTCGCCCAGCTACACAAGAAATATTCTCTGATCTGTCACTGGGGACCTGGGAGTGTGTTAGAATGGAAAGATTCTGATGGCAATTCTATTGATATTAAATACAATTGCAAATCATCTGGTAAAAGGACAACCAAACTCTTTAAAGATGCCATTGTTTCTTGCAATCACAGCACCAAAACATCTATCCTGGAAATCAAAAACATCACTAAAACTCATAATGGCACAAGCATAACGTGTATCACAGATCAAAATGAAGAGGAATTTCAGCTCAAAGTTTCTGGTGAGTATTTTTTAAGTGACTATATTTTTGACCCCTGGTCATTTTTTAAGTGATTGTATTTTCAGAAATGGGTGTAATTTTTTTAAATGATTGTACTTTTTGAAGTGATTACACTTTTTGAAAATGCTTGTACTGTTTTATAAAAAAAAATAATTAGAATTTTTTTCAAACACATCCACACATCTGTGTTGAAAGTTTTATAAATAAAATATTTATATATTAATGCCATAGTATCTGCATTCCTCTGTAAATTGTTCATTAAGCTCTAAAATAATAACTAAGAGACTAAGTAAAGCTTGACCCACTTTAAATGATCAAATGAATAAAATACTAATTTCTGATTGGATTTCTGGAATGAGCAGTTATCATAGTTTACATTATTTACATTCAGACTAATATCCTCATCTTTGTTGTTATATAAAAAGTAGGTCAGTACAATGGTCACTGTCTCCCTCATCTATGGTTCACCCCTACCCCAATCTATGATATGGGGTCCCACTCTATTACATCTCAGTTTTCATATAAAATACAAATTTTCTTGTAACTTTATTATGTGCAATAATATGCAATATAGGTGAACAATTCAACTAGAAAAATTGAAAATAAATCCAACAATGTTTCTATATACAAATTAGAGACCCGTCATAATAGATCATTCCATCTTAAATAAATCAATAAATTGAGATTTTTCTTGTTAAAAGGTTGAATAATTTTAACACATTCAACATTATGGATAAAAAATAGTGAACTTTTTTATATAGTGTTTTTTCTAGACTTATTATAAGCAAGACAAATTCATGGATTTTGACAAAAATAAAAAGACCCCAGAATTATGTCAAAATCTGCAAAAAATTTTCATCCTTTAATAGTCAGTTGTGCTTGGTATAATTTGTAATGTATATAAATGTAGGTAAAAAAAATCAATTATTGATAAGATAGCAAAGGTTACAAAGAACTACTTGGGGCTCCCAATCAGGTTTCCTCCCAGTCAGTATGTTCAAGGATAGTACACGCCGGTCCTGTCACAAGGTTTGGGTCATTATGGTCTCTTATCTTCTTCAGGTGTATGTTGATCTAGGAATTTGAAAGTGAATCCTTTCTTTAAACTACAGGTGTAAATTGTTCTCATTGCTCTGTCCACATCTAGAGATACCATATAGAAACCATTAACAAATAAAAAGGAAAAATAATAACAAAGATTCAACATCAGCAGCAATAAGAAATGATGAACAATGGTGAATACAGAATGAGACAACAACAGCAGCAGCAGAAGGAAAGACAAATATTACATGTAAGACTCTAAGTCTTGGGTTCAGGGTTCTCCCATGGTTTAAAGCATTAGTTTCTGAATTTGGTGGTAAAGTAATTGTGAGTTCAATCCCCGAAGCCAGCTTAGAGTCAGTATGAACAAGAAAGCAATAACTGAGAAGTACTAAATAAGAACAAAATAAGATATCCCCGAGCATGAACAATCTACCCAGTAGATTAAATAAAGTGTTTAGTTTGAAATTCCTTGAAGGTTACTCTGATTGACAGATACCTGAAGATGGCCAAAGAGCCAAAAAGCTGAAACATTGTGATAATAGTAATAAAGATAAGAACATTCAACAAGATGTAATTAATGTATATCTAAAGGAGTAAATGTTTTTCTTTTTCATCTTTTACTGCTTTTTTCACTTGGGCTAACATTTTCCATTGACATGAAGTGAAATAATTATATCGAATCAATTGCTCGGCCTCCTGCTAGGAAAAATGGTTCACTGTGTCATGTTAGATAATTTTTCTCAACAGAATCTATCTTAGATATAAGTCTACCATTCAGCTCTAGCAATAGACAAAAAGATATCTTCCCTTGAACCAAATAAAAATAACAATAAAAATTAATTATAAATACTCATGAGAATTAAAATCAGTCACATGACCTGACAAGAGCCGCATGAGACATTGTTAGGCGGGAAAGTCAATCAGCCTCTTTAGCTCCTGGAAGTCAAGGTATCAGGATGCATGCAAACTAAACAGATAAGTACAAAAATTCATATTGTTTTTTGGTACATAGTCTTTTGAAAATGCAGATATATGCTAACATTGTATTAAGAATTTCAAATATATATATATATATATATATATATATATATATTTGTGTTTTATTTGAACTTTCATATACTTATGTTGTTGTATGTTCATTCACTTTGTTAATGAGGTCGATGTTTCATATCCACACACAACACATCCATGCATTAAGTACTACTATCACATGCTGTCTATTGCTTCTGCTATGTATTTAGTGATGCTTAACAAAATCCAAAGAAGAATCTGCCATGTTGTCGGTCCTAACGTGGCATCTCAGCTTCAGCCACTTTTACATTGCCTGTAGCTTCCCTGTGCCATTTCAATAAATATTTTCATGGTAATTGTTCTGGTAAGTTTTCCTTCTTGGTGTCTGGACTTTATGAATTTAAGTGCAATACTAGATTGGCAGTTAGGTCTCATCCTTTGACAGGTGAAATCTGTTATGACTGGGTTCTCTCCAGTCAGGATCTGACAAATCTATCTTATTAGTTTGTGGGTTTCTTATTACAAAACAGCACATTTTTGTTAGCACAGTTTTTTTATTTATTTTTACATTAGAATTCACCCAATACAGAGCTCAAGAGTCACTCAAAGTAGAGGAATACTGTTTAATTGGTATGAGGTGGTGTCAGATTAAATCGCTAGATGTAACCATAAGTTTTGTGCTAATACTTTCTTCTTTTGCAGATCTCACTTGGTGGACTTCTCTTCAGACTTTTTACTGTCCAATCAGCTTTGACCTTCAAAAATTTAAATGCAATGTCAATCATCATTTTTTGTTTTCTTAAATCCTGTTTTTTTATTATCCTCTCTCTTTAATAATGTTTTTTTTCTCAGATTTTTTTACACTCAGTAACCCCTTATGTCTTAGTGGCTTTATTGGCTTGCTTGGGGTGAAATAATTAGAAAATATATATGTATGTGTGTATTATTATTATTATTATTATTACATGTGTTTGAATAGATCTCACTGTTTTTTTAAACAGTGAAATTACTGTCTGTCAGCTAAGAGATCTAGAAATCATTAACAAAATTTGCCTCTGGACTGAAAGAAAAACAAAAGTGGGGCACATTATTTTTAGTAAACTTCTTGATCTTAAAGCCAATAAATATTTGTTTCAATATTTTTGAAAAAAACAAGGTTGTCTGCTCAAACATATATATCTACTAAATGTAAGGCTTACAGTGATAATAATAATGCATACGCACATACATATTTTTTTGTGATGTCAATGAACACTTGTTGCCACTTTTGTGATGCCAACGAATACTCGTTGTCACTTTCATAATGCTTGCTGTAGTAGAGACTTTGTAATTGCAGATACAACTATAGTAACACTGTTGAACAATGCTGGTGTCAGACACCTTTGAATAACACTCGCACTAATATTACTTGCTTGATAATACTTGCTCAAACAGTAATCCATATGGAGAAATAGTATATTGAATACAGTAGAGAATGGCAGTCCATATAGTAATAGAGGATAGACTAGAACTAGCGATCCGTATAGTATAGAGAATAGACTAGAACTAGCAATCAATTAGACCCATGCTACCTACCATATATATGTTTCCTATATGGTCACATGGTTTACTTAATTCAATAATGGGATCGCTTGTGTTTGCTCACTAGTGATCTATGTTCAAACGCAAGTGTCAGCAGTGACACTTTATTCTTATATAACAATTTTTTAATCATTTCATCCCAATCAAGGCAATAAAGCCACTAAGATTCAAGGCATTACAGAGTGTGAAAGAATCTGGAAAAAAAACATTAAGGAAAGAGGACAGTAAAAGGAGACAGAATATGACAACTGACATTGCAGTTAAATAATGTCAGATTCAAAAATCCATTAATTAATATATATTTAATCATTTGACCCTAAGAAAGGCAATAAAGCCCCTAAGATGCAAGGGGTTACTGAGAGTGAAAGAAATTAAGAAAACATTGGTGAGGAGAAAGGCCAATGAAAAGGACAGGATTAAAGAAGACGTTTAAATTTATGAACATCATAGTTGACAAGAAAGCAAGAAGATAACAGAGAGTTCCACAGGTGAGAAGTGCAAGGGAAGAAACTATTAGAACAGAATTTACAGTTACATCTAGCAATTGAAAAACTTATATAAAGGAAAAATTTCTGCTCAAATACACCAAATATCTATCTATCTATCTATCTATCTATCTAGATCTGTTCATATCTACCAATATATATATATATATATATATATATATTTTTTAATCGGTTTCAGACCAAACAAGGCTGTAAAGCCACTAAGACACAAGAGGTTACTTGGTGTGGAAGAATTAGAAAACAAAAACATTACTAAGGATCCAGAGGAATAGATGAATAATCAGGAAAACAGTAGCCAAAGATTGACATTGCATTTAAATTTTTGAAGATTAAAGTTGGTTGGAAAGCATGGAGCTGGAAGGGAGTTCCACAAGCAAGAAGTGTGAGAAGTGCAAGAAAAGAAACTCTTAGCATAGAACTTATGGTTACAGCTAGCCAATTCAACTGTAAATTTGTGAGACCTCATTGCCAATCTAGTACTGCACTTAAATTCATCAAGTCTAGGTGCCATGGTGAAGAGCTCATCTGAACAATTACCATGAAATTAATATAAAAAGGGCACAGGGATATATATATATATATATATATATATATATATATATTGTACGGATATGAGTTTGTGACCCTGGGTTTCACGCTTTTGCGATCATCAAACAAGCTGGTTTATTTTTATTATTGGTACACCTGTATATATGTGTGTCTGTGTATGAGAGTGTCATCCCAAACAAACACAGAAGTAAATTTCTCCTCCCACCACCAAACATAGTCAGACAAGCATAATTAGATCCAATTTTAAAAAATAAACCAGTTTGTCTGATGATCGCAAAAGCGTGAAACCCAGGGTCACCAACTCATATCCATACAACTGAATATGTTACCTCTAACACTGATATTGTGGACTTTCCACTAATTGCTGCACATATAATATATATATATATATATATATATATATAAGTTATGAAAGACTTGGTAATCCTAAGGAGGATGAAATCCTGAGAGTTCAATGTAAATCCAGAGCTAATATTTTAAAGAAAAATAGAGTACTTCAAGGTTCCATTATAATAATTTATTTCACCAGAGCCCTTTTAAATAAAAATGTTTTTCTATAGCCTTGGATGGCAACTGGTCTAGCAGAAGGACAACTCTGAATTCAAAACCTGCAGAGGGTCATTTGGGGACCTTGTGGCACTTAGTGCACCAGGTCTTTGAATTCGGTCCTTAAAAAAGTGTGGCTGGTCTTGTACGAAACCTTCACCACTATAATCAAATCTCATGTGATGTTATCAGACTGTCAGTTTCCTGGGAACTGATCTGCTTGACCCTCATACGTCGAATTCGACGGGAGAGTCAACTATATATATATATATATATATATATATATATATATATATATATATATATATAATGTTATGTATATATATATAGAGAGAGAGCGATAGACAGATAATATCAGATCTATAAGTAGAAAGGATAATCCAAGTGGTTCTTTTTAATATAAAATATTAAAAATAGGATCTGTAGAGAGGTCAATATATAGAATACAGACCAATATGATATACATCGAGGAAACGCTTAACACATTATGAAAATATGATAATGAATCATGATTTATTTTGACCACTAAGTTTCATCAGACCGGTTTGATGAGACTTACTGGTCGAAATAAATCATGATTTATTACAGTATTTTTGTGACGTATTAAGCTTTTCATTGATTTTATATACATATATATATATATATATATATATATATATATATATATATATGTGTGTGTGTGTGTGTGTGTGCCAATTAATAAATTTCATTTTAACACATAATAATTTTAAATTCAATAACAAACACTATTTACAGATTAGTGGCACAGCAATGGGCATGAAAATGGCACCTAGTTATGCTAATATCTTTATGCACATTCTAGAAAGGAAGATACTAGACAATTCAGAATTTAAACGATTACATTATTTCAGATATATTGATGAAATTTTCTTACTATGGACTCATGGATCAGAAAATTTTTTTTAAATTTCACTTTCTGCAACAACTTCCACGATACAATTACATTTACCATGGAGCACTCATACACATCCGACCCTTTCTGAGACGTTATGATAAAATTAAACAAACATACACTTTCTACCAGTCAATACAACAAACCCACAAACCAACATAAATTCCTGCACTTTAACAGCTGTCATCCCCTTAAATTAAAAAAATCTATTGTATACAGCTCATTTCTAAGAATCAAACGCATATGCTCAGCCCATCTAGATTTTCTATACAACATTAATAACTTAACAAAACAATTCCTAAAATGTAAATACCCAATAGAAATTATAAAAGAAACACTAAATAAAATTATCCACATAGATCGTAACTCACTTCTCACATACAAGAAAAGTAAAAACAACAATCGGATTCCTATGATTTTTAACGACAATCAATATTCCCACACACTTATTCACAATTTAAAAAAGGATTACAAGAACCTCCAGTTAGACAAAAAGATCAAAGACATTTTCGATAAACCACCTATAAATGCAAAGAAACAATCACCTATCAGGTATCCTCTAAACAATACAAACCAATCAGGAAATTACAAATGTAACAAACCTCGTTGCTTAGTTTGCAAACACTTAATAATAGATAATGTATTTTCTGTACCCAACACCAATATCAAGATACACCCACCTCGCCTCACCTGTGATAGCCATAACATAATCTACTATTTATTCTGCACAATATGTCCCAATAGTGGATATGTTGGTGAAACTGGAAATAATTTTAGATTTTGCTTCAACAATCATAAACAAACCATATGTCAAAACAATCCTTATTCCCCCAGAGCTGAACACTTTAATCAATCAGGACACTCATTAGAAAATTGTAAATGTTTATTGATAGATTCTGATTTCAGTTCCACATACACACGCAGAAAAAAAAGAAAAATACTGGATTTTAAAATTAAATACATATAAACTAGGGTTAAATAAAGACTTGGGTATTTTAAATCTTTATAAATATTTCAATAGTTAAACATTTTTTTTTAGATATAGTTAAAAAAAATTTTTTAAACAACATCTAAAATATTATTACAGTTAGATTTACATTAAGAATATTTGAACACAGTGGCATTCCATATCACGTGATGTCCACATCTCGTGACAGACACTACTTGTAAACAAACATCTAAAAACAGTTATTTCTGAAGAAATTTTTAATTTGCAACTTTTATATATATATATATATATATATTTTGGTTGAATTGATGTGAGTTTGTGACCCTGGGTTTCACGCTTTTGTGATCGTCAGCTCTATCTCTGATATTAAGCACTTTCAAATAAGTACCGCGCATATAATATATAAATAATAATATATATAATATATTACACATATATATATATATTTATATTTATATACACACACTTTTCATATATATACATACATATATATATATATATATATATAGAGAGAGAGAGAGAGAGACAGAGAGATTTATAAAGAAATTAATGGATTTTTTAATCCAACAATATCTCTTGTTATTAAAAATGTTTTATTAAATTTCTAATATGAAGAAATAATCTCAGATTAAAAATTTAAAGTTTTATTTTTTGTTGTATTTTTACATTTTTCTTTTAATACTTTCATATTTTTCCATTATTCCTTTCCTACAACTTCTTCAAAGTTTTTGACAAGTTGCATTCAAAATATGATATGGAGTAAAAAAAATGATTTTGTTTTGTTTTATTTTTGTAGATCAAACAGCGTATCTCATTATGAGTCTGTCTAAAACAGAAATCTATAATGGCCAGAATATTGACGTAAGATGTCATTGGAACTTGAAGAATCAAGAAATGAAAGTGAAACTAATATGCGGTGAGAAAAATATTTCTGGACGAGGATCAGCTTTTCTTAATTTAAATATAACAAAGGAATGGAACAAAAAACACTGCCTGTGTGAAGGGTTTCATTATGGCAATCATATTGTCACATATGAGCCAATAAATGTCTACTGTAAGTATTCAATATTTACTTAGCAATTCCAGTCATTCTTTCAAGATGCACATGTTGATTTACACAGTTAATAGGAGATAAACATTTTTTTAATCATTTCACCCCAAGCAAGGTAATAAAGACACAAGGGTTTACTGCATATGAAATAACAAGAGAAAAAGATAGATTAGGTTGGATTGAGTTGGCTTAATTTACACTTGTTGGGTTATTTAATATCAAAATCACTCTTTCTTTTTTTTAATCATTTCATTCCATGCAAGTCATCATTCTGGGGTCTTTTTTTTGCCTTCAAATCCATGAATTTTGACATCATTCTGGGGTCTTTTTTTTTTTTTTGCCTTCAAATCCATGAATTTTGACATCATTCTGGGGTCTTTTTTTTTTTTGCCTTCAAATCCATGAATTTTGACATCATTCTGGGTTTTTTTTTTTTGCCTTCAAATCCATGAATTTTGACATCATTCTGGAGTCTTTTTTTCCTTCAAATCCATGAATTTTTTTTTTTACTCATGCTAAGTCTCAAAAAAATCACTATATGTAAAATTCACTAATTTTTATGCATAATCTTGAATGTGTTGATGTTCTGTAACCTTTTAATCACACTGTTAACTTCTTTACTACAGAGTAAATCGGTAAATTGTTGCTATTTTATATTTTTAATTTCAGATATGCACTTTGTTTTCTATTTTGTTAATTGCACAGTATAATAGGATCAGTTAGGCACAATGACACAATTCACTCCACCAGAAATTTGTAAACCGCATTCTGTACTGCTTGGCATTTGTGCTGGAAGCTCCAATACAAACATTTCAGAGTTTTTAGGTGAAGACAGTGCAGAGGATTCAGAAAGAGTTGGATGATATATCCAGTCAACATCATGGTATTTGGAGTGATCACTAGTGATGGTGACGTTATGCCTCCATTCATCTTCCCACAGGGCCTCAGACTCAACACAGAGGCCTACATCAAGTGCATTGAGGAGGTAGTGCTGACTTGGGTCAAGAAAATGGCTGCTGGAAGACCCTATATCTGGCAACAGGACTCTTCACCATGCCACACAAGCAGAAGAACCCAGTCATGGCTGTCAGACAATTTCTGTGATCACATCATCCCTTACATCTGGCCATCTACCTCCCCAGACTGCACCCCCCTTGATTATTATGTGTTGGTCACTGTTGAGCAAGAGTCCAACAAAACTCTTCGTAACACCAAAGATGAACTGAAGGCAAGGATTATGGCAGCATTCTTAAAGAAGGAGACTGTCCAGAAGAATTATAGGAGATTATGAAGTCCTCTGGAGGCTGTGGGGGAAGCCAATGGCAATTTTATCGAATAAATTTACTCTATAGTATTTCAAGATATTTTTGTGTAATTTTGGTAAATATATCTGTTAAAATGAGATGTCAGTGTTATTTTCACTTTTGTGTAATTTAGATGACAATTTATCCATCACACCATGTATTTTAACTTTAACATCACTTACAACAATTTTCATTGCTTCCTAAAGATATTTTCTTGATTGTTTTCTATTTCATGATGAACCATATATTTTCTGTTGGTTTATTAGTTTAGTTTGTTTTATGGCATATCAACCTCAATGGGTTATTTAATGCTGACAATCTTCATTGCTGGCAACATCTTCTCCTAAAATGTATTGTTGGTAATATTTTTTCCTTCAAAAATGTATTGCTGGTTGTAGTGATACTAGCAAATTAGTATGCATAATTTGCATAAGCAGAACTGAACATTCAATATAAGTGGTCTCTGAGATTAACCAAGTAGAAGTATGACTTAGCAGCTGATTAGTGCTAATATCAACTTCACAACACTGGTAATATTTTTTCCTTCAAAAATCTTTTGTTGGTAATTTTTTTTTTTTTTTAAATGTATTGCTGGAAATAATGTATCGCTGGTAATAATTCTTTTTAAAAAAAAGTATTTCTGGTATTAAAACCTATTTTTACAATTTCATAGTGTTTTGACCCCAGTTTGAGAGTTAACTATTCACCCATAATTGTGAACCTGACAGGTACTACCACCCCGGGTCAGGGTGGACCTGGGAACACCAACAATTAAGAGGTGGGTCCATGCTCCTCAAAACCTTCTGATCAGAAGCCTTGCTGTTGGACGTAGTTTATCGTCTTACCCAAGACACGAATGTAGTTTATTGTCATACCCATAACAGATTTTCTGTTGGATTAATATCTAGAGAAATTGGTAGCAGTGGATTCCAATAATTTGGAAATTTTGAAATATTTTTCTGGCAAGATGAGCATTAGTCATCTTTGGAGAATGTGAAAAGGTACTGTCATGCATGAACAGACTCTTTAGTTTAGTTTGACCTTCTCTTTATATGTGCCACTTAAAAAAGCATCTATAAATCTTTTTATTGTTATCACATGACTTTTGGAATGTTTGTGTACATCTTAATTTAAAAAGTAATGATAAAATATATATAATCAACTAGTCTGTTATATATATATTTATTTCCAATATGATGACCAACATTTAAGTTGCATAAAACCTCATGTCACCAAATAAGGAGAGTAATGGATAGTGGCTCAGATTAAGGAATCAGAGAGCCGAATTCGAATTCCAGTCAAATCCATTGCACTTACTTACATGTTAATAACCTTGGGAAAGGTATGAATCCTCTTTTTCTCCCCCCCAGCTATGGATAAATAGCAGGACAGACTGGGTTCTATAGCCTTGGATGGCAACTGGTCTACCAAAGAGAGAAATGACAACCTACTGCAGGAAAAAATCTGCCTCATCAGTCATGTATTGAAAGATACATGATCACCTAAGCATGTATCATGCATGGCACATAACTGACATATTTCTAATAAAAATTCATATGCAATATTTATCATATAAATATATACTAAAAATTTTCCCAGCATCAGGAGGGTATGATTGAAGTCAAATTCATTGACATAGTTTAAGAAATTATTTTAAAAAATCGATTAACCAAAAGAAGAAAAAATGATTTCTGTTTTCCAACAATTTTGCTTATTCCTAATTTACAACCACCATTTTTCTCGTTTTTTTATTTATTTTCAGATGCTCCCCAAATTTCTGTCAATAATTTAACAGTTGCGGCTGGTATGATGGCTATGATGAACTGTTCAGTCACTGATGGAAACCCTGAAAATTTTTCTTATATTGAATGGCACCATGTCTTCAAAAACTTTTTATTGGAAAAGCGACAACCAAGCAATGAAGATGGATCCCTGGTTATACCAAGTGTTACATGGCAAGATGCAGGCACCTGGGTTTGTTTTGTCACCAATGGCAAATGCAACAGTAGCAGTGATGGAACTCTGACAATAACTGGTAATTTCTTTTTTCTTTTACTTTAATTCCTTTTTTCATTTATTTAATTATTTCCTAATATAACCACTATTTTATTCATTAGTCTTTAAATGGCTGAAATCATCAATTGATGGTTCATTGGAGATCAGCAAATTTCATCAATTGATGGTTTAAACATTTTCCAGTAATACGAGCATTCGTTCATGATTGGAATTCACAGTTTGTTGTTTCTTGATTTTGTTTAGCAGCATATCAACCTCTATGGGTTATTTAATACCAAAATCTAAATATTTTGAATGTTATTTTATGGCTTTAACTGAATATATTTTGTACATAATTTTATACTTTTCAAGTAAAGGTATGTTTTTTAAGATATATTGTTTGTAGATGATAAAATGCATTATTGGTAACTTTACTATAAAAATGTATTGTTGCTCATTTTATTATAAAAATTTACTGATTTTTGTTTGGAAGTTCACTATTTGCCCATAGCTGGGACCCTAACAGGTGCTACCACTCCAGGTCAGGGTGGACCTGGGTACAGCAGCAATTGATTTTTACTATATAAATGTATTTTTAAAATTTTCATAGTTTTTTGGATTCACTATTTGCCTATAACTGGGTCCCTAACAGGTGCTACCACCCCAGGTCAGGGTGAACCTGGGAACAGCAGCAATTAAGAGGTGGTTCCAGGTTCCTCAAAACCTCCAATCTCCCAATCAAAAGTCTTGCTGCTGGATGTAGTTTAACATCATTGAATCTACAGTGTATAAGTCAAGTTCATGTATAGTGTGACACCTGATTTTTTTTGCATGAATTTTAACCCCACCAGAAATAATTTTCTTGTGTATAGTACAATCAGTCACTGAAAATGCATGATTTTTAACCTCTTCAAAAACATTACCTGTGTATAGTGCAACCCTCTATTTTTTGTGTAATAACAAATCATAGAAACTTACACTATACTCAAGTATAAACACTAAATGATTAATTGGCAATGTTAGGATTCATGAAGTTTATATTTACAAGGATTTCTGAAGTTGTATCAGTTCCTGAATATTTGGCTGTGAAAGAAGTTGGAAGAATAAGCCAAAGCTTGTCACTATGTGACCCCAGAATTGCATCTCCCACTGTCAAAACATCTTTATATTGATAGTTCAGTAATCAAAAAACATATCCTCTCTTTACATTAGTTTTATTGTTAACTTGTTCTTAATTAGTGTTTAATTTAATTAATTAGCTTAATTTAAACTTTGATCTTCAAAAATTTATGTGCAATGTCAATTGTTATCATTTATCTTCCTAATTCCTGTTCTTTTATTCTTCTCTTTCCTGGGTATGATGAAAAACTACATCTGGCAGCAAGGCCTCTCATCGGGAGGTTTTGAGGAGCATGGAACTACCTCTTAATTGGTGTTGTTCCCAGGTCCAACCTGACCCAGGGTGGTAGCATCTGTTAAGGATCTCAGCTATGGACAAATAGTTAACAACCAAACTGGGGTCAAAATTCTATGAAAGTGTAAAAATACATTTTTATAGTGAAATAAATCTTGCCACAATTTGTGTCGCAATAGGTTTTAGTGGCAGTCTTCAACAAACAGATGTCCTGATACAGTTGCCACAATGATTCGGTGGATGATCCACCCTATGTGGACAATGGTGAGGCATATAGCCCAGCTGCGTGAATGGTGGATTTCTTAAATGACACAAAGATTTGGGTTGGGATGATAGCTAGGACAGATAGTCCCATGAAAACTTTGAAACCAATAATATGGCTGGTTCTCTGTGAAAGCTAGCTGATTGCTGCCTACCATCACTGGGAAACCTGCAGCTTTATAATCAAAGCTCTAGATCTTGACTTTCCTTTCTTTTTCTCATATTCTTTCACACCCATTAACCCTTTGCATCTTAGTGGATTTATTATCTTGCTTGGGGTGAAATGATTTAAAAATTAAAATGTTCTAAATTCTAATTGTCACTATATCGTAATAGAATAAATATATAATACATTAGTGAACTTAGTATAGTACCTTTATTTCATTAATAATTGTGTCAGATAGAGAGACAAAAAGTTTGCATACAGCTGTAATGGAATCTATACTCAATTATTATCTATCCACCTTATCCTCATAATCTTCACTTCCTACCACTTTCTTTCCAATTCATATCACACACCCCATTCAGTAATCTTCTATCATGAGTGGCTCTCATCTTGTCTTGTATAAAAAAATATCTAGTATAAAAAAATATTGACTAGTCATATAAGCCAACATATTTTGACTAGAGTCTATGTCATGTCAATTTATTCAAGTGAAAGGAGAAGTTACACATTACGAGCTAGCTGTTTCTAAGTTTTTAACACTTTAGTTTTCATTCATATAAGTTGCTTAAACATTATATTATTGGTTAACAGTGTAAATATACATCTATCAGCTTGTGCATTTGAGAGACTTAGTAAAGCAATTGTGTCTATATCACCTCTTGTTGTAAGGGAAACAAACTACTGTTAAATCCTGTGTGCTTTTAGACTGTGTAATGAACAAAGACAGAGAGTTGGAGTGGTGCTTACTGAAGCTTTATTGAGCTACAATATGGCTGCCATAGATACCTTTTATAGTCATAAGCGTAGAAGAGTTGCAATAGAGAGGAGAGGTAACTCAAACAGATTTTATCATCACAGACTGCTCAGATGTGAGAGACTCTACAGTAAAGCAAAGTTCAATTACTCAATTAAAGAAGAACACATATTTCTTGTTCAGATCTCCTAAAACACATATCTGCTTGCTTTTGTTTTCGTATCCAAAACTTAAACCAAATAATTTTTAAGGAATTAATAAATTTTTTATTTATAATATGATATTATTTCTTTTTGCAGAGAAATTTCCCTACAACAGTGGTTCTCAAACTTTTTTTCTCTGGCCTCATTTTTTGAATGAAAATTTTTTCACACTTCAATAAATTTTATGTGATAAAAAGTACATCTAAAATAAAAAAATAGAGAGGATTAAAGGGATGGATATATATATATATATATATATATATATATATATATATATAATTATTTATTCGAAAATTATAACATAAATATGTTATAAAATCACTACAAAAATAGCCATCTTGTTTCAACACCTCTGATGTCATATCAAGTAATGATGTTTTATAATATATTTATGTTATAATTTTCGAATAAATAATTATATTCGGTCTACTCTGTATTGAGCACTCTTTTAAGAATAGTAATTGTTGGTTATTGGAATTTATTCTGTATACACCAATCCTATATTTGGTTATATATATATATATATATAATTTATCAACTCTGTGTGTGTACATGGGCATTTCATCAGAGTAAAAAAAAGTTAGTCCAAATTTAAGGCAAAAATATAAATTTGTTTTATTATTATTTGTTTTATTATCGGGTCAGAACAAAACATGGCAATTAAAACAATTGAAATGTTTTCTTCTGACCCATATGCCAAAAGTGATGTCTCTAAGTCAACTAAATTTGCAATTTTACAACAAGTAAACCAAAAATAACATAAATTCAACAAGTAGTTAACACAGTAAATACACAATATTTTTTTAATAAATAACTGCACACAAACTTGCCTAAATCTTCATCAAATCCGACATCAAAGTAGCTAACCAACTCGAAAAAATAAAAATTTTAAATTAAACAAAAATTATCACTAAATATTTTATTTTATATTAGTGGCAGACACAATCTTAACATCTGATATGCAGATGACACTGTGTAGAAAAATGCAATTATTCCTAGATAAAGCAGTAAAAGAAAGAAAGTATGAAGAAAGGACTAACTATTATAAGAAAAATTACATGGTTGCCAGAAAATGAGACTCTCCTAAGATAGGAACTACAAATTAAAGATGTCAATATGAAGCAAGTAGAGAAATTTAAATATCTGGGAAGTATTTTAACAAATCACAGAAAACATGACACCAAAATCTAAAGGTGCATTGGATTAATTAAAGATACCTTTCAAAAGCTAAACAAAGTATTAAGAAAAACAAAAATTTTCCTTAGAAACAAATAAAAAGTGCTGAACTGCTATGTAATATTAATCCTCTTTATATGGCAGTGAATAGTAGACAATTTTCTCTACTTTGTGGTAACAAAAATGTAATTCTACAAAAAGATTCTAAGAATATCATGGACACAGCATGTGAGCAATAAGGAAGTTTCAAGGAAGATGGAAACAAAAAGTACACTTATATTTAGAATCAAAAAGAGGCAGTGGAAATTTCTGGAACACTTAATGAAGAAAGAGGGCTTGGAGAATTTGGCACTCATAGGAGATATTGAAGGCAAGAGAGGCAGAGGAAAACTTTGAAGAGCCTACCTGATGGGCTTTTGTAAATGAATGGTAGAACAGGAACTGGAAGGGACATATGAAGGATAGGAAGTTGTGGAGAGCCATTATCGCTTACATCCCTTCAGAACAAAGCATGCAGAAGAAGCAAATTCAAGAATTCTACCAATTTTGCTAGTTTAGTCACATTGAGTTGTCTTTCTTTTTTGTTTATACAAGTCTAAAAAATTAAACAACCATTTTAAGTAACTTGAGGGAAAATTCTTACACAAAAATGAATCTACCAAAATATTGGTTAAAATCCTACGTTGCTTGGGAAAAAAATCTATATTCTTAATAAATTTGTTCATTTAGAAGAAATGTTTTTGACAAAATAACTAGCACTTTCATGAAAAAGAGGGGGAAAATGTTTTTGAAAACATTTTTGTAGATTAGAATTCATAATTTGCACTATATTTACTTGGACTATTCTCATGTATTCTCTGGCCTTCCTCAAGCGGATATTCATCTGAGTAATCTACAGGGAATTCTGGATTGAAACCTTTATTTAGAGATATTGTCTAGGGTTCTGTTCAGAATACCCTGCAGCTTAGCCAGATCTATATGCATCTGATGAAGGCTGGAGAGCACAATAGCCAAAACATTGTGATAACAACAACAAACATGAGGATAATAGTCTGAATATAAATCATGTAATTAATGATAACTGCTCATCACAGAAATTCAGGCAGAAACTAGAATTCCTTAAATCTTCTTCAAAACACAACTCATATCGGAATAAAAAATATTGGTCTTTTTTTAATTATTTCAGAAAGGGAGGGCATTCATCATAATACTGATAATAGATAGCTGACTTTTTACAGAGTTATCTGGATTGCCTGTTCTACACATGAAAACACACACTCTTTTAAATAAAGAACAGACAGATACATTTTTAATTAAAGAACATAAGTTAACATTAATTAATAATCATATATATCACTTTATTCATCATTTAAGATAAATAATTATAATTTACCAATGTGTATGTGCTTCCAAAAAAATCCCCCCCTAAAAATGTTTAAAAAATTAAAATATATATGCAGATATCAATGATAGAGACAAATTTTAAATTTGACATTCATAATTAACAACTAGGTCCAATAACTCTGTAAGAAATCTGGGATTGAGTTTATACTGTATTGATATTGTGACTAGGAATCTCCTCACCACAAATTGATAAAAATGAACAATATTTTTCTCTTCTGACAAATGGTTAAGGACCATCAAATGAATGTTAATCTAGAAAAATTATTCCTTGAAAAATGTCCCCTATTTTTTAGTAGGGGACCAGTCTATTTAAGTTGTGCTAAGTAAATTCAGATTTTAATCTTTGATATTTACAACGATTACTTTAGTATGGCACAAAGCTGCAAATGAAATGAAGCTAAGAAGATTGCACTGTGCCACTCTTCCAAGTGGGGAGGTCTTGTTTTCCTAGAAAATCAGCATTAAGTATTCTAGCTCTTATCTTGACTTGAAATTTTGACACTGATGAGAAATATACAAACTATTTGCGCTATGATACAGGTTACTATGACTTTTTTTCATCAGTGTATTTTAAAATAATGATTTGTTTATATGTGTCAGTAATGGGGGTTAAATAATATCATATCATGCCACAGAGAAAATATAACACATATCTACACCAACAAGCAGAGTGAAAAGGAGATGAAAAACAAGTCTTATATGTAGTAATTTCCAATATACTGAACATTCTTCTATGTTTCTGGAGAAGCCATATTTAAGATTTCAGATTCAAGCAGGCCGGATTCAACTGCTATGTCATTAACAAAAACATATCTGCAAATGGGAAATGGTGAGTCCTGGGTTTTTCCCAAATTGAGGACTGAGAGATTTCTTTCTATATCTGTTGATGATATATTACCAAAGGAAAATGCTAACATGAGTTTGTAAACTGCCCTATGTCAGAGCTGGATGGAGGGTGGCAGATTTAGCCTCCATCCATGCTAAAAAAGCAACTCCTCAGTTTGCCACCTGGAACCTAACTGACTGCCACCTTTGCCAGTGTATGAAGTGACATCACTAAGTGGCCATCATGTGACTCACATGACTTCATCTCAACCAATATCCTCATCTTCGATGACATATGATGGCTTCTTGATAAGGAACTTCAAAACTGTTTTTTTCTGGAAGCATCAAAGAATATCCACCCATAATAAAATTTGTTTCACACTTGGTACACATGTGTTAAAATACCTTTGAACTATAAAATCATTTTAAACACTTGATGCTAAAATCTATGACAAGGCTTTTGCATCTGAACTCACATTCATTTTGAACTTTAAATCACTAACAGCAAAAATGCTAAACCTATCAGCTGACTTCTACCTTCTTTTCCTGAAAATGGCCAATGATGGTTGGAGTACTTGCATTCCATATTCTAGACACTCACCTTTCATGAATGGCACCTTCATTAATTAATGATGTCGTCAGAGGTTTCTGTGTCCAAATTGGTGAAGGTGTTGTCCACAAAAGATGCACTCCTGCAAATTCATACATACATAGGCATGATTTTTGTTGAGGCAGAGCTGGCATTAATCTTGAACACAGCAAGGTGGGTCCTGCTTGACAGAGGATTTGTCATAATGATTTGAGGCAAGGTTTTAAAAGGCTGGATGCTCTTCTTGATGTCGAGCTTAGACACTCACTGTAATCCAAGTACACCAAGTGTTTTTATTGAGATACCATCTCTGGAAAGATTGTCACTCAAGGCTTGAGACCCCATCCTAGCTTTATATATATATATATATATATATATATATATATATATATACTAGGTGTAACAGCAAAATTGTTCAAATCGTGTAACAGCATGGTATAATTGTTCATCCCATAAAATGTTTAATATCTAAAAACCACTAAGCTAATTGAATTTTTTTTTTCAGGTTTTCAGATAAGATGTTTAGACATCTTGATACCATTTGTTGTAACAATCACTGAAAAACTCTTTGAGTTATTCAGCTAGAATGAAAAAAGGTTAAAATCGTTTTGTGTCAACCCTACTGTCTTCTCAATTGAGCAATGGTGAGGGGAATAAGATCATTCAAGCCTTCAGTAATGGTACTAATATTCATACTCTGGCTTCTCCAAAATCCATTCAAGAACCATCAAGAGAAATTGTGAATAAGTTTAAAAAAGAGAAAACAGTAGAAAGGAAAATTGGATCAGGAAGTCACAACAAGAAGAAGAATCATATTTTCAACTTAGAGCTAAAGAGATCAATTAGAAAAGATCCAACTCAATCCATAAGACGTTTGACATGTGAGAGAGGAGTTTCAGTTATGACAATCCAAAGATCAGTGAAAAAAACTTGAAAATGAAATCATATGTGAAACCTATGAGTCACCTTGTTACTCTAGGACAGAAAGTTAGAAGGTTAGAGAGGGTGAAGACCATCTTGAATAAGTTGGAAAATGATCCTGGAATAATATATATATATTTGAACTTATTTCAATACTTCATGACCTTCCAATCCTTATCTATGAATAATTAATGGTGAACATGTCATTTTCATTTATGATCAAATTCATCATGATTCTTCTGTTAAGCTTGGAGAGTAATTATACATTCTTATTACTCAAAGTAGAATCCAATAGTGTTATAAAAAGCTTGGAGAATTCCAGTAACATATCTTTAATCATTTCTAAGATACACTGGTTCAAAGCTTAATCTAACAATTGGACAATTTTGGTGTTACATGATTTGGACAATTTTGGTATTACACCTATCATATATATATATATATATATATATATATATATATATATATATATATGTGTGTGTGTGTGTACATGAAGAAATATAATTTTAAGATATGCTATATTTATCGGATAAAGTGCTCAATATCAGAGATAAAGCATATGTAAATATAAAAGTGAACATTGAAGTCAACACTCAGAGGCGAGAGGCTGTTTCATGCTAGACGCAATCGTCAGGCCATCTGACAATTGCGTTTAGCATGAAACAGCTTGTCATCTCTGAGTATTGACTTCAATGTTCAATTATATATATATATATATATATATATATATATATATATATATATATATATATATATATATATATGATTAATACAATTGCATGTGATTGAGTGGTGAAAATGTTCACTTTCTGACCCATGAGATCTGGGTTTGAAGTTCACCATGGTCAATTTGTCCAGAAGGTGTCTTCTTGATATTATCAATCTGGAAATGGCAATTTCAGCATGTGGCACATTTGGAAATGAAAACCATACTACAGTTTGACCAAAGCATTGTGAGTTAAAGTAGGTAGATGGAACCCTTTGGGAGTTGTTGATAGTTTTGCTAGCACAAATTCAGAAATCATTGTGACCGAGGGTTTGCGTGTGCTGACCTTGTTCCGACTGTTGATCATGCTAGATAACATGCTCTCTCCCAGAAACTGTTACTAAGGTCCACTCAGCATAGTTGTAGTATAAACCACAAATGGACTCTGTGGGGGTTGAACAAACACAAATGTGCCTGAGCAGGCATCTTCAATAGGGATTGGCTAGCTACCTAGCAGATGAGCATATGTATGACCAGCCATAATTTCACACATAAGATTTGTCACTTAGCTGACTGATGTTATATTTAGCACCTTAACTCCAGAGCTTCATTTTTTTTTTTTTTTTTAAGCATTTCACCCCAAGCAAGGCGGGAATGCCACTAACAAGCAAGGGATTACAGAGAGTGGGAGCAAGAGTAAAGAGGCATGATACAGGAAAGGATGGAGAGAAGGACAAGGAATTAAATATCTGAATATGTCAATTGACATTGCATTTGAATAGTTGAATATTATGGCTATCAGGGCAGCAAGTAAGAAGAAGGGAATTCTACACAAGGGAAGTGGGAAACATGAAGCTATTGGAGTAGAAGAGATGGCTACATTTAACAGTTTCAACTGTGAAAGGTGGGACTGAGATGCCAACCTAGTAGCATGCTTGAATTCATGTAGTTTGGGAACCAGCAAAAGTAACTCGTTGGAGCAGTTACCATGAAAGTATTTCTAGAAAAGATATAAACCTTTTTGTAATCATTCAGTCCACTTGTCATATATATATATATATATATATATATATATATATATATACTTCTTTGCAATTGTAATTAAGATACCTTTAGTTAATGACCATGTTCACCTACGAATTTTAATTTTAAAATTTGCAGGATTTTTCGAACTCAGTTTGTAGTGGGATACTGGTTAGTCCTTAACTAAAGGTATCTTAATTCCAGTTGTTAAAAAAATTGCTCTGTTTAATGAAAATAAACATTACATTCTTATATATATGTTTCCATTGGTTTTTGTAAGAAGCTCATCCACCTTTTATGAGATGGAAATCCAAGACTTGTCAGAAGTCACTATGTTCTTACTATGTACTACTTACTTTAACAGTAGGAGTGTATTAGACCTAGAAATTTGTAATATAAAGCAACAATAAGAAAAACCAGGCAATGATTAAGAGTGGAAACACTTTATCTCAGAATTACAGTAAGTTTTTTATTTTATTTTTTATTTTAGGCCGGCCCATTCTACAAGCCTCAAGTCCAAATGTGGAAGCAATTTCTGGAACAAGTAAGAAACTGGAAGTGTACCTATTTCCAGTCTATGAAAATATTGACATAACATGGACGCACAATGGCCAAAAGATTTCTAAGGGTACGCCTGGAAAAGCCTCTTCTTCATGGCAACAGAAAATAAAGGGGCAAGAAGTTTATATTTCTGGACTTACAATTAGCCTTGCATTAAACGATCTTCAAGAAAGAGATAGCGGCAATTACTCAGTCTCTGCTTTGACAAAACATGGCAAAAGCTTTTACACCTTTGAATTGAAAATCTGTAAGTGTTTTGTTCCAAAGTAATCATTCTGTTATGGCTGGCTTCCCTCCAGTCAAAATCTGATGAATCTATATTATTAATATGTGGGTTTGTTATTAAAAATCAGCAAAAAGAGTACATCATAGTAAGATTTTTGTTAGCACAGTTTTTTTTTAATTTTTATAATTTAACTAACCCAAGGCTCAAGGGCTATTCAAAGTAGAGAGATATTGTTTAATTGGTAAGAATGAATGCAGTGTATGATATGAATGAAAGAGGAGATGGCAAGGAGTGAAGATTATAACAGATGATAATTTATCCTTGACATGAAGAGGTTAAGTCTATAGCATTCAGAGAAGTACTTATAGTCTGTTCTACAAAATGGCAGTTCTTGGGGGAAAGCTATCTAAGTGAAATTTTCTCACTATATTTGGACTATGAAGGAAATGAGGGTGATTTGACTCTGTGGATGTAACAGGTCATGTTTTAGTTGTAATGGTCTGAACTAGTGGAACTATAGAATAAAGTGCTCATCTGAACATTTGCTATGGGAACAGTGATAGAATAACAACAAGCTTGCAGTGTTGTGTCTGTGAGAAAGAGGCATAACCAACAAAACTGCATAAACAATTTTGAACTCCATCAAGAGCAACACTGACATCTGAAGGCATATTGGGATAGGCAAGGAAGCATTCCAAAAGGTAAACAAGATACTAAGAAATAGGAAAATTTCGCTAGAAACAAGGAAAAGAGTACTAAACTGCTATGTGATATCTCTCCACCTGTATGGCAGGGAATGCTGGATGATCTCCTCAAAGATGAAGGGGAGACTTGAAACAACAAAAATGTGGTTCTACAGAAGGATGCTGATAATACCATGGACTGAACATGTGAACATGCAAGCAATGATGAAATTTTGAAGAAGATGGAAACAAAAAGGAAATTAATACTTAATATCAGGAAGTGACAGTTGAGGTTTCTGGGGCATATAATAAGGAAGGAAGGCTTGGAAAATTTGATGCACATAGGACAGATAAAAGACAAGAGGAACAGAAGAAGACAACCCATAACATAATGAGCTTGAGTAAATGGATGGCAGAACAAGGTTTAGGAGAAATAACAGAAAGACAAAGTTTATTAAGGGATACAAGGGACAGGAAGTTGTGGAGAGCCATAATCGTCTGTGCAATAAAGAAGCAAAAAATATAGCAACCAAACTAAAATTAGATAATAGAATTAAACAATTAATGAAAGTATAATGATGCATTAAATTAAATGATTTATTTTTATTTTTAAATTTATGTTAATGTTATTTTTTTTTTTTTGTTATTTTGTTTGACTTAAAATATCTGTTTTTTATCCATTTACATAAAGTGTTTGAATGCTTTTATTTTTAATGTTAATATTTTTTCTTTTTTGTTTTGTTGTGTAGCATCCAGGACAGACATGACTCTTGTCATAGTTGGTATTATTTGTGGGACACTGGCTGTGATTATATTCATCATTTTTATAAGTTGCTGTTTCTTTTGTTCCCAACAACAAAAACATCACAGCAGCATAATAGGTAAGTGTCATCTTGTTCTATGTCCTGTATCCTTCAAAGACATGAGTGATCATGGCTCTCCACAAGTTCCTGTCCTTTGTAGTTCTTACTATAGTTTGACTTTTTGGTATTTCTCCTAATCCCTGTTCTGTTAACCATTTACATGTAATAATAATAGATCAAAACCACTGAGAGATGGTATGAGCACCAACAAGACACGGTTACCTAAAATAATGATGTAACTATCCTCTGGGACAAACCAATTCAAACTGACAGGGAAATAAAAGCCAAAAGACCTGATATTATTATAAAAGACAAAAAATTCAGAAAGTCCTCGACAAAATCCAGAGACGAATATGCAAGATGGTAGGACCTGATCTAGCATCAAGTCTACAATCGCTATCCCACAGACATGCTGTGGCCTCCCTCTGTCACTTATAAAAGTATTTTCATGGCAACTATTCAAACAAGCTACTTTTGCTGGTTCCCGAACTGCATGAATTTAAGCGAGCTACCAGGCTGGCATCTCAGTCCCACAATAAAAACAGTTAAATGTAACTGTTTTTTTCTACTCAAACAGCTTCTTCTCCTGCACTTCCTGTCTGGGGAATGCTCTTCCTCTTACTTGCTTCCCTGATGACTATAATCGTCAAATATTCAAGTTTAATGTCAATCAACATTTGATTCCCTGAGCTTGTTCCCCATCTTTCTCTGTATCCTTTCCCTAAACATGCCTCTTTACTCTTGTTCTCAATAACCCCTTGCATGCTAGTGGCACTCTTGCCTTGCTTGAGGTGAATTGCTGTAAAAAAAATGTATGCTTATTGACAAAGCAATACCATCTGAGAGAAACACCTCCATGAAAATTATGGAGAAATTGTTCAAATACAAGGGCTTTGAGATTGAGATTAACAAGATGTTGGGAATGAAGACTGAGGCTGTACTAATAGTAATCGGAGCTCTGGGCCTTGTGAGAAAAGGAATGAACAATTTTACTAACAGTGTTCCAGTTAACATCAACATATACGTTGCCCAGAAGATTGCTCTATTAGGAACAGCTCATATACTAAGAAAAGTGCTATGAATTAAATGACAATTCTCCTGTAAGGCCTAAGGACTATAATTTGGACCTGGCTCTACAGGATACAAAGCTGGAAACATAATATAATAATAATAATAATGATAATGATAATAATAATAGTACTAGTAGTATTAGTAGTGATGTTGGTGGTTGTGGTATTGGTGGTGGTGGTGGTGAGATTATAAGGAAACATAGATTGGCACATTTATCCAGTATCAGGATAGTATCTGTGCATCCTGCTTAGCATCAAAATGCAGTATCTGTGCATTCTGTTAAATGTGTTATATACACATTGTATTTCATATATGTAGATAACTAAATATTTTAAAACAAATATTTTTAAATTAAAAAAACTAATTTTTCAGCATTTTAAATATATTTTCTAAATAAATATTTTCATTTTCTTTATTTTTTGCAATTGTAATTATAAAATAATTTTTACAAACTGGTATTGGTTTAACCTGCATAATAATAATAATAATAATAATAATAATAAGCTTCTTTTTATTTTTATGAAAACGGTGGGGATGTTACAGAAAAAGGCTTTGATTAAAATTAGTAGAATCTTCCATTTATTATCTATGAAGTAGACTGAATTATGTTAATATTTTGAAGGTAATATGTTGAGTGAAATCCCTTCTAATCTTCTGATACCATTTTATATAGGACACATGCAAGCTTCCTGCATATGTCCTTTATATTGTAATATTTCATGGTAATTATGCTGATGAACTTTCCTCTATGGTACCCGGACTTTATGAATTTAAGCGCAGTACTAGATTGACAGCAAAGTCTCATCATTTTACAGTTGGAATGGTGAGATGTAACCCTAAGTTATATATTAATTTCTATTGTACTTCACACTTGTGGAACACTCTTCCAGCTTCCTGCTTCTCAGTAAACTTTGATCTTTAAAAATTTAACTGCAATGTCATCATTATCTTCTGTCTTCTTAATTGCTGCTCTTTTATTGTCCTCTCTCCTTAATAGGAGTTTTTCTCATATTCTCTAATACTCAGTAACCTTTTGTGTCCTATCGGCTGTATTGCCTTGATTGTAGTGAAATGATTCAAAACAAAATTGCAAAAATGCAAACCACGTAAAATACGATGCAATGTTTATTATTGAACAATTTGTGAAGAAATAAATATGGGAAAAATTTTTATTCATAAATTTATAAAAATTTATGAAGTCATAAAAATATATGAACCAATTATTATTAAATCTTTATTTACCATTTTATATAGTTTGATTCAATTGGCAATTAACCAATGATTTGCATGTCTTTCCAAAGAACAAAGATTTTGTAGGTTCCTATAAATTTTTTGAATGAAAAGTTTTCTTTTCAAAGTTATTTTTTATAAAATGATAAATAATAAATCTTTATAAAATGGTAAATAATAAATCTTTATAAAATGATAAATAATAAATATTGCATTGTATTTGGTTCATATATTTTTATGATCTTGTAAATAAACATTACCAAGAAAGTTGTAATAGTTTAAAGTAATAACAGTGTCAACAGAAAATCTATCCTTTTGACAAACCATTGTTTGTGGGCACAAAGGTCCAAAACTAGCAAAAATTCAATAAAAATTGTACCTAATCATTGTTTATGTATGTACTTGTATGTGAGAATGTGTGAATGAACAAGTGAGAACAAAATGAAACATGGAAAATTTTAATTATTAAGTAATTGATTGGCAACTAAGTCTCACCATTTTACTGTTGAACTAGCAAGATGCAACCATAAGTTCTATTCTAATAGTTTCTTCTCTTGCATTTCTTGCCTATGAAACTCTATTCCAGTTTCTTGCTTCCCTGTCACCTACCATCTTCAAAAAAGTGTAAATGCAATGCGAATTGGCATCTGTCTTCCTGAAACCTGTTCTTTTATTGTTCTTTCTTCTCACCAAAGTTTTCGCATCCTCTTTCACATCCAGTAACCCTTTGCATCTTAGAGGCATTAATGCTTTACTTGAGGTGAAATGATTAAAAATAATATTTTCTTCATAAAATTAAGCATGCCATTCAGAATGCCAACCAGGTTGCATGTGGTCCACAGGCCGCAGTTTTCCTATATCTGATCTAGACGCATGTCTGTGTTCAATTTCTAGAAGTCATTGTTGATGCCATCTCTCCAAGCTTCTTTTGGTCATTCTTTAGTTGTACATATCCAAACCTTTGTAATCTTTGGCTGGGTCAGCCATAAATCCAGAGGTAGTATGCACCGATGTTCGTGCAATGACACCCATGCTAACTCTCTTTCTCATAGCAGGCTGTATATCTCCACCTGATCACAGAATAATCATTTCACACCAGACATTTTATCTTTAATCACTTTACCCAAAGCAAGGCAATAATGCTATTAAGATGCAAGAGGTTCCTTGGAGAAAAAGAGAATGAAAAGACTTTAGAAGGAACAGGAAACCCAGTCCTAAACAGGAAACAAGGAATAAACCTCTACTTCTGTTCAAAAGACAGGGAAGGAGTGTGAACCTGATAATAGAAGCACAGTATTCAACAGTCTAGACCAAAGTACTATGAACACAAGAGTTGATTAGTGCAATTAAAAATAGATAAATATGAATTACAAGTTTTAATATAGTTAAACATAACACAGACTTTATAAGTCTACCATTGATCCATACTTTTAATATTATTGTCACATCTGGTCTGGTGCTTCTGTTATATATCTTGAAGTTCTTGTGAAAATCCAAAATAGAATCTGCAATATTATCAATCCTGACTTTCTTCAATCAGTTCTATATACTTCTGTATTTGATGTAGTCGATAGTAATATTCCACTACTAATTAGCAGACCCACAATGATAAATCTTGGGATGTTGTTGGTCACAAAAAAATACAAATTAGATTTCAACTCATCTAGACGTTATGTGATTCCAGTAATGTGTATGGACAGATAAAAACTGTAATGTTGTTCTACAGCTAGAAAACTTGACATTGTTGAGTAAGGAAGAAAATCGATTGTAATCTGTTTCGTTTTGCTTGAAATAAAGTTCCCTAATCTCTTTTGTTCACCAAACAGTGTAGCACAAGTCAAACAATCCAACCCACGTGTCCCCTTTTTGCTACCAAAATTGCACTGCTATGTCGCCTTGAAAAGCACGTTTTGTAGCTTAAGTGACAGGTCAAGAGAGAGACCCAACTTTGAGGTCTATCATTTCTTAAATATACAAATCGTAAAGCCACCATTTTCTTTTTGGGATACTTAACATGCAAGACACGTTCAAACATGCTTGGTCCATCCCCTCATCCTTCTCTCATAACATTGATATAATTTTATATATTTTTGTATACACAATTGTACATATTGAAATTTTCATGTCATGGGGAGTAATGTAGGCTCCCTGTGAACTTGTGGTATATGTTGGATTGAATGACGAGGGATGAGTTTTTGTGCTGAATGAGTAAATTGTAATAACTGAATGGGTCGTGAATCTGATTAGCTAGGTATAGGATAGTTAGTGTCAACCAGCCTTAACCCATCTCGCCCTTTTAGGCCTTGTACCACAATTACTGTATTCAGTCAATAAATGCCAGATACATTCAAACCCACTTTCTACTAAGAGGTAAGCCATTTTCCCTCGTGTTACAGCAATGTAACTCCACCATCAGTTTGCTCATGCTTCAAAAGAGAGACTGATTCCCTTCTTAAAAAATGGTGGATGTAAAGATAAAGAATTTTTGCTGTTAGTTTTGTATTAGGTACAGGCATTCTAAACAAAAACTGACAGTTATCACAGCCTTTCTCTATTTTATCTTTACAAACATAACGTAGCTTCACTGTGCCTTTTCTGTAAAGATTTTCATGGCAATTGTTCTGCTAATTTTCCCTCTTTGGTACTTTTACTTTATGAATTCTACAGGTAAAATTGCTAGATATAAATGCAAGTTTTATTCAAATAGTTTCTTTTCTCTCACTTCTCTCTTGTCAAACTCTCTTCCAGCTTCTTGCTTTCCTGTCAACTATGATCTACAAAAATTTAAATGCAATGTCAATTGCCATCTTTTTTAATCTTGTTCTTTTTATTGTCCTTTCTCCTCAATAAAGTTTTTATCAGTTTCTTTCCTTCTCAGTAACCCCTTATGTCTTAGTGGCTTTATTACCTTGCTTAGGTTGAAATGATTAAAAAAAAAAGTAATTAAATAGATGAAAAAAACTTTGATTTTTTTTTTTTTTTTTTTTTTTTTTTTTTAAACTGGGGCAAATGATGGCTTGTTAATTTTAATGCCTCCAAAACTAAACTTCTCCCCATTAGTCACCTGAGAGACCCCCAGTCTGCTTTCCATCAGCATGGCTGATGCCAACCTCCAGGAGAGTGACTCATTGCACTTTCTTGGGCTAACATTTTCCACTGAAACAAAGTAGAAAGATTATATTGAATCCATTGCAAGTTCAGCTGCTAAGAAAGTCAGTTCACCATGTCATGCAAGACAATTTTTCTCTCCAGAATTTATCTTACATGTCTATAAGTCTACCATTCATCCATGTTTAGAATATTGCTGCCACATATGATCCAGTGCCACTGGAATTTAGCTTGAGATCTTTGATAAAATCCAAAGAAGAATCAGCAATATTATTGCTTCTGATCTGGCAGCTTGGCTTCAGTCATTTTCCCACCACCATAAAGTTGCCTCCCTGTGCCTTTTCTATAAATATTTTCATGGTAAATGTTCAGATGAACTTTCCTCTATTGTACCTAGACTTTATGAATTTAAGTACAGTACTCGACTGGCATCAAGATCTCATCAATTAATGCTTGAGCTGGCTAGATGTAGCCATAACTTCTATGCTAACAGTTTCTTTTCTTGTACTTCTTGATTTTGGAACTCTCTTCCAGCTCCATGCTTTCCAGTCAACCTTATCTGCAAAAATTTAAATGCAATGTCAATTGCTATCTACTGTCCTCCTGATTACTCTTTTCTCTTTCCACTCATTAATGTTTCTGTTCCACACCCTGTAACCCCTTTTTTCTTTGTGGCTTTAATCCTTGCATGGGGAGATACAGATTTTAAAAAAATTGTAGTGTTTATTATGATTTGTTATGCTTGACTTAGTTTTAATACAAGGTCACAAAAATGGAGCACCAGTCAGGACTTATATTACAAGGACAGAAGCCTAAAACTAGGACAGTCACTCCCAAAACAGGATGTGTGGTAAACTGACTACTTATGATCTGTAAGTCTAGTTAAGGTGAAGTGCCTGAGTAATGTTCTTTTTTTAAATTGCATTGATCCTTCAGAATGGAAGTAGTTATGATTCTTCACAGATTCTTTTCCTTTATTATCTGTGAATTTCCATTCCTTCTCTGGAAAGATAGTAGAGTGGTGGTGTCCTGTTACCTTCTCCATGGCTTTCAATGCCATGTCCTTCCAGGATTTAGGTAATTATGGCTCTTCACAGTTATCTTTCTTTTATTACCTGTGAACTGCCATTTCTTCACTGGAAAGATAGTGGAGTAGTGTCCTGTTACCACCTGCAAGACTTTAAATACCATGAACCTACAGGATGAAGGTGATCATGGCTCTCCACAGATTCCTTTATTATCTGTGAAGAGCTATTACATCTCGGAAAAGATAGCAAAGTGGATTCTTGTTATCTTCTCCATGGTTTTGGATTTCACTGTTTTCCTTCTTTTAGACTGGATTCCAACCAAGGCTAGAGAGTACAGTCTACTTATCCTATAGCTAGGGAGAGAAGAAATGATTCATGCCTTTCTCAAGGTCATTCGTGTGAAAGTGAATGCAACACCTAGAATTTGAACTCAAATTGCTGATTATTAATATTAATTAAGAAGACCTTTATAGCTGGGATGTGTCATGCTACATCCACAGTCAAGCCACCCTCACTTCCTCCATATTCCATATGTAAGGAAGAAGTTCTATTCAGCTTTTTCCCAAGAACTGCTACTTTATGGAACAAACTCCCAATGTGGGTATTTCCTTGAACACTACAATCTTAACTCCTTCAAGTCAAGGGTCACTCATGATCTGTCCTCCTTAGCCTCATAGTCTTAACTTCCTACCAACTCCTCATGGCTCCCCCAGGTCTAACCTTCACAGCTAGGACCCACTATACCTCTTACATTGCAGTAAACCACCCACATTCTCTCCATATTCCATCAGTAAGAAGTAAGTTCCATTCAAACAGCTTCTTCCTTCTGTGAAACTAACTCCCAAGAGGATGTTTCCCCAAACATTACAATCTTAACCTGTTCAAATATTATCATCCCCTCCTATCCATATAAACTACCCCTTAACATAGCCCTCTACTCAGAGTTGCCTCTGAGCCTTGTACAGGGTGAACCATACTGTAAAAAAAATAAAATTTATATCACACATGTCATTCAGTAACCTTCTGCCTTAAGTGGCTCTTGACCCTTGGTTGGGTGAACGTTAATCTTTTAAAATATCACATTTGTTATAGAAACAATATTCTTTCAAAAGCAGACATTTATTTTCTTTATATAAAATGAATGTTCTTTTATTAATCAAAACTTACTGACACTGGATAAATATCTACATTTAAAAATTTAAAATAAACATAATGAAAAAGATATATTATTAATTACATTATTATCTGATATAATGGGCACATGGCTGAGTGGTACAAACATTAGAATTCTGACCATGGGATACAGGTTCAAATCTCACTGTAATAATATCAGTCTGAGGTGATGATATAACCCCGTCTCTTTCCATACATATCTCCAAGGTGCTTTTGGTCTAAACTCACTTTCTGCCAACATGCAACCACTTAGTTCTGACTCTGCTTGTTCCACTATCTCAATTCTCGCACGGCTATTGGATAGGGAGAGTTCTACATCTTCCAAACTGGTTTAGGGATTGGTGCCAGTATAAAGTCATTGACCGTCTAATCATTGTTCTTCAAGTGTTGTGGGTCTTCCTGACGAAGAAAGTTATCTTTATTCTTTTAGTCAATAAGCCATGGTAAACTTTTTGTTGATGACTGAGCTGACTGGAAATAAGGTCAAACTCTCACTGAAGAAATAATAATACTACTTTTGGTTAAATATAGATTTGGCATCTATTAAGACAAAAAGATTAGAAGGCAGTGACTTGGAATCCTGATCTGTGTGTTCAGCAAGGTTCAGTCAGAAATCCAAAAGAATATTGGGCCCCTTCCTCATGCAGATGTGTAACAGCATATGTGTCTGATGACTTGTCTGTCTCCATCATTCCAGACCATCTTTCTTGTATCCTCAAAATCAAAATGAATTTATACCTAATTCACCGCTCATATACCAAATTGTTCACATGCCAAAATAACTCAATTTTCCATTGTTTAAAGTCGGGGTTAAAAGACCAAATCCTATGTTTTGATTTTACCCCATTTCATTCAGAGACATAACTCCAAAATCCCAAAACATATTTGGTTGTCATATCTATCAGAAATGAAATCAAAAATATATGCTCTGACCTGTCCAATTCGAGGTCACACCTGGCTTCTTGACAAATATTCCTGCCTCATTAAGTCAGTTATTCACTGTTTCCTTTCACTTCTCTTGCCTTTATTATGTCCTGTGAGTGTTAAATTCTTCAGACCTACTTTCCTCATCTGTCCCAGAAAGTTCTAGCTACCTTTTTCTGATTGTAAATAAGTTTTTTTGTAGTTCCTATTTTCCTTAAAACTTTGTTGCTCTGATGGTCTCTCCATGGTTTGTTAACTGGACAATGGATGGCTTGTTAATTCTAACACCTCCAAAGCTAAACTGCTCTCTGTTAATCACCCATGAGACCCCTTTCTACCTTCCATCAACATGGCAGATGCTAACCTCCAAGAGAGTGACTCATTGCATCTTCTAGGGTTAATGTTCTTGGTTGATATAAAGTGAAAAGACTATATTGAATCCATTGCTAGGTCAGTTGCTAAGAAAGTTGGTTCACTGTGTTGTGCTAGACATTTTTTCCTTCAGAATCTATCTTGCATATATATATATATATATCTACTATTTGCCTATGTTTAGAATATTGCTTCCACTTATGGCTTGGTGGTCCTGATATATATTTAAAGATCCTTGATAAAATCGAAAGAAGAATCAGCAATACTATTGGTACTGATCAGGCATCAAGGTTTCAGTCACTTTTCCACCACCATAACATTGCTTCCCTGTACCTTTTCTATAAATACTTTCATGGTAATTGTTCAGATGATCTCTTCACTATGGTACCTAGATTTTATGAATTTATGTGCAGTACTGGACTAGCAACAATGTTTCATCAATTTACAGTTGAGTTAGCTCAATGTAACCTTAAGTTCTATGCTAACATTGTTTTTCTCACACTTCTCACTTGTGGAATTCTCTTCAGTCTCCATGATTTCCAGTCAACTTTAATCTTCAAAAATTTAAATACAATTTCAATTGCTATCTATTGTTCCTCTTTTTGTTCTTGCTCATTAATAATGTTTCTGTTCCTAATTCTTCCACATCCTGTCACCCCCTTGAGTCTTAGTGACTTTACTTCCTTGCTTGGGGTGACTCAATTAACAAAAAAAAAAATTTACATTTCGAATTTTCTTTTGCAAACAATTCAACTTAGACATTAACAGTTTTCTATGAATTATGAAATGTTTTAGTAAATGTAATTAATAATTCTGATTTTATTTACTTTTCAGACACTCCCATGAGCACACCAAGGTAAGTAATTTTATTCCTCAAATAATATGTAGTGATAAATAAATTGGATCTTTTGCACACTCAACATTTTTGAGATGAAATTCAGAAAAAATAAAAGCAAAATATTTTAATTGAACAAAGCAATATCTCTCTCTCTCTCTCTCTCTCTATATATATATATATATATATATATATATATATATTTATATACAGGAATACCTCCATTAATGCACATTCAATTAATGAATTTTTGATTAGTATACTAAAATTTTTATACCAAAAATCAATTAGTGCATACATGATACTTGATTAGTATGGTCAAACATTTTAACCATAGTAAATGAAAATTGAGAATAATAGATATATATATATATATATATATATATATATATATATATATATATATATATATATATATATATAATAAAAAGGCTTAAACACTGTTTAAGCCTTTTTATTATATCCTTACTCTGTCCTGGACATTGAGTTCTACCTGGATTCTATCCTCTTGGAATTTTTTATTCAAAAAATATACATGTATGTGTATGCACCTATGTACATATATTTATATATTTTGCATATGTATGTGTATATTTACCACTAATATTATCTCTCTCTCTCTCTCTCTCTCTCTCTCTCTATATATATATATATATATATATATATATATATATATATATATATACACAAATACTTACATTTGAATTTTTTTGATTTTTTTTTTTTTTTAATTTTTAAAAATCAAAAGTAATAATTCATGCCTGATGAGTTGGTAGAACAACAAAACTATAAGCTGCACTTCAAATGTAGGTATGTATATATATATATATATATATATATATATATATATATATGATGAACTCTCATTTGACGTATGTGGGTCAAGCAGCTCAGTTCCTAGGAACCAACAGCCAGACACCAGCCATATGATTTTATTATAGTGGTGAAGTTTTTGTGCAGAACCAACCACACTTTTTGAAGAGCCAAATACAGAGACCTAGTGCATTCTGTGCCGCAATGTTCCCAAATGACCGTCTGCAGGTTTTGAATTCAGAGTTGTCCTTCTCCTGGACCAGTTGCTATCCAAGACTATAGAACCCAGTCTGTCCTGTTATTTACCCTTAGCTTGTGGGAGAAGAAGTGGATTCATATCTTTCCCAAGGGTATTATTAGCACATAAGTGAATGTAATGGATTCAACTGGAATTTGAACTTGGCTCTCTGATTCCTCAATCCAAGCTGCTATTCACTACTCCACCATGCCTTTTATTTATTTTTATATATATATATATATATATATATATATATATATATGGAGAGAGGGGGATTTAAATAAATTTGTAAGCTGAAGTTCATAAAAAAATAAAAGTTAAATACTTAAAATATTTTAATGACACAAATAATTTAAATGAAAACATTACAAACAAAAGTGATTTAAAAAATTGTAAACTGATCAAACATCTTTTTAAATTTTCTTTTGTATTTTTTATTACATGTAATTTGTAGCATTTTTTTCTGTAGTTTTTTTCTCTTTTTAATTTTTAAGAAAATATTTTTTACATATTTTTTTTAGTTTTGAAATTTTGTGTGCATGTATTTTTTAGCTGAGAAGAAATATCTGTTATTAAAATTTAATATGTTGATTATTATAGTATTGTTTAATATGTTGATTGCTATAGTATTGTTTATTTATGTTATTTAATAACTATTAATATTCATTAATGTCTAATAATATTAATTAGGGCTAATTTATTCTCTCGTTATCTTGATCGTCTTTTCAATGATTTACAAAATCATTTTTATAAAAGTCTTTAGGTTTTAAAGCAAAGAATATACCAAGGGTTTCTATATTTCCATGGGTTTTAAGAACAAATGTTCATTGGATGGAAGAGGATCTGGGGAATAAGGAGAATGAAGAACTTAGCAACTAGTGTAACAGGGCTATGCAGGGCTGGCTGAAGGTTCTAGCAACTTGGGCAGTTGCCTGTGGTGCCATCAAAGCTGAAGGCATCATCATGCTGCTATGTTGTGTGTTTGGGATCTTCCAAACAAAAAGGAACAAAATATGAAATAATAAATAAAATTAAATAAAAAAAAAAAAAAATATTAAATTTCTTGACTAAAATTTTTGAGAATTTGTTCATTAATTCTTTCTGTTATGGTGTAGTGAATAAACAAAAGAAAATTTCAGTTTTTCTCCTTGTGAAAATTAAAAAAAATTATACTTGTAAGGGCGCTGAAGTTCAGTTTACTCAGATGGCCAGACCTAATGCCATGTTAAACTCACACAGTATCATATGTTATGTAAATAAACAAAAAAACAAAAAAATAAAGCAAGCTTAAAGTTTACATGTTTTTCTGTTAAACCATATAAACTTTAAGCTTGCATAATTTTTTCTTGCTTTATTTTTCTCAGTATCTCCCTTCATACACTCTATATCTTGAATTTACACCCCAATAATATATTGGGTTTATATTAACTTTGAGCTTTGAACCTGAGTATAATTTAGCATTCCTCCCATGAGACCCAGTGTTATATATATATATATATATATATATATATATATATATATATATATATAACACACACATGTTGGTGATTGGCTCCAATAAAATAGATCTTGTTTTTCATCCTGCTGGGTGACATGTCAACTTCCTGACCAGCAGAAAAATTAGTTCAGATACCAACCACCCATTCATGTTTTTTTCCCAATTTCATTTTTAATATTCTCTCAAACAGCCATTTGGAAATTCTTTTATATATGCTCTCAGGTATCTAAGACAAAGCTAGTAGGTCTTAATATTTGCAAGTAGGTGGGATTTTTCTCAATATTTATTAAATGAAGGAAATCATTTGAAGGGTCAAAAAGTGCAAAATTAATAAACATTGTTGTCTTAGGCTCAGGTGGTGGGGTAAAATTCTTTAAAAAAATCCCCCACCTTCTGTTAAGCACCTAAAAATACCAATTCACCAGAAATATTTATTAAATTGTTCTCATTTCAATTTGTAAATTAATAGTAATAAAACAGTGTTTATTCCCAGCTTAAAGCTAGTTTTTCAAATGCTGATTTTCAAGGTATGCAGGTTCTTAGTTTTCTTCTTTTTGTATAGTATTAACATTTTCTTGGCAATAATAGTGATTTTCAGATACAAGTCTAAAAGTTTGGATAATTTTGCACATTTTTTTTAACAAATAAATTGATGATTTATATTTTTCAGAGTCTTGTGCATTTAATTAAAAAAAAATTATAGTCACACCTAAAATTTTTCAAGTTTTCATAAAATTAAGTAGTTGGTGGGTAACAGATGTAAAAAGAATATTTTTACGATGACTTTCAGAAAAACAAATATTTCTAAAATAATTTCATTCATTTGTGAATAAGTTCTAAAGGTTTCATTAAAATCTAACAATTATTTGATTTTTATCAAGATTTTCCAAATCAATGTGTTTTTCAACTGAAAAACAACTAATGCTAAATATTACATGACTGCTGATCTAAAAAAAAAAACAGTATTTTCAACCTAAATTTAAAACATGATGGAAAGGAATAAAAAATTTTTTAAAATAATTAAAAATACCTTGGTCTTTTCTCTTATTAATAAAATAAACTTTTTCACGATAAAACTTTGTTTTTATTAAGTTTTGGGCCTTTTTTCTTCATGCTATGCGGTTTTTTGGGTGAAAAGTTGGACATGCCTAAAACCCATAAGATGGTGGGAGAGAAGAGGTGGATTCTTTCTTGAGGGTATTTGTGCATACGTGAATATAATGAACCTAACTGGAATTCAAACTAAGCATTCCAACTTCTCATTTCAAGCTCTTATCAATTACACCACTTGCACATCCAAGCTGGTATTCCCAAGCGATCACACATCTAGGTACTAATCAGACATTTCTTAATTTTGCCGATCAGACAAGAACTGATGTTCCAACATGATCTGGTTGTAAGCTGCAGGTTCTTGGAATATTAGGGTAACACAGGCTTTCTCCCCTCATTTAACTTTTTGATAGATAAATGGAATAAGATGACTATCAAGCCCAGGACTGTAGCAGAGATAAATATGAGGCCAAAAAAATTTAGAAATTATCTTTAAGTTATCAAAGGCCGCCAACATGGTTAGCAGCAAGAACATTTAAAATTTCCAGTACCTCTAGATCGGCAGAAATCATATTTGGAATAATAGAGAAAAATCTGTGTTAGAAATGAAAGAACTTTTCATTTTTTTTAATGTTTACAGGGAAAATATAGATTCAATAATGAAGGAAAAAATTATTTTATTCTTCCTTGCTTTGATAGATTTTTTCTTTTTGTATTTCTTTATTGTATTTTGTTAAAATAAAACCCTGTAAAAAATACTACAATTGGTAAAAACTTTGGGAAAGGCAAGCCTCTCACCCTCCTAACTGCTACATCCCTGATGTTATATGAGATATTATTCTCAGTGTATTAGGTTGGTGCAAATGTTTCCAGCATGTTTTGTGATAAAATCTTTTTATTTATATAAATTCATAACATCATTGTTCAGACATCAAAGGATTTTCACAGATTCTCTATGACCATATTTCAGTTAAATAGTGTCTTTATATTCCTGTGAATCTATTTGGTTTCTTATTAACCATTTTTAAGCCAGAGAATCAACAACAATTGTTTATCACTGTAAACATTTCAGAGGTTCTGGGATTTTGATAAAATAAAATTCTCAAAAAAATCATAACAGCCTGAGTTCCTGAAATGAGAACTTGGCTTTCACACTCCAAACAGATTGTCCCCTTGCAACAACAGCCTAGAGCGGGGCTTGGTAACCCCCGATCTCTGAGCCACATCTGGCCCATGAAGGATTTTTATCCAGTCCGCAAACTTAACAGTAGTAAGGAATTTGCATTTTTGTTAGTTGTTACCCTGTTATTTCTGCAGTAAAATAAGGAACCTTGTTTAAATAATATAACATTAACTTTGTTGTTTTTTTTCTTTAAACTCCATGCCAAGGTAGCCCTCTGCATGGAGTGGTCTGAGGGTGAGACAATTTATTATAGTATATTTGATATCTTGGCCCTCCTCTGAAACACTGTATAGCTGTCTGGCCTGCTCTCTCCAAAAGTTTGCTGACCCCAGACCTAGAAGATTAAAGTGTTGGTTGTGAGTTCAATCCTTGAAGTTGTACAGATTCAGACTAGCAATAACTAAGAAGTATTAAAATAGAACAGGACACATCTAGACATGGAAAGTAGAACAAAAACAATCTACTCTCAGAGATTAAATAAACAGTTTATTTTAAAATTCCCTGAGGGTTACATAGATTGACAGACACCTGAAGAAGTCTTGAGGACAGAATGGTTGAAACATTGTGATAATAATAACGAAGATGAATTAGTATTATTTACATTAATTATAGTCAGACTAATGTCCTTGTATTGTGATCACAATGTTTCAATTATTTCATGACATAATAATTGTGAATTCAATCCCTAGGCAGGTAGTATGAATATATTTGGTGGAAACAGGTCTAGCAATAATTAGATGATTGACCAAAATGAGATATCCCTAGACATGGACAGAAATTTCCTGAAGGTTAACCTTGATAGACATCTGAAGATGGTCAGAGAATACAACAGCCTGAATGTTGTTATGATAACATCAAAGATAGGGATATTGTAAATAATGTAAATAAAACCAAAACAGGTTTGAAATTTTCTACCATTTGTCCTTGCATTGGATACTGCTGCCATATATGGTCTGGTGCCCCCACTACTCATCGCAAGGTCCTCAACAAAATCCAAAGAATAGGTCCTAACCTGACATCTCGACTTCAGTCACTTTCTCACAGACATGATGTGGCTTCCCTCTGTCTTTTCTACAAATATTTTCATGGCAAATGCACTGACAAGCTACTATCACTGCTACCCCAACTGCATAAATTTAAGCGTGCTACTAGGTTGGCATCTCGGTCCCACCCTTATACTGTTGAAACAGTTAAATGTAATCATCTTTTCTACTCCAACAGCTTCTTCTCTTGCACCTCCCGACAGTGAAACTCCCTTCCTATTACTTGCTTCCCTGATAGTATAATATTCAAATGTAATGTAAATCGATATCTTCTGATGCCATGACCTTGATCCCCATGCTTCTCTTTATCCTTTTCTCAAACCCGCCTCTTTACTCTTGCTCACACTCTCTGTAACTCTTTGCATGCTAGTAGCACTCTTGCCTTGAGGAAATTATATTTTTTGAAACCATTTTTTTTCTGTTTTTTTGCCACTCCTACTTGTCCAGCTGCATTCTGACCACTTGAGGTGAAGTACTTTTATGGAAATAACATTTGACATTTTATAAAGGAAAGATAAAATCGTCAGAAAGAACCTATTTATATGAGAATCTTGGTTGTAGAAATTTTTTTTATGCTAAATTTTACCACAACTTAGTCAGGAAATGAAAGAAGGATTTTTTTTATTAATTTCTAAAGTTACCCAGTGCTATTTAAATAGATCCTCTTGAAAAAAATTAAGGAAAAATGTCCAGGGAATAGCTTTTATGGATTAGAATTAATTAGAACTTCCTCAAGGCATGGCATTAATCAGAATCAAAAAGCATTTGATTTCTTTTTTATCATTTAAAAGTGGGGTCTTGTTCATAATATCAATACTGTGTAAAATAAATATCTAACTTTTTAAAGAGTTATCTGGACTTGAACACGAGCCACACCTGTACGGCATGCCAAGAACTATACCCAATAAATCAGATACTAACAAATTGTAGTGACTTCAGCCAAATCCGTTTAAAATACTACCGAATTACCAACATGAAAGAACTTTTTCATAACATTAATCCATATAATATCCTACAATTTCTTGAAAAAATCAAACTGTATTCCAAAATATAACTTCAACATAAAACACACATATCACCGTTTGTAGTAATTATGCCAACGCAAACATGAATATGAACAAAAGCTGAGTATCATCTGCCAGGTTATTCAATTGTGAAAGCAAAATAATATATATTTTTATTACTTCAAAGCTCCCAAGAAAATTAAATTTCAACATTAAATGACTCATAAGGAGTTGATATGCTGTTAAACAAACAAACAATTGTTTAAATGTAAAATAAAAATTGTTTCAACTGACAAACAATTGCTTGTTTAAAATAAGTATGTATTCGACTGTTCTTTATTCAAAAATATTTGTCTTAATGGCAAAAAAGTTTTTGTAAAAATGTATTTCATGAGACAAACAACTGCTATTACTTGTTTAAGATATTTCCTTAACAAACATAAAAATATTTGTATCCATTTGTTCTTTATTTAAAAGAAATGTTTTTGTAAAAAAAAGTCTAGATAACACTTTCCAAATGAAGTCGGGGATCGATGTTACATTGTATTTATATTATATACAAGACCCCCTCTTCTAAAATGATAAAAATCAATATTTTTTGATTCTGATAAATATCACACCTTCAGAAAGGTCGAATAAAAACTAGTCTACAAAAAATATTTCCAAAAAATTTTTCCCTATTTTTTTTATAAGTGGACCAGTCTAATTCAGTAGTGCCAATTATCCTTTAAGCACTATGAATATTTTATTGCAATAATTTTATTATATTTATAATGACAACTTGAACTATTAAAAATTCCATAGGTGTTGACATTGCTAATCATCCATTATCTTTTGTTTTTCCTATTCCTCCTATAGCTATATCATGCTGAGACTCTCGTTCTCATACAATCACAAAAGTTAAGCAATGTCAAACCTGGTTAATACTTAGATGGGTGAACACTTGGGATTACCAGGTGCTGTAAGCTTGGAGTGTGGGTGATGTAATGGAATTGGAAATCATAGAGCCATTTTCCAATTTTAGTTAGATTCATTATATTCACTTATGCATAAATACCTTTGGAAAAGGTATATATCAACCTGTTCCCCCCAGCTATGGGTTAATTAGCAGTACTTGTATCAGTAAATCATTATTATCTCCTAAAAACTGTTACAGTCTAAAAATATTTTCTGGTTTTAAATAACCTTCAAAAGGTTAATAAGCTGTCAAAAAAACCTAATCTATCAATCAAAAAATCTTCTTCATTTATCCTATATTTAATTTTCTCATACACTCCCTGATCCTTTCCAATCTTTGCTGTCTATTTGTAAATTGAAATAAAATGTGCAAACTGTCAATAGAGAGATAAAAAAAATGATAAACTTTCAGTCTATGATTGGAATATACGGACATTATTATTTTACTTGCACACAATTTGACAACTGTCTGGATTTCTAGTAGTTATCATTATTTACATTGTTTTCAAGCAGACTATTGTCCTCATCTTTGTTGTCATTATCACAACATTTTGGCCATTGTGCCATCTAGCCTTCTTCAGATGCTTGGCAATCTGGGTATTCAGAATTACCCTATATGTTACCCAGAGCAACATACACCTGATAAAGGCTAGCGAGCACAAGAGCTGAAATGTTGCAATAAAAACAATAAAGATGAGAACACTAGTCCACATGTAAATAGAGTAAATAATGACAACTCTTCATTGCAGAAATTCAGACAGAAGGCAATCAAGTGATAAAAATAACAAAGATAAGGACAATAGTCCACATATAGAGTAAATAATGATAACTCCTCATCCCAGAAATTCAAAGAGACAGAAATTAAAAATATCTTATTAGAATTTGGACTCATCTTTTCAGCGTTGTTGCTTAAACCATAAAATATTTTAACGATTGTGGCTTCCACCCTTCTGCATGTGTTTGTCTACCCTGGCAAATGTCAATGAATTTTGAACTGAACCCTTAATTTAATCTACAAGAATGGCTGTACTCATTCAGCTGAACAGGTCTAGGGATCAGTTCAAAATTCCCTGAATATTACCCACATTGATAGACACCTGGAAAAATGCCAGAGAGCCTGATGTCCAAAATGTTGAGATGTTAACGACAAAGTCTAAATGTAAATAATGATAACTCCTCATCCCAGAAATTCAGAGAGAAATTAAAAATATCTTTCTTGTTTTAATTTCAGAACAAGAATATTTAGTATTCCGAAAAAAGTTTCCTTGGACTGTAAGTGCTTTTTTTTCAGTTTATTTTTTTTATTTTTATTTTTAGTTAAAATGCATCTGAACCACTCTCATATACCACACATTTTTTTACCCATAATTCCTTGCCACAATTTACTTTTTGTATTTGTAGAACCAAGATCAAATACCACACTTGCTGGTCTAGGAAAAAAGATCTAATATTATATGTCTTATGCATGAATTTTATAGGGATGCAGTTGATCACTGAAGACATAATGTACATATCTTTTCTGTTTGGAAGGGTTTTAGGGCAGTGTTAAAAATATTCTTATTAAAAATGTATTATTGATCATTAAATACCATGTATAAGCAGGCTTTTATTACTGTTGCAATTCAACAGTATGTATATATAAAATAAAATAATGATAATAATAGCAATTGATATATGTATAATTATATAATTTAATGAATATCAAATTTAAAAGAATTTCTGCTCATAAAGTGCTCAGTATTAAAGTAGAATGATAATTTCTTTTTGTTTTAATTGGTATCACCCCATTCAAGGCAGGAAAGCCACTAAGACACAAGGGGTTACAGGGTGTGTAAGAATTAGGAACAGAAACATTAATAATGAGCAGGAAGAGAAAGGAGTAATCAGGAGGAAAATAGATAGCGATTGACATTGCATTTAAAGTTTTGCAGATTAAAGTTGGCTGGAAAGCATAAAGCCAGAAGAGAGTTCCACAAGTAAGAAGTGCAAAAAAAGACACTGTTAGTATAGAATTTATGGTTACATCTAGCCAGGTCAAGTGTAAATTGATGAGTTCTTGATGCCAGTCTAGTATTGCACTTAAATTCAAAAAGTTTAGGTACATTGTAACAGAAAAACACAATTTATACATAGTTAGGGATAACAACTTAAAGTCAAATTTATACAATTATTAGAAAACATCTCTCTCTAACTACCAACTAATTTTTATCTAGCCAAGTTGCACACACACTGCACTCTACTCAAGACAAATTTTAAAACAAACACAAATATATCGGAGCACTGGGTATTATCAACACAAATCTCGCTTGTCATAGATGTCTACAACTATGTCTGTGCATTTCCTTTATATAGACTATAAGAGGATCCAGACAGCAGAGCAGAGAGAGACTTCACACACTAACCATAGATACTACCTGAAAGCATGGCTGAATGCTCGTCTGACTTTTAGGCTGTGAAAATGACTTCCTTTGAACACAGAAAAAGAATGGATTCCATTACCAATGCAACAAACCCAAACTGATAGCCAACAAGTAGTCAACCGATTTAAGCATACTCTTTTTTCATGCTCTCTTTTTACACCTCGTACACCATACCATATGACATACCAGAGACATTTTCATATCTTGTAAATTAAAACGAATCATTGGCCATTCCTACTAACCAGTGTTTTCCATCCAAACAATTACTATGAAAGTATTTATAGAAAAAGCACAGAAAGGCAACCATACAGTAGGAAGTGACTTATCATTATTATTATTAAATGAAATATAACATTCAATACTTATCAAAGGCCAACTCAGAGTTTCATAATTTTTCAATCACTCATTGGGACAGTTTCATAAACAGACAAAAACGTAATACTTAATAATGGCTGTAGTGATAGTCAAAAGAACTTGAATTTTAAAAAAAACGAATTTTGGTGAACTTACTAATTGTATAAAATAACTTAGTCAACTTAAATTGGACAAACAACAAAACTTGTTTAAAAGAATTCTTGCTATCTAAATGCACCTGATATATATATATATATATATATATATATATATATATATATATATTAAAAGAAAAACAGACCACTTTAAGGTGCCATTATAATAATTTATTTCACCAGAGTCCTTTTAAAGGATGCCGGATCATCAGATAGCACTTCCAAAAATGAAATGAAACGAAAAATGAAATTAAAATTGATGGGTAGTGTAAGTTTTTGTAATTTAACAGAGAGTGTAAGAGGGATAGTTAAATAGACATGGTAGAGTATAGGGAGAGATGAATTTCATATCTCTCTCAAATATACTTTATATTGTGGGAAGAGGAGTGACCAGACCATGACCTTTTTAGATGGTTAACTTAACGGAAGTGATATATTGAAAGGGGAGAAGGGAGAAAAAGAAAAGGAAAAAGAAAGAAGAGTGAGAAGGAGAGGGAAGTAAAGAGAAAGAGGCTGTAATTGAGTTTTAGCAATTTATGTAAAGAATAGATTTTAATGCTTGATAGAAATTTAGATGTCTAAAAAGATTTGATGTTTGCTATCAATTTAAATATTTAATTTTTTTAAACAAATAGTTTAGGGACTTAATATAAGTTAAATACTATATTTATTAACACATTTATAGAGAACATATTAAAAAAATATTTTAAATTATAATAGTTTGTTTACCCGACCAATCGTACTTTTTTAATATTGTAGAAATAGTTACAGTAACATCTTTATTAGTTTTACTTTTAATCTAATTTATGAATGCAATTTGTCATTATTTTTATATGGGTAATCTTACTTAAAGTTTAGGTTTAATTATGGAATAATATTAATTACATGTTTCATTAAATAATATAGACAAGGGTTGTCTATTTATTTTAGGTAAATTCTTTTCATAATGTCTGATAAGTTGCAATAAAAACAATAAAGATATATATATATATATATATATAAGGTCTGACCAATAAGTATCAAGACTGTTATAGTAACAGATAAGTACACGGAGTGAAGCTGCTTCACATAGATTGATTTTGAACTCTGCTGTGCATACACACTAAGTTATAACATTCTTATTCACTTCCATTGTTTATAGCAGTGCTTAGAAGGAAGGTGTGCAGAGTATGGTTGTTTCATCACACCACAGGGGTTCCATCAGTGACTATGGCTTGTGCAGTAGTTTTTGGTGAAGAGCAACATTCTCCAGATCTGACAACTATTATATTCCCCAGACACTGTCCCTTACAACTTTTTCCTCTTCAATAATCAAAACCAACTTGAAAGGAAGAAGATGTGATAGTTGTTCACTATCCTTTAAAAATGAGTTTCAAGAATGCTTTCATCAATATAAACAACAATGGATAAAGTGTATAGCTTCAGAAAGGGACTACTTTGAAAGAGATTAAATCCTGAATTGATATGTGTTGTAGTTTCCTTTTATAGCACCAGTCCCAATAGTTTTTGATCAGACCTCGTGTATATATATATATATATATATATATATATATATATATATATATATATATATAATTTCTAAGGAGTTAATTACTTTTATTTTTAATCTGACATTATTTCTTATTACTTAAATGTTATACTGTTAATGGGTACATGTGTTTGAGTAGACTTTCTGTTTTGTTTTTAAGCTCTATGATTTATATCTTCTGGTCTGTGAATTCAAGAAACTTAATAAAGAAAATGTGCTCTCCTGAAAGGTTCAAATTAGAATCCTCCTGCTTAGCTGTGATGCTCTTTGTGGCTGAATAGTCTAAAGCCTCATTGGATCAGAGAGTGGTTCCTCTTTATATAGGAGGGGGGGTGCAGTCTCTTCTATGTTCAATTTCCTTATATCCGATACTAAATTTATCAAATGTGAGTTACATTTAAATACAACCCCCCTAAGACAAAGAGAAATCAGTTTCATTTGTACTAATCAAATTGTATAAAAGAACTAAATGTTTAATTCTTTCTTTTTGTTTTTCAGCTCCAACTTCAGATTTGGAATTGTAAGTATTCCTCCCCATTTTTTGTGATGTCAACAAACACTTGCCACTTCTGTAATATAAACAAATATTTGTTGTCACTTTCGTAATGATCATTGTAGTAGAGACTTTGTAATCACAGATACCACTATGGTAACGCCGTTGAACAATACTGGTGTCAGACGCCTTTGAATACCACTCACACTAATAGTACTTGCTCGATAATACTCACTCAAACAGTAATCTGTATAGTGATCCAAATAGAGAAATAGTATAGTGAATAGAGTAGAGAACAGCGGCCCATATAGTAATAGAGGATAGAGTAGAAATAGCGATCGTTTAGAAGTCACACTACTTTCTACTTATGCGTTTCTCCCATGGTCATGCGATCTACGTAATTCAATAATGGGATTGCCTGTGTTTGCTCACTGGTGATCTATGTTCAAACTCAAGTGTCGGCAGTGACATTTTATTCCTATATAACACCATTGCATCTATCATTTATATAACTTAATTCTTTACCATTTCTCATTTGACACTTACCACTTTTAGACGTCAAAGCAGACTTCTTGTTTTACTTTATCTCCCAAACAAAAATAATTCCATCATTTTAAGAATCTATCTATTGGATAAATCAGTTATTCATTATAGTATAACATTATCATCATACAGAGTAATGAAAACATGATACCCTGTCTCTCATATGTAACATAACATTTTAATCAACTCCAGACTTTATAAATCACTGTCAGCCAATGGGTGCACAGCCCTAGGACTTTCTCCAAATGTAGATCCTACACTCTCATGTGGATATGAGAGATTCTCATTTCTCTGGGATGGATGTTTATACATCTACCTATCATATATTTTTTTCAGTGCATGCACATTGTAGGCACAGCTGGGTTGACCCCATTGTCAGGAGGCAACCACTGATATCAAGTGAAATGCAGATCTGAACCTGGTGGCTAGGAGGTCATCTTTCAGGTCAGTCTGTTGATGTATCTTATTTCTCTGAAGGACACTTAGTTCTATTTTAGCATTATTTCAGGTGTCACATCCTACAACGAAATTGAAAGCAACAAAATTTTCTGTGCTAAAACAGACGAGGAATAATTGTTTTCCAGTAAAGAAAAGTATAATTTCAAGATATAATCATAAAGGTTTGTGTTACCTGCTGGTAAAATCCCTCTGGCTTTCTTAAACTCCCCTGTAGAGATAAGGATGTATATTCTCACTAGATTTATTCAACCTCTACAGCAAAGCTATCCTAAGGAGGCTGGAGACCATACCAGGATTGATTATCAGTGGGTGTAATCTTAATAAAAGATACACAGATGACAGTGTGTTGATGTCAGGCACAGAAAGAAAACTACAGGATATTCTTGACAAAGAAAGCAAGAAGAAAGTACTAACTATCAATTGCAAGAAAATAGAAAGTATGTTTGTCAGCAAAAGAAAAAGTGCAAGATGTGAACTATATAATGGAGATGTCTAAATCAAACAAGTACACAAGTTTAAATATCTAGAAATTGTTTCAATAGAGGACAGAAAATGTGACATGAAAATCTGAAAGTACATTAGAATAGCAAAAAGCTGTATTCAAAAAGCTAAGCAAAGTATTAAGAATCAGGAAAATCTCATTAGAAACAAAGAAAGGAGTTCTGAACTGCTATTTAATGTCAATCTTCCTATATGGTAGCAAATTCTGGACAATCTCATCACAGAAAAAGAAGAGACTTGAGGCAACAGAAATGGAGTTACAGTTGGATGCTGAGAATACTATGGACCGAAGATGTGATCAATTGTGAAATTTTCGATAAAATGGAAACAAAAAGAGCATACTAATACTTAGAATCAGAAAGAGAGAGATAAAATTTCTAGAACAAATAAGGAAGAAAGAAGGCTAAGAAAATTTGACACTCACAGGACATATACAGGGTGCGATGGATAAATTGTCGCCAGTGTTTATTTTTGATTTTGTTGACTGCACAGTATAGTCGGGTCAGTTGGCTACCATCTGTGAGAAAAAGAGCACCATGACCCAATTCTCTCCACCAGAAATTTGGAAGTGGCATGCAGTACTGCTTGGTATTCATGCCAAAAACTCCAATCCAAGCATTTCGGAGTGTTTGGATGTCAATCTGAGGACAGTGCAGAAGATTCCGAAAGTTGAATGAGTCTAATGGTGATTACGAAGGTGCAGCAGCTTGGAAAACTCACTCTAATCGTTCTGATGAGAAAAGAACTCCTGAATTTGTTGATGAGGACAGACTCAACACAGAGGCCTACATCGTGCCTTCAGTCGGTAGTGCTGCCCTGTGTCAAGAGGGTGACTGCTGGAAGACACTATGTCTGTCAACAAAACTTTGCACCATGCCACACAAGCATGGGTGTCAGACAATTTCTGTAACCACATCACCCCTTACATCTGCCCACCTAACTCTCCAGAATGCACCCCCTTTGATTATTATGTATGGAGCGCAGTTAGATGATAAACCAACAAAACTCCTTGTAACACCAAAGATGAACTGAAGGCAAGGATTATGGCAGCATTCACCAACTTAAATAAGGAGACCATCCAGAAGAGTTGCAAAAGATTCTGAAGTCATCTTGGAGGCCATGATTGAAGCCAGTGGTGATTTTATTGAATAAAATTACTATTTAGTATTTCAAGATATTTTTCTGTAATTTTGGTAAGCATATGTGTTAAAATGAGATGTCAGGGTTATTTTCATTTTTGCATAATTTAGACAAAAATTTATACATCACACCCTGTAGAAGACAAATAAAGAGGTAAGAGGGCTTAGAAAATTTCACACTCACAGGACATATAGAAGACAAGAGGAATAGAGAAAAGCAGTATGGAACATATCTATCATTAACATTATCATCCCCTTGAATTTTGTAATTGTAGGGCAAATCTAAATGCAGAAGCCACTCTCTTTTCCCCAATGGTCTATCATGGCAGCCATCAGCAATTCTGGTACAGTCATATCTGTCAAGCGTGTGTAAATGATTGGCAGAGCGTTGATAGTGGGGATGGTAAAACGACAAATGTTACTAAGAGTTGCAAGGAATAAGAAGTTGTGGAGAGCCATGCTAATGACAGGGCACATAGAAGAAAAGAAGTAGAGTATAATCTTACCATGCATAGTTGTTGCTGCTGCAATTTCCATAGCAAGCATATTTTATGGTGTGAAGTTGCCAACTTCATGGTCAACCAGTTTTGAATTCAGAGTTGTCCTTCTCCTCGACTGATTACCAACAAGAGAGCCCAGCCTGCTCTGCAATTTGACCATAACTGGAAGAAGAAGAAGAATAAGCGGAAGCAGAAGAACTAGAAGAAGAAGAAGCAGAAGAACTAGAAGAAGAAGCAGAAGAAGCAGCAGCAGCAGCAGCTTCATATCTTTCCTAAAGGTATTTGTGTAAAAGTGAATACAACGAACTTGGCTCACTTATTTTCATTCCCAGCCACTGTCACACCAATTGAATCTAATCTTTATTTAAAAGTGGATATTTTTGGTTGATGTATTGTCAGAGTGGGATGATGGAGTAATGGTTAGTGGCTCAGATGGAGGAAACAGAGAGCTGAGTTCAAATTCCAGTCGAGTGAATTACATTCACTTACATGCTAATAACCTTGGGAAAGGTATGAATTCATTCCTTCTCCTCCCAGCTATGAGTACATAGCAGGACAGACTGGGTCTTATAGCCTTAGGTGGCAACCAGCCTAGAAGAAGAAAACTCAAACCACCTGTTGCCTTGTAGGTCCTGCCTATTTAGACAGAGTAGAAAGGTAACTTCAAAAACAAATCCTTTGAGAGGAGGAACAATGTAACCTCAATATCCCCAGTGCAAAAGGAATCGGGAAGCCATTGTACTATTTTACTTTGAATGTCACCATGAACCACAATTATATGATGGAGGGGAGTGATGACCAATATGTACTAACTGAATAAAATGATGATGATTGTCAGAGCAACTGAATTGTATATAACTGACTTCTGACATAAAATATCAATGATCGTCTGCATGGAATTATAGGTAAGAGCAAAAAATAAATTTAAAAGTTCACTTCAAAATAGACAATGTGGAAGAAGACAGAATCTTCCTTTAGAGTGAGTGTGTCCCTGAACTCCAGTCTGTGGGAACAAAACAGTAATACTCAACTGGTATTTGTTTTTCTTGTCTGAATCATGTGATCTTCACTCTGTGTGGTTATATACTCATGTGACGTTAGCAATTATGGAAGTAATGAAAACTACATTTATAATAGAATATTTAACTTGCAAGTTTAATTCCCAAGATGAATTTTATTCTTCAGTACTGTTGATTTTGTAATAATATTTGATTGAAAATCTATGACCATTAATAATTTTTATTTTATTTTTTTTTAGGGACATTTATGAGGAAATTGATGACTGGAACAGCCATGGTAATTTTCTTTCTTTTTCCTTTAACATTTTTCTTTCTTTTCTTTTTTATTTAAAGGGCCCTAAAAAAAAATGAGTGTTTGATAAAGTATGTCACAAAGAACTGTTGCAACTGCTAGGTAAGGCTCGACATATTTGGGAAGAATATTAGAATAATCCAGAACCTATACTGGCAGCAAACTGTCAGCATACAGATAAAAAATGAATTTAGTAAATATATAAAACAGAAAGGGGTGTAAGACAAAGATGGGTTGTCTCACCAGACTTATTCAACCTATACAGTGAGGTGATTCTGAGAGAATTAGAAGTTTAACCAGTATTCATTACTGGCAGCTACAACCTTAACAACATAAGATATGCAGATGACACAATGTTGATAGCAGACATAGAAAGGAAACTACAAGAACTCCTAGAGGAAGTAATGAAAGAAAGTAAGAAGAAAAGACTAAGCCTCAATTGCAAGAAAATAAAATGCATGATCGTTAGCAAAAAAGAACAGAATGACATGTAAATTACAAGATGGACATACCAAAAGCAAATATATACAACTGTTTAAATATGTGGGAAGTGTTTTATCAGAGGACAGAAAATGTGACATTGAAATCCAAAGAGATGAAGAAGGGACTTGAGACAAGACAAATGCGATTCTACAGAAGGATGCTGAGAATACTATGGACTGAACATGTGAGCAACAACAAAGTTTTAGTGAAAATGGAAATAAAAAGGAAAATTATACTTAACATCAGAAAGAAATAGTTGAAACTTCTAATGCACATAATGAAGAAAGAGGACTTGGAAAATTTGATACACACAGAATATATTGAAGGCAAGAGGGATAGAGGAAAACAACATATAACCTACCTAGTCAGCTTGAGTAAATAAATGGGAGAACAAAGATAATAAAAAGACTAAATTTATTAAGAGCTACAAAGGACAGGAAAGTATAGAAAGCTATGGTCGCCAACGTCCTGAAGGGACATGGTTTATAAAAGAAAAGGGAGAGAATGAATATCTTTGTAAAGGTTGATGACTAAATAACAACAAAACATTATTACAAATTTTAATTTCATTTTTTATGCATTATCTTAATAGTTGTGATTTTATTTTATTTGATGAAGGATTGTCTACCCTTAATTTTTTACTAGCATTTCTTCTTGATTTCAGTTGTTTTAATATCTAATATTTGCAATAGTATTTTGTTTCTTGACAATGTCAACCATTGTTTATTTTTTACCAATAATTTCACTTGCATTTTATTATATTAGTAGTGGTAATATATTGAATTTTATTAGTTAAAGCCTTGTGAAACATTATTAATTTTTGACTGGTGTTTTGTTCATTTTAATTTCATTTGTTTCTTCTTTTTTACTATATTAGTAGGATTAGTAGCAACAATATTATCTTGGATTTATTTATTAGCTGAAGTATTGCAACCATTATTAAGTTTTAATGTGGGTCATTCATAAAAAATAGTCTTTAGGTACAACTCAACTTTTTGTCCCATTTTCCTTAGGAAGTCATTTATTTTGTAATATCTAATGTACCAATTTAAGCTTCTCAATCTTTTATGATTGGCAGATGATCAAATCTAAACCATAAACTTACACTTTATTACTCCCCTTGATTTTTCATCACAATAAAATATTAGTAGTTTAATGTTATCGTGATTTTATTTTTATTTATGATACCTAAACTTTATGAATTTAAGGGCCATACTAGATTGGCAATAATGTCTTATCATTTTACAGTTGAAATGACTCAATGTAACTGTAACTTCTATCCTAACAGTTTCTTCTCTTGCACTTCTTCCTTGTGGAACTCTCTTCTGGTATCTTGCTTTCCAGTCTACTTTGATTTTCAAAAATTTAAATGCAATGTCAATCATTATTTTTATCATCTTAATTCCTTTTTTTTATTGTCCTCTTTCCTTAATAATATTTTCTTTTTCTCATAGTATCTCACACTCAATAACCCCTTGTTTCTTAGTGGCTTTATTTCTTTGCTTGGGGTGCAATGATTAAAAACATAAAGATGAAGCATTGTCAGCCATTATTAATTTTTAACTTGTATTGCTGATTGCCATAAACTGATGAGCTGAATAACTGCTGCAAAAATCAACTAAAATTAAAATGAAAGGAATACAAATCAAAAATTCATAATGTCAGTGTTCACTTTTCTTTTTTTTTGAAAAAAGCCTATTGAACATTTATATAATTTCTGTCTGAATTTTTGGAATGAGGTGTACCTTATTATTCGTATTATTTACATATAGACTAATATTCTCATCTTTTGTTTTAGCCATTTTGCCTAACAGCACTTGTAACAAGTAGTACAGACTCAATGGAGATATCTCTTTACCTTTTATATGCCTTATCTTATCTGACCCTGATGAATGTTAAGATCACAAAACATTTAACCATTTGTAGATAAGTACTGGGAACTATTTTTATTTATTGATATTAATTATTGCTCTAACTTTCTACTGAGCACTATTTATTGACAAAATTCTGCTAAAACATATCATACATAATTTTACATATAGCCATAGGTGTTTTTAGATATGTGGTGAATTCTCCTGTCATCTTCAATGTATGAGAATCCAGCAGTTCAATTCTTAGAACTGAACAGCCAGACTAGGTGCACATATGATTTAATTATAGTGGTGAAGGTTTTGTGCAGAACCAACCACACTTTTCAGAATAACTGAATATAAAGAAATTGTGCACATAGTGTGCCACTAGGTTTCCAAACAACCCTCCTCAGGTTTTGAATTAAGAGCTGTCTTTCTCTTAGACTAGTTGCCAACCATGGCTAAAAAGTTATATCTGTCCTACTATTTAATCCATAGCTCTGGAGAGACAAAGCGATAGATTCCCAAGTGTATTTGCACATACATGAATACAACTAACTCTCTCTTTAGTAATGTTTTCTTTTTCCCATATTCTTTCACACTCAGTAACATTGCATTTTAGTGGCTTTATTGCCTTGCTTGGGGTAGAATGATCAAAAAAATAAAACTCATCTGGAATTTGAACTTGGCTCTTCAACTTCTCATTTTGAGCCAGCATTTATTATACCACCTACACATCTAATATATATATATATATACACACACGTGTGTGTGTGTGTGTGTGTGTGTGTATAGCTCTTGAAGTTCTCAATCTCACCAAAAGGCTCTAAAAGATTTTGAGGCTTAGTCAGTTGGGAAACGGGTCAGGCTGATAACTTTTCAGCACTCCCTTATATACTTATATATCAAAAATTAGGTTGAGTTGATTAACCTTGAATATTTGTTTTCTTCCAGACTTGAAGAAAAAAGAAGATGGGTAAGTATTTATAACTTTTACCCACAACAATATGTTTCCCACACATATCCGACTAATAAACTTAAAGTAACAACAGAAAGATAATTTTAACCTCAAACCTGGGTATATGCATCTATGTCGCATGGAAAAAGAAAAAGGTACGAATATTCTCTCAGGCTTCTTAACCTGGAGTTCATGGACCCCTGGGTGGGGGCATAGAAGGGTTTCAGGAAATCCATGAGGATCAGATAAAAATTAACATTTATTTTTGCTATACAGCCCTTGTCCTAATCAACAGTTTCCATTAAAAGAAATAAAACAAAACACATCCTGCCATTGCTTGAAAGAAAACGCCCCCAGCCACTACTTACAGTGCTGACTGTGAGATGTCTGTTGACTTACTGTTAGGTCGATGTTTACTATTTAAAAGTGTGTCATCATTCTCTGCATGACAGCCATCTTTTGCCACTCCATAAGAGTAAGGGATAGTTCTCAGTTTCCACAGTTTATCACAGCTTGATTATCTTCTCATATACTGGTGAGGATTAATTGACCACAATTTCCTTCAAGCGTGGCTAGGTGAAAAGTGACATGTGTGCAGTATGCATGAGGGTGCAGTAGGAAGAAATGCATGTACAAGTGTTGGGAAGAAACAATCAGAATGTGAGTATCTGCTGGTCTGTCTGTCTGTCTATGAAGGGGTTGTTCTTATAAGGGTTTGTAACTCAAGAGGTCTGTGACTAAAGGGGTCAGTGTCTAAAGGGAACTGTGACTCAAAAAAAGCTTAAGAACCAATGCCCTAATATCTACAACTTGACAATTGCTCAGGTATTTTTTTTTAAATCCCAGAGTAAATGCTGACCCATTAAAATACTCATCTTCATTGTTTCCATATTAAATTCTGCTTTGCAAAAATGGTCAAATGAATTTTTTATTATAGTATTTTTTTTTTTTTACTAATTAATCTGTAAAATAATTATGACTTCATACAAAATAACAGAAATGATGGTACAGTATTTTATACAGTACTGTATCTTGAGAAAGATACATATTTAATGTCTTAATAATTCTAATACCACTGACCTTGCTGATACTCCCATGTCATACCAATTTCTAACCAGTCATTTTCTTGTGACATTTCTACAAATACATCCATAGTAATTGTTCTAATGAACTTTCCTCTATGATACATTGACATGATGAATTTAAGTACAGGACTGGATTGGTAGAAAAGTCTTATTGTTTTACAGTTGAAATGGGGAGATATAACTGTAAATTCAATGCTAATAGTTTTTTCTCTTCCACTTCTCATTTGTAGAACTCTCTTCTTGCTTCCCTGTCAACATAGATCTTCAAAAATTTAAATTCAATATCTATCGTTATCTTCTGTCTTCTTGTTCTTTTATTGTCTTAATAATATATTTTTCTTACATTTTTTAACATTTAGTAACTCCTTGCATCTTAGTGGCTTTATTGCCTTGCCCAGGGTTAAATAATTAAAAAAAAGAAACACATGTTGCCTTTGACGATTGGCAGCTACTAATATTCTTGGCCATTTCCACCTTTAAATCTATACCATAACCAAAAGCAATAAACCAAATAAAACTAAACCAGCTGCAATGAAAACTTGGAGTCTAATTTGGTTTAATGTGCCTTTATTAACATAACTAAAGAGTTTTGCCATTTTGGCTAAGATGGTGTGACTTATACAAATTGTAAGACAGGGGAGGTAATCAGGTTGTCTTACCACATTCTCCCCAGCTTTGTTTTCTCCTAGTCTGATACAAAATCATCCAGGTGACTTGGTCTCTTGATAATTCAGCTGCTTTTTCCTGTGGTTTAATAACTTGCCAGCATGAGTCAAATCTTTGAAGGAAACACTCAATTGTCTCCCGTCAGAGTACTGGATACATAATATAGGTCAGGCAAAGATTATGTTTTGTCTCTTCACAAAAATTCCATCCAAAATGCCCATGGTACTCTGGTAAGTATTACAGTGAAAAATATTGGTATATACAGATATGAAAATATGGTACATTAGTATTTTAAGTCCGTCCATATCAGTAATAAGAGTGGATGAACTATTTTCCGGTTTAATCGTTTCCAATATTGCCAGGCATCAGTAGAAGATAGGTTTGCAGAGTCCAAGTTGAGACGTTCTGGTTTAAGGTATTTGCCCATAATTACGTTCAATGAATTCAAAAGTGTGACTTATTCATACAAATCATAAGACAAGGGAGGTAATCGGTCTTACTAATCTTGAGTAATTGTCTTATCACCCCAGCTCATCAAAAAACACTTAAACTCCTTCACCTTACTTTTTCCAACATTCCTATTAATAGAACATCTTTCTGTTATCAATGCACTGATTGGAACTCGTTTTGTGATTTTCTTTGTGATACACCTTGGAATTGTATTTTTAGCCATCCTGTTGAGAAATATGCCACTGAGGTCTCTTCCTGTGTGAAAGCCAATGTACCAGCATGGAAATACAAAGTGAAACCACAATCTTCTCCTTGGTTCTCTCCTGCCTGTTCAGCTTCTATAGCCCACAGGAATTACTTCTTCTAGCTTACTAGAGCAGAAGATTCAATTGTAACAAACATAAATTTATCATTGATCATAACGAGTAAAAGCATGGTCTCAAAGAAGCAAAGTCACTATTCACTGATAGAATGAGGCACCATATAGTGTTATGACTGCATGAATTTAAGCATAACACTAGATTGGCAACTAGGTCCCACCATTTTACTGTTAAACTAGCTAGATGTAACTGTCAATTCTGTTCTAAAAGTTTCTTTTCTTGCACTTCTCACCTGTGGAATTCACTTCTAACTTCTTGCTTCCCTGCCACCTACAATCTTCAAAAATTAAAATGCCACATCAATTGGCATCTTATGCTTTCCTGAATCTTACTCTTTATTGTCCTTTTCTTCATTTCTCCTCACTAAAGTCTATTCATTCACTTTCGTACCCTATAGCCACTTGCATCCTAGCAATATTATTGCCTTGCTTGGGGTAAAATGATAAAAAAAAAATTAAAGATGGCAGTCTTCTCATTATTCCACATATTCTTTCAATTATTGACTTCCTTTTCATTGGTTTTTAAAGTTCCTCAGGTGAAGAATTTCCGTTGGTTTCTGAAGTTCTTCAGATGAAACATTTCCATTGGTTTTTCAAAGTCTTCAAGCTATTTTTGCTATATGTAGGCATTATCATTATTCCTGATTGAAGATGAAACTTTTGAAATAATTCAAACTTAGCAACTTTTACTTTGAAGCAATGTTAAAATGCTCTAACTCTTGAAAACTGATATCAGCTGTAATCATAAGATGATAAAAACTCAAAGTAGGCTACCCTAAGGCAATGCCAACAAACACCCACCCAAAGTTTTTTTGATATGAAAATCCATTTTGAGTTGTGGCATTATCCAGTCATGCTTTTATAGTTAGCATCTGTCAAATAATTAGGAATCTATTTCCAAGATTTAGACATGTTTTCAAATTGTTCACAAGTAGATGCTGAACAGTTGACTTCATTTGTTCAGTTAATTCTTTAACCATAACAACATTATTCCTATTGAGTTCAGATAAAAGGAAATGTTTTTTTTTTTCAAATTCAACAGGGCAACTTGCTATACAATGCACAGCTTTTAATCCAAAGTTTAATTTCTAAGATTTTCAAATCAGCTTCAAAAATTTATTTTATTTAAACAATCTATCCTATAAACATCATTAATATTTCAGTTTGCTTCAGTGGCATTATTGTATTTTCATAACTCAAAACATTACATGTTTTATATGTTCCATAGACACATTCATTTTAGAGTGTTAAGTTAATATGATCCAGTTTAATTACAATGAAGAGTTGTTTAAAACCTTACAAATATATACACACATACCTATATATATATATATATATATATATATATAAGTTCTATATAGAAATACATTTTCTGTTGTGCTTTAGACTGTGTAGTTCTATATTGTCTGTATTTCTTTATATTCTTGTAAAATATCAATTTTCCCCCCTCAATCTGTCCAAAAATGGCAAAATGTTTTCACAATGCTGCAGATATCTAGTCATGCTTTTATAGTTAACATCTGTCAAATCATTAGGAATCTATTTCACAAGATTAAGTATGTTTCTAAGTTGTTTTCACATGGATGGTAAAGAATTGAATTATTGAATTCACTTGTTGGGCTTAATTCTTTAACCATAACAACACTATTTCTGTTGAGTTCATACAAAAGTAAATTATTGTTTATCATCAAATCAACTGTAATTCAACATCCATGACTTGTCTTCCCCATGCATCATGGTCCTCCATTGTAGTTTGTAGTAGCTCTTTTAATAAGTTAGTATTTACAATCAATTGAGCAATGAAGATACATGTTGGTCTCCCACAAGATCATTTCCTTTTTGTAGATTCCCAGAGTAAGACGTTTTGTATGATTTCATTCATTTTCTCTAACAATGTCTGGCAAATCTTATTCTCCTCACAGAAATTGTAACCATCATCTTTGGCAAGTTATCTCAGAGCATTTGTCTAGTCATATGTTGCTGTCAACTGATATTTTTCATCACTCTTAGCATCTTGGTATATGCCTGATCATGTTTCTTGTTCAATGGCTTCATTAGACTCCCAGGGTGTACATTATTGTAGAAGAAAAAAAAAGATTTGTAAAGCAACATTTAATTATACCTATTCTTTGTCTAATCGTCTTTAAAATTTATGACTAATACATTAAATGTGTTGTTTCATAAAAGTTGCTTTTTGTTTTCATATATTCTTTTATTCAAATTCCTAGAAGTTTCACTAGTGACATTTATTACTGTCTATAGTGTAAATTCCTGTTTCAGGTTTTAAGTTGATATTTTGTTTTGTATTAAGTAAATAGCTTGTTCTTTTTAAACAGTTATAACAAATTTTATATTAAGTTTAGATAATTTCTTTTCAGGTGTAATTTCAATCGAGTTGGTATGTAGTATTATGTATAGTTTATATTATTTATTTTCTCCATTTTACGAATATGATGAGCTTTATGACATGCATTATATATGAACTAATTGGAATATAATGGGTAGGTAAACTTGAATCTTCATACCTGCAAAAAACGTGGAGTGTCAAAAGGATGGTTTTCCCATTGACGCTGCTGTTATTTTAATTACCTTCACTCCTTGGCCATGTTTTATGTGATGATTCAGTTATGTGCCATGCATGATATACATTTAGGGGATCATGTATCTTTCAATACATGACTGACGAGGCAGATTTTTTCCTATAGTAAGTTGCTATTTCTTGCTGCGGTATACCAGTTGCCATCCAAGGTTATAGAACCCGATCTGTCCTGCTATTTACCCATAGCTGGGGAGAGAAGAAGAGGATTCATACCTTTCCCAATGGTATTAGCAGGTAAGTGAATGAATTGGATTCAACTGGAATTCAAACTTGGCTCTCCGATTCCTCAATCCGAGCCACTATCCATTACTCCACCATGCCTTCTTTATGTGATGATTAGATTTGTAATAAAACCTAAACATATAATGAAAGTGAATTTATACATGTTTTTGTTCTTGATAATTTACAACAAAAATATTAAACATTATTTATTTATTAGATTGTTTATTTACAAGAATAATTTTGTATTTACAACATTGTAAAAACTAATGCAATGCAAAATTTATCATTTATATCAATTTATAAAGAAAAAAATATGTTTTATATGCGAAACAATTTTTTATTCATAAATTTATAAACATTTACTAAGTTATTAAAATATGTGAACCAAATAGTTACTTTCTGAATTTCTGAGATCAACGTTTCCCATTTTTCAAATGAGGTCTTAAGCTGTAAAAATATGAGAACGTTTTTTTTCCTTCTGGCCAGGATTCTTAGAACATAAATGATACTTTAAGTGTATTACAGTTTGGTTGTACATAAGACACAGATAACTGACTTTTCTGTGGAGAAGCTCTAAACCCATAAGATAAATAGTCAACATTGTATTGACAACAAACTTTCTTAACTGGAAGCATTAGCATGTTTAAAAATTGTACAACACAAAGAGAAAATAGTAGGAACAATAGATAACTAAATTTTCATTCACAAAGTTACATTGTTACTCAAAGTCAATTTACAATAATCAAGAAATACAACACAAGAGCATTCCAACCACTTGGTAACCAATGCAGCTGTCTGTTTATATGAATATGTATGTTGAGCTGTGAACAAGTCTCATCTTTCAATTCTCACATTTTGTCTGGCATTACAACTGACATCTCATTGTATATGGCTGGTCATCAGAGTTTTTTGAGGTCATTGCCTGTGTTAATTTTATGTGTGATTTCTCAATGCTGGCAAGTTTATCCTGAGGTCACTCTTTCATTTTATTGGCAAATTTGTACTTGGTCTTCAATTATCTGATTAATATCTAAAAAAAAATGTTATTTTGTCTTAAGAACTATTTGAATGTTAAAGACCCTTCCCAGAACTATAGAAAATGCTAAAGTATTCCTTCTTTACAGTGATATTTATGTCTTATCAAGGAATGTGACCCAGTTATTCCCATTTAGTCTTATGTTTTTGTCTATATTTCTGAGATGAGGTATTATGTACATTATTTACATAATTCAGACTATTGTCCTCATCTTTATCGCCATATTTATTACGTTTCAGCCGTAAATACAAAAATTGAAATATGAGCACTGGTAAAAATGGTTGCTGAAGACATTAGGTTTATAATACCCAGAAATTCATACACAAGGCACAGTGGATAAAGGTGTTAGTTAGATCCAGTGACAGGACAAAGTGTGTGAGTTCAATACCCAGTTAAGGCAGTGGAGAACTTTCAGAGGGAAATTAACAGGAGATAACTGACATCCATTAAACATGGCATGTGGAACTAGAACAGTCTACCCCAGTGAGTGAAATAAAGGGTTAAGCCCGACATTCCGGAGTGTACAACAGCCAAAATGTTGTAATAAATATGGTGATAAGATGAGGACAATAGTCCGAATAATGTAAATAATGTCTTATGTTTTTTATTTGTTTTTTTCATACAGGTTCTTTTTCATATGTCCTTTGAATATTTTTTCAGTAGTCTATGTTGAAATAATTTTTTTAATACTCAAAATCCTATATCACCCAGAAATTTCCAATTGCCCACCATTTTCTGTTCAGTTGCTTATTGCCCACTCATCAGTTGAAATTGTCCACCGGTGGGTGATATTAACCAGATGGAGAAATCCTGCTATACATGCTTAAAATCTGAAACTTTATAGATTAATATGTTTTAAATGTTGTGTAATTTTTATTTTTCTCCATGAATTATAAGTTAATTAAATTCTATGTGAAGTTGGTAGGGATATCATATTTTATTAATAATTTTCAATAGAAAGAGATTTTAATTTTGCCTGAAATTGATTACCAGAATATATTCTAATAATATACTATATATTTCCACATATAAGGTGACCTGTAAGTAAGCAAGGACCCAAAATCTATGTAAATTTTTGTAATTTTATCTGATATACCAGGGCTGTAGCAGAGGCAAATCTTTTTCAAAAAAAAATTTAGAATTTAGCTATAAGTTATCAAAGGCCACCTACATGGTTAATGGCAAGAACATTTAAAATTTCCAGTACCACCTTTGGTTTGATAGTTTTTTTTCTTGTATTTCTTTCTTTATTGTGTTTTTGTTAAAATAAAACCCTATAAAAAAATACTACAATTGGTAAAAATTTTGGGGGGAACCAAGGCCCCTGTCCCCACCCACCCCGGCTGCTACAGCCCCATATACATATTATAAGATGACCGAAAACATAAGCTAGTTTACACCGCCAATAGCAATAAGGCCTGTCATAATATTCTTACATGTATAAAATAAAGCTTTTTTATTACAAATGTTGTTTTACTTACGTTTATCATTATCAAATCTAGAGGAATAAAATAATATAAAGTATTAACATGAATCTTTATGAAAATAACAATAATGATTTCATTCTTACAACTTGTACGAATGAAAACAAAAGTTGTGTCCATACGTTTATGCTACTTGTGTGTATTGCTCAGTGGAACTTTTGAAAAATTGTTATGTAATCGTCTCTTGAATATTGCATTTTAATGTGAAATCAAAAAGTAAAAATAGTTTTATTAGATTTATAACTGTACTACAGCATTAGAGTGTGAATTCTTTCAACTAGAAATATTTCTTGTTCACACCCTTCGACCTTTTGAACAGAAGTTGAGGTTTATCCTTTGGTAGGATTGGGTTTTCGGTTCCTTCTAAAGTCTACCTCAGCTCTATACTCCTAACGCTTGCCCTTTCCTACACTAATATAACTTCACACAGTAACCATCTACCTTGAGGGGCTCTTAGGCCTTGTATTGGGTGAACATTAGTTAAAAAAAATTTACATTGGTAGTTACCATACCAAGGCAGTTGTTAGCCTACCATGATCCACAGTGTAAGCATATCAACCTACTTACCAGTGCCGATACATCACTGGATTTAAAGGCGTCCTGGGTAAAACAATAAACTATGTCCAGCAGCAAGGCCTCTGATCAGGAGGTTTTGAGGAGTGTGGAACAACCTCTTAATTGCTGGTGTTCCCAGGTCCACCCTGACCCGAGGTGGTAGCACCTGTTAGGGTCCCAGCTATGGGCAAATAGTTAACTATTACCAGCAATACTTTTTTTGAAAAAATTATTACCAGCAATACAATTTTGAAAGAAAAATATTACCAAAAATAGATTTTTGACAAAACAAAATATTACCAGCAAGAAAAAATGTTGTTCGCATTAAATAACCCATTGGGGTTGATATGCCGTAAAACAAAATAAACCAAACCAAACAGGATTTAAGGTTAGCTATTTATAACTGTTGTATTAGACAATCCCCAATTTTGAAGGTAATTTTTAAGATTTAAAAGTTGCTTTATACACGTTAATACACAATACAATAATTTGGATTTGCTTTGTTCATATTACCAAATCTTAATTTGACAGATTTTCAAAGTTTTTCTTCATAAGCACAAAAACTTTTTTTTTAATAAGGATTATTTGTTTGATAATGAATTTCCCAATTTTCCAGACTAAATGGCTTTGTAATTTTTTT
>OZ010595.1:13654134-13684134 GCA_963932145.1 Acanthosepion lycidas | reverse complement strand
TCAAGATTGTTGCAAACAAAAAACTGTCTTATACTTTTCACTCTTATAATGAATTTTATGTCTTTTTAAAGTTTTTTGTTTTTTTGTTTCTTATCATGTCAAAAATATTTTGAATTTTGTTAAATTTAAAGAATTTTAACAATATGAGCTTTTGGTGAAATATTTTTATCAAATTTTATTTTTTTATATTTTCTATGCGGAAAAAAATCACATCATGTAATTACTAAATGTATTTGTTTTTTTGTATATTTTAATTTTTCTTTCATGAGCAAAAAACATTTCAAAAATTGATTTAAAATGTTTATCTGATTTTAAAGTGTTAATTTTTGATAAATAAATGCATGTTATTATCTCCAAAGAGTATGATTCTTTGTCTGTTTTTTATTTCTGAAGAGTTATTTATTTTATCTAGAACATTCTATCTGAATTTCTGTGATGAGAAGTTATTATTAATTTACCTTATTTGCATGCAAACTATTGTCCCCATTTTTGTTATAACATGGTACTTATAACACCATCCACTCTGGTCTTCAGCTTGTCAATTCAGGTAACCTTCAGGGAATTTAATCTACAAGAATCAATACATATGGTAGGCTATGAGGACCTCTTTAGGGGGCTCAACATAGAAATAAATACAATATAGGAGTTATTAAGAAAGAAAGAAATGATACTAGGCTTCAATAGCAGTCACATCAGCTAGATTAGGTTTAAGGCTCCAAGTTCTATACTCAGGATTGTACCACAAGAAAATAGCCTAGTGGATTAGAGCATTGGTTCATGAATCTGGTGATATAGTAATTGTGAGTTCAATCACTGTGCTGTGTTGGTCAGTATAAACAGTGGAAACAGAGTGAGTAATAACTGAGCCCAGTGATTAAATAAGAACTTGATGAGATATTCCTAGGTGTGGTCAATGAAATGAGAACAGTCTACTCACATAGATTAAATAAAGGGCCCAGTTCAAAATTCTCTGAAGTTTACCTAGATCAACAAGCACCTGATGAAATCTGAAGAGCTCAATGGCCAAAGCGTTGTGATAATAAAAATGAGAACAACAGTTTGCATGCAAATACTGGACTATTCTCATTTGTTTTTTATTTTATTTGTTTTTGCTTTTGTTTATTTTGCTTTCATCTGCGTTTTTCAGTGAATTTTCCCATAAAATTTATAAAAGCCAAACAGCAAATATTCTACGAAAAAAGTGTTACATTTAAATAATTAAAAAAAGGGCTGGTTAGAACAAAAATGTTCCAAATGAATTTTTCTCCCCAAAAGAATAATCATCCCAACCCATCTATTTGAAACCCAATCTCTAAGAATTTCAAATCATTTATATTCAGTTGAGCTTTGAGATGAAGTCTAATCAGTTATTATTAATGTCTTCACTTTTAATTCTTCCATTTTAATTTCAATTGCTTTTCATTACAATTCTTTACTTCCAATCCATACTGCTTAACAACTGTAGGATTAAAGATTTTCTAATTCTAACTGTCAAGTTACAATAAAAAGTAACTGAAATTAAAATGAAAGAAATACTATTATTAATATTTCTTTATATTCAATTTCAGTTACTAAAAGATTAATAATAATTGACATGGTTTCATCCCAGAAATTAAAAAATACAGCTAATGTTTGGCTGGTGTATATAAATAAAGATTATATATGAAAAAGGATGAGAAAATAAGCAATGGCAATATATGATTAGAGTTAAATGATTGAAGCTGATGAATGATATAATTTATTTTATTCTACAAATTTATATCTGCTAATGTATTTATCATATACTTATAAAATCTTAGCTAATCCTATCAAATTTTTTATTACTTTATTCTCAAATAAATCAAGTCTACTAATAACCAATTAATGCCACCACTACCTTTGCCTTATAAACAAACAAATGAAAACATTCCTACACAAATAATTTTGATACGCAGTAACCACTACACCACCATGCACATAACTGTTATTAATCACCACAATAATTAAAAATATATTAACCCAGATTTAGGGTATAAAAAATAACAATAAAATGTTGTTAAACTTATTATAAAGCAATAAGTGTTAGAATAATGAAAAATGTATAGTCAAGTATGTCATAATAAAAATTAATAATAATAAAAATAGAGTAAAACTTTTGTTATTGTTGTTAATAATAATAATAATAATAATAAAGAAGAGAGTTGGGATAAAAAGATATAATAATAAGATGGAGGAAGACTAGTAAAATATTCTTGAAGAATATGTGGTGATTACCACAGCTCATCTGTCAATTAACTAAGCTTAATGCCACTAGGTAGTAGGAGTATATAAGGAAGGGTCATAAAACTCTCTCTCTCCCTCTCCTCAAAGATGTGGTAGATAGAAGATATGTCCAGTTTTCTCCTCCAGGAAGACTTAGTCATATGGCAAGCCAACTTCTTAATTTCAACCCAACCACATGGCACACACACTACAAGTAATCACAAGTATTTTCCTTCTTTTTGAGTTATCTGTGTACATATAATTATAATTTTCTCTTCATTTGTGAACCATATTGTTCTTTATATAAATATATATGGGAAAACAATATATAAATTTTTATATCTTAAAAACAAAACTGAAATCTAAAAAAATGTGGAAAAAGATTTCATGAAGTCCTAAAGGATAAAACACATCACACAAAAAATTTTACAATTTGTCATGGATTTCTCTAAAATTATATATATATATATATATATATATATATATATATATATATAAAGTCCTCCAAATGTTGAAGTAATTTCTCTTGAAAACGTTGAATTCATTGATTCTGAAATCTTCACTGCTAAAAGGTTTCAACTACCCTGCGATTTATCATTAGCTTGTATTATAAGTTGCAATTGACAGAGGTTTCACATCACCTCAACAAAGGGTTGTTCATATCTAATGGCAAAATGAAAATGTACCTGTGACCATCTGAAAGGTGTGTACCTTATATACTGATTATAGTAACTGCAGATTCACTACAATTGGTCAATAAGCAAGTATAGGAAATAAAGCCTATTTCCAACACAACTACATACCCACCCCGCATACATACAATATTAAAACATGCCCAAACTTTATTTTCTACCCATAACTGCTAACATTTACAAACATGCCAAAAGGATTCCATAATACAACACATACTGTTTAAAGCAAAGTGTCTATTGGTTAGAAATCAATATCACCATATGAAATATTTGAGCAATCAGAGAAACCTAAAACCCTATTTTTCTGGAGAAAAATTTCTTATATAAGCCCACAGATTTCGACATTTAGCAGCAGAGATGTGACTGTCTCCAAGCTATTCAAACACCTGGCTACATGGTTTTTCCTTCCCCCAGCATGTGCTGTAAGAAGTATGTGTCAGCAACTTCAAATGAATCAGTTCCAACAGCAAGTAAGGTTAGTGAATCTTCACTGATGATGAAAGTCTTTACTAAACTACAGATTTTCCTGTGGATTAACTACCAAAAGACTTTAACTCAACTAAAGACTATTTTTATTTCTTTTTGACTCTTTTGAATTCATCTACATATATTTGTAAAATACAAATGATTTATTTAACCAGCATATCCATGTTTGTTTAATTTTTTTTTTTTATTATTATTGTTTGGAATTTGAATGTTCAAATTTTTAATATAAAAAACCTAGATGACAGAATTACTTACACAAGCAGTAACCATGTGTCTCTTGGAAAGTGTAATGAGAACAATCTATCCCTGTGGATTGAAGAAAGGGTTCTGTTCAAAACTCAAAAAAGGTAACAATTATGAGAGACACCTGAAGAGAGCCAGAAAGTAGAATGGCCAAAATGCTGTGAGTATAATAAAGGTATAACATAAAAGGAAGTTCTGGAGAGCCATGATTGGAAATAGAAGAAATGAACTCAGTGCTTATTAGGTGCTAAATACTTATGGCTTTGTGTCAAAACTAAAATAGGCTTAGTAAATAATTTTTATATGTCTTCTTGTATGTCAGAAGTTATTTATTGTGACATGACAATAAATAAAAAAATGAGTGACTAAAAAGAGAAGCAAAAATAAAATAATAGTAAATAGTTTATTAAAAAATTAGAAAAGAAAATGCAGATATATTAAAATATAAATGACTTACAGCCATATCATGTTGAAACCTGTATGATCACCTAAGTTAAGCAATGTCAAGGTTGGGCAGTACCTAGATGGGTGACCACTTTGGAATACCAGGTGCTGTAAATTTGGATATATGGTTGGTGTAATGGATAATGGCTTGGAATTGTTAATCAGAGAGCAGAGTTCCAATTCCTGTTGGGTTTGTTATATTCACTTACATGCAAACACCAAATTGGAAAAGGTATGAGTTCACCTCTTCTCCCCACCTTAATGATGGTTTAATTAATAAAACTCATATTACTAAACCATTATTATCTCAAAATGAAAATCTTACAATCTAAAAATATTTTCTGGCTTTAAATAACCTGCAAATGGTGGATAAGCCATAGAAAACAAATCAATCAATCAATAAAATAGTGTTTAGCTACACAGTATCATGTCTCTTACTCATTTCTATATAAACCAGATGTTGACTGCTTGATGACCCAAAGCAGAATGCGAAAATGTGTCTCTGCACATCATGGCTCAACACATGTTTTTGGTATTAAAGAAAATAAAATGAACTATATATTGGCTGGTAAAAATGACTCCCACTAAAAGACCCAGACTGTGATTTGGATCCAATATGACTGATATAAATTCCCCAATTCAACGCTGCAAAGAAGAGAGACCCTGCTGAGATATTGGCATGCAGAGTCTGGCTGAGAACGCAACAGGCACACTGAACAGGATACTATCAATTTCAACTTTCAACGCCAATGCCGCCATCTTCACAGAACATCAGTTGACAGCCTTTCTTTCTTCCTCTTCCACTCTGTTGCTTTTCACAACAGCAATGGGTAGTAGTTTGTTGTCTTTGTATATATGTAAATAAATTATACATTTATTTACCCAAAATCCAATGTATTCCTTTTCCTTGAATTCACATTTGCTGAGGCTAAGAAGAAATTACCTCTACATCAATAACAACAACAGTAACAAGTTCTGTCTTCCAGGTTACCCATTTTTCACTTCCGCAACAACATGCATGACTTTTAGATTTATTTGCAGTCTCTGGAATACAAATGTATAGAAACTACTGTGACCATAAAGTAGGGGATCAGTTTATACATTGATTGTAATGTAGAATTTATCTCCCATTTTATATCCATGTTATAATTTCTTGTTTGTTTATCAAATTCTAATTAGGTATGAATCCACCTCTTTTCCCCCAGTTATAGCTTAATTAGTAAAGGGGTATCACTAAATCACTATGATCTAAAAAAAATTATTACAATTTAAAATGATTTTCTAGCTTTAAACAACCTGAAAAGGGTTGATAAACTATAAAAAATGAATGAATCAATCAATTAAAAATAAACCCGGTGTTCTCACTGCTAATAAGCAAAATGAATACTTAAACTTTTATCTATTTTCTCCATTTCTTTTTCTTTCTTTGATCTATCAAAACTCTGGCTGTAAAATTCAAAACCTCATGATAAAGTAAAAAATGGCAATGATCTATAAAATTTCCATCTTCTTATACATCTTAGCTAATACCTATCTACAATGTATGCAAAACCTGGAATTTTGGGAATAAAATGAAATATCAAGGACCAATGAAATACTGAAAAATTCTCTTATATAATACATACACATCTATACATAAGCTACAAAAATATGAGCAATTTTGTCTGCTTACACACCTCCTTTGCATATAGACATGTGTCATATGCCCTAGTCGACAAATGGGTTTATAAGGCAATCATACGCCGACCAGAAGATATATATTAGGTTGGTGCAAAAATAATTTCGTTTTCTAACATATGTTACTATGTGAGAAAACGAAATTATTTTTGCACCAACCTAATACATCCTCACACCTGTGGAAAGATACAGACTATCTCTCTCAGATCATGACAATGGACAATTAGTAAACAAAAATATTTTAAAGAACACTGTTCGATTAGGATAATCGAACAGTAATCTTTTCCCAGGTTCGCTTCAGTTTCAACACGAATACTGATCCACAATTCAAGGATGAACGATAAGGCTTAGTGAATTTTGATACAAGAACTTTAATATGTACAGATATACAAAATATTAAAATAAAAGAAAATATAAGTATGAGTAAAACATCCGACGACCAGATCTCAAGACTTATGTTGGGATACCAAAATATGCCTAAATCCAAGCAGATTCGACTGAACCCGAACGGATAAAAAAAATAAGTATGAATAACTACAAATGCAGAAATCAACGCATAACCAAAAGAGATGGGATAGGAGTTACATATTATTATTTTGACATGTGGAAAGGTGTTTGTAAGAACATAATATTTATGGATGCATGTGTATCTTTCAAACACGGGTCCAAAATATATAATTACTTATCTTTATATTCAGTTCTCTTTTTTTATCATTGTCCTTTCTTTTCTTTCTCACATTCCTCTTTTCTTTCTTTCCTTTTCTTGACACAAATACAATTTCACACACTGTCCGGTCATAACAGAGATATACACTTTCTTCCTCTCTCTGGTTTTCTTTTTGTCTTTCTTTCTTTCTTCTTCTGTATACAGTTCAGTCCAAATGCAATTCAACTGCAACAGAGATATACACTTTCTTCCTCTCTCTGGTTTTCTTTTTTCTTTCTTTCTACTTCTTTACACACTTCAGCTTGTAACAGAGATATACACTTTCTTCCTCTCTGGTTTTCTTTTTTCTTTCTTTCTTCTTCTTTACACACTTCAGCTTGTAACAGATATATACTTTCTTCCTCTCTGGTTTTCACTTTTCTTTAAACGCAGGCTGTATTCTCAGCGTACAAATTTCTCTGCATCTTCTGTGATAAATAACGCGAGTTCTCGTCTTCAATTTGAGGTTATCGAACAGAAATACATGTTCTTATATTTCTTGTCCGGAGTTGCCTGGGATGAATCGGACAAGTTCCATCATTATCAAATGAGTCTCATCTTTCTGTTCATAAGTTATCAGTGCTTCGATTTCGAGTCTTGCTCCTTCAAAGAGAGGACAGCAACTGACTCCCAAGTAATTTTCTAACTCTCACGTGTCCTGCGTTTTGGCGCGAATTCCAGCTTACAACAGTCTCCTGTCTATCTTCTGTCTAGACATCTGTTGCTATGAGTAATTGGGTCAGTCAACCTCTTGACTTGCTTTCCCAAAATATCTCATGACTTCCATGTGACCTCTTCTGTTGTCATGCGGAGATTAACCTTGATATATGCGTGCATGCGTGTTTGGGCTATCTGCATCCATCACACATGTCATGTGATTGGTCCACCAAAAACCACTAGCTTATTTTGGGTATTGACCAGAAGTGGTGCAAGGGTCTTGTGTGTCCTCCAAACCTATGATATGGAGCCCCCTCTCTACTATATCTCATTTTCATCTACTTGTAATATACCCCCTTCACTGGTATAACTCCCATCACTCACTTTTAAGATCTGATTTCTAGGTACCATCAAAATGGATGCAATTTTTCCAAAATTAAAGCAAAAAATTGCTGCCCAGTTTTTTTAAATTTGCAATAAATCAGGTAATTATCTGATTAAACCAAAATTTTCATTAATGAATTTATTGTATAGTGAATAAATCATTTTATTAGAAAACTTTGTGGAAATATTTGGGAGAGAATCACATCCCTCTTTTATTATCTTATGTGTACTTTTTAATTTGGTGAGAGAGGGAGTCATAAACTTTAATTTGGTAAGAGAGGGGGTCATAAGCTTTTTAACTTGGTGAATGAGAGGGTCATGAATTTATTTCACAGTTAAAGAAAAATCTCTCTTAAAAACTTATGCAATATAAAGTGTGAACATACTGAAAATTCATCTCAAACATTCCCCAAAATAATTCAATAAACTCAAAAAATGAATTTTTTTGAGAGTTCATGTTTGCATAATTTAATGAAACGCATTATTTTATTTCAGATTGCACAGGAAAAAATCTACACTGAATATTTATTCAAAAAATAAAGTAATTGCAATTTTTCAGTGTGATTTTATAATTCATCAAGTTGATGTTCATATCAAAAATTCTTTTTATTAAATAAAGATATGTTTGAAAAATTGAAAAATGTTAAGTTTAATGCCATTGTAAATGCAGCTTGTGTACTATGTTGAAGAGATTAATGTGGCTGCATGTTGAAGAGCATTTAACATTTATACATTATTGAATCAGGGGAAAACAATGAGAAAACGATTTTTGTTTCAACGATAAAAAATATATATTAAAATCAACAAATACAAAACAATTTTGTAATGTGTGAATATTAAGGAAAAGAAAGTAGTTTCCCTTTAGTTAGTTTGAATAAGATAAAATGCAATTAAGAATGTATCTTGAATAGAATGTTCAAAGTTCTATGTTGAAATAGAATGTTGCATTCAGAAAAACATACAGTTAATTCAGCTATGTGTTATTTGTATAACTAACAGAGTGTTGGTTTGTAACTTGGCTTGTTGACAGAAAACGAATGGCGAAATGTAATTCAAGTTCTGTGTGTGCGTAGTGAGTAGAATCAATATTAATATGTGTAGACGCGTGTCAGTTGCTGTCTATTTTTGGAACAAAACACTGCTTTTATAACTATTGCTAGGCTCCAGGAACAAAGGTGGGAGAATTGAACACAGAAAATATATAATTGGATGAAAAATTAACGAATCAGTGATTTTCTAACAAAAGCGTGTTTGTGAAATTCACGGCAGAAAAAATTCAGTGTGGTGACTGTGATTAGTAAATTGTCCTGTGGTAATCAATCACAGTTCATTCATTATAAGCAAAAAATAAGTATTACTTTTAGTTTTACAAAAATCCTGCTAATCCATAATTTTACAAACTAACTTTGAAAAACATCTCTTGGACAAATATTGGATTTTTATTAGTTACATTTTTTTTGTCTATAGTGGTGGTTCGATGAGTGACCAGTGGACGTGCCAATGTTTTAAAAATGCCTAAAAAAAACTTTGCGTTTTTTTTTTTTGTTTTTTTTGTTTTTTAATACGGATTAGCTTTCTTTAGACTATCTTTCAAATAAAATTATAAAGTTATAAAAGCAAAATTTAGCTCAACTATTTAAAATGCTGTTTTGTTTTGCTTTTTTTAAGTCCGTCACAGTACTTTTTTTTTTTTTCGCTCACGCACTTTTTATTTCGGGGCGCCGTGCTTATATATCAGTGAACTAAACATTTTAAAAAGTTTCCCTTTCTTTCTTCTCTCAAAATGCTCAGTTTTACACAAATTTGAATTAAGATTAAAAAAAAAAATGTTACTATTTTAATTTTATTTAAAATAATTCAATTAAATTTCTACTTGAGCGCGAAATAAATAAATCTAGAAACATTTTGCCTGCGAATTATATTTGTCAAAATACAGAACATTTTCTTGATAGATGTTCTCTAGTCGTCTACCACTTTAATGACGACGTTATGTCACATTCCAATCGAGTGGGCGTGGTGATAAATATGAAGGCCAAATTTATAGAGAGCACAAAATTTAATAATACACCGAAATAACTCCGCAGTAAATATTTAAATAACTAAATAAATAAAAGAAAACGTATTTTTTAAGAATCATTTTAGATACTATTCTCTAAATTTCAGTAATATTTTATTTATATATTTGTACTTGCTTAGAGCAATTACTTGAAGTATTTATTGTAATTTATATTTATGCGACATACGCCCCAAAACAGGAAATCACGTCAACGAAGGTCATAAGCGGTTGATCTCTTTTTCTCTTCCTAGTGAACCAAGAATTGTTCGGTGGATAAAATACCTTAAAAGATGCTATTTCGGATGGCAACCCTCACTCGAAATTTAACTCGAGCATCTCGTAAGTTTTTAAATTTGTGATTATTTTGAATTTTTCTTCACAAAGTCGCTTTAAAATGAATATTCTGGATTATTATACTGTTCCACTCCAGTGTTTTCTTTTGATGTCCTTCGAAGAAAATGAAAGGCATTTTGTGCCTTAAAAATCAGTTTATGAATTTTAAATAATTATGAAAAGTTGAAATAAATGAATAAAAAAAGGAACAAGTATTTTTGATAGTGGGAGTTTCAGTTTATTTATTATTATATTATAAATTTATTATTTATATATCGGTAAGCTTAAAATGCAATAACGGTTTTTTTTTTACCTTCGAAAAAAGTGTAGAAATAAAAATAAAAAAAGTTAAAAACAAAAAAATTTAAGTATTTTATTTTTAATGTTAGAAATTTAAAAAAAAAAAAAAAACTTACCTTTTAGCTTCGTAAATTCTAATTCGTCAAAATTTAATATTTTCAATGTAAACTAAAAAGAAAAATTAATTTCTGTCTAGAAAAATTAATATTGAAGAAACTGAATATGGAAAAAAGCCCTGACCATCAAATCAACATACAAATTAATGTCCGCTTCGGAATTATTTTTTAAATATTTTTTTTGTTTTGTTTTTCTCTCTTGACAAAATTTGGCATTAAGTTAAGAAGACAAATAATGTGCTGTCATAATAAGTTAAAAAAGAAGTTTCTTCGTATTCACAATATTTATAAAATAAAGATCTTCTTAAGACATTTTTTCTTTTCTTTTTTACCTTTAAAAAAATCAAACGTGTAACCTAATGAAAAAAATCTATTTGTGGATCAGTTGAAAAATACCTTTTTTGTTATTGTTTTTATTAAGAACTCTTTTTTTCTTTTTTATACCCATTTTTAAATATTGGTGAGTGTTCGTATAGGATTTAGAGGATAAAGAAATGAGACAAAGAAACAAAAAAAGGTTATTAAAACGATTTAATCAATTAAAGTGAAAAGTAAAACGCTTTTTATTTCTTTAATGACATTGACAACGCGTTTTGCCTTTGTGTGTTAGAATTCTGGCCTGAAAATGCCTACACCGAACACACAAGGCGAAACACTTTGTCATTTAAAAAAAAAGCCTTTCTACTTTGTATTCATATCGTGTGTGTATAACTTTTAATTGAATCCTTTTAATAACTTTTCTTTTTAATTTATTTCTTATGTTTTTAAGCCTAAATAGTTTACCTTGTGAAAATGACATTTTTGTTTGACATTATTAATTACCTGTTGTTAGTTTACGCATTTGAACACTTTTAAAAAGTCCACTTTAAAACCATCCTTTTGTTGCGGATATGTTTTTATCAATTATTGTTCTTTCTTCCTTCATTCTTGACATCTTCCGAATGCAAGTTATTTTCTTTAACCCCCCAAATCAAATCAAGAACATCTTTTTAAAGAAAGGTCATGATCAAGATTTTTTTCTTCAAAATAATTGATCTTGTTGTTACCCAACAAAAAGTTACTTTTTGTGTGGGTGGAAATTCTACCAAGAGTTCTTCAGTTTTTAAGAACTGAGCAAATTTGGTTGTAATTTTCTTAAGGCATATTTCGTGTAAATTAGTTTAAAAACGGTAACTTTAGGAAAGTATTTCAATGAAAATGACCTTCATTTCTTTGGGAAATTTTTCATTTTTGATAAAATTTCAGTTTAAAAATGCAAGAGAGTGAAGTGGCTCGTGACAAAATTGGATCATGGTTCAATATTTTGATATTGAATGGTCAATTTACGTTTTACAATATTATTTAGTTATCACTAAATTGGACTCTAATTTTGTGTCCGTCTATATGTAAATGAGCAGTAATTGACTACTCACACTGATGCTTTTTTTTTTTTTTTTTGCCTAAAGTAATAATACTTATGGTTTAAGTCCGATAATTCAGGCCAGTGAATGTAAATTGTTTATTTAAATAAAAACAAACAAACATCGTATTTACTTAAAAATAAATAAATTGTATCTTAAAATAACGTAAACAGAAAATAAAATATAAATAAAAAAATATAACACTTTGATTTGTAATTCTTTAAATTTCAGTGACTTGAAAAACATACTGAAATCTGTTTTTGATTTTTGCACCATGCGGTAGTTCATGTATTGGTTGCAAGAAGTATCCTTGCCCTTGACCACTATCATCAGTGACAAACAAAAAGGTCACCCTGTCTGGTCATCATGTAACGGTGCATAGGAAGTTTGTCTTTCATCAAGCATTCTCCCACAGAACTTGGACTCTCAATTAAGTGTGTCTGAGGTGACGACCATTAAGCCAACTATAAAACTAAAAGCCAAGCATGAAACACTTATATTAGCGGCAGCCACCCTAGTGATTATTCTTAAAGTAGTCAAGCCAGTTTTGTGGAGAATTTTTTTCATAAGAGAACTAAAAATAAATCATAGCTTTGTATTTTTATTTTAATAAATTTTCATTTTTCAAAGTCTTCTCCTGACTTCAGTCAAGTTTTCTCGTAATTTCTTTCTCCTCTCTATCCCTTCTTAAGGCTTTAAACAAAATAGGTACCTCCACAGAAAATGTGATACCTGAAATTTAAAATTAATTCTTTAATAATGAAAAATCTTTCTTGAAGCTTTTATTTTAGTTTTAATTTCAAGCTAATGGATTTTCCAATAAGCAAAACAAAATACTTTTAGTTTTCTATTTCAAAACTAATTTAAAAAAAATTGACTGGAAAGAATGTTTTTTTTCTTTTAAAATAGCTCGTTAGCTATTTTAAAGTTAAATTCTGATTTGAAACAAATATTTACTTTAAAGTTTAAAATATTGCCGAAATGCATTTTGTTTTTTAACACAGTGGTAGCTGTTTTTAAACTGTTGAAAAAGTTGACCTGTGACAGATTATGTTTGCTGTTGTTCTATGACCAGTTTAACAGTAAAAAATAATTGAAAATAATAAAATAGTGAGCACCTTCCTTTTACAATTTTTAAGTACTCAGTCTCAGTATCATAAAGATTTAAGAAAATATTTTCCGTGATCTAATGTCTTACTCTTATTGAATTTTTTTAGATACTTTCTGGTTGTAAATTTACTTAATTGTCGCTCTTATTTTATGAATCTCCATAGATAAATCTGCATGTTTATATACATATACAAAAATTTCAAAATTCTTTTAAAAATATTTGTGCTTGATGATTTGTATTAAGTTTTTCCATTTATGATTAGTAAATATAGTTTTTAATTAATGATATCATCTCTAGACTAAATGGGTGAACGTGAAATAAATACAGAATTTTAAGATATAAAGCCTAAGCTTAATAAATTTTCCGAATTAAAATTCTTTCAAAAAATGAGAACAATTTTTGTAAAACTTCATTATTTTTCAAAAAATGTTTTTTTTGGGTTTTTTTTTTTTTTTTTTTTTTTTTTTTTTAAGACAATAGTGTCCTTAAAAGCAATTAGGATTTCCTAATTAAATAATGTTAGTTTTCAAAATTAGTTGTACTGTACCAGTAGTGGAAGACAGGTATTATGTCATTAAAGGCTTCCCCCACTCCATTAAAAAAAAAGAAAAAAAGTGGTCTTTGATCAGCCCTGAACCTGACCTGTCCCAACTCCTGAAATACATTAAGCTGTGCTTGTTTGTTCTATAAAGTACAGCAAGCATCAACAAATGTTTCTGGGTGCAAATGTTTCTACATGGATGAATTCAGTGGCCCATCTCTGCTTTGTATGTACTTTCATGTCAGATACCAATTTACTGTCACTCTGTTTCAATCTGTAACAGACAAAAAAAAGAACCCAACTTATGGGGGATTGATGGGATGTTTCATCTTCTGCTGCCATGGGTCCTCTGACAAACTGGATATGTGAGTGGTGTAATGGATAATGGCTCAGAATGAGAAAATTGAGAGCAGAGTTTAAATTCCAGTTGGGTTCATTACATTTGCTTATGTGCAAAATACCTTTGGGGAAAAGGTTAGTCACATACTAAAATAGCAGGCATTCATCTCAAAGCAAGCCACCTATGTTTTATATCCCTATTTTTAGCTATCGTAATACATAATAGAAGTGATATATAAGTGTTTGAAGACTGCCTTCTGTGTGCTTGTATGTCAGTGATTGATTCACTTGTTTTTTTTTTTGTTTTTTTTTAACCCTAGCAGCTTACTCTAAACCCCAAGCTATTTTACCAACTTTTTATGATACTTTTCTTTGATAATTTTGCATATTTTATGTTGCAATGTTTAACAAAATTCATCAGCCTTTTTTGTCTGCCATATAGTAAACACATGGTACAGTCTATCTTTTCAAATGGTGTTAAACCTTTTCCTTTTTTTTCCACCCACTTCTTTAGAGCATGTTCCAGTGATGGCTCGTTGTATGAGTGGCCATGCACCAAGTCATTGGCTGTCTGACAAGGAAATTGACCGACGAACCCTTGCCCACATGGACAATTTGCCTGTTCCTGAAGGTTCCTGGGAAGAGAGTTACCGCAAGAATCAAACCAAGTACAATGTACAATTACTCATTTCTGTAGGCGTAACCATTGCAACATTATTTGGTGTAAGTAATTTGATTTTAATTTTAAGTAGCTAACAACCATCACTGCCCTTTGTTCTCAATATGTTGATAGATTTACTTCAATGAAACCTGAAATCTCTCTCTTATTTTTGTTGGTTCATTCTCAGTGTTGCTTCAGGTCTTTTTGTTTGTTTTTTTTCTCTCTCTTACTACTGATAGGATGTAGTGTTGGAAATAAGGGCTTGCTTTTCTAATGCTTTCATATAGAGCTTGACAGCTTACGCATATTTTTTTATCTTACCATTTGTTAATGTCTGAAGTGTATATAAGCTCTTGCTTTTGACAGTTTAGCAGTAACAGTTTTCTGTGATCTGGCACCTGTTTCTGCTCATGTGTGTAGTTTGTGTGCTTTTTGCTATTTTGGGACCTGCAAATATTCTCAAATCCAGGGGAGTCAACCGAAACTATCCAATCCAGTAAAATTTGTCACTAGGCAGATTCACCCGAAGAAGACCAGACATTGACTTGTGATGATTTATTTAAAAAAGAAAAGAAAACATTTTAAAATCCCAGAAAAAAAATCTGTATATATTTCATCTATTCATTGATTTATTGTACTTTGTTATAACAATAATTCTACATTAATGTAAAGATGTTTTGGAAGTTGGACTTTTTCTAGTTTTTACTTTTTGAGAAAAGTGGGTGACTTCAAATCTTTTAAGTTGTTGTTTGAAAATTCTTACTTCAAATCAGGAGTTCTTGAACTTTATCCTCCAGCATGTGTTCTCCTTCTCCAACTGTGCTGACATACGCATTGAGAAGATTATGATATGTGCTCCTGGAAAATTGCTAGCAGCATAATAAAAATAAATAAAAATGTTTGTGAAATAATAAGACAAATTTTTTTTTTTTTTTTTTTTTTTCATTTTTTTTTTAAATTCTTTCTTGTATTTTCAATTTAGTTTGTAAGGTGAAAACATGATGCATAACCTGATGGTTTGTTAATGTTTTAAATGTTTTTAAGGAAAAATTGACAGAAGAAATATAATCTTCTTGCTTTGTTTATTAAAATTAGTTCTTACAATAGGATCTGAATGTTTTACACATTTAGAGATAAATACAAATATCTCAATTTACAAGTTTGATCTTTTATTCTTTATTCAGATTTCATTCATGAGTTCAAAAAGAAGCTCTTAAGTTTTATTTTTTGTGTGCATACCTGCTTCATTTATTGAAAAAAAAACACCAGTTTTTTTTTTTTTTTTTTTTTTTTTTTTTTTTTTTAACGAATATAAAAACATTTGTGTGTGTCCGAAACAATTTTAATGTCACCTGATGGGTGAGGGACAACATTAATTAACAAATATATTAATAAGAAAGGTGGTGGTGGGCAGAAAGTAAAGGGTCTCTTTCTGATGGAGGGGAAAGGATAGAAGGTTGACAAATTTCTAATAATAAAAAAAAAAAAAAAGAAAGTGGGGCCAAATGCAAAAGACCTAATCACATAACTCAGTTTGAGAATCTGTCCCCAAAATTGCATAATGTAAAAATGGCCTGGCATTTATGGACATTGGTCTTGAAATTTGAAATTTCATACTAAATGCACAAGAAAAATATTGGTTCACCAGTCTTTATAGGATTGTCAGTTCATTAATTGGTTTCTTCTGGGATTGAACATTTTAGCAAGTTCTTCACTCCTTATTAATTGGAGTAAAACTATTTGATTCATATAATCTACATAAAAAAAGATGTCAGTTCTGCAGATTGTTACCAATGGGACCATTGGTTGACTAATCATAGCACAAAGAAGTATGCTCGTTTTTGTATTTTTTCTTTTCTCTTTTTTTTTTTTTTTTTTTTTTTTTTTTTCCCTGAGTAGTTTTATCATTTTTGAAATTTAATTTCCTGTAAAGTAAAATGTCTGGTATATTGATTCTGTCCCCCCCCCCCTCTTTTTTCTTTTCTTTTTCTTTTTTTTTTTTTTTTTTTTTTTTATCATCATCTTTCTTGGGAAATTTCAAATTTTGTATTTTTCTTTATGCTGCCAGTCTACCTCTCTGTTCTTGAGCTGATGAATGTTTTTGCAAAAGAATTGCGATCTCATAAGCCACCTTATTTTTTTCTTTATTTTTTTTTAACCTAGAGGGCCATGTCCCTTGGGGATAATATTCAAGTAATAATAATAATAAAAAAAAAAAAAACTTTGCTTTCAAGAAATCAGTAACACAATTATGAGTAACCTTCAACTGCCACAGGAAGTTTGGAAGTACGAAGATAAACCTCATTAGTGATTTCTATAATTTCCAATTGTATCTTTTTCTTTGTTTAGCTATCTTTTGAGATATTGTATTGAATTTTTTATTTTTCTAACAGTTAAACTTGTCATTTTTAACCCTTGACACTATTTGTTTTTTTATCTTCAGATGTACCAGGCCAGTTGCTTTGAATTCAATGAACATCCACCAATGAAAAATGAAGATTAAATTTTGTAGGCATTTAGAAAGAAATTTCAACATAACACGATTCAGTTAAACTGTTCAGAGCAAGAATTTCTAGTTTCTATTTATGATTTCATCTGAATAAAAAAAAAAAGTTCTCCTTACAAAAAGCAATTGTTTTTGAATTGAAATTATTTCTTTCTTTCTTTCTTCATTTACTGGTGTTAGGTTTTATTCTAGTTTCAGTTTTTGTAAACTTCTCCTTTTTGGTTATTCTTTCTTCAAAGGAAATCATTGATTTCCAAAAGAAAAAAAAATAAAGGATGATAGAAATGAAGATAAAGATTAAAAAAATTTCTTAAAAGTAATCGTGTCTTATACAGGTAATATTGAGTAATTGGGGGAAGGGTTTTTTTATATATATTAGATATATCTATATATATATATATATATATATATATATATATATATCTAATATATATACACACACTTTCCGTATTGGAATAAAATACTTTTGGGAGAGTGGGGATGTTCCAATATATCAGAGAAATAACAGAACAAAACATGCTCATCAACAGGCTGCATAAAATCAAGAAGGAATGTTGATAATAGAGAAAGAAAAATAAATAATCCAAAGATAACATGAATACATTAGAGAAGTCTTCCACGACAAGAGGAAAATCTGCAATACACAATAATATGAATATTAATGTCTTTAGCGAAAGGGGCTAAATTGAACAGGATCAAAACATCAGGGCAAGATGGACTTTGAATAGAGATACCGGCAGCTCCAGATGATTTGGGCACTGACAAAATTTACAGACATCAATAATATCTATGACAGTGGTGATAAACTGGAAGATCTAAGTACAGAAAAATAGGATAGAAATTGTGGAGAGGCATGATCTACCTCGTCCTAAAGGGACATAGAAGAAAATTCTCCATTTTAAATATAAGCAAACCTTTTTGACTTTTAGCTCTTACTAACTTTTGCCTTTTGCTGTCTCCCCTAATCCCTGTTTTGTCAACTATTTAAATAAAGCAAAAAAATTTTCTTGTTTTCATTATGTTTAAGTAAATCTTGATTGAGACAGTTCTCAATTTAATTGAACCTTTGACCAACATCCTACGAATCATCATTAATTTTTGACTGTTATTTAATTTGAGTTAAAATGCACAAAATTAAAGTCATGTTCTTAAGATTCAAAACTTTTTTTGCCTAAGGATAGCTTGGTTAATGCCCAACTTTACTGCTAAGCTACAAGGATTTGATGGCTTTTCAAATTAAATTGAGCCTATTCTGTTTGTCTATCTCTGCCATTTTTGTTTTTCCACTAGTAGTAGTGACACAAGTGTTTCTATTTATAAAAAGCAAGTAAAAATGAAGGTCAAATTATATATTAATTAAAAATTAATAATGGTTGAAAATGCTTTATTGAAGAAATATAATCATGCCTATAACATTTTTACACTTAATTGTTTTTTTGGGTTTTTTTATTACCACACTGTCTTGACTTAATTGTGAATTGTATATTTGAGTAAGTACATGTATATAGAAACATTGATTTCTTTTTACTATTTGAACAATTCAATGAATAATAATAGGACCCAAAATTATGAAAAGTATCCATTTCATACACAGGTTAATTTTATTTCTTCTGCATCATCCCAGTTGACAAATGTTAAAACATTGATTAGTGGGCAATCTTGGTGCTGCCCCCCGCCCCAAAAAAAAATGGAGTCTCAAAAGGATGATTTTCTTTTTTTCATTGGCACTTATATTTAACTACTCTCAAAACTTCTTTTCTTTTCTTTTTTTTTTTTTTTTAAAGCAGTCATTGTAATAAAACCTAAACAAATGAAAGTGAATTTATGAATTTTCTTTATTTTTGAGAAAACAAAAATATTAACATTTAGCAATGTGCATCATTTATAAATATTACTTCCCCCTTTTACTACATATGGAATCCCCTCAAAATATAGTGTTTTATATATTAGTTCTATATATTTGAAATTGCAATAGCCTGGTTCTCAGTTTGTCAAGATTGTCTTAGGTGTTGCTATAGAAGGATACAACTACACAACCAAGAAATTCAGATTCAAGTTTCATTGGCAGGACTAACATTTTGCTTGATGAAAATAGTCACCTACAGAGTGCTAAAGTTTAAATACTATTTATTAGATTTTTTTTTTATTGGAATGGTTGGCAAGACATCAGCTAATTGTCAATCAATGTGACCTGTATAAAATGGTAAATAATAAAGATTTCATTATAGTTTTTGTTTTTGTTTTTTTGTAAGCAAGACAGTAAAGATAAGATGTTACTGGGTGTGGAAGAATTAGATATTATAAAACACAAACATGACTAAGGAGCCAGAACAAAAGAGTAATCAAAGGGACAGTAGATAGTGATTGACATTGCATTTAAATTTTTGAAGATTAAAGTTGTCTGGAATATATGGAGCCAGAAGAGAATTCTATGTGCAAGAAAAGAAACATTAGCTTGAAGTTGCAATGAGTCACTCTCTTGTATGTTAACATCATCCATGCTTATAGGAGGCAGAAAGACGCCTCTTGGATGATTAATACAGAACAGTTTAGTTTTGGAGGCATTAATATTAAGAAGCCATACTTTGTCCCAGTTAACAACAGATTGAAGGTCGTTTTTGGCATCAGCTGCCAAATATGACCTTATCAAACTGATCAGACTTACTATCAAGACAATAGTAAATGGTGTCATCAGCATACATGCCTAGTTGAGAGCTGATGCCATCAGGAAGGTCATTAGTGAAAATTAAAAAGTTAGCTCATATTTTTATAATTTAGTAAATGTTTATGAATTTATTAATAAAAAAATTTTCATATATATTTTTTTATAAATTGTTAAATGATAAATATTGTATTGCATTAGTTTTTTCTTAATACAATTTTATTAGTTTTTAGAATGTAAATATAAAATTATTGAAAATAAACAATTTACTAAATAAATAATGTTTAATATTTTTGTTGTAAATTCTCAAAAACAAAAAATATGTATAAATTCACTTTCATTATATGTTTAGGTTTTATTACAATTAAAACCATTTTTTGTGACTAAATATTGCTGAGGTTTAAAGGTAGTTCAAATAATAGCAGTGTCAAGGGAAAAACCATCTTTTTGTTTTTTGCAGGCATGAATGTCATATTCAGGTCAGAGTTTGAGATGATATTCTACATTATCCAATCTGGAAGAAATTTGTTTTTAATCATTTCTCCCCAATCAATGCAACAAAGACATAAGTGGTTACTGAACTTGAAAGAATATGAGGAAAAGAAAAAAACATTATTAAGGAAAGGGAAGAATAGGAATTCAGAAGACAAAAGATAATGATTGACATTGCATTTAAATTTTTGAAGATTGAAGTTGACTGGAAAGCAAGATGGATGGAAGAGAGTTCCACAATCAAGGAGTGTGAAAGGAGAAACTTAGCTGTTTCAACTGTGAAATAATGGGGCCTAACTGGCAATCTAGTACTGTGCTTAAATTCATGAAGTCGGCTTATTCCATCCTATTGTGTTATCAGGCTACCTGTATCTGTTGTAGTTTTCATGAAAACAAACAGGAGGCATGACATTTGGAGCACCCCTCATATCTTGATCCAGACAAGCAAAAAGCTTACAAGAATGACTTCATGTTATTCAAACAAAATGTTATAAATGCATCTCTGGTCTTTTCTCTTTACATTTATATTTTGCTTAAATAGACATTATTCATCTCTATGACTGAATATTTACAGCCTTACAGGCTGATATCTAAGTACAATAAAAAGAACAAAGTGTGTTTGTTTTAACTCCCCATTACACTTATCAAGTGAATAAAAACAAAGAATGAATTTTTTTTTTGCTGCTGGCAGATTTTATTTTAAATTAAAATACTAACTCTAAGCTCGTCATAATATTTAAATATATCAAAAAAAAAAGAATCGAGAAAGACCAGTCTATAATGGCGGTTCCAACAAAGGTGTAGGAAATGGTAGATTCTCTTAGTTCACTATTTTATGATAATATTTACATATGGATTATTGTCTTCATCTTTGTTGTTATTATAAAAATATTTCAGCCATTGTCCTTTCAGCCTTCATCAGGGATTTGTCAATTTGGGTAACCTTCAGAGAATTGCAAACTGAACCCCTTATTTAATCTATGCAGGTATATTGTCCTTGTTCTACAAGGGATAACTTGTCTAGTTCTTACTTAATTATTGCTTGATCAATTTCCAAGTATACACAGGATGGCCCAGGGATTAAATTATGCAGATTACTAAAACCCCATAAAAAGCAATATTGGGAAAATAAGCAAACAAATATTAAAAAAAAATATGTTCAAAACTAAGAAGAATACGAAGCATAAATCAATGGAAAAATACTAAAGCAACAATCAATTGGTTCAATAGCATTAGTAACAAAGAAAACTGCTCCTTTATACAAGTAGGCATAAAAGATTTTTACCCATCTATTAATGAACATCACAATGAGAACATAAATATAATTAAACACTGTCGGAAATCATACTTTTATCACAATAAAAAAATATGAACAAAATGGGCCAAAATAATAACAATAATGATAATAACTTTGATGTAACTATGTGTAGCTATGATGGTGCAGATTATGCAAACTCATAGGCATATATTTAATCAATAACTTAACAGATGTTATTAAAAGAAATAGATATAGAACTATAAAGGGACAATGCTCTATTAATCCTACAAAACTGCAATAAAACAAGAAATAATAAAAACCTTCAAAACCCTAGGATTTACAATGGATATAAATTCAAAAAATAGTAAATTTCTTAGATATAACATTCAACCTAATCAACCTACAGACCATACAGAAAATGAAACAACAACCCTATATACATTAACAAAAATTCTAACTACCACCTGATGTATTCAAACAAAAACTCATATCTATAAATCAATGAATTTTAACAAATTCTAGTATCCTAAAAATATTCGATGAAAATAAAAAAACATATGAATCAGCTTTAAAAAACAGTTGATATCCAAACAAACTAGAATGCAAAAATGAAAATAAATCAGAGAAAAAGAAATATAATTTGGTTAACCCCCACCTCGACAACAATACAAAAACAAAACAAAAATAGGGAAAATATTCTTCAAATTATTAACAAACACTTCCCTAAAACAGCAAATTATCAAAAATCATCAACAAAAATACAAATAGTTAAGTTGGATACACTAAATCTAGTATATCCAACTTAACTATTCGCAATGATTCTTCCCCGCTCCCCATTAGCGATTTGCAGAAAACCAACATAGTTTACAAATTCAAGTGCCCTTTGGGAGATTGTATCTCCAACAGATTAAATAATATTTATGCTAGTGACACCACAAACTCGCTTTCATGGCACTTGACTCAACATTTAAATGATAACTCTAACATTTTTAGACATTTAAAACAACATGCCTGCCTGCATACTCAATTCTAGAAAATCCTTGTTGAGAACACAACTATACTTAAACATGAAAACAATAAACAAAAATTAAAAATAAAACAGTTGAAACCTAACCTGAACAAAATAAATTATGAAATCTCCACAAATATCCTTAAATGCCTATAATTTATAACAGAAGCCATTGGTTTATACCAATGCTTTCCCATACTTAATACTTCTTGTTTTTCACTCTTGCATGGTGATGTGTGACATCACAAGCTGCAACTCGATTTTCGCTTCCGCGTCTCATATATACGAGTTTGTCGTTACTTGAAATTTTCATGCAGCAAGGGCGGACTATCATTGTTGTTTGATTTATAGAAATTGTCATCTTTGATAATGGCATGTGTAAGCTGAAAGCTTAGATTGGATTTAAACATTTATCAATATGGTGTTTTCCTTTCGTCTTTCAATGATAATGGGATTAAGCTTATCAGACAATATGAAAGGAACTTACTTAAAATAAATAGACAAAAATTGTCTATATCATTTAATGAAAAATGCATTATATATATATATATATATATATATATATATATATATATATATAATTATTTATTTAAGAATATGATTCCAATACACTACATTCTCATGTTTCAAGCAAAAAAATTTCGCTTGAAGATGGAACAGAGCTTAGTACTTTAATTCAATTTAATTCAAATAATTATATTGAAAATTTTGGCTCTTGTTTTGAAACATGAGAACTCTTATGTAGCGTGTTGGAATCATATTTTTAAATAAATAATTATATTTATGCTCTACTTTTGTATCGAGCACTATTTTTAAAAAATAATAACAAAAATACTAAAAAACTTTGGATTATTTACCTAACAAGTTCTTTCCTATTTTCTATATATTTTTCACATATATATATATATATATATATATATATTGTAGTGGGTTAACCAATCTGTATTGGTGACAAATACAAATTAAACTGACCCTCTACTATTCTTACTAAATCAAATGCAACAAAGACAAGAGAAATAATCAAATAGGCAGATATTTGTTTTAACAGAAAATATTTTTATATATATATACAGCAAGTACACATGAACACTTTAGAGTTCTTGGTTATGTGATCAAGGGTAATATAAAAGATGTTATTGTTACAGATCTGGTAAGGAATTAAACACTTTATGTTGATGGTGGAATTGAATGAAATAGATTGCTTGACTTACTGTAGAGTTGTCTCGCTTCAATTGATAGAGTTACGATTTTCTTTATGTTGTTAAGATATTGAGTGAGTTGGTTTATGAACCTCATCTTGGTTGAATTGGTCACTAGATGAGTTGATGTTGAAAAGAAATTGAATTCCACAAGCCAAGTTGATGTCAATAAACTTTTAGTGAGGAAGTTGGGTTTCATAGATTCGTGTGATGAGTTGATTATTTTAAGGACTCACTGAATAAGTCATATCGAAGTTTCATATTTATGAATTTTCTTGATCCCGTGGGACACTCAAAAGAATGTTTACCAATTTTTGGGCACATTGAACGCTGAACAGGTCAACTCAAGGTCAACCGTGTGGATGTAGGCAAAAACATGACATTATTATTTATGGACCAATCAGAAAGCATTGTTTCGTACTGAACTCGGGAACTGATTTTAATGGGTTCAGTACAAACTGAGAATACTTAGCTGTGAACCTCTTTTAACAGGTTTAAAACAGAGAATGTAAAAATCTAATTCTACAATATATATATATTTTGTCTGATGATCGCAAAGTGTTTGAAATCCAGGGGCACAAACTCACATCAGTGCAACTAAATGTATATATATATATATATATATATATATATATATATATATATATATATATATATATATTCAATAAGTCAAAAAAAGTTCAAGTGACTAAACCAACTCAAGAGTTTCACACCTAATCAGTCATAGATGTTTGGTAAATGTGTAGTTGTATCAACAGGAATATATGTATCTATTTGTACATATACACGTATATGTAGATATATATCGTTGTCGACTCTCCCGTCGACCTCGACGTATAAGAATCAAGCAGATCAGTTCCCAAGAAACTGACAGCCGAACAACAGCACATCAGATTTGATTATAGTGGTGAAGGTTTCGTGCAAGACCAGCCACAGTTTTTGAAGGGCTGAATTCAGAGACCTGGTGCACTAAGTGTCACAAGGTCCCCAAACGACCCTCCGCAGGTTTTGAATTCAGAGTTGTCCTTCTCCTAGACCAGTTGCCATCCAAGGCTATAGAACCCAGTCTGCCCTGCTATTTACACATAGCTGGAGGGAGAAGAAGAGGATTCATACCTTTCCCAAGGGTATTAGCACATAAGTGAATGTAATGGATTCAACTGGAATTCAAACTTGGCTCTCCGATTCCTCAATCCAAGCCGCTATCCATTACTCCACCATGCCTATATCTATCTATATATTAGGTTGGTGCAAAAATAATGACGTAATAATGTCGTTTTTTAACGTCAAAAAATGCCATTATTACGTCATTATTTTTGCACCAACCTAATATATATATATATATAAAATGTGTATGTATATAAATATAAACATATATATATATATGTGCAATTTTTTATATATATATTATTTATATATTATATATGTGTGGTACTTACTGGAAAGTGCTCTGACGATTGCAAATAGTGTGAAACCCTGGGTCACAAACTCACATCAATCCAACTAATATATATATATATATATATATATATATATATATATATATATATATATATATATATATTCAGTAAATCAAAAAAGTTCAAGTGACTAGACCAACTCAAGAGTTTCACAACTAAGTGCTCATCAGGCATAGATGTTTGGTAAATGTGTAGTTATATCAACTGAAACATCGCTTTTGTCTTATGAAGACCTAAAGGATGAAATAAATCACAAAATATTATTTTTTCCCCACTTTGTCATTAATTTTCTAGTATTGTCCTGGTATATAAAAATACTTATATATGATCTTTTCCCATAAGTATATATATTATACAAGTTTCATTAATAATGACTAGCAAGGTACTACGTCTAAGAGGTTTCTTTAATTTTTCTTGTGTTTGTACATGTGTTTTTTAGCCATTATCAACAATTATTATTTTTTGGCTAAAAGAACAGATGAAAGCGCTTGAATATGCAGAACTTTCTGACAGTTTTTACACACTTTGTGTCCATAAAAGCAAACATTTGTATGAGCACAAGAAAAATTAAATAAAAAGTTTAATCGTAGTACTTTGCCAGTCGTCTTTAACAAAACTTGTATAAAAGATGGAGATTGCAGCTGAACTTTTGAGAGATAATGACAAGGAAACACACATGTTATATTTAAGAAAAGTAAGATAACGAATTTATTTACAAGTTTACACAATTGGAGTTGTCAGTAGCTTGTTTCAGGAAAAGAAATCAAATATTTAAAGTTCATAGTTTTGATGAATTGTCAAGAAAAGAAAATGTTCATTAAATCATCGGACACAATGTAATATTCCAAAATGTTTAAAACAAATTGAGAGAGTTCATTTTTCACATGAAAGTTATACAGTTGTATTCAACATAAATGAAAAGATATATTTTAAGGTACTTAGCTTTGGAGTTGAATAGAGATCTTTGAAATTGCACAGTATATTTACCAGTGTGAATAGTCAAGAAATCTTGTTGAAATTCCAGCCTGGTAGATGGAAATAAATAAATATACTATTTAATAAACAAATAAAAACAGAGCATCTACTCATATATGAGTATCGATTAGAAATAATGCTGAAATAAATAAATTATATATATATATATATATATATATATGTGTGTGTGTGTGTAAAATAAAAAACAGATATAGAAAAAAAGAAATAAAGGTGTATGGAAATTACCTTTACTTTTTGATTTACCCTTGTATAGATAAACATCTTTTATTTATAATTTAATATCTAAGTCAGGGGAAAAACTGCCTGATTACATTGAATACCGCAAAAACCTAACTAGTTAGATTCCATCATTGCCAATCAGATCCAGAATTATCAAGTTGAATAGATATTCTCTCACAGAAACCTTGTACCTTGAACGCCTAATAGGACCTAATCCAGACCTCAAGTGGAAATCATACATATGATCCACCGCTAAAGATGCTGGAAAAATGGTCAGTTCCCTGTACTGCTCCAATAAGTACCTGACTCCTTCTGCTATCTTCTACCTTTACAAGTACCAGATCAGGTATAAAATGGAGTACTGCTACCATATATGGTCAGGAGCTGCCCAGTCCTCACTTTTCAGTCTCAATAAAATGGAGTACTGCTACCATATATGGGCAGGAGTTGCTCAGTCCTCATTTTTCAGTCTCAATAGAGTCCAAATCATCTCTACCTTCTTGTGTGTGATGAATTATTTTCCACCCTGCAACCTCTCTCTCACAGATAAAACATCACAAGCTTCTTGCTGCTTTATCACTATTTCCATTGAAACTGTTCATTCCTTAGTCCTACCACTTTTTACCTTCATGGCTAAGACCTGCCATGCCACACACTTTGTAGCAAACTACCCACATTTCCTTTGTATTCCATTGAAGAGTAGTAAATTTAACTTCAGCAGCTTCTTCCCACAAACTGTGACTTTGTGGAACTGACTCCCAAGAGGATGCTTTTCCAATCACTAAAATCTTAAAATGTTCAAGTCTAGGTGTAACTGTTATGTTCCCCGCATATCCACATACATTGTATCTCTTACTGTATAATCCTCTACCTTGAGTGGCTCTTGTACAGAGTGAAAACTCATTGATTTTAGTAAGAAAATGTAAGAAATAATAAAATTGATTTCTAATAGAGGAGCTATCCAGTCTTCCCTTTCCATCCTTGATAGAGTTCAACTTTTGTTACACGGTTATTTTCCGCTCTTCAGCCTCTTTCCCCTCAGACCCAAAGTTGCAAGGCGATCGCTACTCTATCATTATTTCCATAGCAAATATTCAGATGAACTCCACTCTTTACATCCATCAGACTTTTGAAGCTAGTACTCATCATGCTATGCCCACGGTGTTGAATCACCCACATTTCCTCTGTATTTCATTTGTAAGGAAGAAGTTCCACTCAACTTTTACCCAAGAACTGCTCTTTCGGGGAACAAATATTCACATCAATACTTCCCTGACATAACCTCTTCAAGTCAAGGGTCAATCACTATCTATTCTCCTTACCCCAATAATATTCACTTCCTTATATTTCATGTGTTCATATTACACTCATCATTCAGTAACTCTCTACCATGAGTGGCTCTTGAGCCAGTATTGGGGGAAGTTTAGTATATAAAAAAAATGCAACAGTAGGGTTAATTATTTCAATTATTTTAGTGATGTTTTCTCTATTTTTTTTTAGATCAGATGTCTACATTGGCTGATTAAAAATATAAGTTGTACTAAAAGTACTGAAGAATGTATGTATGTCGCCAACTCGAGGAGAGCAAACCTCCTACCCACCACTGTGAAAAGGATGTGAACTAATTTTAGTATGCAAATTTCTATGCACAGCCCCACTTACTCAAAGATTGTACCATCTTCCCACTCAGAAAACTCTGGTGACAGAACTGCTCAATTGAAAGGAAGGAAATGAGTGTAAAATTTTCTCTTCAGACAAATTTGCCATATTTATGTTTGTATTTCCATTAAAAGAGTTTTTTTGACAAGACCACCTCATGATGAGATTCTCACTCTCCATCAATTTAGGACTTTATTTTGTGAAAGTAGATCTCTTTCTCTGTCCATATATATATATATATATATATATATATATATATATATATATATATATATATATATATATATAAGTGTGTGTGTGGGTGTGTGCATTGTAGAAGATTGTGCATTGTAGAAGATTGATCTATCTATCTATCTATCTATCTATCTATCTATCTATCTATCTATATATCTATCTTGCTCTGTCTATATATATATGTATTGTAGAAGATTGATATATATATATATATATATATATATATTCTAGAAGATTGAAGATCAATCTATCTATATCTCTTGAAGAAGATTGATCTAGCAAGCTATGTATTTCTATGAAGATTGATCTATCTATCTATATATATATATATGGATATATTACATAGATAAATAGATAGATAGATAGATAGATATGTTTAGGCAGCATATATTCTTTCAAACATGTTTCATTGAATAATATAGACATATTATGTATATTTCTTTTTATAATAATCCTTTCTAGTTCTCTAATCAGCTTCATGATGTAATTCTATGCTAACAGTTTCTTCTCTCGCACTTCTTACTTGCCAAACTCTCGTCCACCATCTTGTTTTCCAGCCAACTTTGATCTTCAAAAATTAAAATATAATGTCAATCATTATATTCTGTCTTTTTAATTCTTGTTCTTTTATTGTTCTCTCTCCTTAATAATGTTTTTTTTTCTCACATTCTCTCACACTCAGTAATTCCTTGCATGTTTCATTGAATAATATAGACATATTACATCTATTTATTTTTATAATAATCCTTTCTAGTTCTCTAATCAGGTTCTTGATGTTAAGATGAAATTCATCAAGGAAGGTGTCATAGCATTTCTACCATTTCTGGTTACTTCCCTTACATTGGGACGCTAGTTTTGAAAAACACCATAGTTAAAACTGATAAATTTAAAATTTAAAATAATTATAACAAAACACGTTCCTGCGTGTTTTTAAAAATCACCATCGAAATGATCAGAGTTACAATGAGTTTGTCTTTGCAATACATTTCTGAGGATGATCTTGGAGCAGACCGAAAGTACTTGAGTAAGAAAAAACTATGATGTTTCCTTTATGAATTTCAAGTTAACATCAAGACTGATTAGAGAACTAGAAAGGATTATTATAAAAATAAATATACATAATATGTCAATATTATTCAATGAAACTTGCTTGGATAAATATATATAGACCTTCCATGCAATTGTCATGTCAAGCATTATCCATGTGTATAATTTTTGTGTGTTTGCACAAATATTTATATATACATACAAGTCTGTTTCACTGTATCATAGCTCATCAGTGTGGCTAGATATCCGATTGCTTCAAGCTGGGATGAAAACTCAAACGATTTGACATCAGTCAGACTCTACCCCTAAGCTATTGGTGCATGGCAGAGAAAAGGAATTTTTTAACATATTATATACGTGATGTATATAAATGCCAAATCAGCAGCCAGAGTGCTCAATTCATAACTGAAGTGTGATATGTCATATACAGTGGGAGGAAAAAATACTCGTACACTTGAAAAATTGTATTTTTATAAATGTAAAAGCCTTAACTAAAACTAAATAAAACTAAAAATAAATTTTGATACATTTTATGTGGAAAGATACATTTTATTAAAAAATAGTAGTAAACTTAATTAATTCTTATTCTAACAGAAATTAATGCATTTTTTTCATTTTAACTGATGAAAAAAGTATTCGTACAAAACAAAAAAAGCATATTAACTTAATTTAATACTTTGTGGAATATCCTTTATTGAGTTTCAACAGCTACCAGTCTATTCCTGTACGTCTCAACTAATGATTTGCACACATTGAGTGGTATTTTGTCCCATTTTTCTTGGCATATTGTCTTCAAATTCTTGATATTTGTTGGTGCTCTTTTCCCAATTTGAATTTTCAAATATCGCCATAAATTCTCAATTGGGTTCAAG
>OZ010595.1:13541634-13649134 GCA_963932145.1 Acanthosepion lycidas | reverse complement strand
ATTTCTTCGTCAATAAAAATTAAAATTTGACAATTCTTCTTCTTACCTATACTTTTTTATTTTCTTTTTTGTCTAACCTTTTGTGGTTATATAGCAGAAAAAGAACCGCTCCTTGACTGTATCCCGTCGGTTTGTGTATGAACATTGTCTCTCCTCTTTTTTTTTTTTTTTTTTTTTTTTTTGGACTGCCTTAATTGCTTTTTATTTTGCCTTGCATCATTCTGTTTTGTTTTTTTTTTTATTATTATTATTCTTGCTAATGAGAATTTTGTCAATTCTACTAAGAAACGCCTGGTCTGCTTATTCGTCAAGAAATTGTTTAAAAAAAACAAACAAACAAAAAAAACAATACTTTTGACTGAGTTTAACAATAACATTCTGGTTATGATGAAGACCAGGACAAGGTTGTCCACTTGCTAGAACATAAAGATTCAAATCAACGAAAAAAGCCGTCATCAAATTCAAACATTAGTCATTGTAGATCACACAATTTAGGTCATTACCAAGGAATCCTTACATTGTTACATGGATATTTTATTCACTAATTGATCTTTGTTTTGTTTTGTTTTTTTTGTAGCATAATTAAAAAAAAAAAGTCTAAAAATAATGTATTAATAAAAACAAAAAACAATATTCAATAATATCAATTATGATATATTATGGACACCATATCTTGACTGTTTTGAAAATGAAAACATAAATACCTACATACAACAACCTATTTCTTGTTAACAGTTAATATATTTCAACCTTGAAAATGGCTAAATGTATAACCGAAAGCGCTCGTCATTTACCAAAATTACACAAAAATATCTTGAAATGCTAAAGTAAATTTATTCAATAAAATTGCCATTGGCTTCAAACATTGGTTCCAGATGACTTTGGAATCTCCTGCAACTCTTCCAGATAATCTCCTTATTTAAGTTGGTGAATACTGCCATAATCCTTGCCTTCAATTCATCTTTGGTATTACAAAGAGTTTTGTTGGTCCATTGCTCAACTGCACCCCACAGATAATAATCAAGGAGGGTACAGTCTGGAGAGTTAGATGGCCAGATGTAGGTGGTGACATAGCTGCAGAAATTGTCTGATATCCATGACTGGGTTCTCCTGCATGTGGTATGGTGCAGAGTTCTGTTACCAGATATAGGCTCTTCCAGCAGCCACCCTCTTGATCCAGGCTGCACTACCTCCTCAAGGTATTCGATGTAGGAGATAGTGCAGCCTCTGTGTTGAGTCTGGGAGCCTCACCAACAAATTTGTGAGTTCTTTTCTTATCAGAATGATTAGAGTGGGTTTTCAGAGCTGCCATACCTTCGTAATCACTATTAGACTCATCCAACTCTTTCTGAATCCTCTGCACTGTCCTCCAATTGACACCCAAACACTCAGAATGTTTGTAATGAAGCTTCCACCGTGAATGCCAAGCAGTACAGCATGCCATTTTACAAATTTCTGGCAGAATATACTGTGTCATGGTGCTATTTCTCTCACAGACAGTGCCCAACTGACCCTACTATACTGTGCAGTTGACAGAATCAAAAAAGACAAACAATGTGCATGTGTGAAATTAAAATGACAGCAATTTGCTCATCGTACCCTGTATGTGTGTAAAAATATATCTTATTAGCAGATTTGTTTACGTATCTTGATGTTAAGTGAATGGTTTATAGACCATTTGCTGCTGAAATATGAAGCCAGGAAAAAAAAAGAACTGTATAATGTTTGTTTCTGTGTCATTTTTTTAATAGGTTAACTATGGAATACTCCTTTTTTTTTTTTTTTTCTCTAAGGTTAAAATCAAATGTCAGTCTCATTGTATGCAGAACTGCTGGCAAATTAATGAGTTTTGCTTGAAAAATATAAATATCTAACATAAATTTATAAACATAAAATAAATTTCAAGTTTTTCCTATAACTTTTTCCTAGCCAAAATTGTAACTTTTTTTTTCCTGTCACTTTATTATTAGCCATGTGAAATACCCCCAGTGTATATGTGTGAATATATATGTGTGTGTATCCAGGCAACAAATCTCCATCCAAACAAATTTCATTAGCAATAACATATGACTTGCTTGTTATCTTTAGCAAAACTTCTTTCATTGTGTATGTGTGTGTATTTGTATGTGTACATGGATATTCAAATAAGACATTCAGGCAGCAAGAATTAATTCAAATAAGTTTTGTCTAATTCAACTGACATGATTTGTCTGTTTTTAAATTCTATTTATTATACTTTTCCAAATTTCCTGTTGGATTATTTTTTGCCATTTCAGTCATTATGAAAAACTGAATGTTGTCAGTAGACAAGTTGTTACTTACATCCTTGCATTTCCTTTGCTTTTCTTTTTTTCTTTTTTTTTTGGAAGACTAGAATTCAAATTTAATTCAAATATACACATTATATAAAGTGATGTTGTGTAAAATGGTTTCACAGAGCTTGATTGCAATTGAAGAAAAAAAATCTATCGAATATTTTATATGTATATCATTGTATATAATATAAAATTAGATACTTATTTTATTTACGCATGCACTTTCCCTGATATTGAGCATAAATATGCCATATTTTAAAACTATATTTTTATCAATATTTTATTTAAATTTTTGGGCAAGTAACAAAGTATAAACAACAATGTATGCTATTTATTTCTTCAAAGTGTTTTAGTATTTACTGGCAACAATGTCTATAGCAATTAAAAGAAAGTGGAGCAACATGAAAACAGACTGATTCCACCTGAGATTTTTAGAGCTGGAAAACAACTTGGAATCAGTAGAATGTTTATCATAAGTACAATTGATCGATACAAGACTTTCTCCATCAAAGATAGACTGAGACCAGGACATCCTTGCACCTACAGAATTCCAAAACTCATTAAACAGGTGCATGAAAAAAATCAGGTAATCCAAGAAGCTCAATGAGAAAATTGGCTAAGGAAGATCGAATATCAGAGAGAATTAAGCAGAGGATATATTGAAATGAACTAGGGATGTCATTCTGCAAGTTAACCAAGAGACAACTTCTTTCAATAATCACAATGAAAAAGAGACTTCAAAAAAAGTAAGCAGTTGCTGAAACAGATTCATGATGGCAGACTGCAAAGCATCATCTTCACTGATGAGGAACTGTTCATTGTCGAACAGATTTTGTCATCAAAATGACCGTGCTCTTTCAACAAGTCATCAGTTCCTGTCGCTTCAGGAAAATGCCTCAGAACCCAGAAACTAGCACCAGTTATGTTTTGGGCAGCTATTTCAGAAAGTTAAGTCTCTCCTTGTTTTCATGTTTCAAGAGATAAAGATCAACAAGGAAGTAAACATAGGACATCTTGGAAGATGCACTCAAGCCATGGTGAAATGCCACTTATGGTGAGGAACATTGGACCTTTCAACAAGACGGAGTGATGAGCCATACTGTTCATGTAACACTGCAGCAGTGCAGAGACAATTGTCCTGGCTTCATCACCAAGGACAAATGCCCCCACCCCCTCATCACCAGATATCAATACTCTTGACAATTGTCTGTGGCCAGTTCTTGAGAGTGAGACCTGCAACACAATATTGATGCTTTGAAGAGAGTATGGGACAAACTGTGCATGCCAAAAAGACTTTGATGTGTTGACAAGGCTATAAGGAACTATATTGAATGGGATTTTCTGGTATGATTTATCAGATTATGACTTATTTTGTGTTAAAATTGTAGGCTGATGTAGTCATTTTTTTTTAGTTATGAGCTTTTTTTTTTTTTCATCAGTATTTATGCTGCACCCTCTGTGTGTGTGTGTGTGTATATATATATATATATATATGTATATATATATATATATATATAAAATTATGAAATGGACAATTATTTTAATATATTTTCTGTTTATACATTATCTTTTTAGATACAAATTCAAACCAGTAAATGTAGTTAATATTGTTTATTATAAACAGAACATTTACTTAAATATTTGTATCTATAAAAATAACATATAAACAGAATAAAATATATATGTCTATATTTCTGAGATGAGGCATTATGTACAGTATTTACATTATTTGGACTAATGTCGCCATATTTATCACAACGTTTCGGCCATTGTACGCTCCGGCCTTCTTCAGGTGGTTGGTATTTCGAACTGAACCCTTTATTTCGATCACTGGGGTAGACTGTTCTAGTTCTGCGTGCCATGTTTGATGGATGTCATGAAATAACTTCAGGCTTCTGCGTAAAATGAATTGTTGAGTGAGTGAAGATTTCGTAATGTTTGTTGAATGTTCATAACTTAAGATGATCCCGATGTAGATTTTCTTGTGGCAAGTTGTTCGGTGTCACAATGCTCCCTGATTGAACCTTGACCTTCAGGAGGAAATATGCCACTCATTGGAAACAGTTTTCTAACTACTCAGTACCACTTAAACAATGTTGATTAGTTTGAAATATCTGTGCAAGTAGTTATTTCATTCTAATAGTTGCCTAGAAAATCAGTCTGTGTGATCCATCATAGACGAAAAAAAACAAGAATTTTGTATTTTGACCTGCGAGAACCTTCCGCTGTCCTAAGAACCTCATTTCACAATACCCGGTTAAAGCAGTGGAGAACTTTCAGAGGGAAAATTAGCAGGAGATAACTGATAACTGACATCCGTCAAACATGGCACGTGGAACTAGAAATAAAGGGTTCAGTTCGAAATTCCAACCACTTGAAGAAGGCCGGAGCGTACAACGGCCGAAAAGTTGTGATAAATATGGCGACAAAGATGAGGACAATAGTCCGAATAATGTAAATACTATAATATATATATATATATATATATATATATAAAATGATATGATGAATTATTTTTCAAAATCCCCCAAATGATTATTCAGTTTGTCTTGACCTAGAAACACCAACATAATGCCATATTGTGGCTAGTAACTTAGTTTCCTCTTCGTCACCGAGGACCGCTAGCCCAATGGTATGATGCTTGTGTTGTATCATAAAGGTCTGGGTTCAATTCTTAGCAGTGGATGCGCACTACTGATGAGTCCTAAAAATAGGATGAAGTGGCCGTTCAGTACTTTTCTACATTCTTTTGGGGTTTCTAGGCCTAGACATAATGAATTATTATGAAAATATATTAGTACAGGTAATTGATCCATTGATATATAATCTGTTTGGATCCTAGTAATGTTAATTATTAAAACTGATCTACAGAGAGCTTGACTATACTATGTTGAGGTAATTTTTGTTTTTTTTTGCTGTATATGATAGAATGAGAGAGAGAGAGAGGAAAGATCTATAACAAAGTAGAAAGGTTTTTGTGTGATGCATTTCAATTTCAAGCTGGGCTCCATTTTTTTGTTTCATTTGTTACATTCACTTTTGTGCAAATACTCTTGGGAAGTATAAATTCGTCTCTTCTCCCCCAACTATGGGTTAAATAGTAGGGCTCTTTAGCTTTGGTTGGCAGCCAGTCTCGAAGGACAACTATGAATTCAAAACTGGTTGTGTATGGGGATAGCAGTTCCACCCTATAAAAACATACTTAGTATAAAAACCACAGCAGCACCCATTTACATCATGAGGATGTGGGTATATATTCTACAGAGGAGTTAACAGTACATGAATGAGAGTTTAAAGGATTTTTTATAATACTTTTTAGAAACTTGGAAATTTCGACTAAAAAACTTCTTTTTCTAGCATCAACACAAGACCATAAATTTGTGTGGGAATTTTGAATGTTTTTTTGTGAGGAAAAACAGATTGATTTGGAAATTCTAGCAAAAATCAGGTAATTGTCAGATTTTAATGAAACTTTCAGGACTTATTCTGAAATTAATTAAATTGTTTTTGAAGTGTTTCTTTTTTAGGAAATCTTTGTAAAAAAAATTTTTTTTTTTTTTTTTTTTTTTTTTTTACATGTTACCTCCCACTTACTTAAATTTTGAGAAATTCTTTTCTATATTTGCTTAATGTTTATATTAGTTATATGGTCAAATCCTTGGAAAATATAAATAATTAAATTATTTTGGTGAAATAGGAATTTTTTTAATTAGAATAAATTACAAACCTTTAAAATTCTCTATTAATTTTTAGTGATCAAGTGATATTGTTATTAAATTAAAACTGTATTTACTAATCATAAACAGAAAAGCTCACTACAATTCAATGACCCCCACCCCTGTATTTTAAAAAGAATTTTTAAATTTGTCTATATTTTTGAGATGAGGTATTATGTACATTGTTTACATTATTCGGACTATTGTCCTTATCTTTGTCGCCATATTTATTACAATGTTTCGTCCGTTATACACACTGGCCTTCTTCAGGTGGTTGGAATGTCGAACTGAACCCTTTATTTCGCTCACTGGGGTAGACTGTTCTAGTTCCACGTGCCATGTTTAATGGATGTCAGTTATCTCCTGTTAATTCCCCTCTCCAAGTTCTCCACTACCTTAACCAGGTATTGAACTCACACTCCTTGGATCCTGTCACTGGATCTAACTAACGCCTTTATCCACTGCCATGTGGAACTAGAATAGTCTACCCCAGTGAGCGAAATAAAGTGTTCAGTTCGACATTCCAACCACCTGAAGAAGGCCGGAGTGTACAATGTCCAAAACGTAATAAATATGGCAACAAAGATGAGGACAATAGTCCAAATAATGTAAATAATTTCTAAATTATTTTATGTGTGTATGAATGTGTCGATTTTTGTAAATACAGATGTCTATACATGACAATTTCAAAAATAAGAGTGATAACTGTAATAAATTTAAAATTTATTGGTAATTTTTTTTAACATTTCTTCAACAAGCATCAATTAAGACTATAAATCCAAAGTGCCTAAAATTCAATAAAATGTTAGATTGCTTAAAAAATGTTCTTAAATTTTTAAGATTATTGGGTAGTTAAAACAAGTATATAAAAAAGACATTCATATTGTATTCAAGTAATTTTTTCCATTAAGTACTCCTTATTTAAATTGCTTAGGCTGTCAATAGATCTGTCAACACCTCATAAAAGCGCTCGCTCCATATTAAATCTTAAAAGAATATACAAATATTCAAGTTTGAATGTGTTAGCAAACAAATTCAAACAGACTAATAAAATATTGTAATGATGAATATGCATACACATACGGATGTATGTATTTTTACTCGTGTATGTGTACTCATGCATATATAAGTATGTATAAGATATTTATGTATATTTGTGTGTTTATATGTTTTATTTTTTTTATATATTAGCTGTTTTATTTTAAGTGTTGCATTTTGCCTGGACATTTGAATTTGGTGGGGTTTTTTGTGTGTGTGTGTGTGTGTGTGTGTATGCATATATATTTATTTTTACTGTCCATTTCTATATATTGTATTTTTCCTTCCATTGTTCATTGTCGAATATTTGTTTTTCTATTCTGCCCCTCTTGAATTTTATGTATTGAACCCTCTTTTTATCTATATATCTTTGTCCATGTAAGTAATATCTTATTAGTCTGTTTGAAAGTGTTAGTAAATGAATTCAAACTTGAATATTTGTAGGTGTGTATGTGTGTTTGTCTTTATTAATGTATGTGTATGTGATCGCCTTTCATTGTATATATATGTTGTCTGTTATTTTTTAGGGTCGTGGACATCTATTTCCTTTTGTGTTTGTGCTTTTTGCGTGTTTATATATCTAAATACGTCTACATGTTTGTGTATTATAATCCTCCCCTGCCTATATCGCCACTTCATATGTTTCTAAGTTGTAATGAAGCTTCACATCTCCATTAGGTTAACGTTTATTCTGAGTTTTGGGCCTTTCAATTAAAACAAAATAAGTAATAAAATGTATGTATTTTTCCTCAGTTTCTTCTTTAAATAATCTTATAATATTTTAAATTTAATACAGATTAAATTTAAAATTGATATGATGATTATTGTAGGCTTCTAATGAGAAATTATTAGGTTGGTGCAAAAATAATGTCGTTTTCTCACATATGTTACTATGTGAGAAAACGACATTATTTTTGCACCAACCATAATACTATTTACCCTTCTTACGGTGGAGGTGGGTAGACACTTGACATTTTGAATGTAACATGTCCATGTGCGTTAGGTTAGAATCCATGGGAGCAGGCACACCTCAATAATTTTTTTTGTGAACTGTCCAAAGGCAGAAACACAATTGAGAGATAACATGTAGTTTGTCTGTCCAAAGCTAGTTGAAAAACTTAATTCTAATAAGAAACTTAATACTGGGGAGGACTTTAAAAACTCTCAGTTTTATGTCTGCTGTCATTTTGATGGAATGAGTCATTTTAAATATAAACCCTGGACACTTGCCAAAAGATTTAACACTTCATATTCATGTTATTCTATCTGCATAAATGACAAGTGTTTACTGATAAAATGCTCTGGTTTCTAATCAGCAAAAAGAATTATACAGTTTAACATGTAAATATACTAAATCGGTTGAGCCGTACAAGTTTTTTTCCACCTCTTTGCTGTTCATTTGTTCTGTTATTAGAAAAGGAAGTATCCAAAATGTTCAGGGATAATGTATTGGCAAGCTGGGGGTCATGTTCTAGGGTTCAGTGGGCTGAAGAAGAAAGCAACAATATCCAGGGATAATGAATTAGAAAGAAGGGGTCATGTCTTGGAAAGAGAGCTGAATAAACAATTTTCTTTTTTTTTTTATTATTATTATTATTTGATTTGTTAAAATTGCATTTGACTAAAGATTAAGATTTTCCAAACACTTTCAACTGATCAACTACGCAACAACAGTAACATATGCAAAAGGTTATTCCTACATTAAAAAATGTGGTCATTAAATATAAAAGACAATATTTTTCAGAATTCCTATTGAATTTTTATTCGTCCTTCTACCCTGCTCCTGCTAATCAAAATTATCATCTTTCTATCCTAATCTTCTTGATTACTTTTTATTCTATTTTTACTCATTTACACCTGTGTTTATTTGACCTCTTGAACCATAGTTTTCTTGCATTCAGTTTCCTAATTTGTTTATTTAGGATTTGTTTATGTTGGTGATGCTGCTTACTGTGAAGTCTTCAAAGAGTTGTCAGTGTAAAAGATGCCTCCCAATTCTCTGCAAGTGATATGTGGCAGCACTTTTAAAGGAATTTGTGATTCTCTCCGTGGAACAGTTAAATTTTACAACATTTGCATTGAATCATCTTTGAAACAAAAAGAAAAAAAGAAGAAAAGGAACAAGTAAGTTAGTTTTAAATTTTAGTCATAATTAGATTTTCTTTTGCTTGATAAACATTTTTGATGTTTGTTTTTTTTTTTGGTTTTTTTGGGTTTTTTTTTAATAAAAATTTATATATTAAACATTTGAAAATTATAAAAATAGTTCAACAAGTATAAATTAATAAGTAATGGGCATTTTGTAATGTTGAAAAAAAAAAAAAGTTAAAAAAAAAAATGTCATGATTCTTTTTTATGTTCCTTGGATCTTATTTAATCATTAATTCTTCTCCCCTCCTCCACATCCCCAGCTCCATCTCTCCTATTTTGTCCCTTAGGTTTTCTTTCATCTGCTTTCCAACCCCATCCCCTCTGGCACTCTTTCTCTCAATTTTTGTCCATCTCCCAGTGCTCTTTCTCCTGCTTTTTGACCCCTCTCACTTTCCATCCACCCACTGTTTTGGCACTTCACCCACCTTTCCCTGGTGTCTTTTCTCCTGCTTTCCTCCCACCTCCATTCCCTTGCACACTTTCTCCACTTTTTCTCTCTCTTCATTATTCTATTATAATAAGTTAATTTTAAAAATTAAATTTGTCTGTTAATCTGCAGTAAAAAAAAAAAAAAAAAAAACGCATTGCTTGCAGCCATGTCTTTCCTTTAATTTGGTATCTTTTCCAAAATTAGTTATTCCATTGCATTTGTTATAATTTGAGGTACTAATTTGACAAAGTAAATCACTTATGTTTATGGATTTAAAATATTATAAATTAGTATAGTACCCATAAAAAATGACAAGATTATGGCTTATCATTGCTTAGAATCAAATTATCATTCTCTGGCCTTTATCCTAGGATCAGTGTAGTATATGTGTGCTCTGTCTAGGATCAAAATATTACACCCTATACCTATGCCTACAATCAGTGTATGTTCTAAATATTTGTAAGATAGTTTTATCATACCATTCAGACAACAAAATGCCAGCATAGTGTATATGTGACTTGCTTACTGCTCTCCAGGTCAGAGGTTTAAATCAGGGAAGGATTCACATGTTAATTCTATATAGCTTAGCTTTATTATATTATTATATATTTTTTAGTGTAACAAGTTACAAATAGTGAAACATTCTGAAAAGATCACATTTTTTTTTATATACAATAATTAATACTTGAGTAATTTTTTTTTTTTTTTTTTTTTTTTTTTTTTCCAACTTTGTTTTACCTCAGCTGACACAGAGATTATTTTTTTTCTTTTCTTCAATATAGTGAACCTTCTTTGATGAAAAATATTCTTTCGTGTTGCTTTTGGAATGGTGGAGTGTTTTTGGTAAGTAAATATTTTGCATTATACTATTTTTTTTCTTTTTTTGGTTACTACATCCAATTTTGATAAAAAACAAAAATGCCTGATAGTGATATTTTACCAACTGATAGTCTGTGAAACTAGCAAAAGGCAAAGAGAATAAAGATGAATAAAGCTTTAAGATTCTAGGAAGTGGGTTGGTTTGAGAACTTTTCAGCCCCCGCTTCCACACACACACAGAATCAAATGATACCTGTGCCTCATCAAGCAGATAGGTTCTTAGCAAGTGAAGGTTATCCGGGTGACACAACTGTTGTTGCTTTAGGTACAACAGTAGTTATAAAAAGTGTGTAAGGGATGGGAATTTATATCACATACTTTATTCATTAATTCTCTACCTTGAGTGGCTCTTGGGCCTTATATTGGGCAAAATTTAGTAAAAAAATTGATTCTGCAGCACTGTTTTCTCTTTGGGAAACATGTCCTCACTAGTTTCTAGCCCGCAGCTCTCTTGTTGGGAAATACCCATGACTCACTGTTCACCATTTTGAATCCCTGTTGGGATATATAGATATGGCTTCTCCAGAAACACAGAAAAATCCTCCAGAAGCTTGAATTTTCGTTGGGAATTATTACAAGTAAGGGCCTATTTATCTTCATTTTCACACTAATTGTTCTGTTGTATACATGTGTTATAGTTTCTGTGTAGGACACGTGTAAATGTTTGTATATAATTTTGTGTATGCATCTCAGTTTCAGTCAATTTCTCATGACTGTAACATAGCTTCCTTGTGCCTTTTCTATGAATACTTTCATGATAATTGTTTTGATGAACTTTCCTCTATGGTACCTAGTCTCTGAAGTTAAAAGCAGTATTAGATTGGCAATAAGATCTCATTATTTTACAGTTGAAATGGCTAGATGTAACAGTAAGTTCTATGCTAACACTTTCTTGCACTTCTCACTTATGGAACTTTCTTCTGGCTTCTTGTTTTCCTGTCAACTTCGATCTTCAAAAGTTTAAATGCAAAGTCAATCGTTTTTTCTGTGTTCTTAATTCCTATTCTTTTTTTTTCTTTTTTATATATTCTTTCATGCTTTGTAACTCCATGCATCTTAGTGGCTTTGTTGCCTAGCTTGGGATGAAATGATTAAAAAAAAAAGTTTCTTCTCTTCATTACACAAGCTCATTAGGGATGGTTACTCATTATTTCCCTCTTACCTGTGAGTGTTAAATTCTCCATTCCCTCTTTCCCAAGAGTATTTGCACAAAAATTAATATCATGAACCTCAACTGGAATTTGAATTCAGCTTTCTGATTTCTTGTTCTAAGCAACTCTTACACTAGTTGCACATCCTTGAAGTATTAGGTTGGTGCAAAAATAATTTCGTTTTCTCACATAGTAACATATGTTAGAAAACGAAATTATTTTTGCACCAACCTAATATAAAAAATGTTGCCAAAAAAATGATTTTATCTACAATAATACAAAAGCAAAGTTGTTTTTTTTATAACCTTCAAATCTTTTTTTTTTTTTTTTTTTAAACCCATTCACTGTATTTTGTACTCTGAAGTAGAACAAAAAAGAAGGATTTGTTTTCTCACAAGATATATTTAACACTTACAGTGATATGATTCTAAGAGAATTTAGAGATGAATGTCAAGTTCAGAACGAAATCTGAAAGAACAATTAGACAAGGTAGTTGAAGAGAATAAGAAGAAAGACTAATCATTAATTGTATGAAGATAGAATGCATGGTAATTAGCAAAATGGGAAGTCCAAGATGTTATACATTAGGGATGTCAAATTTAAGCACATGCAGAAATTTGGCTATGAAATGTGTAATGATGAAAAATGTGATAGCAAAATTCAAAGGTGCATAGGAATAGTGGCAGATGCTTTTCACAGACTGAGAAAGGTATGAAGAGATTGAAAAATAACAAGTTGTATGTCAGGGACGTAAGAAAAGTGTGCCAAACAATTTTTTTACATAATTATATTGCTTTTGAAGGAAGAAATCATTGACATATAAAAATAGTTTGGAGTAGTTCTTCTGTTTGACAGTTTTATTTCTTTCTTGATATTAAGACAAAATTCAGAAATTGGCTGGATGTTCAACATGACATCTGGATCACTCTCATTATCAAAATGGAGCACATTTCAAAGTTAAGAAGCAGCAGCAGCCAGTTCATTAAATAATTTTATTAATAATATTTTGATATAAAATTTATTTATTTTGTTAATATAATGATAGAAAGTTTAAATTTTGATATTTGATAAATTTGAACATTTTGTTATTGAGACTTTTTAATATTAAATTTGATAATTTTCACTTTTTTGATTTTAAACTGTTAGTCTTAAGATTAAGGAATATTAGAAATATTTTGAAGTCTTCAAGAGGGTGTGATGCTTTATCTAAAAAAAGTAAAAAATCTTCAGAATCACTGTTTAAGTTCATTCTGAAGCCGTAACTCATGTTTTAGGCCGAAGGCTGACTTTTAAAACAAGATTTTTTTTTTTTTTTTTTTTTTTTTTTTTTGACAAAAGATGGTTATTTGCAGTTCTTTTTATCTATTTTATTGAAATTGTTGATTAATTTTTTAAAAAACTTTCTCAGTTTCTCTTTGCTTATGTTTCAGGCCAGTATTGTTGGTTTCAATTATGTCTTATTACCAATTGTGCAGGAAGTGATTCGTCTCATTTTTGGTAAGTTAACTTTTTATCTATTTTTGGTATTTTGTAACTTCCGCATTGAATATTATAATTGATTCTCTCCCTCTCTCCTCTTTGTTTTTTTCAAAAACACTGAAGTTTTAAAAAGTTCGTCTTTCAAGATGGATTTATATTTAGTTTTGGGTTATTTTTAAGACCATATATATTTTCAACAACTCCTTTTCATTTATTTGGACTAACCTAAGTCTGACACAAGGCCATATTTCTGGAGAACTAAACTTTGGCTTTTGAGTTGTTTACTTCACAGCAATTAATTTTGTTTTGAAAATAGCTCATTTATATCTGCAGTACTAATAAAATATATGAATGTATACCCGATATCTTATGGAATGGGGCAAATGGTTTCTTCGTGGAAATTTCTCCTTTTTGGATTTTGATTTGTCATTCTATCAATGAGAGTATTTGGTATGATGATTGCAACAACTTGGCAATTTTTTGCTTCTAGTTTTGTTTTTTGTTTTTTTTAATTTTTCACCAAAATTATTTTGAACTGACAAATTTTATGATGTGTCAAGAAAATACTTACTTCAAGTGCTGCTTGGTAACAGCAGATGCGAGCTGATAGAATCTTTCGGGGATTGCTCATACTTGCCCAGTGGGCAAGACATATAAAGTAGTTTTCACATAACACAAATCCAGTCTTGTTTGACAGCCATACCTCATATAAATTTGTCTATTAAGCAATGGTTTGGTTCTTTTTCATGCCATGTCCCTTCAGGACTTTGACAGTCATGGCTCTCCACAACTTCCTGTCCTTTGTAACCCTTAATAAATTTTGTCTTTTATCTTAAACTTTGTTTCACCATCCATTTACTCAAGCTTGCTAGGTAGGTTATACATTGCTTTCCTCTGTCTCTCTTGCCTTCAATCTGTCCTGTGAGTATTGAATTTTCCAAGCCCTCCTTCTTCATTATATGACCTAGAAATTCCAACTGATTCTATCTGATGTTAAATATAAGTGTCCTTTTTGTTTCCATTTTCCTCTAAAACTTTTGTTGTTGCCTACATGTTGAGTAATTTTTTTTTTCTCTTTTATAGGTGAAACAATCTATGATGGAGCTGTTTGGATGTGGATCAATCGAATACTTTCATGGACTTTCAACACTCTCTGGGTTCTTCCATTATTTGTTGTCAGTAAAATAGTCAATTGTTTTTGGTTCCAGGTAAACAAATCTATCTTTCATTTGTGTTGATTTCATTTAAGTCTTCTCAATCTGTATTACCCACGACACCCTCCTTCGTTTACCATTTTGTCAATTTCAAGCCTTGATGGATAGAAGATCTGTCAACATTTAACTTTGACAAACTCATAACATAAAAAGATGGCAATTGTGATGCTGTAACTGGGTAATAAAAATAGAGATCACTGGTGGCTCATAAACAAAATAATGGGAATAGTTTTATTCCTATTGTATATGGAAGTTCAGAGTTAGCTTAATGGTTAATAACATTGGAAAATAGTTCAAGTACATGTTGACCTTGCTCTAGTACTCTTGAGAAAAGCATGATTCCACTTCTCCCCTAGAGGTTAGGTCAAGGCCTAAACCTTGCCCCTGGTTCCAGATAGTCTAGTATGCACAATTTATTGCATGTTATCTGGAGATGTCTGGTGGCCATACCCAATCCTGAGAAAAGCTTTGGGAGTAAATGCCAAGGATAAAATCTGGAACCTGAGTCTCAAAACAGTTTGACATTGCATCTCATATGCTGGGATCATCTGTGACACCACCAATATGCCAAGCAGTATCAACATCTGTTTTTCCCTTCGACAATATTAGTAGCGTGGATGTGTACTACATGGGTAATTGTAGATCTATAAAAAAGAAAAAAAATCCTGCCCGGACCTGTATCCTAGAAAGGATACTTCACTTTCATCTCACCACAGTAGCAAAGGAAGAGCAGCATCCTCTACTAGTTTTAAGTTTGCACTTGATTGGTAAATACAGTGAGTGCACTACTAACATCTATTAACTCATAGTAGATATGTTTGCCTATCATCCGGTTCACACTCCTCTCCAGATTTTTTTAATAGGGGTAGATGTTTATCCCTAGTTTCCTATTTAGAATTTCGTTCTGGGTATTGACAGTAAACTACATCTAGCAGTAAGGCCTCTGATCGGGATATTTTGAGAGTGGAACCACTTCTTGATTGTTGTTGTTCCCCAAATCCACCCTGAGCTGGGGTGGTAGCACCTGTTAGGGTCCCAGCTATGGGTGAATAGTTAACCTCCAAACAGGACAAAATGCTATGAAAGTATAAAAATACATTTTTATAGTAAAAATACCAGCAATACATTTTTGTAAAAAAAAAAAAAAAAAAAATATATATATTTCTAGCAATATATTTTTGTAAAAGAAATTACTAATGCTCCCTAGAAAATTAAATTTTGGCATTAAGTAACCCCTGAAATTTTATTAACTAATTAAATCTTGACTTCTTCATTTAAAGTTAGCGATAATTTTTCCTGCATAGCCCCAAGATCTTCACTTCTTGCCTTTTCTTATTTATACTACACCACACAATAACCCTTTACCTTGAATGGCTCTTAGGCCTTGTATTGGGTGGACATTAGAAAAATAAAAATAAAATACTCCACTGGACTTTCATTTGGGTTCAGTGCTGTTTCTAAATGTTTAGAAAGCACTCACAACTTTTTTTTTTATTCTTTTCATCTTGCAGTGTTCAGTCAAATTGCTGATATTAAACATTTAATATTTGTGCATCAGCCGACCAATTCATAGGTGAATCATTCTAACCAGGTTTCCATTCATTTTACAGGAAGTGTTGAACTCCAATCCCTTCTTCTACGGTTCATTTCCATTGTGTATTATGTACATTCAGCAAAAGAATTTTCAGCAGGATCTAAAGAGTTAAACGAGAAATAGCAGAATGTTAGTTGAAATTATTCATGAAATATGTGCAATACTTCATAAAATATCCTATTATAAGTGTGCTTGTCTCTCCTTTCATTACTTCGCACAACTGTTATGTCCTGCCAATACCTCATAAATAATGGACTATTCCATTGTGATCACATCGAAAGACGGAAAACACTACTTGGTTTCAGTGAGAAAATAAATGAAAGAAAGAAGGGAAGATAGACATGTTTAACGGCTGTCAATTTCAAATCTTTTCATTTGTACCTTCTTACTCCTTAAAATAACAACCAGCATTCATGTTTATGGCAATTTTTATAAGCATAGCTTAGGCATGGCATAAGGACAAAAGTATGGGGATCAAACTCGCTAGTCAGTCGTAATTGTTCTAGTGAAACAAGCTTGTTAACCATTACACCATGTCTGAGTGCTCCACCATTCATATTTATGATTGTTATTGTAACATTCTGTTAAAGTTGTTAAGCTCAAATATTTAATGATGCAATAGGGGAACTTCTATGGATATTTTATTGTCATAGAACTTGCCATGAACTTACTCAGTCATTACCTTTAGAATTAAGATTTATCAGAATATTAAAATAGGAAAATCGTGAAATTTTCAGAGGTTAAAACTAGTGTGCAATAATTCATCTTATTTGTTGATTTAAGAAGCACAAACAGAAAAATGATTTGTTAACCTGAATATAAAAATTTTCTTTTTTTTTTCTTCTTCCTAGGATATTGCAGACCAAGCTTACAAAACCACTCTTGGCCGTCCACGTCATCTACCATTCAGTACAATGGTAGCTGATACCTGCTTCAGTATCTTACTTCATCTGATCTTTCTCATTCAGGTGGTAATTCTTAATTCAGATATTTTTTCCCATCTGCTGTTTTTGTCATTTGTGAGCTAGAACTTTGAAATGGAGAAAGCTGCTGTTAAGGATGGGGTATTGTGCTGTGGATTTTTGGGTCTGTTTTACAGTTTATTCTATAATATAAAACATTTTTTTTTTTTTTTTTTGGTAATGAGATATGCCATTCCTATGGTAAGTGGATTCAATATGCAAAGATTTCCTCTGGTGAGAGCCGGTGTATAAACACACATGTCTCCTGAAATGCCCACAGCAAATATGGGGGACTTGGGATGTGAGTCCATGTAAAGAAATGAAAGAACTGACAGATATGTACAAACAAATGATAATGTATTAACAGTAAAGGATTACAAGTGACAAAGATGTATGTGCCAAATGAATGTGAAAACCTTTTTGGTCCAAAGCATGTGTAGTGAATGAGTGTGTGTGTGTGTGTGTGTGTGTGTGTGTGTGTGTGTGTGTGTGTGTGTGTGTGTGTGTTGTTCATGAGTTTCTCAAAGGGAAGCACGTTCTCCGCAAGAGATTTACATGTTGATGAGTAAGCAGAAAAAGTAAGAGGGTGAGAAAAATATTATAGAATATTTATAGTCGTGCTAGTGTCTTCTAGGAGGAGGTAACCTGACACCTTTTTCACTAGTGCCATGGAATACACAAACCTAGCCATGTATCACTGGCAGAGGAGAACAATATGCAAATGTGCATTGCGTCACTGGTGGACAGAGAAAGGAATGCACAAATGTGCTCCTGTCACCAGCAAGGGAGGAGATTATGTAAATGTGCCTCCTGTTACCATAACAACTGAATATTTAATTAGTGTGTAAGACCAGGTTGCTAATATATTACCTTTTATTTCTTTTGTTTCATGTTAGCTTTTTTTGCGAGGATTAACTTTTAATGATTTTTAAAAATGGAGAAATATTTCTTAGATAAAATTAGTTAATTGTATCAAGAAAAATACTTGATTATTCTTGCAAAAAATAGAACCAATGCAGTTGCAATATTACTGTCATTTTTCTTTGTCCAGGTGAACTAGTAACAAATTAAAATTAAACACAATTGATTTGAGCCCAAACAAGAGAGCATGGATTGGAATTATGGATTTATTGAATTCTACTTTATTTGAAAATCATCACTGTGTTGTATTTTTGGATCATATTTAATTTAAATATCCAGACAGTTTCACAAAAGATTTTAAATACCCATATTTTGTGGATTTCTATTGCATCAATAAACACTGGAATAACACCATTTATGAGGACTTGATAAATTAATAAATGTTGTCAAATGGTTAACGTCTATAGCTGTCTGGTAACCATTGCTTATACTACATAGACATGGCTAACCATAACACACACATATATAGACATGGCTAACCATAACACACACATATATAGACATGGCTAACCATAACACACACATATATAGACATGGCTAACCATAACACACACATATAGACATGGCTAACCATAACACACACATATATAGACATGGCTAACCATAACACACACATATATAGACATGGCTAACCATAACACACACATATATAGACATGGCTAACCATAACACACACATATATAGACATGGCTAACCATAACATACATACATACATACACACACACACATCTATATATATATATATATATATATATATATATATATATATATCCAAAAATATATTTTTGGATACACAAAATTGCTTACTGTAATTATCCGTAATCGTGCATATCAATTTCCCCACCTCTGCAGTTTCATGACACTGTGTCAACTTTTCAAGAGTTTTATCTCTATATGAAATGTTTACAATTTGGTTCGTTTTTAATTTTTGTATTTACGTTGAAACTATGGAGGTGGGGAAATTGATATGCACAATTACAGATAATTATAGTAATTTTTCTGTATTCAAAAATCAAATTTATCTATGCTCTATTCCAAATATTAAGCACTATAGTAAAAATCTGTTTATTATAAATTTCAATCTTAATCAATATATATATATGTATATGTATTGGTGAGAGACAATGGGTAGAAAGTTTTCACTTAACCAAGTGGTGTTATTTCAGTCATGTTAACTTAGAGGTTTGTGAGCATATTGTTGTAATGCCTTCACTCTTCAGGGTCATTGGCTTCTCTTCTGCTACTTTTCAACCTCTTCATATTTATGTACAGTTTGGTGTAATTTGATATCTTTGAGTGTGTTACTTTTTTCACTTAATGAGTGTTGTATTATCCATTTTTATCTTTTAACATTTTTGCTGTTAAGTGGTGTATGGTTTCTTGGTGATTGTTTGTTTTGTATTGTGCTAGTTATGGTTAGGTGTTTGTTCTTGTGTGTGTGCTGTTTTTTTTTTGGGGGGGGGTGTTGATATTTGCTGACATTTGTTTATGTATATTCCTTTGTGGGCTTGGTGTGTGTGTGTGGTTTTTTTTTTTTTTTTTTTTTTTTTGTCAGTGTTCTTTTCTTTCTTCCTTTGTCAATTAATTTTTTTGTTTTGTCGTGATTAAATATTTATACATGTAGTAAGGTTGAGTTTTGTATTGTGTTTATTTGTTTCTGTTTGTATTGGTATTTAAGTAAAATATTTATTTGAATGTTTACATTTTCCCATTATTTCGTTTTTCTTGTTTAGTTGTTTGCTTTGGTTTTTATAGGAAATTATTGTTAATTTTCCTCCGGGTACAGTTTGCAGTTTCTGTTATTGCTATTGGGCAGAGGTCCTATTTTTATGTTTTTCCATTTAATTTTGGTGGTGATGTTATTTTCTTTCTGGTTCCATGTGTATTTTGATAGGGTTGTGTGTTTTTTTATCTTTCTGTTTTAAATGATGTTTTGTGATTCTTAAATCTTTCTTTGAAGGTTGTTTCTGTGGCTCCTATGTAAATTTTTTTATCTGTGTTAATGTTGTTTGATATGATGGCTTTATATATTATATTGTTGGTTAAACATTTATTAAGTGGGAAGTTTTCTTTGTTTCAACAGTTGCATTTATTGATGTTGCTTTACTGGTTTATTTTGTTGTTGTTGTTACTGGTTTTTTGAGTATTTTTTTATATTCTGTTTGGTTATTATTTCTTCCCTGCTCATGCATCTAACAAATTTTGACTTTTTTTAATGTTTTTTGATAGTTGTGTTTGGGGAAATGTTTTTTAATTATATTGAATATTTTTCCTATTTTTGTTTTTATTGTATTATTGTAGGGTGGGTTAAACCAGATTGTTTTTTTTCTGTTTTTGTTTGGTTTGTTTTCATTTATGTATTCCAGTTTGTTTTTGAATAGCTATTATTTTTTTGTTGAATATTTTAATGTTGTTGGAATTCGCTGATTTGTTTATAGATATAAGTATGTGTTTGAATGTGTTAGGGAGGTGGTTGGAGCTTTTGTTTATATATATATATATATATATATGGGATTGTTGTTTGCTTTTTTTTGTATGGTTTGTATGTATTGTTTTTTTAAATTGAATCTTGTATCTAAGAAATTTACTACTTTTAGATTTGATTTTTATGACTCCTAGTGTGTTGAAGGTTTCTATGATTTGTTTTTTTTTGTTTTTGTTTTTGTTTTTTTTGTTTCTACTATTACAGTTCCTTAGCATTATTAGTCCATCTCTGTATAGACCTATATTTTTTTGTTCATAATGTTTACTAATTTGTTGATGATATGTATGCCTATTAGTTTGCACAAAATACACTGTCATAACTACCCATTGTTATGTCAAATTTGTAATCATTATTGGCATTGTTTTTGTTATTAATGTTGCGTTTTTTGACCATATTTTTTTTTCTTGTATAGTAAAGACCTACAGTGTTTGATGATGTTTAGGTCTTCATCTGGGATGCTTATATGTTGTTTTGCTACATCTTGCATTTTGATTTTAGTTTTGCGAGTTGCTTGATTCTGTTTAGTTTTAATTTGGTGGCTATATTTTTTTGTTTCCTTCATTGTATTGTTTTCTGTATTGTTGCTAGTGGTTTTTTAGAACTTGGTCATTTCTTTTTCAACTAAATTTTGTTTAGTTGGTGTCCATTTTGTAGGTGATTCTAGATTTGTCGGCTTGTATATATAGTTTTTTTTTTTTTTTAATTTGTTTATCGTTTTTTGATTTTTTTCAATGGTTTTTTGAATTTGATGTTTGATTTTCTTATTTCTACTTTGTTTATTATGTCATTTTCAAATGCAATAAGGTTGCACTGCTATAATGGGCATTTTGTTGACAAAAATCCAAAGTTATTGTTGTTGTCGGTTTTGTCTTTAAGAAAACAGAATACTTTCCATCTTATGCATTTTATGAAATGTTTTTCTTATCTTTTTTTTTTTTTCTTTTGTGACCTTGATTTTATAGTCGTGTATGGTTTCAGGTGGATATGTTTTTTAGTGCATAATTAAATTCTATTTGTTCCATGTTGGTGTGAGGCTGGTATTTTGGGGTTGTAGCAGCAGAGTTGGGTGTTGTCGGAAAGTAGTTGTATGAAGACTAATGTGTATGAAAGTGCTCAACTGGGTGGGGGGGAGTTTTTTTTTTTTCTCCTGGAGCTGCATAGTATTAAAATGTAAGAGTGTTAGGTACCAAAATTGCTGGTTCTTTTTCCATAGTTTACTGGTGGAAAGGCATTTAGGCAGGCAGGTTTGACAAATAATTATAAACAAATATTTTGTAGTAAACATTTTATAAAACGATTTAAGTGAATTGCAAGAAAGGGAAAAGTCCTCTTTTGTTTGTAGTGTAGAAAGTGTGTATTTGTTTCATGTAGAGTTTAAGTGTCTTACTGCGTAAATTAAAAGTCCTTTCATTGTGCAGCCTGTTATTTGATTCATTGTGCAGCATGTGTGTTGCTTCTGATTTGCTGGTTTCAAAGTGCTATCTAGACTACTGTTAAGACACCATGTGGTGCCGTTTTTATATCTGTGTGTAGGTGGTCTGAGCAGGTGTATGTCTCTATGGGCTGCTGCTGCTTGTGAGTTGTGATGTTCGCAAAAAAATAATATCATTTTAAATTTTACTTTAGTAAACTAGAGATAATGTAATAAACACATATATCATTATATTGTGCATCATAGCAAAGAATTGATATTTTTTGTCTCCTTTTCATATTGTTGTTGCATACATGTTATAGTTTCTGTGTTGGACACCTGTAAATATGCAGATATATAATTTTGTGTATGACTTAACAGCATAAAACTCTGAAAACAAAGCATGTTTGTCATTCTTTTTTTTCTTTTTCTTTTCTTTTTTTTTTTTTTTTTTTTTTTTTTTTTTTTAACTATTTTGTTCCATCAGTGAAATAAGGGATTATTATGTAACCTGGATATAATAATGCCCATAGACGTGGGGCGCTGCAAAAAGGAGAATATTTCTTTTTTCCATAGATTATCTGTTATATTCATTGAGCACCTTGGATAAAAATGAAATACAAGTAGAATATACTCAGTAGAGATGCATATAGACCCCATATCTCTAATTTGGGATTTGCCAATAACAAAAGTAAAAAAAAAGAATTGTCTGTATAATTATTGGAATGATAATGCTATTTTTTTTTTTTTTTTCCTTCAAAATTTCCATTAGACTAATATGAATCCTTTTGTTTTTTTTCTGTCTCTTTTTTTCAGAGTATGTTAGCCAGTCTAATTCCAATTGAAGGTATTGGAATGTTTATTGGTCTTTTGCACATGTCACTTTTATCTTCATCCTATGCATTTGAGTACAAGTGGTACAACATGGGTGAGTTACAATTGTTTTGACTTTGAATATCCTTTCAGTCAACTTGGTTATTGGCTGACTACAAATACACACATACACACTGAAGTGCTGAGAAGTTCTTGCTCAATCAAGAAGCCCTTCTTTAAAAAAATACCAATAAGAATTGACACCTAAGAAAGTATCAGTAACAAAGAGGAAAAAAAACATGTCTTTAGGCAATATGTCTGGAGAAGTACTATGAAACAGACTTCCAAAACATCCATCCAATGGTGACTATAAACCAGATAGTGAATGAATTTGGACAAAGTTTGGGAAGTCAGACCTGAGAACTTATCAGTACTTCCTGATTAAAAAAAATCGTTTCTGTCATTTATTATTTTTGGAGTTTAGTAAAGCCATTTTAAAGACTACATGGAGACAAAAAGAACCAAATTAATTTTCATTTTATCCTTCTGCAAAAATACTTTGGATCCTACCATGTTTGATGGCGTATAACAGATCTCTCTTATTTATATTTAATATTACAGTATTATGGAGTTAGGTTTGGTACAAATAGTGGTTGATGTGTAAACATTAACCTACCAGGCACTTCAGTTTGACAACCTAGGGAATATATTTGGTATTTGGAACCTTTTTTTTTTTGTGATGTGGATGGAAGGAAGTGATTTTTATATGCCATCAAATTCGATAGTCTAGTTGTCTAGCATAGAGAAGCGGAAACAGGTTGAAAATTACTATCAAAAGAAAAGGATGATGTAAATACTCTTGCATGGCAAGCTTTTCCATGTGTACTCAAGAAAGAGAATCGTTGATAAATTTAAATATTAAACATAAAATGAAATTAACAATAAAAACAAGATAAAACATGTAAAAATAATTCTGTCATCACCTGTTTCTTGAGGTTTTTTTTTGTGGGGGGTGACATATAAGGTCTATTTTATGTCGTCTCACAAAATTAGATAAAATATTTAACAAAAAAGTATGCTTGTGGGCAAGTCAATAACATATCCTTTTTTTTTTTTTTTTTTTTTTTTTTTTTTTTAAATGCAATCTTAGATGATAATTGTTCTGTTTACAAAGTCATCATTTTAGTTTTTATAAGCTTTGATTAAGATTTTATATAGAGAACCAGTCATGAAATTAAAGTTAACCTTGTAGTTGAATCAGTGATTTGAACATGCAACCACAAAATTTGCATTTCTGCTTTATGATTGTTTGTTAGCAATAAACAGTAGCAGCAATATTTTCCAATCGAGTTACCTGTTGTAAATTTGAGATTGCAGTCCTAAAACTTGACTTGGCAGATATGTTTTGGCATAAAGTAATTTTATTATTCACACCAGAATCAACGAATCCTAACAATTTACTAATCTACTCTGGATTTGTTATAAAAAGTAAATGAAAAAAGAAAAAAAAAAAAGAAAAGGTATTTGCTTCTCAAAAGACAGGTCTTTTTTCTTTTTTTTTTTTTTTTTACATGGAATCACTAAAGGAATAGAAAAACCAAGAAGAACATTACCATCAAATATTTTGGTCCAGCTTTTTTTTTTTTGTTTTTTTTTTTTTCACTTCACTATGATAGCAGTTGGCAGCATATTGTGCTACATAGAAGATAACTGTAGTGGCTTAAAGTATTAGTTTGTGAATTAGGTGGCATAGTAATTGTGAGTTCAATCCCTGAGCTGGGTAGTGCAGACTTAGATTTGGGTAAGTAATGACTGAGTCGTACTAAAAAGAACAAAAGATAATATCCCCAGGCCTGGCCAGTGAAATGAGAAGAATCTAATGGGATTAAATAAAGAGTTCAGTTCCAAATTTTCTAAAGGTTACCTGGCCCTGACATTGAACTTACTATCATTATGTCAACAAATTCATGAACCAATACTTTAATCTACTCGGCTATTGTTGTCTTAAGACTCTGTAGAAAGAGAATGAGCAATAGGTGAGCAGTGCTAAATAAGAACAAGACAAAAGATCAGAATGTGAATTATAGATTAAGTATAGGGTTTAGTTTGATAAAAACCTGAAGAAGGCCAGAAAGTACAGTGGCCAAAATAACAACAGAACCTGAAGAAGACCAGAGAGCACAGCGGCCAAAATAACAACAACAAAAAAACAAAAATGAGGACATTAGACTGACTTTAAATAATAACTTCTCATCCCAGAAATTCAGACAGAAATTACTTGATGGTAATTTTTTTCTCTCCCTTATTTCTTTTCAGGTTGGGAAGTTCACCAGAGGGTTTCATGTGTGGAAAGAAATTGGCCCTATTATTTTGGGTTTGGTTTACCTCTTGCTCTCTGCACTTTGATGTTTTCTTCCCAACTGGTCAGGTTAGTGGTAACATTTTTTACTTTTTTTTTTCTCTATCATTCCATTACAAGATAACTGCTGTAAAAAAAAAAAATGAACAGATCCGCCGCCTTTTTGTTATATCATTTATTAAAAAAAAAATCTTAACATTGTCTTGTTTCAGTGTTTGTATTTTTTTTTCTTCTTTCACGTATAAATTCAAGAATGTTTTTAAAGTCTGGTGCTCTTGCTATATGTCTAGAGATCTTTGATAAAATCCAGAGAAGAATCAACAATATTATTGGTCCTGATCTGACATCTCAGCATCAGTCACTTTCCCATCCCATTGCCATAAAGTTGCTTCCCTGTGTCTTTTCTATAAATACTTTCATGGCAACTGTTCAGATGAATTCTTTGCTATGATACCCCGACTTTATGAATTTAAGGCCTCATCGATATACAGTTGAGTTGGCTAGATGTAGCCATAAATTCTATGCTAAGTTTCTTTTCTCGTACTTCTTACTTGTGGAACTCTCTTCTGGCTCAATACTTTCCAGTCAACTTTAATCTCCAAAAATTTAAATGCAATGTCAATTGTTATTTACTGTCTCCCAGATTACCCTTCTATTGTTCTTACTCCATCAGTAAAGTTTCTGTTTTCTAATTATTCCACACCCCTTATGTATTAGTGGCTTTACTGCTTTGTTCAGGGTGAAATCAATTTAAAAAAAAAAATTCAAAAGCATCTCTATTTATAGAATAGTTGCTCCATTTATATTTTTCTGATATTGTATTTGCCAACCATTAAAATGCTTCCTTTTTATTGTGCTGGTATTATGGATGGGAGACTGATCCATCAGGTTCCAACTGTACTGTGAAGGAACCAGGATGAATTATAGTCAACTTCAGTTTTTAACAAAATGCCTGTGTTAAGTGTCTATTATAATTTGTCATTTATTGGTAAAATGCATTGTTTAGATGCACTGGTATACATCATCAATGATGCTGTAAAGTTGTAGGTCATAAGTGGTAGTGGGGTGGTTGGCTTGCAACATTGTAGCCTCTCTCTATGGCAGCCCAACTGATAACTGATCAAATTTTTGTGTATGAGTGACAAGCTACAAAAACTGTGATTATGGGATGCAAATACCTGTATTCCACTGCAACACAACAAACTTTTAAAATATGTGAGTAATTAATAAATTAAAAAAAAAAATGTGCAGAATTATTCAATGAGAAACCTGTGGTTGATGCTGCTCTGAGTTTTTTTTTTTTTTTTTTATATTCGACTCTATCGATATCAATGATAGTCAAAGATCACCCCTTTTCACAATATCAAGTCATTTACAATATTAATTAATTTTTTTCTCATCATTGAATATTGTTGCCACATCTGGTCTGATGATTCTCCCTCTCTCTCTCATTTTTTTTTTTTTTTTTTTTTTTTTTTTTTTTTTAAGCATTTCACCCCAAGCATGGCAGAAGTTCCACTAGCACACAAGGGGTTACAGAGTGTGAGAGCAAGAGTAAAAAGGGGTGTTTGAGGAAAGAATATACAGAAGAACAGGGATCAGGATGAGGCATCAGATGTTGATTGACATTGCATTTGAATATTTGAAGATTATAGCTATCAGGGAAACACATGATAGGAAGGGAGTTCCACTGTTGGGAAGTGTGAAAGAAGCTGTTAGAGTAGAAGAGGTGGTTACATTTAACTGTTTCGGCAGTGGGACTGAAATGCCAATCTAGTAGCATTGCTTAAATTCATGCAGTTGGAGTACCAGTGAAAGTAGCTTGTAGAGAATTTGCCATGAAAATATTTGTAGAAAAGACAGTGGGAAGCCACATCACATCTGTGAGAAAGTGACTGTAGACAAGATGTCAGAACAGAACCTATCACATTGCATATCTATTTAGAATTTGTAATGTTATCAGTCATGACCTGGCATCTCAACTTCAATTACTTCCACATTTTTCTATAAATGTTTTCATTGAAATTGTTGTGATGAGGTTTTTTTTGTTTTTGTTTTTTTTTGTGCCTCAACTTAATGACAGTATTAGATTTTCAGCTGGGTCTTGTAATTTTACTGTTGAAATTGACAGATGTAAGCACAAGCACCCAGCTAATAGTTTCTTCTCTATCTCATCTGTGGAGCTATCTTCCAGCTTCCTGTCAGCTACAATTTTCAAAGTTTTAAATGTCAGTTGTTGTCTTCAATCTTGTTCTTTTATTATTCTCTTACCTTAATAATACATTTCTATTTTTCACATACTAACACTCAGTAACACCTTGTGTCTTAGTGGCTTTATTGCTTTGCTTGGAGTGAAATGATTAAAAAAAAAAAAGCAAGAAAGTAAATACAACAGGACCAAAAAAAAAAAATGATGTTCAAATGTTGGAAAGTGGGTCACCTCCCACTCCACTCACTGACTATACATTGTGTCGAGAATGTTATCTAAATCTACTAGGAGAGATTAAAGACGCCTGAGTGGTTGTCTCCTTGAATCCTGATTTTTTTTGTTTTGTTTTGTTTTGTTATTTACTTTCTTCTCAGTAACATTTTCTCATTTCCCTTCATGCTCAGTAACTCTTTGCATCTCGGTGGCTTTATCACCTTGCTTAGGGATGGAATGATTAAAAAGAAATTAATTAACCTATGCTGTTTGTCTTTTTCAGTGGCTGTGTCTTTTCTCTCTTGTTCCCACTTTTTATTATTAGTGCAAATGAAGCACGATTTAGAGCTGAAGATGCTTTGTAAGTATTGAGATGAAATTTTTTTTCTCATTGACCCTCCACACACACACTCACACATACACTCTCTCTCTCTCTCTCTGACCCTTTTTTTTATTAGCTGTGTGCAAAAGTTCCCATCACCCTCCTTTTGAAAACTAGAGACTTAAATACAGTTTAAAAAAAAAATTTTTTTTTCCTTGATACTGCTATTATTTTAACTACCTTCACTCCTCAGCAATGTTTGTTTTAAAGTGATGATTAGAAATGGAATAAAACCTAAACATATGAAAATGAATTTATACATTTTCTTTGCTCTTGAGACTTGATAACAAAAATATTAAAGACTATTAAATTTATTTACAAGAATTTTATATTTACAATATTCTAAAAACTAATACAATTGTATTAAAACTAATGCAATTTATAAAGAAATAAATATGAAAACAATTTTTATTTTATAAATTTATAAACATTTACTAAATTAGTAAAATATGTAAACCAACTATAAGTAATTCCTTCTGGCAATTAGCTGCTCTTTAGCCAACTATTCCAATAAATCTAAGAAATAATTTATTATTTCTGTTGTCAATTCTCAAGAACAAAGAAAATGGATAACTTCACTTTCATATATTTTAAGTTTTAGTAAAATTTTAATCATTACTTTTTAAAAACTATAAGCATTATTGGGGAGTGAAGAAAACTAAAATAATAGGGGTGTCAAGGGAAAAACTGTCTTTTTGTGGCTACAAAGGTCCAAATTTGCCAAATTTTTTTTTTTTTTTTTTAAATGTTCATAACTCTATTATTGTACCATTTACTACAAAACTGTTGTCTCTATTGCTTTCTAATGATGATATGACATCATTGAAAATATATTTTAATATATACTTGTCTTAAAAAATTATCTGACCCAAATGGGCTGGGAAGTTTTCAAATTAATATTAGCTTAAGCTCTCTTGAGAGGCAGCTAGAGTAATTAACCGGCAGCTGAGGCATACCCAGAAGGGGAAATGCCAAGGGGTCTTGAGCAATTTTTGAATAGTTTCCGAAAGCCCACATTAAACTTGACCTTGTGTCACATGCTTTATGATGGGGACATACAAATAAATACTTATTTGTCTTTAACAGATCTTGTTTTTAAAAGAAACTGTATTATCTATCCATACAGATACACTTGATTTTTCAAATCAACTCTGAACTATTAGGCTGAGTCAGAAGTTATTTCCATTTTTGGAGGTCCTCATACAATCACAAAAGATAAGCAACATTGAGCCTGGTTAGTACCTAGATTGGGAATATAAGGTGCTGTAAGCTTGGATGTGTGGGTGGTGTAACTAATAGATAACAGCTCAGAATTGGAAACCGAGGAGCCCAGTTTCAATTCCAGTTGTATTTGTTATATTCACTTACACACAGATTGGGAAAAATCCACCATTTCTCCCCCTGCTTTGGGTTAATTAGTCTGACTTCTGTCAGAAACCATTATTATCTCAAAAGAATTCTTACAATCTAAAAATATTTTCTGGTTTTAAATAACCTGCTTGATAAAGCATAAAAAAAAACATCAAATCAATCCATTTTTTTTTTTTAAACAAATTGTACACAAAAAGGGAAATTATTTATGACTCAATCTAATATTTCTGGAAATATGAAATTCTTAAAAAAGAGAGACTTCTTTGAAAAACAACAAATTGAAATCAATGAAAATTGAATAAAAATGTTCTGTGCATTGTGTCATAATGTGCTTGGCCAATTATCACCAATCAGCACTTAATTATTCATTTGCATATAATTGGTTTATTTGGGACAGAAAAAAAAAAAGAAATGGACATTTATATTTTTGAGATCTCAACTAGCGATGTTCTTCTGCCAGTAATTCCATAAAAGTATTGACTCTTTTTAATAATTAAAAAAAAAATAAACTGTTGTTATTTCAATTGTTGATGCTTATAATAATTTTTCTTTTCTTTTCTAGTAGTCCCTTTCCTCTGAAGTTGTTCACTCCTTCCGCCCAATTGACGAACACAATCTTCCACATTCTGACATCCAGAACAAAAAATTCCAAAATATTAAAGTAATACAAACACTTTCTGTTCAACTATCTCGATTGGTGTTCCAAAAAGACAACTGACATGACAAACTCTATTCAGCCTCACAATGTGAACAGGGATTCATTCAGTCTCTCACATACAATTTCCAACAGGATTTCAATGACAATGTGTATCTGTTATGTGTGAATGCTAATAGTTCTGTAAGATTTTGTCCAGAAACAAATTTGTCTGCCAGATTGCCTTGTATTCATAGTTTTGAAGTGATACAAAAAAGAAGCACATCTTTAAAAAAAAAAAAAAAAAAAAAAAACCCCAAAAAAATCAACAGTAAACAAATATTTTGCAAAAACTGATTGCATATTTATGCTTGTTAAGACGAGAAGAAAATAAACCTCAAAAGTCATTCTATAAATAATTTTTTTTTTTTTTTTTTTTTTTTCACCCTTTTAAAGAAACTTATGCATTTGTTGAAAAAAAATTAATAAAAATAATGAAAGTAAAAAAATAAAAAAATTAAAAAAATAAAAATAAAATTCCTGGCTGTAAATATGTCTAAATTTTGACTTTTTTTTTTTTTTTTTTTTTTTTTTTGACATTTGTATAACACATTTTTGTACAATGTCTGATCTAATTAAACTTGTCCCTTATTGTTACATCCATTTAATTTTTCTGTATTAAATGCCAAGACAGTTATTTTTAATTTGGAGAAAATTATACCTTTCATAAGTCTATTAAGTAATTAATTTTTGTTGTACTGCAGGGCAATGTTATCTTAAAGCTGTTTTTTTTTTTTTTTTTTTTTTTTTTTCCTTTATTTCAAACCAAATAATCAAATAATGGAAGAATTATATTGGAAGGTTTGTTTGGTTAAAAACTTAAGAAAGAAAAAATATACTTTTGTACGGATTATATTTTTGAGATTTATTTGTTTAATTTTTTTTTTCTTTTTCACATATAAAAACAAGATAAAATGTACTTGTTTTAGCAGCACATATACTAAAGATAAAATTTGATCAATGTTAGCTCATTTTTCTAGTGCATCATCTCTAACTCAATATAGGGGGTTTTAAGGCAAACGGTGTGCATGCAGCAAGAAAACCTGACAGGGCCTAACTTTTTCAGACTGGTTTTGAATTTAGAGTTGTCTAATACTGGTGGCACTACCAATGCTGCCCCACAATTTTCAACCATAGAGAAATGGTTTCATGCCTTTCTCAAGGAAAATGTGAATTCACACTGCCTTTGCCAGAATTTGAACCTGACTCACAGATTCCAATTCCTATACTGACAACCATTATGCCAGTCACATCAGCACTGTTCTAATAAATTTACTTTAAATTAGATACTTCCACAAATTTGCTAAAAAATCAGCATACTGTGATGAAAACATGCTCTAAATGTAATGAAAACATAGTTTTATCATCAAAATCTTTTTTTTTTTTTTTTTTTTTCCTTTTTTAGAACATTCAAAATTTGGATTCAAAAACTTGTTTTTCTAGTGTCAGCAGTTGTACTAACTTTTAGCACAACAAATTTTAACCTCTTTTTTGTGGTGAGACACATTAATCTGGAAATTCTTGCAAAAATCAGAGAGATGTCACATTTTAATGAAATTTTCAGGACTTATTCACAAATGAATGAAATTATTTTTGAAATTTTTTTATTAGAAAATCTTGGTAAATTGTTTTTTTTTTTGTTTTTTTTTTGTTTTTTTTTTTTTCTTACATGTGTTTCACCTCCTTACTTAATTTTATGAAAACTTGAGAAATTCAACATGATAATTTTAGTGACTATATTATTTCAAAATAGAATTCTTTGAAGAATTGAAATCACCAAATTATTTTGAAAATTTGGACCTGGTCTTACTGAAAAACTATTCTGAATTGAAAAGAAAGGTAATAAAACTAAGACATTATTTAATTAGAGAAGCTTTTAATTGCTTTTAAGAGTAATATATATTAAAGACAGTATTGTCTGAAGAGAAAAAAAAAATTTTGACAAGATTTGTTTACATTTTTTTACAATGTTAAATTGAATAATTTATAAATTTTTAAATCTTTTAAAATTTGGTTTCAATGTGATTATTCTGATGAAATGTTGTTATCAAGTAAAGCTATATTTACTAATTATAATTGCAAAGCTTATTACAATCTGATGACCCTGAATATTTTTAAAAAATTTTGATTTTTTTTGTACATGTGATTATTGTATTTTGAAGTATGGATGAACAAACTGATAAATCTAGCATTTAAAGGTCATGTTTTAAAGGTTGCCCCCCCCACACACACACACTTACGACAAAAATAACTTAAACTTTATTGTCTGCTACACCATATTTAACTGTGAACACCTTCAGCTGTTAATCAGATGTAAATAAATCGATTAACATGTCAGAAAAACAAGACCCGTTGTATACAACATTTTATGCTATAAGTAAGTAATATTTGTTTCAAATTAGATTAATTTTAACTTTAAATTTGCTAATTTTACTCAAATAACATTTCAGAAATATTTTATTTTTGCAAGATTTTTCAAACTGAGAATTAAATTTTGTTTACAAATGTGTTAAAATGGCCGTTTTTTATTGATTTTACTGAAAAAAAAAAAGGATTCCGATCAATATAATTTCTGCTTGAAATACAACATAGTATTTTTGCTTACTGGAAATTGTAAATTTTAAATCCTTTAGCTTTTAATTAAAGCTTCAAGAAAGCTTTTTCATTTAAAAAAAATTAATTTTAAAACTAACATATACTTAATTAGTGAAGTTACCTATACCTATTTTAAATATTTACCAATATCTATTCATCTATCCAATCATTTAATGTATGCCTAACAATAGGGTGCTGAAAAGGTCTTGGACTAACCAGGAAGGAATTGTCCCTCAGAATTGGGATATTTGGTCATTTAGCCAAATTTTGTGAAGATATTTGGGCCAAGAACTTTTCAGCATCCCCTTGTATATACATGTGTGCTATGCATATGTATGTGGAATATATATATATATATATATATATATATATATATATATATATATATATATATATAGGACTAGTAGTGTATAATTGAAGGACAAACTGGAAAAGAACAACAAAAAAAAAAAAAAAAACCTATTAGGTTGGTGCAAAAATAATTTCGTTTTCTCACATAGTAACATATGTTAGAAAACGAAATTATTTTTGCACCAACCTAATATATTATGCACTTTTTCCTTCCAAAAGACTTCTTCAGGCAAATGATGACTTTATGGATGGATTCTTTTTATAAATATAATAAAGTTGTTGGTCAGAACAAAGTAATGTCAGCGAATGGATATTTTAGGAGTGCTCAGTCCACAAATTTGAAAAAAATTAAACGTGTGGAGCAGATAATATTAAAAAAATTGGAGTATTTACTGGTTACACAACCTGGGACTCAACTGAAAGGTTTCCTCAGGTGATTTTGACAAATTATATTTTTTTAAATGCTCCATTTCACTGTTTATATACCTAAAACCATAACAGGAAAATACAACAGAAGGGGGAGGGGTACGGCAAGATTAAGTTGAACTGGAAGGAAGAAAAAAAGATATTTATTGTTGGATGCACTTTCATCTCGGTTCGTACATATCTAAAATATATTTGTTTACATGTCTGTTCTTATATATGCAGCCATGTAGACAAAATACAATTCTATAAATATATAAATAGACAACTCCAGTCGACAAGAACAAAAAAGAATGAAATTATTTCTTACAAAAAATTTAAAACCGCTAACCTCATCGTCAAAAATAATAATTCACCTGCAAGATCTACATTATAGAGAACCAATATTATTTACAAATTTACATGTCTCTTAAGGAGCTGTGTTCCTGACCAATCAAAATTTGTAAATACATATATAGGATATACTACAATATGTTTAACAAAAAGACCTATTACATCTCTTTGACTATAGCTCGATAGGTCTCATTTAAATACACATGGAGACCTACTAAACTTTATCCATAACCTACTTATTGATAATAAAATATGATAGCATCATCCACATGTACAAAAAGGCTAAAAATAATGGAAGCAATTTTATTATTATTAAAAAAGAAAAGCCACACTATGAACACAGCCTCAATGTGATGACTGTTTGGAAAGTAAAAGATTCCTATGACTAGATACATACATAAAACAATGCATATATTCAGTTAAAAGTAAAATAAAATTCATCCTTGATAATGGCTAAAAGTATATCTGAAAGTGCTTGGAAAATAATTGGACAATTTTTGTAGAATTTATGTCCTGAAAAGAAAAAGAAAATTGTATGAACACTCAACCATCACACCATGTCAATCGTTTTCAACGAAACTTATATATAAAGACAAAAGGGAAATTTATCTATTCATATTGTCCTTTTACACTACAGATATATTTTTAGTTATATTAATATCTGAAATTTTAAACCCACACATGCATAATTGAGTCTTTTTATTTTTCTTCCTTTCTCTCATCCTCTTTTATTTTTCTCTCTCTCTCTCTCTCTCTGATACTTACCCCATCTCTCATTGACTCAATTTTTCCCTGTTCCTCTTCTTTACTTCTTCCTCTCTCTCTTATCCTCCTCCTCCTCTCTCTGATTCTCTTCTCCTTTACTTCTTCCACTCTCTCTCTCTGATCCTCCTCTTTATTACATGCCCCTCTTTTTCTTTGCCTAATATTAAAGAAGTAATAGTTTTCAAATATTTAAAAAGCAAAAATAAAATGTTGCAGCTTCTCAAACTTTTGTTATTTGCTATTACAATAGAGACTGGAATTTTTTTTTTTTTTCTTAACTCTGGTTTTAATTGTAGATCTGTTTTGTTTTGCCTGTTGTACAAATAAATGACAACTCTTTCCTCATTCATCCCTAATGGTATCAACTTTGTTCACCTGAGGGACCATTTATGATTCAATGTTCTCTTTTATACACACACACTTCATTGATTGTAGAAATCCAACCCTTTATCAATTTAGAGATGTCAATAACAATCTTGTGTGCTCTTTTTTGTGTATTGTGACACTTGTGGCTTCTGTGAAATGATTTTGATACAGATTGGGATGAGAAAAATATAAAATGGCTTCATTTATAGAAGCAATATTGATAGATAACTTAAAAATAAAGGCTTGTTTATAAATAATTGAAAGCTACATGGATGTTAAAAAAAATAAGAAGCAATTCAATATTGTATTGTTTTATTGATGATACTTAAAATGTACAAATATTGATGACTGAAGAGAAATGAAATGTCTAAAACAAATGATGTGTCTGTCTGTTCTTTTAGTCTACAAATATTTCAGTTTCTTTTTGTATGTGTTTTTTGTTTGTTTTTAATGGAATAAATTAAACAGTATAAATTGTAAGAAGTAATGTTTACACTCATGAAAAAGATTTTGTATCACTCAAACTGACCACTCCTACAACTTTGATCTTTGAAAATTTAAATTCTTAATTCTTATTCTTTTATTGTCCTCTCTCCTTAATAGTATATTTTCTCATATTCTCTCTCTAACACCCAATAACCCCTTGCATCGTATTGGTTTTATTGCGTTACTTGGGGTGAAATGATTAAAAAAATTATATATACATACATAATTCAAACATAAAAACACACATGACTGGATCAACATTTAAAAATAATGATCATTAGCAAATAATAATAATAATAGCAATCGGACTTTAATTTTTCTACATAGGAAAATGCTATAAAAGAAAAATGACTAATTCAGTAATACATTTGTGGGAGTCAGTTGCCCTCACTGATTTATATTAGACACAATGCCACAAAATAATAACAAGAAAATTCAGGCAAGAGAAACTGTACAAATAGATTTTTATTTAACAAATGTACAAAACAGTAGTTATGAATGTTGTTTAAAATGGTGAAATAAACTTGTCTTTTTAGATTTTTCTATGTGAGGTAATGTTCCAGTTTGATAGACTGCAAGTTGTAGGGTAATTTCTATGAATTTGTAAAAATTCTGTTCAATGTATTAGGTTGGTGCAAAAATAATGACATAATAATGTTGTTTCGTCGTTTTTTGACGTATTTTTTAACGTCAAAAAACGACATTATTATGTCATTATTTTTGCACCAACCTAATATTTGTATTCAAAATAAACAGTTCAAAGTTTGTGGAAAAGGTATATATGGGTGTAACTTACATTGTGTTTGACATTTGAGTGTCTGTTGCTTTGTTGTTTGCTGACATGAGTTTAGTTTGTACCAAATGAAAGAAATAGACTTGTTATGGTAAAAAGGATTTTTAACTTATAGTCTGGACTTCAGTTGAAAATTATTTTATGATGAGTGTCATCACGTAGTGTGTAAATTTTGCAGCTTATTTTTCCTCACTACATGTTTCTTAATTGTTTGCTGTTTATATAATCAATATAAGTCATGTGATAGGCTCCAGAAAATGTTTTAAAATTTTAGCACAACTGTACCTTTGATCCGGTCAAATTAAGCTCGGATGTGCATATGTAGTTGACAACATGCCATCTGATATTTTGAACCATTCAAATTACGTTAGTTGTGTAATTTAATTTGGAGCCTATGTTTTGTTTAATTTTTGGAGTTTTGAGGACAATATAGGATCTAGATCCTATACATTAGAAAATTTTAACCCATTTCCTCCTGGCAAAAGTTTAAACTGACACCTTTTTGTTTCTTCATATATTTAAACTTTATTATTATTTCAAATGTTATTTTAATGACTACTTTGTATTTGAAATAGATGACTCATTTTTATTTACTGAACAGCCTGTATTACATCTGTCAGTGCATTGAAGAAATCTTAGTAAAGAAAATGCATTCTCCAGCAGGGATCGAATCGGTGTTCTCCTTTATAGGGTAAACAGTTTGAAGAAATAAAAATGTCAGATTAAAAATAAATCCATTAATTCTATAGAAATATATTTAAACTATAACTTTGGAAAGCGAAAATTTCACTGAAATATGTTGGAAAATTTCCAAGTCTTCATCTGAAATTAAAAAACTACAGACTAAGCAAAATAGTTGTAATTTATGGGAAAAAAAAAAAGGTGTTAGTTTAGACTGACTCCAGGAAGATATGGATTCATGAAACTTTTTTAGTATATTTCTATTCCTATTTGAGACAGAATTTATACAACTATGGGGAACCATTTTTTTTTTTTTTCTCAGTAGTGTGTGATATCCACTGCTGAGTAGATGGAGCAATTGCTGGAGGGTCTGTCTACAAAACTCAAGTTAGGATGCTGAAAGTAACATCAATCAGCTGAGAGATTTTCTTGTTTACCGATTGAGTACTATGGAGAAAAGGGAATTTTTAAATGTCTGCTGCATCGCTCTTCATAAGAACTGAGCACTATGGCAGCCAGTATAGCGTTTATATATCATGCATATAATGTGTTAAAAATTTACTTTCTCTGCTGTGCACCAATAGTCTAGGGTAAGAAGCTCTGACTGATGTCAAATCAGTCAAGTTTCGATCCCGGCTTGAAGCACTCAGATGTCTAGCCACAATGACAAGCTGTGATACAGCAAAACAGGGTACCTGTGGATGACTCTCTCTCTCTCTCTCTCTATATATATATATATATATATATATATATATATATATATATATATAATTTTATGGAAAAAGTAAACTTTTTTCACTTTGTCATAAAATTTCCCAAATACATAGTAAAAAAAAGTTTACTTTTTCCACTTTGCATTTAATATATATTGATATATAAAAATATATATAATTATCTCATAGATAGGTCAAATAAAGGGATTGTTAGTTTCAATTTGTAGGAATGATTCTTAAAACCTCCCCTCCCAAAATTTATAGGCAAATTGTACAGATGCATACTGGGATTTCTTCCTAGCCACTAAGATACGCCATTGCTCAGGTCTCATCTGCCACATTTCTGTTCTTTCTTGTCTTGAAGTCAAAATGCTGTGATCGCTTGTCTGTACCCCTTTTGTGTGTTAACACTATTCTTACTTTGTGAATGTTTTGCCTTATTACTGTTGTTTTGCCTACTTTTGTATTGCATAGATATATTGTTTGCTTCGTATTATCTTTACTCTGTTCTTTTCTTTTCTTTCTTATTGTTTATTGCAAACTATGTCAATTGTTTGTTGGGCATTTCTCCCAATTACACTTAACCATGGCCAATTATTCTACAAAGTTCAATTCAAAATTCCCTGAAGTTTACCTGGAGCAATAAGCACCTGATGAAGGCCACAGTGGCTGAAATATTATGTTAATAACAAGGATGAGGACAATAGGCCAATTGTAAATAATGATAACTCCTCATCTCGGACATTCACGTGGAACCACCTCTTAATTGCTGGTGTTCCCAGGTCCACCCTGACCTGGGGTGGTAGCACCTGTTAGGATCCCAGCTATGGGCAAATAGTTAACTATTACCAGCAATACATTTTTGAAAAAAATTATTACCAGCAATACAATTTTGAAGAAAAAATATTACCAAAAACAGATTTTTGACAAAACAAAATATTACCAGCAATAAAAATTTTGTCGGCATTAAATAACCCATTGAGGTTGATATGCCATAAAACAAAATAAACCAAACCAAACCATCTCAGACATTCAGACAGAAATAACAAGATATTTATGAAAAGTGATAACATGAAAAGTTTGTTGGGATCCATCTGATCGGGTTTTTTTTTGTTGAGTGTCAGGATTCCAAACATTTAACAACACATCTTTTAAATGAAACATAAGAATGGTTATTCACTGAAGGAAAAGTAGAAGCAGAACATCATCAGTTGAAATTACATTTATATATTCTTTTAAAAAATGACAATAAAATGTTCAATTTTCCTTGTAGTGAAGTTTGTTTTATCCAATAATTAAGTGTTCATAGGGCTGTGTCAAATGTGTGGAAAAACTTACTTTATGACTGTCAGCTGAATGTGTTTGTGAGTTTATAGACAAAGGCTTAGTTGGTAACTGCTGGTTCTTCACTTCTATTGTGTGCATGGACAAGGCCTTAGTCAGCAGCTGTTGGCTGTCATCTTTTCCATTGTGTGTGTACATATGTGTAGATCAAACTGGCCTCTGAAATTGTTTTGAGCCCCGAGAAACAGTATGCCTCTATTTTTATATCCATAAGGAGGATCTGAAATCTAATTTCACATAGAGATGTGAACTTTTTGAATACAAGGTTTTCATTGGTTAGAAAATAGTTTCACACCGACTCACAAAAATCTTTTTCTCGAATTTGCAGGAGTGGCGAAGGGAGTTATTATTGTTAGTTTTTAAATGGTCCAAAAGTAACACATGGTAGATCTACAACTATGTCCACCAAATATTTTAGCAATAATTACTTTTGTAATGACTGTGTATCAAATAAAACTTCTGATGGGATCTTATTGTTTGAAAAGTAGGATTTAATTCCTACAAGTTGTTTAAAGGTAAAATAATAATTTGCATTACAAGATTTTGAAGCAAAAACACCTTAACTTTAAAAATCTCTTGAAAGAAACTTTTAAAAACATTTTTCTATACTTAGGTAATAAAAAATAATAAAATAAGCTTTCATTCCAAATTTCACAGAATAAAACAAAGGGTACACTCAGCACAAGTATCAAATGAGATGTCAGACAACAATGCTCAGACAATGAGTGCTGGAGAAAGATTGAAGATTGGGAAAAGAATGGAAAAATTTTGTTTCTTGGAGCTTCCTAGAATTTAAAGAAAAATATTTTTGATCTGTTGTTGGTTTAATGTGTGGGTGTGAAACCATCAGATATGAAAGGTTGTCTATCCTAAGAGAAGGCACAATGAAATCTAAAATAGCTGATTAAGAATGAATAGACACTCAAAACTTTCACTACCTGAGTATAGGTATCCCTAAAAAAAAATAGATAAGAATTAATATGTAAAAAAAATAATTATAATAAAAAAATATAACAATTATAATTATCATTAATTAATTCATTCTAAACGAATGAGAATCAACACCACTTTTCTCCTCTACATACACAAACATATAACATTCTCACTACTGGACAAGCAGTTCAGACGGATAGGTCATTAACACATGCATCAACAAAAATTTCATCTCTTTTTAGGGCTGTAATAGTAACATTTATCTTTTAGCACCCAACAAAAATTTGAGGTTAAGAAAACTCCAGATACTTCTTGTATTTTTTCGAACTAAATTATTTGGACACTCATTAAACACATCTATTAAAAAAACAAAAAAAAAACATACAAACAAAACTATATACACTTTACTTATTCTTTATCATATCATTCTGTCAGATTCCAATCAATATTTGGTTTACATTTTGACACTAAACTAACAATTTTACTCAGTATTACGGTCTCTTGTTTCTCTAATGCCACATAACAACCAGATAATAAATAATACTTGTTTTGTTGTTTCCACATCTTGCTGCTTCTTGTTTTTATGAGTATTTTTGTATATATAAATGTTAGTGGAGGTGAAATTATTTATTCAGAGTTATAACTTCCATATAGTCTTAAGACTACAAAATTTCACCACTGTATTATCCAAGAGATGTGTGAATTAGTTAAAACATATCTGGTTCCCTAGTAGTTAAGAGTTCAATCCTTGGGTTTAGTTGTACTGAAAAGTCATACACTATGGCATGGTATTGGATGAGGGGCATCACAACATTGTGCAATGGTTAGCAAGCTTGTCACGCTAGAGAACCATTACAACTGAGTAGTGAGTTCGATCCTGACTGGGTGCCCACTACTTTCGGCCTTGTGCCACCACTAAGCTACACTTGGAAAATCCCTATGGTATTGGAAGAGATGAACAAGAGAGAGATACAAAAAGGTGAAAACAACTGGTGAGTATTAATCGAGAAAAAATAAAAGTATGGTTACAGAAATTTTTCATTTTTTATTTTGTTCAGAATACATAAATGAATAAAGCAATCTACTATAGTTCGGTATTTGTATTCGAAAAAGTAAAAAACGTTTCGGATGTTAAAAAAATAGGAGATACCCTAAAAATTTTTTTTTTGTCTACTTAAAAAGAACAAAGATACATTTTTACAATTATTTCTTAACAAAAATGAGGTTGCATTTTATGTAACACTGTTTATATTTTTATACAATTCATACAAAATATTTGTTATTAAAGAATAAAATGTATTAATTGAATTCTGCGGGAAAATTTGTAAAACTCCCATGTAAATACCAATTCGTTTCGCTTCATCTTAAATTCCATTTTTGTAGCAACTTTACTCTTGACATTACAAACATGGCCGCCACAAACATGATGGAGTCTGTTTTGCGCTTATGTCTTTCATCATTTTTGTTAATTTTTTGTTTGTCTGATGCTTCTGAAGTTGTTATGGAAGATGTGGTGCCTGTCTCTGCCAATGTAATGTCCAATGTTGGCTACAGAATTGATGGCAGAGTAGAAGTAAGTCAAAGTTTGTATTTATTATCCTCATCTGCCAATCAATAACCATAAGTAAAATTGAAAATGTCGATTCGATTTTGATTTTTATGAATCTCTTTTTAAATGATTTTCCCATTTCATAAATTTAGCTTTTTTTCTATTAATTATGATTTATTTCGCAGTAATTGATTACGAAGGAATTTGCTTGAAATTATTTTTATTATTTCTGATGATTTGGAAATTAAAAAAAATTATGCATGTGTTTCTCTCTCTAGTGTTTCATTTTATTAAAAATATTTACCGGTCAAAGCGAATTATTTGCCAATAAATTTTTACTACAAAAGGTTTTTAAAGCAAATATTAATTAATTTAAAACGTATTTAATCACAATGTGATCCATTAAGACCTAAAAGAATGTGTAAACGTTTTTTTTTAACGGATTCAATTGCATGTTAATCTCTGGTCCTCATATGTCAGTATTATTCATTAAGTTTTTCCAACGTAACTGAATAAGCCTTAAGGCCTTTTTCTTGTATATGTGAGATTAGTAGCAAAATTTATCCAGTTCGTCAGCATTTCACCTTAGAAAGCTTTAGATACCAAAGTGTTGACCCTACGCTCCTTAGTACAATGGGGAGGTACTGCCTGAATTTTGGTTAAAAATCTTTTTTTTTCTGGTATCAATGCGGGATGATAAATTTGTATGGGGAATTTGAGCAAGGGAAAACATTAATTTGGAAATTCTTGCAAAAATCAAATAATTGTCGAATTTTAATGAAAATTTCAGGGCTTATTCACAAATGAATAAAATTATTTTTGAATTTTTTTTAGAAAATCTTGGTAAAAAAATGCAAAGATTCCAATCAAAATTTCTATTTGAAATACACCAGAGTATTTTGCTTACTGGAAATAGTAAATTTAATCATTTAGCTTTCAATTAAAGCTTCAAGAATGCTTTTTCATTTTAAAAAATTCATTTTAAACCTTAGGTATTGAAACTTAGTGGTGGTACCTACAAAATAACATTTAAACAAATAAATCTGTTGGATGTAATCCATTTCCTAAAATAAAAATTCTCTTTGTTTACGCTACAGAGCAGACGTATATTTTGATAATCGGGTAGTATGTGTTCTAAAGCATTATTCAGGTTTTATCTGATCAACAGGTTTTACATAATTGAGTTAGTCTAAAGCATGTCAGATCTAATGATGGTAAAAAACGGTTGCTGAAGACATTAGGATTTGTAATACCCAGAAATTCTTCCACAGATCCTCAAGGACACATGGCACAGTGGATAAAGGTGTAAGAGCCAGTGACAGGACCCAAAGAGTGTGAATTCAATACCCGGTTAAGGCAGTGGAGAACTTTCAGAGGGGAATTAACAGGAGATAATTGATAACTGACACGTGGAACTAGAACAGTCTACCCCAGTGAGCGAAATAAAGGGTTCAGTTCGACATTCCAACCACCTGAAAAAGGCTAGAGCGTACAACGGTTGAAACATTGTAATAAATATGGTGACAAAGATGAGAACAATAGTCTGAATAATGTCAATAGTGAAGGTAGTAGATATATTGAAGGACATACCAAAAACAAGACAAATTATATTCTAGTTTTCTCATTTTGTGAGTATGAAGAAGGTAGTAGAAAGATTGAAGGACATACTGAAAACAAAAGAAAATATACTTTTATTTTGTTTCTCATTTTGTGAATAAGGACCTTGCTAGAAGATAGCACTGAAATCCACTTAGGCATCTGGTTAAGGTGAAGCCCAAGGGACAATGTGAGGGGAGTGCAATTTTGGATAGAGACCACCAAGCTAGTTAGATAATAATTTTAAGGCTACAAGTAGGTGAAGGAAAAGGTAAAGAAATGATTCTGTGTCATTTGTTGACAAGGGTGGAAGATGTGCGTGTCACTAAAGGAACAAGATTTTCTCAGGCTGGAAAATTTTGATCAAGTGGGGGAGAAAAAGGAATAGTTATGGACCAAACGTGATAATTAAGAATAAAGGAATGGGGATAATAATTTTACAGTGATATTAAAAAATAACATATGTTTTGTGTCAGGTGTTCATGGGTCGAGTGGTACACCCATTTCCTGAATGGCAGCAGTATGGGGAGCTGGTATGAGGAAGTAGCAGGAAAGTGAATACACCAACTGAAAGGTACTGGTGTGAGGTGCGAGCAAGAGAAGAGGGGAGAACAAGATGACAGATTGCTGTGCTGCTACTGCTCTCCACACCACCACCACCTCCGCAGGACATAAAAGGGCCACCCAGCAGCACCACCATAACAAGCCAACCCCAACCTGGTTTTTGAAGTTTGGACTCCATAAATAGCCATGCAGAGATCTCAGGAGTGAGAAGAGAAACAGACAGAGCAGCAGTTGAGGCAGAGATGATCACTTTGCTAACCCCCATGTTATTTCTTGCCATGAAGAACTGACTCCTGCATTATTTTTGGCTATTAGATAAATTGAGCAGAGTGCCCTGATGAAATTGTAAAGTGGAAGAATTGAAAGTCTCTATATAATGACAGAGAGAGAGAGAGAGAGAGATTGTGGGAGACAAGTGCTTTGTCAGCATTCTATAATTTGCTGCTTGAAGAAATCTCTGACTTAAAGTTTGAAACCTCGACTTCAACCTGGAAACGCTGAACAAAGTGTCATGAAATTAGACTATGAGGGAATGGCCGTTAGCCTGCATGGTTGTAGATTCTTATACAAAAAAGAGTTCATATATAAACCTCGGTTATATAAACCTTGTTACACAAATTTTTTTTTTTTTTTTTTTGTCCCACTTGAACGTCACCAATCTAGCAATATCTGGTGACGATTCGATTCTTGCCTGCCTTGTGATCAAAACAATGTGGGACTGGGAGTGGCTTGGATCAAAGTGATTAACTTCATGTTTAGCAACAGAATTCAATCACAGACACACCAGCAACTGAGGACAGTACGGCGTTGTTATGTAGCACAGGGGCCAGGATGCCCTATAGTGTTATAATGCTAGCATGATAGTTTGAGCATAATGACTTTGTTCAAACTGTTGATAATGCCAGATGATGCACTCACTTCCAGAAATTGTAACTAAGGTCTTCTCAGTATAGTTGTAGTATAAACCAGAGGTGGGCTATGTGGGTTTGAACAAACACAACTATGCCTGAGCAGCTATCTGCAACAGGGATTGGCAAGTTGCCCTAGTAGACAGGCATACTAGAATACAAGTGGCCAACCATTTTATATATATATATATATATATATATATATATATATATATATATATATATAGATAGATATGATAAACATAGGTTTAATGTATGCTATATTTATGGGTAAAAGAACTTGGGGATAGATAAAAATAAAAGTGAATACTGAGGCCAACATCAAGTGTCAACAGTGTTTCATGCTTGAACACGTTCTTCAGGTCATGGCCTGAAGAATATTGCATTCAAGCATGAAACAGTCACTGCTAGGTTTTGACCTCAATACCCACTTTTATATAAAAGAGAAGGAAAACTCATTTTAAACCTTAAGGTCCTTCTGTATGGGGAACTGGCCACAGGCAAGAGGGCAACCTCATCTTCACTTCAAGGATATCTGCAAAAGGGACATGAGGTCATTGGACATCGAGAGGTAGGAAGATATTGCCAACAACCACTCATGCTGGAGACATGATTTACTCTGAGGAGCGAGGAGTGAAGAAATGAAGGCTTGCCACTGGGGAGAAGCATGTTCAGCAGAAAGAAAACAAGATGAGATTGGGGGAAGAGTGTCTTCACATGCATTCATTGCAATCAAGACAGTCACTCCTGCGTGGGCCTGTACAACCATAACAGATGCTGCTCTGTCATCAGCAGTTGAGGCATAACTCTTTAGGCTCAGAGCAAAGGTTTTCTCAAGACTGACATATGTTACACATACACACACACTATATATACTTGCATATCATGCAACTTATGAAGACCTAATTTTTAAGCTAATTTGACTACAGTAAATGGATATATTGTTTGTTCAGTGGCATGGCCAGCACCAGCAGTACATATACTAATTTTATATCTTATGTATGATGTGGCCACTTAAAATTAGCTTCAAAATTAGGCCTTCAAAAGTCGTATGATATATGAGTATATACAATATATATATATATACATACATAATATGTGTATATATATGTATTTACATTTTCCTAAAAATTCAAGATGTGGAATTAATAATTACTGAAAACTTGAAATAACTGTATGAGGGGTAGTTTGTTCAATCCCAAAAGATGCCACAAAACCCAAACATGAAATTAAAGAACTCTAGCCATGTTCCTAAATAGCCTTGTCAGATTGAGCCTCTCCTGCGGATGTCATGCATGGTTTCCAGCTCCTTCAGAAATGTCTAAATGATCTAAAATGGTATACAGTTGCTTTCTAAGGTCAATGATTCAAAATACCTTTGAGCAAATGATCCCTGTAGAGATTATCATCCTTTTCAATCCTTGTGGAGTGATACTATTGCAAGAACTGTACTAAATAACAGAAACCTCATGAACAAGTGACTTACAGCAACAAGTGAAATTGATAGCACATGTAACTTGAAGATAAAATAAACATAATCTTGATGTTGACACTCATACTACTTCAAACAAAGGATTAGGAAGTAAGCCCCTCCCCTCAATCAATACTGGAAAGAGCAATAACAGTGGACTTGAGAAATGTATTTTTGTGAAAAATTGTTTTAATAGAAAGATTTTATAAATTTAAGCCCAAAGTAGCACTGGCTACTCGATCAATGAATGCCAAAAGTTTCCTTATAAGAAAACAACTAATATTACAATTGAATTCAGAACTGAATTAGAATTCATCATAATTGTGATATTTTTTTTCTTTTCAGATTTTAACCTCTTTAGATAAAGACTGGATGCCTTATGTTCGAGTACTTATTGATGGTGGTGATTATCTTAGTTACTTGAGGCCTGATGGTACCTTTAGCATTGGTGGAATCCCATCTGGGTCTTATGTAGTCGAAATTACTCATCCTGGTTACTTATTTGAACCAGCAAGAGTAGATATCAATTCTAAGGGCAAAATTCGAGCACGTAGAGTCAATAATCTTCAACCAGCCTCTGTAAAAACTATTGCTTATCCACTTGAATTTCGAGAAAGAGGACGAGCAACTTATTTTCAGGTTTGTATTTTTCTCTTTTCTTAATAATTGAAGGTTCATGGTTTTCAAGTAACAAAGTCATCCTGTGTGGTTTGGGCTAAAAGAAAATGTTTTAAGAACAATGTCAACTTTTTACTTGAGTTTGTTGCTTGCAAGCCCCATTTTGTTTTTTGTTTTTTACCTACAGCCAAGTGGAAGAATTGATTCCTTCCTGGATTTGAATTCAAAATTTTCCTTCTTGATGTTGCCAACCAAGGCCAGAGGGCTTGGTTTACCTTGCTATTTTAGTTGGGAGTGAGAGAAACCTTTAAACTTTTCCTAAAAGCATTACTTCAAAGTGGACATGAACTTGCAATGAAGTCAACAACTTCATTTTCTGTTCAGTTATGTAAAACTTCAACACGAACATGTTCAAGAGACTTGATGGAAAAAGAAATAGATATATCAATAGGCGTTAATAATTTTCATTAGGGGAGGAGGTCTGTGTGTTGACAGCACACAAAATAAAATTGACAGGCTGAGTTCAAATTTGTACCCATTTTTCTCTAATGCTCTTAGAAAGGGCATAAATCTGTCTGTAGCTCTCCTGGAATTCTTCTGGAAGAATTGGTATAGGAGAAGGTTTTTTTTTTTTTTTTTTTTTTTTTTTTTTTTTTTTTTTTTCCTATCCGAGTAGATGCTGCAGTTGTAGTATCTGTTTTATTCCGGAGGCCTTCCCTCCCTCCTCTGCACCCCCTCCCCATTGCATAACATCCATTACATTGCAGTGGTATGACCAGCTATGACTAGCTTAGACAAGCTATGGCCATTGGCCCAAGTAGAAACACTTGGGTCCCTACATTAAAAACTGACCTTGTGTCACAACCTGACTCAGTGGGGTTTAAGGTAAATCTGTAGCATAAATCTGTCTCCACTCATCCCCGCTATGGCTAAAAAGGTTGATAAGCTGCAAAAAATGAATCGACCAACAATCAGCTATGGCTAAAATAACAGGCTAGACTGAATTCTCCACACTTGGTCAGCAACAAATAGGAGAGGGAAAATTTTTAATTCAAAACTAGGAACTGACTCCACTTCTCTCAACTGTGAATAAAAAAAACAAACACACACACAAAAAAAAAAACAGTAGAGTGAAGCTTGCAATCTCACCCCATAAAATTCTACTTGCTAAAATATGTTCAGCTCACAGGGTGATTGTCCAGTTGGATCCAGAGTTCATTAGGAATTTTTACTTTTTATTGGTTTTATTCCAGTAAAATAATAAAAAAAAAGAATTTTGGTACAAAGTTACTGATATGACCAGGCGACATTATTAACTGAAAAATAAATAATGCAACTTCTTTCAAATAGCTATTCTGTAGTTGTTGTTGCAATTTTTCATCAAGGGTAATTTAGTCCAAAGTAATATAACAAATTCTTTTGTTCCTCTTGTATTTTATCCAGAATTTATATGGGAATCAAACTATAAACACATTTCAATAAAGTAGCCATTGGAAGGAGGGGATAAATTCTTAACAAGACCAATTTTTTTATATATTTTCAAATGTAAGAATAGTTGCTTAAAACTGGCAATTCATTTGTGATGGCCAAAATTGTTTGTGCACTTAATCACTTAACTGATACCAATTTCAGTTCAAACACCTCAGACTTTCCTTCAGATTCTTTCTCTTTGTGTAGAAGGAAAAAAAAAATTCAGAATTTTTCTAATATGTAATTCCAAATCTTGCAAAACTCAAATTGAAGAACTTTAACTTAATTTCTTTTCCCTCTAAGAGATAGAAAACTAAAAATTGGGTGAAATTTTTTTTGTCTTTGTTTCCAAAAACAGTATCTCAAATTAAAGCACAAGTTTTGAAAGCTATTGTTAGTAAGTTGGTGTCTCACTGGGTGCTCTGTGAAACTGGCCTTGAACCAAAGATACCTGAGCTTAGCTAATATATTTTCATCTCTGCTGACCTTGTTCAGACAGCACAATGGAGAAGGAACTAGCTTCTAACATTCAATACTTCCCAAACCAAACCAGCAACATATCTTCTTCACAGATCAGTCCCTGAGTTAGTTTTCAACAATAGAGATGAACAGTTATGCTCTCAAGGATGCTCCATGCCATGAACGTCTTTTGGGATTCTAGTTCACATCAGACCTTGTATAAATAATCCATCACTAAAGACACTGCTAAAATAGTTGGCTCCCTGTACCGCTCCAGAAAGTACCTGTCACCCGCTGCCATGATCTGTCTTTACAAAAGCCAGATCAGACCAAAAATGGAGTATTGTTGCCACATTTCAGCTACCCAGTCCTCACTTTCCAGCCTCAACAGAGTTCAAAAGTATTTTTGGGTGATGAGTTGCTTTCCACCATTTCCCCGTCAATGCAACGTTGCTACTCTATTACTATTTTCGTGGCAGTTGTTTGGGCAAACTACATTAATTGGTTCCACCAATCCAGACCTTCACAGCTAGGACCCACCCTGCCATGTACAATGAGTCAACTACTCCTCCTTCTTTTCATATTCCATTGGTGAGGAGGAAGTTCCACTCAAACAGCGGAAGTGTTGTAATGTAGAACAGATATCTGAGTGAATACTTTCCTGATCACTACAATCATAACATCTTCAAGTTGAGGATCAACCGTTATCTATCCTACATATCCTCATAATATGCAACCCTTGCTCTCACCCTAAAACATCTTTATTTGGTAACCATCTACCTTGATTGACTTTTGGGCATTGTATTAGGTAGAAAATTAGTTTTTTAAAAAATTGTGGCACAATAGATTTTGGCAAATTTGGAACAGTGTTGTATCAGATACAGCAGTTTTCAGATTCTATTTGAAGGTTGAAACAAAAGATGGTTAATGGAAAGCAACAAAAGCTATTAATAAAAAAAATGTCTGTAGAATAGTGAAATTTTGACATTTTTTAAGTGTTTCTTCTTCTTTTTGTTTGTTCAGATGCGAGAACAATGGCGTATCACAGACTTTCTCTTCAACCCAATGGTTCTGACCATGATCCTGCCACTCCTTATTATCATGGTGCTTCCCAAAATGATGAATGCTGCTGACCCTGACACTCAACGAGAGGTTCAGTCCCAGATGAATGCCCTCAATGCCAAACAAAGTTTACCTGATTTATCAGAATTCTTCACTTCTCTTTTCTCTGATGGCAAAAAACCCACCAAGTCAAAATCATCTTCAAAAAAGAGATAAGATGATGTTAAAATTTTTATAAAGATGACACAGTATTGATAAAAAAACAAGTATATATTCTTGGATTATCTTTCTCTCTCTTTATTGTTTTTATTACTGTTTTCTTGCCTGGTTGAATTTCTTTCTATCATACTGGCTAAGTTCGTTCTTTTTTTTTTTTTTTATGAAGCTGGGTTCTCTGGGATAGACATTTATTTTTGGGCTGACTATTTGGATTATAATCAACTGAAAAACTTACATTGTTGATTCAGCTTTATGGCCAAAGTGTGGCTATTCAAACTTTCAAGTAAAGTCTTTCTTTCTCAGGGGTACCCTCAGTACTATGATTCTATTTGGTCCCTTGGGAAAGTCTTGACCCCAATATCTCAAAGAAAAATTGAAAATGTAATAATAACTATAAAGATTAGGATAATATTTTACTGATGTTTGTGGATCAGGGCTAACAACAGTTTTGAAAACTCCATTTTTATGTTTTAATCTTTGATTCTATCATTCTGTGTCTTATTAAAGAGACAAGAAAAGAAAAAAAAAAACAGCAGGAAATCCTGGGAAATTCTGATTGCCATTTTTTTTTTTTTTTTTCAAAACCAAGAATCAAAAAAAAAAGAAATTGTTTTCTGTTTGTTGTAAATATTTTTTATTGTTGATTTCTTCTGCCGTAATTTTCTGGAATTTATTTATATGGAAAACTCGTCTTTATTTGTGTCTTTTTGTAGAAGAATTTATTGAATTATGAACTCAGGTCTGCTCTCCTGTGACATCTGGGTTCCTGTATATGAAGTGAGGACTATTCCCCAATGAGGTTTGGTTTCTTGCACCATTTGCAAATCAGATGATGCAGTGACTTCCAGTTGAATTTCTTGCATTCCTTTCATTAAACCGTGAAGACATTTTTCACAAATAAAATAAAAAGGATCCTTGAAGTTTGTTTTATTTCTTAAAAGTTGAATAAAAAAAAAAATTAACAAAAAATGAATTCTATTTGTTGATTAAGAAGTATTCTGTAAATGTGCTAAGAATTGGAAATGAATTTAAAGTTTTCCTTTTTGAAAGTTGTCAGATGAATCAATTAGAGGTAAATTCAAACTATTCTCCTCGTTTCAGCCATTTTATTCTCTGGCCTTCTTCATACATTTGTACCAAAATCCATGTTGGAGATTGTTCTTATTTTGATGTTCATGCAAGAAGAAATCTTTCTATAAGTTAATCAATTAAGTCCTATTTAATTTATCCTTTGGATGTTACCTGTCTCTTTTCGCTTAGGGCACAATACATTAACAGTAACATCTGACTGTTGAATGAGGCCTCCTCACAAGGGGTAGTCATATTTAGTCAGCAATGAGTTAAATTTAGCCTAACATATAAGATAGAGGAAGAGGAAAAAAATTATTTATATACAGTGTACTTGTAACTTTTTTTTTTTTTTTTTTTTTTTTTTTTTTTGAGCCCTAGGGTCATACAGTCCAACCTCTTTAATCTGGCACCCTTGGGACCAGGCCACAGTCAGACTGCAGAATTCCCCCTCCTAGAAATCAAAATTAGAACAAAACTAAAAATAGTAAATAGAACAATCATTAATGCTTCCAAACAAGTTTTTTATTGTTTCAAAAAAAAAGATTTTATAGAGATGACATGGGATTGATAAAAAAAAGCCTAAAATCAAAAAATATATACTTATCCTGAATGAGTGAATATGGAGCTATACATAAGAAATGAGCAACACTGTATCACCAAAACACTCTGCTGTTGTGTCAACAATGTGTGGCACTGCTCTTGTAGCCACCAATGAACTAATGGTGGCTGATTCAAAAGAAGTGTCAGGTTAAAGAGACCTGACTATTAGAATGTGCAATAAAAAAATTCCTCAGGGCCTGGACTATTTATTTTGAATGCTTAAAAGATATTAACATAGGTTCACCTCCTCTTCAGTCTTTTGAACAGGAGTAGGAGTTGATCCCTTCAACATCTGGATATTTTTGAGATAACTATTTACATTGTTCAGGCTGTTGTCCTCGTTATGGCCATATTCACAATGTTTTGGCCATCTTCAGGTGATATATGCTGGAATTTCAAGCCAAACAATTTATTTAGTCCAAGATTGTTCTAATTTCACATACAGTACCTTTGAATATATCATTTTTAGTTAATTCCCCTTAGTAACTCAATACTCAGGTATTTAACTCAATTCTTTGGGTCAAGTCACTTTTTGGATCACTCAGCCAACACTTTTATCCACATGACCCAGTGAATAAAAGCGTCGGCAATAAGGATAAGAACAACAATCCGAACAATGTAAATAGTTTTATCCCTTGTTTCCTGTTTAAGATTGGGTTTTGGGTTCCTTCTAAATTCTACTTCATTTAAATTCTGAAATTTATACTATTATTGAGTTTCCGATTTTTTCATTCTCTTTCACTTCCAGTAGCTCCTTGCATCTTAGTGGCGTTATCACCTTATTTGGGGTGAATTGATTTAAAAACAATATAGCTACATGGTGAGCTTCTGCCTCTATTAGCTGGTGGCTTTATGTTCAATCCCTGTGTTTGGTAGTACAAAATGTCATACTCTGGTTCAGTGGAAAGAAACCAATGGCTTCACAAGTACAAATTAATATGGAAGAATTAACTTCTATTATAGATCTCGTCAGGGGAATGAGAATAATCTGCCCTCATGGATTTCTGTTTCAAATTCTTACTTTTATCAAATATGACAGACATTGATGAAGGATAAAGTGTACAGTATTATAACACCAGAGATGAGGACATTCAACCTGACTACATCAATTTATGATGATGGGGGCGGTGGGTGCGTATGATATGATAAAGGGATTTATAATCAATAAAAACATTAAGCAATTTGAAAATTGGGCATATATGAACCTTAGTTCCCACATTAAAAAAAAAAAGAAACTATCAAAAGGATTTTATTTTTATTTTAACTACCTTTACTCCTTGGAAATATTGTTTTTGAAAAGTGTTGATCAAAAAAAAGAAGTATAAATTCAGTTTCATCAAGTTTAAATTTTATTACAATTCTTATCAACACTTCAAAAACATTAAATTTAATTTTCAAAATTTGCTTTTTCATATGTTCATTATACCCATAATCAGTTGTTTACAGTGAAATGATTAAGAGTAAAATAAAAAGTGGGTGAAGTAGATGTATGTGAGCCAAGGTTCATCGCCAGGGCCTGAAATATTGATTTCAAAGGGAGGTAATCCCTCCTTACAACAATTTTCCTCAGCTTATCGACTAGCTTGAAATAAATCACCTTAATCCGTAAAGTTATCAGCATTATTGATAGTTAAACCACTCAGATGTGTTTAATCTCTCCTAGAAAATTTAGATAACATTCTCAGCACAATGTATAGCATATGTGGGGTGGGTTGACCCACTTCCAGACATCAGATCATCAGCCATTTTTTTTTTCTTTTGATTGGGCTAAGAAAATTACTTGCAGTCTTTGTATAAATTGTTTCTTTTTAATCATTTCACTCCAAGCAAGGCAATAAAGCCACTAAAATGCAAGGCATTACTAAGTGTTAATATGTGAAAAATTGAAAAGTACTATTAAGAAAAGAGAATAAAAGAACAAGAGGAGAGATGACAATTGACATTATGTTTAAACTTTTGAAGATTAAAGTTGACTAGGAAACATTACGCTGAGTTCTACAAGTGAGAAAAGAAACTGTTAGCATAGAATTCACGATTACATCTAGCCAATTCAACTGAAATGAGACCTTGCTGCCAATCAAGTACTATGCTTAAATTCATAAAGTCTAAGTACCATAGAGGTAGGCTCATCAGAACAATTATCGTGAAAGTATTTATAGAAAAGGCAGAGGGAAGCTATTTTATGATTGTGGGAAAGGGACTGAAGGATGAGTACCATTGCCTATTTTTTGGGGGATTTTAGGAAGAATCTCTAAATGCATAGCAGGAGGCACCAGATTGGATGTGGCAGCAATATTCAATGCATGGACGAATAATTGACTTATAACTTTGACTTAGCAATTGATTCAATATAATCTTTCCACTTCATGTCTGTGAAAAATGTTACCCTGAGAAGACAATGATTCACTCCTGGAAGTTGCCATCAGCTATACTGATGGAAGACAGAAAAGGGGTCTCTCAGATTTTTATTTATTTACACAGCTTGTTATAAAAAAATATATATGAAACACTTGGTTGTATTTTAGCAAAATCTGCATTCACATGTCCCTATATTGAATATTGTTGCCATATCTGGTCTGGGGATTCTACTATGTACTTCTTGATAAAATACAAATAATTATCTGCAATATTATAGATCCTAACATGGTATCTTGGTTTCAGTCTTGTGTCATCTGTATAAATATGTTCATAGTAATTCTGATTAGCTTTCCTCTTTGGTACATAAACATTACAAATTTAAGTGCAATACTAGATTGGCAGCTAGATTTCATCATCTTACAGCTGAAATGGCTAGATTTAAGTTCTATGCTAACAGTTATCTTCTCTCACACTTCTTCCTTGGGGACCTTTCTTCTGGCTTGTTGCTTCCCAGTCAACTTTGACCTTCAAAAATTTAAATGCAAACTTATTCGTTACCTTCTGTCTCCTTAATTCCTCTTCCTTCATTGTCCTCTCATATTCTCTCACACTCAGTAACCTTTTGTATTTTAGTGGGTTTGTCTTTTTTTTAAGTTGTTTCTCATCCCTGCCCACTGGCTTTGCCATTACTCATCTTTATTGTTAGTCATTTTCTACAGTAATAAATATTGCTGGCAGTAGAGGACAAAAATTTCAGTACCCAACCTGTATGTTGTGCATTGAAAACTCAAGAAAGATGTTAGTGGTCAGGAATTCTTTACACTATTTACATTGTTTAGACTGCTCTCCTCATCTCTCTTGCCATATTCACAACGTTCAGCCATTGTACACTCCAGCCTTCTTCAGGTGATGGAATTTCAAAAGTCAGGAATTCATGTAAGTATTACTGATAGAATAAGATTATAGTATAAGGCATCACTTCTAACATCAAGAACACAAAGTTCATAATCTTTCCCTCCAACACTTTAGAAAATTTGAAAATAAATTAGGGTCTTTACCACCACCTCTAAGACAATTGGAGATATAATTAGGAAGAAAACTAGAACCAACACCACTTCAAATGTCAGGATTTATTAAAAATGCTTGTAATGTAGAAACAGTTACATTGGTGAGACATCTAGGAATTTAAAAGCCCACATCTACAAACAAGAGAGACTTGTGACCACCCTTTACACTCTCTGGTAATACACAGGAAGTAAACTGGCTATAACTTAGATTTTTGTCAGCCGAATTAAAAAGGAACATAATTCTTTATGAAGGAAATACTTCAACGGAATTCTGATAACTATTTTACCATCTATAAACACATCAAACATATTAACTTTTGCAAAATCCATACTTAAAGAATCTAAGATCTACCTGCTACTACAACAACTAGTGTTACATAAAAACATCCCTAAATAAACATGCAGACAACCACCAAACAAATAAAAAATCCCTCCTAGACACACACACATATAAACAAAAATACATTAGCATCCAAAGCCCACATAAACTAGCATTATGATACACACAAATTATACACATGAACATTGCTTGAAAAGATAAATGCATGTGAAATCTGCTTAACCAATGGAAAACAAATACAAAAATTAGCAATACCAGAATTTTCTCATTCTCTGATGAAGCTTTAATAAAAGTGAAACATGTTAGATTTATAAATGTTTTACATTTTTTCCTTATTTTATCAATAAGATTATTGCATATCAAATTATTAAAGCATAATTCTTAACATGACTTAGCTTTTTTGTTTTTTCTATAGCAGAATTTCTTGATTAACTTCTCAGATTAGAGAATAAAATACAAAAAGTTCCGATTAATAATACAACAATTTTTATTATTTCTACAATTGATTACATGCAAAACTTAAAAAAAATAATCATCATTTTTTATTTTCTGTTGATGGTGTGTTTGTTTCTTCGACGTTTTCTGGAAGTGGGAGTCCTGTAAAAGCCGAGCTGATTGGGGAGAGTACAGGGGAGTCTACCTTCCTCTGTCGAAGTTGTTGATGTTCAAGAAACATTTTCATCATTCGTTGGTTGAAGGCAACATAACGAAGGGTGCATGCATTCACACAGGAAATCTGAACAAGAAAAACAAAACATTCATAGAATTATTGAGAGAATAGACAAGATTAAAATATTAACATTATGATGTCATAGCTTTATTTGGCACTAATTAAGTAACCTGGTCCATTTGTAAAAATAAGGGAAAATAATTAGCACTCTCAAGGTATGACATTTATCAGAACTGAAATATTTTTTTTATTATTTTAAAAGAGGGGGTCCTGTTTGTAATATTGATACAGTGTAAAATTGATCTCCAATATTTTTTTTTATCATTTCTTCCCAAGCAAGGCAATAAAGCCACTAAGATTCAAAGAGTTACTGAGTGTGAAAGAATATACGAAAAGAAAATATTACTAAAGAGAAAGGACAATAAAAACAAGATTATACAGAATTACCTGGACTAGGTGTTCTGTGTGCAAAAACATTTCTTTTAAATAAAGAATAGGTATCTATTTTTTAATTAAAGGAGAAAAATGTACAAAAATTATTAAAAGTATATATATATATATGTATGTGTATAGGATCAAATTTATACTTTTTTTATATTATGAACAGGATCCCCACCCACTTCTAAATAAAAAAAAATAATAAAAATAAATATATAAAATAAAACAATATTATTTGTTATTCTGACAAATATAATACTAATGAATTCTGGTTAGTATTTTAATTAATACTAATCTACAAAAGTTTTCCTTTTCATGCGTGGATCAGTCTATTTAAGTAGTTTCCTTTATTCTAGCATTAGGGATCACATTAATTCCTGACCACTGACAATATCTTTCTTGAATTTTAGTTCCTAACAGACAAATTGAGTGCTGAAATTTTCTCAAATTTTAAATGGGAAAAATGCAAAATTTCACATTTAATACATTTTTTTCTTCTCATACTGTCAAATATTTATTAGTGCTTTAAAAAAAACACTGAAGGAGTAGTGGTAAATTCAGTCAGCAGGGATGAGAAATGCTAAAACTTTGCCTACATATTTAAATGCACTTTGTGCTAAAATGCAACCATTTAAATAAATTTATTATTAACACATAATATGAGGGAGTGTTGAAAAGTTCTTGACCTGAATAAGAAAGGCTTTAAGAAAAATTCTGTTTGGGAAATCCATCAAGCTAAGAATTTTTCAATACTTCCATATAATTAAATCACTATATACTCTATTCTTTGAGTACAAAATACAAGTTGACATAAACGCTAAAAAAAAAGTGTGATTTTTTTTTACCTCATTTTCTGCTAAGTGATTTCCATATAAGGTTGATACACATGATTGGAAACAGCGTTCTGAAAGTTTGTTATACAGCAGAATGTAATCCTTTGTCTACAAAATAAAAGAAACAACAGAAAAATATAGATTTTCTAATTGATTGTTCTGTTGGTGATTTTCAAAAGAGAAGTTATTAGTTTTCATTTATTTCAATGAGATATTCCAAAAATCATAAATTTTAGTTATTCACATCTTTTCCAGCATAAACTAATACTTATCAGTTTATATTATTTTTTTACATGCAGACTATTGTCCTCACCTTTGTTGTTATCACACTATTTCAACCATTGGGGCCCTTGACCCTCATCTTTGCTTGTTGATCTAGTGAACTTTGAACCAAACACTTTATTTAATCTATGTGGGGGGGATGAAGAGGTGATAACAAAAATTTCTTGGTCTAATCCACTCAGCAGAATCTTACCTCTTTTTTTTTTGCTTCATCTCTTCTTGGTTGGGTCAAAAAATTTTCAACATATATTATAAAAACAACACTTTTTTGAAAAATGTTTCCAGATGTATAAAGAAAAAAAGAAAAGAAATTGTCTCTTCATTTAAATTTTCTAACAAAAATTCTGAGGTGAAATTTTGTTAGGATTCATATTTTTTTTTTTTTGTGATGATATCAAGTAATTGGCAGAAATGCCCAACAAACAGAATTGACGAAGTTTGCAATAACAAAAGAAAGAAGAGACCAAGGCAAGCACAATAGTAAGAGAACAATATATGCAAAGATAAAGTAGGCAAAGCAGCAATAATGAAGCAAAAAAGGTTGACAAACTAAGAATGGTGTTAACAATGCAAAAGGAATATAGACAAGCAATCACAGAATTCTGACATTTTAACTTGAAAATTTTGATGTTGTCTTATATGCCAGCATATATGGTATATACACCAGGTGTAAGAGGAAAATTGTACAAGTCATGTAACAGCAAAATTGTCCAATTGTTAGATTAAGCTCTAAACCATTGTATCTTAGAAATGATTAAAATATCTTACTGGAAATCTCCAAGGTTTTTATAACACTATTTGACTCTATTGTGAGCAATAAGAATGTATAATTACTCTCTAAGCTTAATAGAAATATCATGATGAAATAAATCATAAACGAAAATGACATGTTCATCATTAATTAATTATCGTTAAGGATCAGAAGCTCATAAAGGATTGAAATAAAGTTCAAATATATATTTATTATTCCAGGATCATTCTCCAACTTATTCAAGATGCTCTTCGTCCTCTCTAACTTAACTTTCTATCCTGGAGTAACAAGGTGCCTCAGTTTTCACATACAATTTCATTTTCAAGCCTTTTTTCACTGCTCTTTGAACTGTCATAGATGAAACTCCTCTCTCACATGCAAAACATCTTATGACTAGAGTTGGCTCTTTTCTAATTGATCTCTTTAGCTCCAAGTTGAAATGCTGTTGTGACCTCCTGATCCAATTTTCCTCTCTACTGCTCCCTCTTTTTAAAATTTATTCACCATTCTCTTGATGGTTCTTGAATAGACTGTGAAGATGGAAGCCAGAGTATGAATGTTGGTACCATTACTGAAGGTCTGAATGATCTTTTTCTTCTCACCATTGCTCAGTTTGGTCTGAGCACAAAACAATTTTAACCTGCTCTCTTTCTAATTGAATAACTCAATGGGTTTTTTAGTGATTCTTATGAAAAATGGTGTCAAGATGGCTAAATGTCTTACCTGAAAACCTGGAAAAAAGCAACTGAATTAGTTTAGTGGTTTTTTAGGTATTTAACATTTTGTGGGATGGATAATTATGCTATTACATGATTTGGATAATTTTACTGTTACACCCGGTATATATATATATATATATATATATATAGGGAAAAGGTTATAGTTGTTCCAACAAGAGAAAAATGTATATTTAAAAAAAAAAGAGAGAAACTGCATATGTTTTTGGTTATAATGTGGATTTGTTTTAGTGTATATATTATATTTTATTCTTCATATTTTTGCTACACACATTTCCAGTCTCATGACCTTTTTCAGGCAAATAAAAGGAATCAATTTTTAAAGGAATAAATTTTCCTTATGTTCTTTTAATATTTCATTCTTCATTTTTGGTATTTGTAGTGAGCCTTGATCTCATTTTTGGACGTCATTGGCAAAAGTGAATTTCTGCCTAAGTGGTAATAAAATCATTAAGTTTGGTCTTAGATATGGTGATGATTGAGTTGATGAGAAATGTTTCCTTATCAGTTTTCACATACAATTTCATTTTCAAGCCTTTTTTCACTGCTCTTTGAACTGTCATAGATTACCCTTGAGACTGTCAAATCTACTTCCATTTTTGTGTATCATGTGTGTCCCTATTAGTTTGCACATGAATCAACATACATACACACACACATTCTTCCTGTGTTGCGTAGGGCTCACATGTGTGCCCGTGAATAGTCTGTTTTTGCCAGTGTATATATACATATTTTTGTTCTCCATGGATACCTGTTTGTGCAGGCATATGTGTATGTATGTGTGTGGTCAGACCAGTGTATGTGGCCATCATGTGTGCATGCCGTGTATCCATGTGTCGGGGGTTATGATCTGTTAAGTGTTGGTTTAAATTTGTCTATGAAGTTTTGGTATTATTTACTAATATTTGATATGTTAATACTTGTATTTTGATTGTTTGCGATATGATAATCGATATGTACACAAATTTCACTATTTTCAACAAGTGACAAACCTATGAGAGAGTGTGGTGTACTTTAGGAGATTGCATAATAAAAAGAAACCATTAAAGTCTTATATTGGTCACACATGAACCACATTTTCTCATAGATTGTCACTGGATGAAATTTAGAGCAATTTGTGAATGTCTCAAGCATTATATCATAAACAGCCAAAATAAAATTATCAACATATGATAATATTAATAATATCAACATAGTGTGAAAGAAATTGTTAATCTAATTAACAATAACACAGGACCTCAAAAATTCATGCAATGTAAAAAAAAAAATTTTGTTGTTTATAAATTCTCATGGCCTTTAGGAGATTGTATCTCCAATCAAAAAGCATTAAATTCTTACATCAGCTACACAGGCACCACACGCTCCTGTAGATTGATTTGTCACTTGTTAAAACAATGCAATTCATGTATCAGAGATTTGACCAAAAAGTATCAGGAACTTGCTATTGTAAAAAAGCTAAAGTATGCAGAGTAAAGCCACTTAGTACAGATTAACCTTGAACTCTGTTGCTCATGCACATTGTTATAACATTCTTGCTCACTTCCACTGTTTATAGCTGTACTTAGAAAGAAAGTGTGTAGAATGGGGTCATCTCACCATATCACAGATGTTCCATCAGTGCAGTAGTTTTTGACCAAGCACGACATTCCCAAGGTTCGACAACAACCATATTTCCCAGATCCTGCTCTTTGCGATGTTTACCTCTTCAAAAATCAAATGCCACTTGAAAGGAAGAAGATTTCAAAATGTCAAGGAAATCCAAGAGAATGCAACTAGGCAGCTGCTCGCTATACCAAAAAAGGAGTTCTAGGAGTGTTTCCATTGATGGAAATGATGCTGAATAAAGTGTGTGGCTTTGGAAGAGGATTGCCTTCAAGGAGATTAAATACCAAATTGATATGTGCTGTAGTTTTCTTTTTATAGTACCAGTACAGATACTTTTAAATCAAACCTTGTATGTTGATCATCACATCACAAACAACAAAAATACAATACCTTAGACACATTTGAGTAGATAAAGCCCTGAGGTGAATACTATTATTTCATGAGTGCATGTGTGTGTTGAAAATAAAAATATAACTTTCCTTGGGTGCTTAAAAAATGGCTGAGTAGGTACAAGTCAATAAGTGTAATTGAAAGAAGACAGGATAAAAGTGACCAGGAAGGGATTTTAAAAAATTCTGAGATTTTTTTGCGTGAGTAAACTAGGATTTTAAATTTATTTATTAAAAAAATTGACTGTTGAAAATAAAACTGATAACAGCATGTATTAGGCAAAAAAAGGGAAAACTGTAGGGGATGGGGGTGGCTAACATCCTAAAAATAAATTTGAATTATCTCCCTTACATTTCTTCTTTACGTTCCCTCATATTTCGACTTTCACTTCACTTCATTGCATTGGAACGACTTTTCAAATCTAAAGGGATTTTATCTCATTTATTTTTAAAAGGAAAACTTATCTAATCCGACACGTTTCGTCCTCTGATGGATTTTCACTTTATAAAGCAAATGTAAAGATTTTATTTTGCAACAAGTATTTTTTTGCTTTTGTTTTAAAAATACTTGTTACAAAATAAATAAAAATAAAATCCTTATATTTGCCTTGAAAATCCATCAGAGGAAGAAACGCATCGGCTAAGATAATTTTTCCTTTTTTTTTGTCTTTAATTTTTCTTTTCTCTTAATTTTTAGTTGTGAAATTTTACACGTGTGTAAAAATGTGTAAAAAATCTAAAACGAAATAGTAAATATTGCATTTGTTAGTTTCGTGATCCATGACTTTTCAGATCCAAAAATAAACTATTGTTTAAAAAAAAGAAATAAGAATTGCTGCAATTATGTTTATTCCTTTTTTCATAAACGAAAAATAAAACCTTTTTTTTTTTTTATAAATATTTATTAAATGAATTTAAATATTTGTTACATCTAGTTTTGTAAAAAGAAAAAAAAAGTATGCCTCTATTTCTGAAATGAAGTAGGTAGTATGTGTAACTTTTTTTACACTACATTGTTCGGAGTGTTGTCCTTAGCTTTATTGCCATATTCACAACGTTTCGGCCGTTGTACGATCCAGCCTTTTTCAGGTGATATACGTTAAAATTTCGAACCAAACCCTTTAGTAATTTAGTTCACGAGGATAGATTGTTCTACTAAAAATTAGACTAAAATTCCATGTGCCATGCCTTTTTTAGTTTTTTTTATATCTTAGTTTTTAGTTAATTCCCTTTAGTTTTAGTAAAAAAACTCTCCAAGTTTTGTTCCTTTTGTTTTGCGGGTATTGAACTCAAAACTCTTTGGGTCAAATCCCTTTTTGTTTGGATTACTCAACCAGCACTTTTATCCACTAAGCCATGTATCCTTAAACTGGAGAAGGCTGCGGCTTATAACGGCCAAAACATCGTAAATATGACAATGAAGATGAGGACAACAGTCCAAAGAAACCAAACGATGGGGATAAAAAATGTAAATCGTTCATTCAAATAAATAAATTTGAGAAATAATCAAGTTAATTATTTTCTTATTTTGTTACGAAGGAAGCAAAAAACATTCAATATTAAAACTAAATAGCAAGATTCAATTAAAAAGAAAAGCAAAAGAAACTGTTTTTCTTCAAGTGATCAAAGAATACCAAAAATGTCTACGTGGTTGTAAATGTAAATATTCCGGAGTCAGAGTCAAGTGTATTTTAGCAGTTTGTTAAAGGAACTCGTTAATAACCAATGACTAAAATAAACACTCACTTCACGCCAGTTAATTTGTTCCTTTAAATCCAACATTTGAGAAGCCATGCTGCTGATAATCTCCAGTCAACATCGAATGTTGAGGTCAATAATTAAAGGGAGATCACTCAACATGGATTCGATAAAAAACCAAACAAAAACATCAGTATTTTTTTAATCAATTCACCCCAAGCAACGGGATAATGCCATTAAGACACGGGGGTTTGGGGGAGGGGGTACTGGGAGTGAAAAAGAATAGGAAGACTTAAAGGTGGAACCGGAAGCACAATCCAGAAAAAGAAAGAAGGGATAAACATCTATTCTTGTTCAAAATACCGCGGAGAGTATGATGAAATATTGCAGTTGAGTAGCCTGTCTTCACCACCCATAAAAAAAGAAAAGAAATACGAAAACCTGGTAATTTGAATTCTTTACACACACGACGAGAAATTTTTGATTCATTGGATTCTTACAACTAATTCTTTCATCTCAAGTGATGATTTGAGAAATTGAATTTCTTTAAAAACATTCCATAGGCTCCGCTACTCTGTGGGAAATTTGTCCCAGCTTTCCCACATAAAAGACTAAAAGAGTAAGGTTAAAAAAAGGTGACAGAATCGATAAAAAAAAAGCAACAACGGCTTGAAAGTTTAGAACGGACAATTCTCTCTTTTAAGTAGAAGAATAAAGATTCAAACAGCAAACTCATGCTCGGAGAGAGACAATAGAAGAAAATGTTTATTTACATATACAAAAAAAAAAAAAAAAAAAAAAAAAAAAGGTAAAAGGATATACACAAAATATGAGAGAAAGAAAGGGAGAAGAAAATTTCTTTAGCTTAAAGGAAGAAAAAGTGTTCATGTAAAAAAAAGGCTTGCTCAAAATTTCTGTAGTGAAAGAGATAATCAGCTACCTCGAAAAAGATTTCGTGTTTTGTGTGCGATCTGCTGAAGAAAAATTACCAAAAAAGTAGTTTTAGCAAAAATCTACTTTAAGGACCAGAATCTATGCCAATGTTCTTCCTTCCCCTGAATGGCGTGACCAATCAGAAAGATCTCTCGGTGAATAAAAGCCGTTTTTTTTGGCTTATGTGGGAGATTTGGGATTTTCTGAACTTGGTGGACGAACACGCGGTTTTGCTGGTGAGAAGTGAAGGTTGGATTTGTGACCCCATTTTGTAATTTCTACGTTGCCTGTTGGACTGTTACGGCGGACTATCGTTTGAACTATGATTTGGCTACAAGTGTTGCGGTCGAGAGACAGAAAACTATTGCGGACGTTTATTGCTACTATAAGTTTACAGTTTTTTTTCTTCTTTTCTTTACAACGACAATTTCTCTGAGCGCCTAAAAGTTATTTAAGCAAGTAAATTGTTCTTGAGGTGTTAACACTCACATAGATTTCTTCAGAGCTCTTGTTGAGGGGGAAACAATCGAAAGATCCGTAGTTTGTGGTTGAGTGAGTTTGTAGGCCTAGGAAGCATATGTTGAGTAGTTTTAGAAGAGGGCCCAAGTTCTGTCTTTGGAGCCCAACATGTAGATTTCTTCCTTGTAACGTGCTAAGCAATAGATGAGATGTACTAAATAAGAACTAGACTCGACATACATAGACGTGGAGGGTGGAACGAGAACAATCTTCCCCCATAGATTAAATGAAGATTTCAGTTCAAAACTGCCCGAAGGTTATCTGGTTTGAAAAGCACTTGAAGAAGCCCGGAAGGGAAATGTAGTGTGTAGGAAATAATAATAACTTCCTTTACCTACTTCTTTCAAATTTGGGTGAACTGAGGAAAAAGACAGAAGGAAATTCGCGAGCCTATGTGAAATTTTCTTTGAACCAATGAAAACCTTGCCTTCACAGAGATTGGCCGGCGCGCTAAGAAGAAAAAAAGAAAAGAAAGTAGTGAGCCTTTGTGAAATTCCTTTTAAAATGAGGAGAAAAATTAAATTAATTAGAGAAGAGTGTCTGAAGTCACGTGAAAAGTTTCGTTTCTGTCACACTTCCAGCCTTGACGGTTTTACCAGTGTCAAATTAATCGCCAATTATATTATCGGCCTAAACCAAACACGCGGCACTTCAAAAACTTTCTTTCAACAATGCAAGAAAGTTAAGTATTTAAAACTATTTCCCTTCCTCTATTTTTGAATATATGCAACCATATATCTCTTCTGTGAGCTCCGAACTCTCTTATCTTTATTTTAAACATTTTTGAATATTATTTTGTGTCAGATCATTTAATCTGTTGTATGAACATTTCCTCTTCATGATAATTCGATAAAACTATGGACTTTAAAAATTTCTGATTTATTTTCTTGAAACGATCTACTGACATAACTTCAAGCGTGTAAATTCATGAATAAATTCCTTATCTTTTTTTTTTTTTTGTTAAAATTCCCCGTGTCTTTCCTCGTCATTATCATCATTCATTAATCTTCTTGGTGTGGGTAATTCATTTTAACCCCGAAGCCTCACGCCACTATAGCACAACGGTCGAAATGTTATGATAACAACAAAGATGAGGACAATGGTCAGGATGTAAATAATGTAAATAATGATAAATCTACATCCCATAAATTTAAAAAGAAAATTTCTATTCACATTTGTAAAAAAATTTACTTCTACATTCTTACATCCTATTTTTCATAGAATATTGTTATATAGGAATAAAGTGTCGCTGCCGACACTTGAGTCTGAACATAGATCGCCAGTGAGCAAACACAGTTGATTCCATCATTGAATTAAGTGGATCACGTGACCATAGAGGAAACGCATAAGTAGAAAGTAGCTTGGCGTTCAGTTGATCGCATTTCTCCTTTATCATCTATTACTATACGGACCGCTATTCTCTACTCTATTCACTATACTATTTCTCTATTCAAATCACTATTCGGTGGTTATTATTCGAGCGAGTATTATCGAGCAAGTACTATTAGTGCGAGTGTTATTCAAAGGCGTCTGGCACAAGTATTGTTCAACGGCGTTACTATAGCTGTATCTGCGATTACAAACTCTCTACTAAAACGAGCATTACGAAAGTGACAACGAGTATTCGTTGGCATCACAAAAGTGGCATTTAGTGTTTGCTGACATCACAAAAATATAAACTTTTGTTAATTTGTTGTTTAATATAATGTCGTGCTATCTTTTCTTGTATTTTTTATTTCTGTAATGAAGAATGTTTGATATTTTATATACTTGTATACTTATGATGATGAACTAATTTGTGTATTAACATGTAGCATGTCTGAAAGTTCTGCTACCGTATCAAGTAGATTAGCCTTGTGATATTTTAGTATCACCTGGTAGTAATCGCAAAAATTTGGACAGGTCGGTTCTGCTTCCAAGCGGCTGATCCACATACTGTCCTCTCTCAGCTGCTATTACTTGAAGGCAAGGGTTGGCGACAAGAAATAAATGTATATATTTGAATGTGTTCCTTGCTGCCAACAAATTCACAAATTGTCTTGTTGCCGAATTTGTGCTAATTTGGATGTATCAGAAGGTGAGATTGTGTGAAGGCTTAAAAATGTGCGTGTTCGTTAAACATTCATCCACAACAAATAAAATAAACAAACATTTGAAGGCAATTCAATTGGACGAAATCAAGGAGAAACAACGTAGTTATAGATTTCAACAAATAACATGAATTTATATACGTTTGACATACACAAATTGAATTTATGATTGCTTAATAAATGTGGCAAGTGAGATAAAATTGTAAGGAGTGACCATGCAAAGATTTGGTGCATGAAAGCTTGTAGTTTGAGTTTGTCTATGAAATTAAAACAGTTTGAATTCTGCAAGGTGAAATGTCACTTGTGTGAGTTCAAACATTAGAGTGTATGTGTTTGACAATTGTAAATATTGTTTAAAGTCATAAGGAGTTATGTACCTTTGACTGATATGATATAAATTGATTAAATATACAATTACTAGTGAATTGTAAGTTGAGTTAATTCGCGCGGCAAAACTGTGTGAGTTGTGTTGAGTTGCTGAGAGAGAATGGTGGTTGTTGAGTCAGTGTGCTGGCGCGCGTGGAGTTTGTTGGCATCTCTCAAAGACTTAGTTCATGACTGCTTGAATCAAGTCAAGCGATCCTATTTATTGACTTTTTGGATTTCAAACCGGCTCCAGATAGGTGAGCGGGAAAAAGGATTTGTCTCAACTTGCTACATTTTTTGTGTCCTTTTAGCTAGTGGGAAGTCATGTTTGGAAAAGTGAAGTGATGATTGGTTAAAGTTGATTTGGAGGAAGAGTGTATTTTCCCGCAGGGTTGACTGGCAAATATGGAGAATTCCATTAGTCTCACACAGAAAAATTTAAGCAGAGATAAGAATGCAAGCAATATTTGAAGAGGATGCGTAAAATTAATGTCTTACTTGTAACGTCTCCAAGAAAGACACATTAACTCCTGTGATATATCTTCGGGATCTCTTTAGAATGCATCGGAATTGTACCATCCTCAGCAGGTGAGCCAATCAACATCTGGCTATTCTCAACACCTGGCTGTCATGTGAACTCATTGGGCCCTTTAAGGCATCAGTGAATTCTTTCTGTCAAAACTGAGTTAATTACCTTCTGCGTCCTGATACTCGTATCAGTTAATATTCATTGGTTTTATTCACCTTTACCCGTTTCTTCTACTGAACCAACGATTGATTACAAAAAATATTTTAGATAAAAACGATTATAATAAAATTGATACGAAAAAAAAAAATTAATTAAAATGCTGTAATATGTACAAATTGGTATAAAATTTATTTTTAGTAATTAAGATTAGAAAGTTACTAACACGGTTTTTTTTTCCATAGAAACCACCAAAATAAAGTCAAACGGTTTACATATTAAAAAAGAATGAATGAAAATTGTGGTGTGATATTATATGTAAGTAGGTTCCAAATTGACGTTATAAATACTTGCCAAAGTGAGACGGGGAGGTTTAAACTCTTCTTGGCAATTTTTTTTTCAGGGTGGATTTAGCTTTGATGTTGTTAAAAACCAACCAAATCTGAACTGAAAACGGGCACGGTTTTATTGGATAGTGACTCAAAATTTAATCAATGTGAATAAAAATTATAGGTTTTATGAGCCAGTTTTGATCCACGTGTTTGCTATATAAGAGGTGAAATTTTGACTGTAAAGGGAGAAGGGATTAGACCACCCAGGCGAGAAAGTTGTCATCTGGGGCGAGAAAGAGATAAACCACACTCGAGCGAAAAGGTGTCATCGGACAAAAAAGACTGACCGTATCATGCGTGTAAAATCCGCTGCTATTGAGAAAGGAGTCGACTACCTGGACAAGTACATGGTAATCTGGAATGATAAAAGGCTACTACTATTTCTGTAAGTGTTGAAAAAGAAGAAAAATAATCTTCTAAATTTGATATACGAGTTTTATCTCATATACAAGTAACTTTTATAGACTTATGTGTTTATCGCATTCCAATGTCTTTTAAAAACCAGTGAGAGTCTATCTAAAATTTGAGGACACCTGTCCCCAATATCAGAATGTTCTTTAAAAAGACCCAGAAAAGCAGCTTCGCCTGAGGTAGGCCAACCTTTTCTTACCACTTTTGAAATTTAATTTTCAACTATTGGACATTCAATATTTTTAATTTTGAACTTTTCGAAGCAATTCTTTGTTGCTCACAAATTGATTTATAGGAACTATTGCCCTTAATGAAAGTTGCTAAAATTCCTTTGTTTTTAATTCACTGTTATTTTCTATGAGAAAATAGATTTGTATTTTGAAAGAACTGTTAACTTGCCTTGATGGTTTTGGGCAAGACCTAAGTTTTATATGTACAGGTTGTACATTGTAAAAAATATTTTGTCATTGAAATGAATATATGTTTCCTTACAAATTTTACTCAGCGTGAGAGTTTTCTTGTCGTTTGCGTAAATGTCTCTAAAAGTACTTATAAAGAGAGGGATTTTAACGATAATATTCACCCTATACAAAGCCCAAAAGCCACTCGGGGTAGAAGATAAGAGAGTGAGAGGTAAGAAGCACAGTTTGTGAAAATATGTAGGGAAGATAACGGTTAACCCTAGACATGAACAGGTTGAGATCGTAGTGATTGGGGAATTATCCTCTTGTTAGTCGGTTCCACTGAGCAGCAGTTTATGAGGAAAAACTGTTCACATAGAACTTACAACTGACCAATGGAATACGAAGGAAATGAAGGTGGTTCGCTACAATATGCGTGGCATGGCGGGTCTTAGCTGTGAAGGTTAGAACTGAGGAATGTATGTTGTCTGGGCACTTTCTATGGAAATAGCGACAGAGCAGCGATACGCTTGCAATGTTTCGTCTGTGGGAAAGTGGTTGCACTGTGGGAAATAATTCACTACCTAAAATGTTGCGTAAAAGCTTCTATCGAGATTGGAATGTTAAAACTGGGCAGCTCCTGCCCATATATCGTAACTGTACTCCATTTTTGGCCTCATCTAGCTCTTGTAAAGGTAGAGGAGGCAAGTACTTACTGAAACCGGACAGAGAACCGACCATTTTTTCCAGCATCTTTAGCGATGGATCGAATGTACGAGTTCCACTTGATGTATGGATTGAGTTTAAGAGCCAATATTCGATCACGGGACTCTGAGGGAATATTCATTCATCGTGATTAGTGATAGTTCAGGGTCTAGTCAGCGATTGATGGAATGTTCGCTTCCCCAGTCGACTGACGACTCAAATCGTACACACGCGCACGTGTATCACACACACAAGAACATTCTTAATATCTAAGTTTGTAATGTATTTTCCTTTCCTTTCAATAGTGCACACATTAATGCAATTTCTTTTTATTAATACATGCATTGTTTGTTTGAAACCTATGTTTTGTAACTTATTTTTACCCGGATTCACATGACCCGCGCCAAATATTGTTTGCGGGACAAATGCGCCAGGAGACATTAAATATTTGCTAAAAACATTCAAGGCTCACAATAAAGAGATAATGTTCGTAACAAAGGAAAGATGGACAGAGGAAAACTATGCATAATCTGCCCAATGAACTTGAGTAAATGTAATGCAGAACAGGGTTTAAGAGAGATAACAAAATATCAAAATTTATTAAGAGCTACACAGGAGAGGAAATTGTGGAGAGCCATGATCGCCAACGTCCTTAAGTTACACGACACATAGAAGAAGTCACAATCATTGACTCATCCGTAAAAATATTTTTTTTTTACCGCATTCATGTAAAAAGTAATTGTTCTTTTTTATTTATGACTTTTTTTCCGATTTAGGAACAGTTCACCGTTTTTTGTCCTATGCTGAGTATTAGAAGTGATATAAATGAATTAGGCTAAAACACTTTTACCCACTGTAACGTTGGAAGTATTGTATTATCGTGCAAATTACAAGTGGGGCGCTGATAATTTAACAAGCCTTTAAGGTATAATAACAAGACAGTGAGTTAACGTGTTAGGCCCAATGCTGTTGAGCATGTAAGTAAGAGTGTTTTTTATAGTATCCCTTCGCCATGGTGTTACATTGGTTATGCATAGGAAAATAGTTCCGTGATATTGCTACACTTATTACCTCCAATTTCGATTTAAAGACCGGTTCACCTTCAAAACACTCTAGCAACGGGCATGGTAGTGAATATACAAAATGTTTTTTTTTATTAACAATAGGTGGCGCCTCGAAAGCTTACTTCTCTCTTTCACAGTCAACAGCGAAAAGTGGCTTGTTGAGTGCGACTCTATCTTAAACGCTGATTAGTAGACCAGTGTTTCTCAACCATTTTAAGCAACGGCACACCCAAGAGCAAATGAAAATATCACGGGGCACACTTAGCAAAATTTTTAAAGTATATACATTTAACTGCTATGAAATAAAACCATAGATTTAAAAATAAATGCACACACAAATATGAACTGACTTTATTTCAATGTTTGTATTTAACTATTTGTGCAGCTTATTTAGTGTGAAAACCGTGCCCTAGTGTTTTTACGCGACTTCTTAAATGTTTGGTCGAATATGCAATAAGTAGACCCTCATTTGTTTCTTCAGTTGAGCGTAGTCTTTCATGCTTCTTATTTTTTATATTATTTAGGATCCAATTTGGTTAAAGAATTTCACTTATTAAAAAAAATCAGAGTTATTGCAACTAGCAACATATTTTGATTTAAACATTAAAACAAATATGAAAAGAGCAAAAGTAACTTTAGACCTACTGTAGTACTATTAATAGCAATAACCTGATTGGATATATTTGTATATTGTGATGAACCCAGGTATAGGGCTATGCATAGATTATTAGTGATTGAACCTGAGATTCAATCACAACATTGAACACTTGTATTATAAGCATGTAGCGGTTATTTAAGATTATGAATTTATGATGCAATACTAATTACCAGATATTTATTGTGAATATATGAATAGATAATCTTTTTAATTGTGCAAGATGAGAAAAGTATTGAATGTAGTCTTGTAGACTTATACATAGATGAGGCTAGATCAGTGACAGACACCCTAGCTATGCCACTAAACTAGATCTAGGTTTTTCCGGCAGTTTTATGAAAGCATACAGTAGAGAGTTTGTATTAAGAAAGGATTTTGTTCGTACAATTAAAGGAAGGACATATTCATTATGGAATCAGAATGTTTAAATATTTAAGTCTTGTTTCAAGCACACATATAATATAACCCCTCCGTCCTAGTGTGGGACTAAATACTAAATATTTAAGATATATATTTCCAGTTGAATAACCCTTTCAGTAGAAATGAAACGTAATGTTTTGAATGGAGCACAGAAAAATAAGAGAGCTACAGATGAGAAGGAGAAAATAGGAAAACTTCCAAAGTTAACATCGTGGCTCAATTCATACCATTCCTTTAGACGTAGTGTAGTGAACAAAACAAGATCTAGATTTAAAAATTCAAATGCTAAGCACTGACTCATTTATTTTGTTAGACTCGAATTTACAAACTTTGCTTAGCACACACGCAAAAGCGAATCCAAAACAAAACTCGTGAAATTTCACACCTTGATGCGAAATGTTTTTCGGCCAATAGAAAACTAGGAAACATTTAAAAACAAAATTCAAATAATCTTCAATTCTCAGAAAGAAATTATTTTACGGTCCTTTTCGCGAGCCGAGGCGAAGTTTGTTCATCGTCCAATGGAAAGGCCTGAATCATATCCGGGAGTGAATTCCCAAATGACCTTTTCAAGCCCCACAAACAAAAATAAAAGACGGGCTCGCCTGTCACCAGAGAGGAGGAGACGAGCGTATTAACACGTCCCTTGACAAACGTCAAGCAATCGCTATTATCTCTACCTTTCTCCCTCATCTTTTTTATACTTGATAAACGAACGGAACATTTTAAGACTGAGCAATTACTTCAAATACATTCCTACCCTTCGATAACGCTCATACATACATACACACATCCACACATACGTTCCTGTCTATGTACACATAAACTCATTCTTGCAAGGACTACTATGAACATTTTGACGACCTTGTATCAACCAAAATACATTCATTTTATTTGTAGAGACCTTAATTGATTTATATGTATATAAATTTGTTGTTTCACTTTACAATTTGATTTTCTTTTTTAATACCCCTCTTATGGTGGGCTATCTAACTAACAAGGCCAAATCAAACTAATCTGTTTCAACACTCATACACTTCACTTTAACTGATAACCCACTATAATAGCATCCAGATCAGCATATGCTACTGCAACGTCAGTCGTTGGTATTGTTCCTTCAGATATAGCATCCACATCTACATACATTCCTGCTACCAATCATCCAGTTTCAGCAGATATGCCATCATTGCATGTTGTTGCTGCTGATGGTGACATTTTACAAAAAGGAAATACCCAAATCTATAACAGTAAAGGAGTTTGCAATCGAAGAGACAAATCCAGGGCTATGAAATATTAATGATGCTAACACAATAGATTACTGGATTCGTAGTGGGCCTTTATCATGTCAGAATCATGATAGCAACCTTTCAAACTCATGTAGAAAACAGCTGAAGTAGAGAATATGAGGGCAACATATTTATCAAACATTGTGTTCAAACGTGAACTGCAGAATGGCGAGTGTTTAAAACGTGAATGACTACTCTGTTTACCATCCCAAAGTCGTTTGTACTGTTTCGTATATCGCTTATTGCCCAAGAAAGAATCTCCCTTTTCTACATCGGGATAGAATGACTGGAAGCACAGCAATGTTATTGTAGAACATCTAAAGTACATAACAGCATATTTGACAAGCCATAATGAAACAGGAAGTGTAGATGCTTTATTACTTGAGCAACATCGCTCAGAGTAGGAATAAAGTGTTGACATAAAGTGTTGACACGTGTGGTTTCTGTAATTTGCTTTCTTGCCTCTAGAGGTTTTCCATTTAATGGAGAAAATCAGATTATTCAATCAACAAATATGGCGATATAAAAATGTCCGATATATTACTGAGCCTGTGGAACGTTTCTTGATGTTCATCCCCGTCTTTTCTCATGGAGCAAATGATCTAACAGATATTGTTGTGGATTTTCTTAACGAGAACAAAATTCCATTATCAATCTGTCGTGGTCATTCATACGATTGGTGGGAGTAAAAGGAGCATTGTGTTGTCTACAGAGTGTAAAATCCTTTGACTTTGTTCAGCATCTGTATTCATTTTTGCTGGTTCTACTCATCGCTGGAATTTATTAAGTCATCTCTAGGAAAAGATTTTGTGGTCAAGCGTCTATTTAACACACGATGGTCAGCACATTTTGATGCTGTTCATGCTCTGTATAACGGTTTTAAGAAAATAAACTGGATTCTCTATCAGCTGACAATGAACAGCAAATACAAAACAAGAGGCAGAAAGATTGAGCAAAAAAAAAAAAAAAAATGGAAAAGCTGCAAAAAATCTTTCTCACAATTCTTTGGAATCATATACTAGAAAGAATGAACAAAACAAGCAAGCTCCTGCAATCAAAGGATGTGAACATCTTTGTTGCCACAAACCGTCTTGAGTCTATGAAAACCTATTTTCAGCAAACTAGAGACAAATTTAGTGAATATGAATTCAAAGCCAGGAGTATGTGTCCAAATACAAATTACAGTGATGGGAAAAACGGGAACGAAAACGAAGAGTGTATCTTAATAGTGTTAGGGAATGAATCTTTAGGTCACCGTTTGAATAAAAAGTGAGAGAAAAGATTGTTGTGTATTCAAATAAAATGATATTTATTTAAACATAGGATACATAAATTTTAACTGTAATTACTTATGAAATGAAAGAAAATTCTTCTCTTTGGCTGTAAGAAAGTGAACATGAATCTTTCAGTAAGAAAGAGAGAAAGTGGAGTTGGGAGACGAGATCAAAGGGAGTCCGCTGTTGCTTTGATAAGAAAGACAAGACGCCGAGGTTGATTCGTGTCCCTTTACTGCTGTCAGTCCTTCTGCCGAGTGGAATGAATGTTTGTTTTTTATGGGATTGTATAGGTCCCAGAGGCTTGTGTTTATTTCCTGACGGGAGATGATTTTATTAGATATTTATTTTTATTAAATTGAAAATTTGAAGTATGTTCGAACTTGGAAGGCTGTGCGCAGCCCTTGCGCGGTGTTTTTAATTTTGTCATTTGCTCCTTTGATTTGATGCTGTTCACTTCCGCCTACTCTACAGCAGATATGATGGATCAGCAAAAAAGGTACTCCTCAGTAAAACGGAAAAGTTCAAGGTGGAATCTTTCCTCCCTATTCTGGACACTACTCTTTAAACTGATAAAACGTGCAGAGGCTTATTCACAGATTGAAAATCTGTTTTATTTTTTTAGTGAATTAAAAAACCATTGTTTCTGATGCACTAAAAGAAAAGTGTGAACAAATGGCTAATATGTATCACAAAGACCTTAATTATGATAACCTTTTTAACTGAATCTGAGCATCTCGTGTTAATTTCATACTGTGCCATCTAATCTGTGTGGTTTACTGAGTATTATTGTGTTTTTCAAGCCTTCCATATCGTTCAAATGTTTATCATGTTGATCAATCACTGCTGTACAGCATGTTTTTAATGTTTTAACATAAGTTTTGTTGAAGTGAGGATAAAATAAATATGTTTAATATTATCGACCATTTACTTTTTATTACTTTGTGTTTGTTGTAGGGGCCCCAGCACACTGGTTTACCCAGGGGCCCATAATGCTGTTAAGACTGTCCTGAAGAGGAACCAGTTCAAGAGCACATTTCTTAAGGACTATTACAGAGATACCATCAAGTCTACGTTCTTTTTGGTGATTATTTAAAAATGATAGCAGAAATCATGGACGGAGTTATATGAATATGGTACAATAGAAATCTAGTTCTAAGTGTAAAGTTGGATAAAGATACTTCAGATGAGTCAAGAGAAGAATTGGAAGAGTATTTACGAGCAAACCGTTCCACTTTATCAGCAGAAGATCTTAACACGTCAAATTGATTGAAGAGAGGAGGAATAGAAAACTTTACTCTTATTTAACACACTATAATAGAGCCACCAGTAGTCACGAGAACCAAACTTGTTAAAGGTTATACGGTGCTTCATTACATCAGCAAAGACATAATCTCCTTGAGGACACGTTATTAATTATTATGAACAAACACAAAGAGGTGTCTGTTGTGATCGACACTATCACGCTGGTACAACCTGAAAAGTGATTCATGTGGGCTGTAGCGGCTGAACAGGCAGGTGTGAACCAAGGGGAAGATTGTGGCGTCGCCTGGTATGTCCGAGAAGGTATAAAAGCGTCGATGTCAGCTTTAACCCAAAAAGAAACCTCAGTGGCACGATTCTCAATAGAAAGGTTAAAAATATAAATCTATTGGACGACTCGAAGAAAGTCAGGAAATGAACCCCAATCAATACGACTCAATAGGCGAGTCAAAAGAAATATTAACAGATGCTATAACATGATTGGAATTGCCAAGAGGACAGAGTTGGGATGCTCGAAGGGAACTAGGAGAGGAGGTAACAAACAAGCTTAAAGTAAAGAAGCTTGTTGATCAGAATTATTAGAGAAATGAATAGGAAAATATTGACTGGTGGACTAATCAGTGGAACAATTGAAAGTTTGAATCCTGGAAACACCAGTAACATTAGGATCATTAAGCTACGTCGCATTAAAATCACCAAACACAAAAATGTTCGCAGATAAATAGTGGGGAGAGAGAGAGAGACAGAGACAGACAGACAGACAGACAGACAGTAGAGAGAGAGAGAGAGAGATTTCTACACTTTCAGATATTTTGTCTACTAGTATGTAACAGTTCAGAGAAGGAGGAGGGCGATAAAGTTAGCTATCTATAGTCCAATTATAAACTTAGATTTTAGCTTGATACAAAGGCCGTTGTATTTGGAACACCCTGTGAATTATCCCACTTGGCTTTGCCAAAACGCCTTGATGTGTGGTGGGGACGCACGCTTTAAGCCTGTAAATAGGCATTCAAATTCTCACTCACTCATTTTCTTTGTAACTGACTTTCAGATGTCGGCGCACGTAAATATGAACGCTGACGACAAGGCGCGTTCTCTCCTTTGATTTCTGTACTCTTTCACACACACACACATATGGACACGTGATTATCACACAAGCTTGTTGCACACATTCAAACAGCACTTAAAACTTGTTTTAATGATTTTTTTTTCTTTCGTTACAATTGTCTACACATGTAATTACTTTTGTTAATACATACATCTTGTTTGTTTTATATTTATTGTTTTGTGTTTTTCATTTTTACCTAGACTCACGTTGGGTCCGCCAATATTGTTTGCGGGATAAATATCCCAGGAGCACGTAAATATAAGTGTTGATTCCTGCAACATAATGACTTTTACCCAACAATACCACTAGTAGCCCGCAACAACCAAATGAAGATATAAACTCAAGCAAGTCCAATCGAGTGCAAGAAGAGTTTGTCAATTACGCGCTACAGCCTTTGCTTGTTATTTAATAGGATCAACCTTGTCTTTATTATGTTTATTTTGAGAAAGGCACGAATCCATCAAATAAATAGCAGGGCAAGAGAGCTTTCTAGTTTCGGTTAGCAAAAAAAACAATTGAAGAGAAGAGCAACTCTGAATCAGTGAATAATCCGTAACCAAACTGCCGTTAAAAAGGCACAACAGGTAAACACTCCATTGACCATCTTTTCCCAAAAACAATAAAAACACAGTTTTTAGAGAGATATAAAAGAAAAGGAAACTGTGAAGAGCCACAATCGCCTAAGGGACATGGTATTTTTTGTTAAAGTAGGGATTAAATTTACTACACTTGTGCGAAACGAGCTTGCAATACACGACAAACGGCCAACGAAAAATACTCTAACTACTTAAAACTAAAAAAAAACGTTCAGTGGACGCCCAGGTGTGCGTGTATTTTTTTCAACTTACTCACTTATTTCGATAACGTTTATTTTATTCCCACTTATTCATTTCGATAAGGTTCAATTTAATGTTTGAAAAAGGATCAATTAAATAAATATTGTTTCGTGTGCTGTTGGTGGAATTGACCTCTTCGGGTCAAGTCGGAAGCGAGGCTGCGGTGACGTCATCAGCCGACGACAAAGACTCACAGACAGACAGTGGATGTGGATGTTCACTTCTCTTCAATTTCAGGTGAGCTTCGATAAATACCTGATTATTTTTTCTCCTTCTTTTTATCTCAAGTGGTTGAACTATAAAATCGAAGGTCCCTGAAAGCATACTAATTATGTTACGCCTATTTTTTTCAGTTCCCCTTTCACCCTTAATTTAATGTTTTCCCTGCCTTTGATCTTTCGTTCGATGCCGATCAGATCAAAAACAAAAATGATTTTTAATTTTCAAACTAGCATAAAAAAAAATTCGATCCCAGATTTCCTGGTTTTCCCTGAATAGCCTTTTTAGTGATATCTATGTTATTATTGACGATTTTAATTTAAAATTATTATTTTTTACTTAATTGCTGAAGCTCATAACAAAATTTATATTTTTAACATCAAGACTTTTTTTTAGTTTCTTTACTTAGATCTACCCACTCCAATTTAAAACGTGTTTTTTTGTAATTAAAACTTTTTTCAGCTTATTTTCTATTTGCTGTCTATTATTTTCCGATTCATAAAAAATATTAGGTACAATATTTTATGTTAAACAAAGTAAAAAAGAGGTTCAAAATAAAAAAAAAATCGAAAAAATTAAATTTCTTGTTATCTTGACTCTTATCGAGACATTTTTATATTTTTTAAAAATAAACAATTAATTAATCATTCTCAGGTTGATAGAAAATTTGATATTCTTCCTAAATGCATATTTTGGTTGGTTTTTAGTTTTTACTTTAAAAATTCACAATTTTGGCAAGTCAATTTAAATTCCATAAAACCGCTTTCTTTCCTTTTTTAAATTATCAACTTGATGATTGTGTAATTTTTAAAAATGATTTTCTTTTCACCTTTTAGAAATCTAAAGTACAAAAAGTCGTAACCAAAGTATGCACATTTTGATAAGAGTAAAAAAAGAAATAAAAGTGGTTTAAATACTGGAAATTATTTATTTTTATTATTTTTTTTTTTTTTATTACTTTTTGTATTGCTTATTTTCGGACAGAAATAGGTATTGAAAAATATATGAACATTATTTATTTTTCAACATGAAGCGACAAAAAATTGCATCGTAAAAAAATTAACTTAATTAAAAAAAGAAACAATAGAAATCCGCTCGTAATTTATTTTTATTTTCTTTTAGAAACGTAAAATTCGTACAATTTTTATGAATTTAAAATTAAAACTAAAAAAAAAAAAATTTTGTTCGGTTTCATTGGTTTGTGAGAAAAAAAAACAGCTGATGAAAAATCTTTAAATAATCATAAAATCAAATTTTTCTCTTTAAAAAGGTTTTCAATTGCTTTGTTTTTTTCCCGTTTAATTGCATTTATTATTCCAGTTATTTAAATTGCCAATGTTTTAATTAAATAATATCATGTTAGTTAATTGAAAATGTTCGTTTTACATGTTTATGTTTTTATTCACGAGAAGATAGAGGTCAGTATCACTGGAAAAAAGCCCACGTGATCCAATCCTTTTAAGAAAAATCTGTGTTAACAGTCACCGATATACTTATCTTTAATTTATAATATAGATAAATATATCGACTGATTAATAGTCTGATATCTTTTTTGTGTCAAAACCATAGAACTGAAAATACAACAAAATGTTCGTCTTAAAAAAAATCAAATTACTTTTCGATCAGAATTATCTCCCCTTATTTGGATTTGATTCTAGTTTCTTTAAATGACAACCACAAATGTCGACCATTAGTTTAAGTTACATATTTATCAAAAAATAAAATAAAAAAAACGAACAAAATCCCGATTTTATAACATTTTTAAGGAAATTTAGAAAAGCAATAATTAAAAGAAAAATATTTTCTGATATTATTAGAAAATATTTCTATTGCTTTTTTAAAACTCCTTATCTTCGCCATTTTATTACAAAAAAAAAACCTAACAACTCGTGAATAAAAAAAAAAAAAAAATGATTTCTTTGCTACAAGTATCTTGTTTGTCATTTCACCATTTTGATTATTGCATTACTCTTTTTAGTCTTCACCAAACGTTGTAACTGTAAAAAAAAAAAGGTTATTGATAAGAATTCAAACACCCAATGGAAACATTAGGGTAGGACAAGAAACAATCTCTAGAGCTGAAGAAATTTGAAGAAAATGGTATTTTTATTGACACAATTTTACAGTACTGTACAGTATATTTATTATTGTAAAGAACTAGCTGAAGTACCAATTTACACCGCGTAAACCGATCAAGCAAGACTTAGATCCCAGCTTGTTATAATAACAAAACTTTTTTTTTTTTTAAATTTTAATGCAAAGTAAATTATTCATTAGAAAGAAGTGAATTGAAATATGTATGAGTAAAAAAAAAACTAAGAAGAAATGTTTATTTTACATACAATCTTTCTTATCAATTTAAAACAATGTTATGCATCTTACGGTCACATCACGTTGAAATTCTGGTTTCCGTACTATCACCGAAGTTTGATCACTTACGAATACCAGGTGTTGTAAAGTTGAATGTGCGGGTGGTGTAATGGATAATGGTATGGAATTGTTAATCGGAGTTCCAATTCCCGTTAGGTTCGTTGTATTCACTTTCGCACAAATGCTTTAGTTTTGGGAAAGGTACGAATCTAACCTCCTCCAGATATAGTTAAAAATTAAAATTAGTAAGACTTCTATAAAATTTTTTGTTATTTTCATTATTCACATACAATACATCAAAGTTAATTTTCATCAATGCTATTTCTTAACAGAATAACTGAACTGCTTAAAGATATTTACTACAATTAATAGCTTAAACAAAATGATTCCATAAGATTCCAATGAAAAAGAATACTAGTTGAAATAATTATTTGCAGAGAAAATTATTCTGTGAATTTGTTTTTTCGATGCATCCACACACAAATATTTTTTTGTTCAGATATTAATAATCAATGAAATTATTGCCTTACACTGATTGATTACAAATGGTCATTTGTTACTATAAGAGATTGCTATGCTATGCATATCAGAAGAGAAATGGAGCCCCAATTTACACATGAAAATCAATTTTTATTTTTTTTTTATTTTTGTTAACATCTTTCCCTGAGTCCCATAAGTTTTCATACCAAATTGTGGACTGTATATGAAATGACACGCAAACAGTTCCAAATGAATTATATAACTTTCCCTCTACTTTTTAGTGAGTTAGAACAATTTCTTAAGTGATAATTTAATGTTTAACACTAAAGGAAAAACATAAACCCAATGAATTTATATTTAATCTTTTTTATTGCAGTATATGTTTTTAATCATTAATTATCTATACATTAAAATTAGAATCATGTGTTTGTGTGTTTATTTCTGAATATGCTTGCTTATGAAACTGTTTTGAATACTTGTGAAATTTTTTGTCAAATATTCAGAACTTCCTGTTTAAGTAGCAGAAAAGTTTTGTGAGATTTAATGAAAAAAATTAGAATATCACATGCAAATAACTCAATTTGCTCATTTATAAACAAAAGAAATTATTTGAAATATTCTTAGTGTTATAACTTACAAGGATGTCAAAATATTAATTTTTAAATGAGTTCTTCTTTCATTTAAACTTCTTTTGCTTTTTTTTTTTTTTTTCAAATGTCACCCAGACCATAGTTTTGTCGTCATTAATAAGCCACATGGATTCAAACTTGTATATCTTTTTCTTGGGGTGCCTGTTTTAACATTGCATTTGATAACAGAAGTTGCTAGTTGTACTTATTCAAATCTAATTACTCCTTATCTTTTTGTTGTCAGTAGTATCTGTTACTTAATTGGTAAGGCAAGATTCATGAAGGAAAAGGGATGCAGGTTTCAGTCCCACTCCAGCCTTAGACCTTATTTCTAATCTTTATTGTTTATTAATGGTCAGTGAATGAAATTTTAAGAATTGCAATAAAAAGCAACTGAAATTAAGATGAATGAAGTACTAATTGAAAAAGTAAATGCCATATTTATACTATTTACATTTAGATTATCTTTATCACAACGTTTGTCTGTTGTGCTCCTCAGTCTTCATCAGGTGTATATTGGTCTGAGTAACCTACAGGGAATTCTAAGTTGAACTCTTTATTCAGTCTACAGGTGTAATTTTCTTTCTCTTACACTGGTTGCCAACCAAGGCTATAGGACCCAATCTGTCCTGCTACTTACCCATAGCTGGGAGGAAGAGATGTATTCGTACCTTCCTCAAGGATATTAGCATGTAAGTGATTGTAATGAACTTGACTGTAATTTGAACTTGGTTCTCTATTTCCTCAATTTGAGCTGCTATCCATTACTCCACTGTGCCTCCTATATAAGATATACTCAATAGAAATAGGTTATTGTAACTTGAGTTGTTTCTTTTTTTTTTCCTGTTTTAAAGAATCCCTCAAAGTGAAACATTAGATATGTTAAAATAACCTATCTATTTGTTTTTTCCTGGTTAGTGACTTATCCTGTCTACTTTGTACTTCAGATTCATTTATTAATACATGAAGTTGATTATTTCTTTCTTTTTTACAATTTCTCATTAAGTCTATATGTTCTTTACTCTGACGAGACAAGGTAGCCATTATTAGTCTCTGAAAGATTTAACACTACCCCTCCCCCAATAAATTGAGGCAGCTTGAACATTTCTCTTTGAGAAGCTGATAGAAACCCTGTTACCATTGCCCTCAAAATCCACACTTGATTTTTTTTTTTTTTTAATCTGCTTAAGATGTCATTAAAAAGAAGAAAAAAAAAGTAGTGCCAAATTTGGATATCAAATAAGTATTCTGGTTTTGGGTTATTTTTCTTTCTTTCTTTTTTCCTATAAAAAAAAAAATAGAAAGAAAGAAGGAAAAGTGACCTAAAAGCAGGATAAGTAAGTATATTTATAACTAGACAGCATTTGTAGAGACACATACTAATATAAATCTTAGATAAATTAGCTCAAGTGAAGCATTTTTTTTTTTTTTTTTTTTAAATCATTTCACACCAAGTGGTAATGCCACTAAGATGCAGGGGGTTAAAGGGAGTGAAAGAAAGTGAGATTTTAGTGGTAAGAAGTGAGGATAGAACAATAAAGGAACATGATTCAGGAAGACAGAAAAATGACGAGTGACATTTTCATTTAAATTTTTTAAGATTGTAGGTGTCAGGGAAGGAAGAAATTAGAAGTGAACTCCACAGGTGAGAAGTGTGAACAAAGAAACTGTTAGAATAGAACAGATGATTGAAACTAGCTAGTTCAACAGTAAATGGTGAGACCTAGTTGCCAATCTAATAGTGTCTTTAAATTCATGCAGTTGAGGCAGTAAGGAAAAAAAACTTATTAGAACAGGTACCATGAAAATATTTATAGAAAAGAGAAAGAAACCACGTCATGTCAGTGAGAAAGTGATTGAAGTTGAGACGCCAGGTCAGGATAGATTATATTACAAACCTTTTGAATTTTGTCAATAATGTCTAGATATACAATAGGAGCATCTGACCAGATATGGCAGCAGTGGATGAATGTAAATAAAATTCATTAAAAAAAAGTTTTTAAATTAATACTGTTAGTTTAGAGCTCAAACAAGGCTTTAATTTTCTTTTTGTTTAAATAAAATAAATGTAAATATCCATTTGTTTCAATTCCAATGTGATTTTCCTCCCTATCATTGTAGTTGTGACCATTACAAAGACTCTCATTTTATTTACTATTTTGTATCTAACCCATTTACAACTGCCTCTCAGTACTGACATTCATAGGTTATTTTCGTGACAGTTGTAGTGGTTTAACTGTTACAAAATGCTAATCACACACTCTCCCATAGCTACCTTACATACTGATGAAGTAGAACCAAAAAGCTGTTACCACCAGAGTTGACCTTGAAAATTTGGTACTAATAATAGTATTTTAATGAAGTGGGTGCACCAAATAAATGATAAACATGAGACTCTGTGGTATATGGCCTCCAGTGTCCTTGTCGGAAACATGGACCTGACATTCTGTCTGCCATGTATGAGAGACTGCTTCTGCTCTTTTTTTTTTTTTTTTTTTTTTTTTTTAAATCTGACTACAAATATGAGGTTACATGCTTCTTGGTTAAGCTGATGGGACCGATCCTAGGTCATGTCCCATGTCCATCCAGCTTACGTGATATCTAGTGTGAATTGCATGCAATGCCTATTCTGGCATCATATAACATTAATTCTCTGTCACATAATAGTTGTTACATTTAGTGTATGAAGTGTGTGTGTGTGTATGTATATATATATATATATATATATATATATAAATATAAATGGGCAAAAAACGAAATGAATTGAGAAAGTCCACATTGGACAAAATGCGTCGGCAACTACTACAGTTTTCCTATTGTCATTTATATTTATAAATATTGTCTTTTCTACAGGTTAACTCTGAGAAATTTTCATATATATATATATATATATATATATATATATATATATATAGATATCTCTTTATATACAAGTATATTTGGTTGAATAATCTGGGCATATTGCGTTTATTTTTTTATCTTAATCCTTTCATATTATCAGATCAACTTAATGTTGATATTAAATTCATTAAGGAAGGTGCCATAGTTTTTTTTTCATTTCTTTTATTTTTCCAAGTATGTCAATCTTATTTGAATTGATAAGACAAAAAATTTAATGTAATTGATAGTTATGAATTTTTTGTAAATGCACAGAAACACGTTCTGTTAGAATTAATTTAAAAATTAACTGTTAAAGCTATTATGTTTTTTTTAATGCTTATCTAAGGGAGGTAACTTTAATTTATATAATTGTAATTTTGTAAAATACAATTTAAGTATTTAAAAAAACATTGCTATTATAGACATTTTAAAACATTGTTGCTATACTGATAACTAACCTTATTTAGTGTTGGTTGTATTTTTCTTATATAGTGGGCCTCAAGAATTTGAAGTTTTTGTTTTTTTTTATTTTCATGGTAGAGTATACTTGTATTGTCAATTAATATTTCTCTAAATTGTGAATGTGGACAGGAATGCTCCTTTAAATGTTGTGCTATGGAACTTGAATTTGACATATACAGTGTGAGTCTCGACAATGTTGTGAAACTGTAACAGGCCAATATAAGACTTTGAGTTGATTGTATGTGAAGCTGTAAGCACCAGGAGTTGCATCCTCTTCCACAATGGTCTGTTGAGAGAAGGCCTTCTACTTAGAGAAGGTGACATTGACTATTTGCATATGAAAAATACTGGGCAGGTATTAGCCAATAGTCAGCGTGGTTCTGGGACTGGGAGTGCTATATAACACCAAATTTTTCTCAGTTGAGAGAAGCACTCTCAGCATGTGGACATGTGAAAACCAGACAAAATGAACACAAACTATTTAGGCAATTGATGGATGATGGCAGACACCAAATTTGATTTAAAGTTAATTTATTAGTTTGACAGATCAATGTCCGGTCTTCCAGTGGTTGAATAGATAGAGAAGTTGGAACTTGTTTGCAGGCTATGCGGAGTGAAGCCTTTGTCTATGGAGCACATCATCCCTTTGTGACTTATGGGCAGAGCATTTGCAGTTTACCAACAACTGGATGACAAAGCAAAATCTGAAATTGACCAGATAAAGACTGCTTTAGTTACAGCCTTTGCTACAGATTTGTTTATGGCATATAAACAGCTCATTGAGCAGCACCTGTGATAAGGTGAATCCATGGATGTATACCTGGCTGAATTGAAGAAACTCTCATTCTTGTTGGGCGAGATGAGTGACCATATGCTGGCTTGCACATTTGTGCGCAGGTTGCTAGGCAGTATAAAGTGGACTCTTCATGTGTTGTCTAGGATGGATGCGCTGTATATTGACCAGCTGCTTGCCCAAGCCCAGGCGATTATGAGAGACAAGATGGGGGAAGTTGTAGTAGCAGCAATGGCCCATCCAATGCAAAGTACAAACGTTCATGTCAGGAAGTGCTTTAGATGCAATGGCATTTACCACATGGCGAAAGATTGTCAGAGCTGACAAAATGATAGGGGATGGGAGCAAGGACAATGCAATACCATGTGTTGTTACTGTTGCCATACCATCGGCCATATGTCTCAAAACTTTCCAAGAAAATGTGAGAAGAGACATGTCAGTGCTAGTATCTTCTCCTGCCTGGCACTACTTGTGATCAGGGTCTAGGTTGATAGCAGAACCATCACTGCACTGGTTGATACTGGTTGTTTGCTGTCTATAGCCAGACAAACTTCCCAAGGAACTAAAGAGATGGAGAGTAATTTAACATAACTTTGATACATCTTATGAAATAATGTAGCAATCTGTACCTGCCCATAAGGAAATTGTCTAGGTTTTATATGCAGACAACTTCATGTCATGACCTACATTAAAAAAAATTTTCAGGTGTATTTGAATTTAGGATAGGTCACATTCAATTGGTTAATCACAGTAAAGTTCACAGTAAAGTCTGTTTTTTAAAATATTCTGCTTTTTGAAATTTAATTAATCTTTCACTCGCCAGTAGTTTAACATCACCTGAAGAGACACATTTATGGTGTTGAAACATAATTTTAATTGTATAGAGATTTTTAACATGTTTTAATATCCTAAAATAAATAATATATGTATGTGAGTGTGTAATTGTAAGACCTTTTATGGGGCTGGTGTCATATATAGTTGGATTATATAAAATAATAACAATAAAAAGTAAGAGAAAGTTTCTCTTTAGTCAAAGAATGTACCCATTTTCCTTTTATTTATAGAACACAAATTCCTCAAATTTGTTGCTTGAGATGAGAATATCTTTCACTTTGTTCCAATCATGAGATTTTGTTTGGTGTTGCCTGGCAAGTCCCATGAATGTTGCTTCAAGGTGAAGCAGCGTTGGTATTTTATTTTTATTTTCTTTTACTAATCACACAAGTATCCTCATCTTTGTTATTTTGATTATTTTCTAAAAAAAATGTTTCAACTAAAGTTCACCCAATACAAGGCTCAAGAGGGTTACTAAATTAGGTGCGTGACATGAATGTAAAAGGAGACAGTAAGAAGTAAAGATTATCAAGATAAGGAGGATAGATAATGATTGGTCGTCAAGTTAATGAGGTTAAAATTGCAGTTTTCAAGGAAGCATCTACTTGGGAGTCCGTTTCATAAAGTAACAATTATTTACATGTGGACTATTGTCCTCACCTTTGTTGTTATCACAAACTTTCAGCTGTTGTGCCCGCTGGTCTTCATCAGTTGTATATTGATCTGGGTAACCTACTGCCCATGTCTAAGGAAATCATTAGATATAAAGCATTTATATGTTAAGCATTTTATTTAATGCAAGAGAGGATGTTGAAAAATTCTCAGCCATTCATGTTTTCCCCAATCTCACCAAACATTCAATTTTTTGTTTTTTAAATCTCTTCTTAGTTTGGTCAAGAAAATGTTCAGCGCCAACTCATCAGTGAAAGTTCTGTTCATAGAGAACTGAAACCTTGAGAAAGAATGGAATTAACCAGGAACTTTTCAAAGACCAGATCAAAGGATTTTTTTTTTTTTTTTTTTTTTTAAATATTGCAAAATGATTCTAGCTGCATTATAACTCCTGAAATGATTTCATTATGACATCACTTTGAGGATGATATCAGTATAATTGAATAGACTGAGAGGTTGGATTTTTTAATGAAATATTTCTGATTTCAAATCAAGCTAAAAAGAAAACCTAAGTCTGGCCACTAATAAATTTTACTACTTGGTGTTTTGGTGTTTATTAAGAATTATCTAAATAGGCATTTGGATCATCAGCAGAGAGTCGAGTTACAGTTCCATTCAGCTTTGTTATATTCACTTATATGCAATTAATCTTCAGTAAAGTACCAATCCATCTCTTCTCCCTCCAACTATGGATTAAATAGTACTTGAATCAGTAAATCATTATTATCTCAAAAAAAAAAATTCTTACAGTCAAAAAATATTTTCTGGTTTCAAATAACTTACAGAAGGTTGATAATCTGTAAAAGAACAAATCAATCAATATATTATCAACTTCTCCAATAATTCGGGGACTAGTAGTTGTTGATATGCTGGGTTCCTTCAAGACATAAGTGATCATGACTCTCTGCAGATTCCTTTTCTTTATTATCTGTTAATTTCTTCTCTTAGATTGGTTACCATCAAAGGTTAGAGAGTTTGGTTTACCCTTCTATTTAACGCACAAATGAAGAGAGAACAGTCAGATTCATGCCATTCCCTAGATGTTAGTGTGAAAGGGAACACAACAGACTAACCCATAATTTGAACTCGGTTTGTCAATTCTACTTTTTGTGCCAGTAACTGTTATTGAACCACTACATCCAAGTCAAGTAGTAAAGAAGTGTATTCAGGACATGAATATTGATGGGGGGGTGCTACCATTTGTTAAATCCCTCAAAAAAATTTAGCAATACTCTGTAATATTCTTTTATTTCAATCAACCTACTGGTGTTTGGAAAACAAATTATTATGTCTGAATTAGTTATTTTCCCTGAGAACCAATAATATGAGCTTTGGAATTAAAGACGTGCTTGCTATTTTTTTAATTTTTTTTAATCAACTTACTCCAAGCAAGACAATAATGCCACTAAGATGCAGATACAAAAGGCTACTGGAAGTGAAAGAGAACAAAAAGATTTTAGAAGGAACTGGAAGCCCAATAATAATATAAATTTCGAAGTTAAGGCAGAGGTATGGAGTTGAAGTAGAATTTAGAAGGAACCAAAGACTCAATCCTAAACAAGAAACCAGGGTTAAACCTCTATTCTTGTTAAAAAGACTGGGGAGAAGTGTGAAGTGAACCTCACGATAGGTGATAGAAGTAGTAATCAAATCCAATATATTTTGTTGGATGAACTTCTCTCTGATATCATTTCTAAGTGAGAAGCTGTTTATCCATGTCTTTAAAAAGTACTATTAGTTGAGGCTAATTCTATTAGGTTGGTGCAAAAATAATGATGTAATAATGTCGTTTTTTGACGTTAAAAATACTTCAAAAAACGACATTATTACGTCATTATTTTTGCACCAAGCTAATATCTCACAAATATTTTGTCTTCATTGTTGTTGCTAGTTTTTATTTTTATTCCTTCTTTTTGTAGCTCTGTGCAATTCTTATAACTTTTTTGTTAGCAATTCAAGCTAATTCACTATTGCTGTACCCAGCAACATAGTCTCAATAGTGTGCTTAGCATCCCATTCCTATTGCCAGTGAAAAGCACCAGCTGGTGTCCCTACCTCTACCACTCACCCCACCCATCCATAAATAATGGCCATAGTGCCTGCCTTGCTTGTCATGGTGAAAGAAACTACAACAAAAATAAACACCTGCTGCCTGTTGTCTGCCACGTCCCAACTGGCAACAGATCTACTGTCATGATTTGTTTAGTAAGACAACTACTACTATTACTGCTGCTACTACTACTATTTATATTTTGCTTATTCTTTCTTGATGTTAAAAGTAGCAGTTAGAATAATTGTCAGGATTATTTGTCTTTACACTCATTCATGCTATTTGGAAAAGACATCTGATTTCTTGACCACTTAGTTACATTTCTTAATAGCACAGTACCCATAAAAAAATGAAAGGATTTTTTTTTTTTCATATAGATTGGCACTTTTGTATAATTCAAAGTATCTGAACTTCTGTCTAGAATCAGCATAATATCTGTGCACTCTGTGAAAAGGTTCATACACACACACACACACACACACACACACACACACACACATAGTTATCAAGTGCAACTGAGTGTCTCATGATAAAAGAATTAGGAAAAGTAGAGTGGAAGAAGGTATGACAAAGGAAGGAAGGCATAGGGTAAAAAATGGGAAATAAATGAACGAAAAAGGGGAAGGAATGGAGATCAAAGACATTCTTGCTAGGTTTACTCCTTTACCCCTTCTGATCTTTTCTGTTAATTCATCCTAAATTAAAAAGAATTCATATTTACTAAAATTCACACCAAATTCTCTCAGAGCTAGGTCCTTCCATTGCACTCTGGTTTGGTTGACCTTTGCGGTTGCCCCAAATGTAGGTAACTTGTGTAGGGTCCGCATTCACGCTCACCTCAATAAACAAACCAAAAACAGATTTTTTTTTTTTTTTTTTTTTTTTTTTTTTTTTTTTTGAATTGTAAAAAATTCCTTGTAAGTACCTTGAATATCATCTGCACTTACAAAATGGAATATACCCCTGATTTTGGATAAATTTTCATTCTGAATGTTGGAGTTTTTGTGAGGCAAGCTAAACAAAGTTTGGTTTTAAAATTTATAATAAGGAGTGCCAAAAATTTAATAAAAAAACAAACAAACTTTGATTTAGAATTTATAATTTCTAGAGTGAATTATTATTTGTGATAGGTCACTTTACATTGTTTTGGGTGAATTAACAGAAAAGATCTGGTCTTTTAAAATAGGTGAAGCTTTTAGCATACCTCATGTTGCATAGGAACATAGGCAGATGTTATGGTATTTCTATATAGATCCCCCCCACCCTGTATAATATTCACAATTTGCTGGCTGTGCCTCCTGATAATGAATTAAAAATAATACTTTGTAACATTTTCCTAATATTCAAAACTTTTCTTTTGTTCATGCAAAAGGTTTTCATTTTATATTATTTGCTTATTTATGTATATTTAAGCTGGGATGTTATCATTTTGAAAAATAGAATTGGTGAATTGTATTTGAATTTTGCTTCAAGTTGTTTCACTTTGCATTCATGCTCTTGAGTAAGGCATGATTTCACATCTCCCTGCTCTTTGAGTACCAGATGTCTTGATAAAATGTTATACCAATGATGAGTGATAAAAAAAGAGTTCATGAGAGGAAAACCACTTTCCTATAACTACCTTACTGGCCCATGTAGTGTCAGTGATAAGTTATTACTTCAATGATTAATTTGTTTGATTTATTTTCTATGGCTTATGAGCCCCTTTTGCAGGTTATTTAAAGCCAGAAAATTTTGAGATAGTAATTTTTTTTTTGTTTTTGTTTTATTTTTTTTGAGTTAATAATGGCTCAGTGATACAAGTTTTACTAATTAATCTATAGCCAGGAGAGAAGACTTGAATTCATATGTTTCCCAATGGTATTTACACATAAGTGAATCCAAAAGGAATTGGAGCTCTGCTCTCTAATTAACAATTCTGAGTCATTATCCATTACACCACCTGCACATCCAAACTTACAGTACCTGGTATTCTCAAGAGGTCACCTATCTAGGTACTGACTAGGCATGACATTGCTTAACTTTGGTTATTATACAGGGAACCATAGTTTCAACATAATGTGATTGTAAGCCCCCCCCCCCCCCCCCCGATTAACCTTTTACTCTGGGAACAGATATTGAGAAAATTTGCTCACTGATGTTCATAAATGATTTGATTGTATTCAGGACAAGTGGAAGCTGAAAACCTGTTAATCTTTTGATACAGTATTATAATAATATATTAATAATAATTTTGTTATTACTATAGCTGTTATGTTTAATGGATACATGTGTTTAAGTAGACATTCCTGTTTTACAAACCGTGTAATAGATGTCTATGAGTCAAGGCAAATGAAAGTCTAAATAAAGAAAGTGTGCCTTTTGGCAGGGATTAAACCTGTGTCCCCTTTATATTAGAGAAACCACCTTCAAATCAGGTGTGCTTTGGCCTGCTTAGCTTTGTAAGACTTCACAACAAAGCAAAGCCTAGCTACTCTTTCTAAAGAAATGCACATCTGTCTCTTGTTAGGACTTTTCAAAGCCCTTGTCTGCTAACTTTATCATTAATTATTATTTTTTTATATTATTATTAATTTTGATGAACCAACATTTTGCAAGTCTGTTTTAATCCCTAACATTTGATATGGCTAAAGTAGAAAAAAAAGATCACATCTCATTTGAATAAAGATTTTGGCTTGAATTAATCTTTCTAATGTAGTGAAAGGGTCTGCATGTAATGTTAAAATCCTACCTTTTTACCTGGTTTTCATCACTGATTACTTTGGTTGTTAGAAAATATCCAACTACTTCAGCCACCAAGTTGATTAGAAAGTGTTATTTACACAGTAATATAAATGGTAATTCTTTAAATTGCAATTCACTATCTTTTATCATTTCATTGTAGAAATAAAACATGATAAAAAAACCTGAATATTAAATTGCTAATATCCAAATGCACTGATGGAAAATAAAATTTCAGTCTCCTGAATGTGTATTTTAAATTTACTCAAGGTTAAATATGCATATAATATAGCTGGATTACAGTAAATGATCATATATCCTTGATCAGTAAATGCATAATATCCAAAATAAGATGTTATTTATACTATTTACATTGTTTGGACTGTTGTCCTCATTTTGTTGCCATATTCACAACATTTTGGCTGTTGTATACTCCAACCTTCTTCAGGTGATGGAATTTCAAACTGAACTTTTTATTTCATCCACTGAGGTAGATTGTTCTAGTTCCATGTGCCATGCATCTTCCACATGTCTCCAATTCAGCTATCTCTCTTTAGCTCAACTCTCCAAGATTTTTCTGTTCACCTCAGCTGTAGCGAGGTATTGAACTCACAACTCTTTGGATCAAGTCACTGGATTCAATCAGTGCTTTTATCTACTTGGACATATGTCCTAGGATACTGAGACATTTGGAAGAGGCATAGCATGTGGAACTAGAACAATCTACCCTGGTGGACAAAGTAAAGGGTTTAGTTTGAAATTCCAATAACCTGAAGAAGGCTGAAGTGTACAATGGCCAAAATGTTGTGAATATATATAGATGAGGACAACAATGTAAATAGCGTAAATAATTATAATACCTCAGAAATATAAACAGAAAATAAGGTGTGTATCAACAGTACCGACACCCCTTATTAATTCACGGTATATACTACTTGGATGTTTACACATGCCTGTACTCTTGCATGAATGCGATCATCCAGATGACAAATAACATTCTGTCATGTAATATTCTATACCTCTTGCATCTGTTGTAGGTCGGTTAACTGAATGAGTCAGGTATTGTTTTCATGTCCCATACATGTTAATACTGGTGTGGTGATCATAGTGTGGACAGTAAGGGCATCATATCAGCAGGCATTATTCTTCTTGAATATCACATTACCTTCCTGTTACAAGAATGACATATTCTGGACATACACTGTGCTGTTCCACATCCCCTTCATGGGCTGTTACATTGAACATCTCGAAAAACCTTTGACAGGGTCTAGCATTCCGGTCTTCACAAGCTGAAAAGTTATGGTGTCTCCGGAGCCCTTTTTTGAACTGATCCAATATTTCCTATCAAATCATGAAATGAGAGTTATCCTAAATGGCCATTCATCTAGATCCTTCATACTAATAAAGATGTCCCCAGGGACTCCATCCTTGGTCCTACTCTATTTTTAATTTTCATTAATGACCTTCTTGATGACATCAGCTCTCAACTTGGTATCTACACTGACAATGCAACAATTTACTCTTGCCTTGATAGTAAGGCTTATCTGTCTGATAAGGTCAAAATGGCAGCTGATGTCCAAAATGACCTCAAGTCCATAGTTAATTGAGGCTAAATATATCTTGTTAATTTTAACACTGCCAAAACTAATCTTCTCTCCATTAATCATCTGAGAGACCCCTTGCTGCCTTCTATCAACATGGCTGATGTTAACTTTCAGGAAAAAAGACTTGTTGCACCTTCTCGAGCACATGTTCTCTGCTGACATGAAGTAGAAAGACTATATTGAATCCATTGCTAGGTCAGCTGCTGAGAAAATTGGTTCACTTTATTGGCAAGACAATTTTTCTCTTCAGAATCTCTTACATATCCATAAGTCTACTATTTGTCCATGCTTAGAATATTGCTGCCCCATATGGTCTGGTGCCCCTGCTATACACCTTGAGCTCCTTGATAAGATCATCTGTGCATTTGCACGTGTGTGTGTCTGTCTACACATTAAAATGCAAGTTTGTTATGTTTGGTGATGAATTAAATGTTAGTAAAGAAGAAAAAGCAGAGTTTGCTTTGAACCTCATCTCTTATGTGATCAAAACATTACCTTTGAAGTTTGCTCTGATGCTGATAATAAGGGGGCACACTCAATTTGTGGAAATGCTGAGATGCACCACCATCAACAATAATAAAACTAATAACAACAAACAAGAGAGCATCAATAAGGCTGAAGTTGGATGCTTAAAATTTACACTGTTTTATTATTGGAGGCTCCATGTGATTGATATGACTATGTGCACAAATGTCTATCTTTCCCATTCTGTATAGATCTATCTGTCTATCCATCTATCTATCATGTGCATGAAGGGGTGCTGAAAAGTTCTCAGAATAACTAAGAAAGGATTTCATAAAAATTATCATATTTGGTCAGATTTTGAGAAGTGGGTTGGACCAAAAACATTTCAGCACATTGTGTGTGTGTGTGTGTTATGTTATTTTAGTGGATACACATGTGTATTCAAGAGACTTAAAAAAAGAATATTTACTCTGGAAGATTTCAAGACTGCACTCCCATCTGATATGGCATGTACTGATTCCTTATATATATATATATATATATATATATATATATATATATATATATATATATAGATAATGCATTTGTCACTTAGCTGAACTTGTCAGGGGGTATCAGCAATTGACTGCTTATAGTTTTCAATTTTTCTGTTTTTATGTGTACTTTCCATTGGTGCAGGTTTTTTTTAGTAGTGCATGTGTGCATTTATTCATGCATGCACACACACACAATATATATATATATATATATAAGTTGAAGTGCCAAAAGATAAGACAGAGCAGTACATCTGAAGGTTTCCCCTGCCCTATTTATAGAAATGGTCCAGTCATTTGATGTATATATTATAGATAGGTAAAGAGTCGGTATATATAGTTGTGGCAGCCATTGGATATGGACAGCATTTTAATACTGCAGAATAGTTGCTGGGGCCAGGAAGATGGAGTATTTCGTCTTTGTAATGACAAGCGTATACTAGGAATATACAAATTCTAGACCGATATCTGGGACACATGACAACTGTGAGTATATGGGACTGTTAGAAGTAATGACCCAACAAAAGGGAACATTGTACCAAATCAAATCCCAATTCAGTGCTGGTGCTGCTCAACCCATTAGTCAATGTAGTGTACAACATACCCTTCATTTCATGAGATTTTGTCATCATCAGCATTCAAGATGCCATTAATAACACCATACTATTGGTTACTGTCAACTGTATACAACTGCTTTTCTCAGTGCAATGATTAAAAATGACTTTGTGTGAATGAAGCCTGTAGGTATTTGTGAGGAAAATTCTTCTTTGAACCTTGTGAATTGGCATTACAGAATCACAAACTGTACTGAATAACAAAAATCACATGACTTGAAGATTTTCAATAGCAGCAACAACTAAAATGGATAGCACATATATTGAACAGTAGATAATGACATAATAAAGATGTTGACATTTTATACAACTTCAAATAAAAGTTTAGAAAAGAAATTTCCATAAATACTGGAAGGAGCAATAACAACTACTGGACTTGAGAAAACCCATTTTCCTGAAAAATTGTTTTAAGAAAAAGAATTTTTTTAAAATTTCATCTGACAGTATTACTGGCTGTTCGATCAATAAATGTTGAATGTTTCCTTATAAGGAAATGGTTAATATTATTGTGGCCATTACTTCTCTTATCTTGGGCCAGATACCATTACCACTGGGCCAAGAAAAACTAACACTATGTCACCTGGTCAAACAGTTGAATTCATATGTGGAGCAAACTAAGAAAAGGCTGTAGATACAGATGGTCAGCTGGGTAGTGGTTTTATAATTGTATGTTGTATGTTCTGTTGCAATTCAAAAGGACCATAAATGAAATTGTCATCTCTCTTTGTAGGTGTGACATGTACAGATCTTGTTACAACCATTTGTATCTCTTTATAGTCATTTCCAGCAAGATATTATAATCTTATCTATAACTCATTAGCTGCCCCATATGAAATTAAATAACCTGACAGTGGTTGACATGTTGTAAAATCAACCAACACGTATGAAATAAATGATGTAAGCTTCCTCAAAAATTCCTTTTGTAAACTTTAGGCAAGTATTTTAATAACTGAGAAGAATAAAACATGATGGATTAAATAATACTTAACTGACACACAGACAAAGATGTCTTCATTCAAAATGGCTGCTGGCCTTGGTTGTTGGTTGGTCTGAATAAACTTGTCATCAGAATTAACAAATAAATTAATAGCTTTTATAATCTGATTAAGTAATTAATGCTAGCTTTACAGTTTATTTTATTTTTTAATACTTTTTGTCATTTTCTGAATTAGTTATCGACCAGCCAGATTTGAAGCATTTCTCTTCTTCTCATTTAATCCTTTTGAAGATATATATTTAGAAAAGGGAATCTGTCCTGTTAGAGCTCCTACTCAAGAATAATTAAGCTAGAAACATGAAATGTTTTGCGCTCTCTAACAAACTGCTGACCCTGCACTTGGGGTTTCTTTTGAAGTCGTTTCTGTGGCTGCAAAGTAGAAAAACTAACATAAATTATACATGCCATATCATATTTATCCTTCTTTGAACAGAATCATAAACAAAGAAACGTACCAAATAACAGAAACCACATCACTTGAGGACTACCAACAGCATCAACAATTAAAATGGATAGCACATGTAACTCAAAAAGAAAATGATGGCATAATCAAGTTGTTAATATTGCACATCACTTCAAATAGAAGCTTTGAAAGGAAACTCCCATCAATACTGAAAAGAACGATAACAGCTACTGGACTTGAGAAATCTGTTTTCATAAAAAAAGTGTTTTAAGAGAAAGACTTTATAAATTTCAACCAAAACAGTACTGGCTGCTCAGGCAATGAATGCCAAATTGTCCTTTATAGGGAAACAGCTAATATTACCATTACCATTAAGCATGTGGCTGAATGGCTACAGTGTTAATGCTCTGACCATGAAACCTGGGTTCAAATCTCACCAGGGTTGATTTGTCAAGGATGTGACATAAGAATATCATTGTGGGGTAGACACTCTGAATGTGTAGCACCATTAGAAAGTGCCTGTAGACAATTCTACTGGTTGACCCATGCCCTGTGAGTAAAATTGGATAGATGGAACTGTTCAGAATTCATTGATAGCTGGTCCAGTCATAAAATATCATGACTGAGGATTTGAGCATACTGGCCTTGTTCAAATCTGCATCATACCAGCGGAGGCACTGTCTCCCATAAAACTAACCTACGGTGTGCTCAGTGTAGTTTCAGTATAAAACCACTGATTGGCTGTGTGGGTGTTGAAGATACACAAGTGCTGTTGAACAGGTGTCTGCAACAGGGATTAGCCACTCTCATAGCCAGTCATTTACTTTTATCCTATCATACACTCTTTTTACACTCGTCAGAATGTGTAGTTTTTATGTAAACCCAATTTTATTATCTGTTAAGAAATAGGAAATGTCTGTTATTTCTTTTAAATCTTTTTTAAGTGGTCAGGTTATTAAATCTGTATGCATAGTTATGTTTTGCAAAAAAAAAAAATGAGGTGGGCATTTGATGTGAAGTTAAAGCTAGAGGTCAGTGTTGTTTTGGAGTTTTCCACAATTATTAAATATTTTGAATAAAATTCTGCCATGTTCTAAGTGTATAGAAAGTGTGAAAGGCTGCCTAAATGTATAAGTTTATAATTTTAAGTAGGTTTATGTTTACCACACCTGTAAACAAGACAATGTCATTTTTTTTTTTTTTTTTTTTTTTTTTTGAGTCATTTTAATATATCTAAGTAAATTTTCCAAATTCAGTTCATGTATTAAATAATACACGTAATAACCTTTTAATTTAAAATGAGAATAAAAAAAAAAAAAGCAATTTTACTTTTACCAACATTCCTGGACAGTGTTGACAAGTGTCTTTTTATTTTTTTTTCACATCTGTTGAAATGAATAATGTGTGAATTTCTTCCATCAAACATTGTCAGCTATACTACTATCATGAAATTTGTGTGTATTTATAGCCAAACAGAAAGTCACAAGTACCCTGTTTCTTGTATGGATACCCACAAGACCCTAATAAAATAAGTCTTGTGAGGTTGACCTCAGAGGTTAGCAAAATAGAGTGAAATACTGAATTTGTTATGAAACACAATAATATTGTTATACCTCAAATTAGTTGAGTGGTTAAAGTTTGACATTTGAGATTATGACCTTGCATTGAAATGGGGGTGGGTGTTGATTTTTTTAAAAAAAATTTTTTATTTACCTAAACCAAAAACATTGACTGTATCTGATTTAAATCGCTTTTTTTTTTGTTTTGTTTTTTTTCTGGAAATCTTTTTTATTTTTCACATGAATGACAAGGGAAATAAAGCAAAACTAGAATGTGTAGCTGGTGAGCGATGGAAGGAGGGGGGGGCACAAGACCACCCTTAATGAAAAAGTAACTAAAGTTGCAATTAACTCCTTTAATTTTTTTTTTTAATAAGTTATATTATTTGGTTGAGTTAGCTGGGACATTCATGAGTCTATCATGCCAACCATCAAGGTCAAAAGGACATTAGGGAGGCATTCTATGTCATAACATAGCTGGTCAATGTAGGTGGTTGCTTGGTGACCAACTTGTCTTGCTCTATGGCTAGGTGTCTAGAACAGTAGATCACTTGTAAGTTCTTATTTTACTTGTCAACACTGTTCTGCAAAGCACATTCTGTGTTTGTGTAAGATTGTAGAAATATCATGGATGCATCCATAGAGCTGTGATTTAGTTGGACGTTGTCTCCAGTAGATGTTGAGTATAGCTCTCAGCATTCAAGAGTAAGTTTCATCAAGCAGTGTCACCATATATTAACACAGCCTCTATAGTGGCTTGAAAGAATTTCCGCTGGATGTTGTCTGGTAGATCAGATTTCCAGATTACATCCATTTTATTCAAGGTGGCCCAGGCTAAAGGGCAACATCTTTAATTCCAGTTACTGGTTACAGGTGAGGTAGAAAACTTTCAAGCAAATGAATTTGAGATTTTTAAAAGAAAGAAATTCAAAATGTCGAGGAATTTTATACATGTATTTTTAAATATAGAATAACAAGAAGAGAGAAAATATACTTGTACATACATGTCTGAAAAAGGAAGAAAAACATTGCAGGTGTTGCTGTTATAAAATGTGCATGATGTGCCACATAGCTGTGTTTGAAGTTTAGTAGTTGGCTGTTTGCAAAAATAAATTTCTCTAGATACAATGAGATGTATTCTTCACCTACTGCATTCTAGAGTGAAAAGAGAAATAGTTTTGTTCATTCTTTTCGGCCTGAACAGAACCACCTTGCAGGTGTTTTGATAGACAAGAAGGAACTAATCCCCACAACTTGCTTTTTAGTACTAGATACTAATGTACTAGATGAGATGTGCTATCAGTCACATGTTATAGACATTTAAAAAAAAATTAAAGTTTGTCTACCAGTTTAATTTTATTTACTGGAACAAACCAACTAATCAGTTTTGTCATTTATATTTCTTATCAAGATCCCTCTAGCTACCCTGGGATTTGCTTATCAGTTGAGATGATTGTCAGGGTGTGGTTGAAGCTATGAGGGGGTGCTGGAAAGCTGTCAACCCAACCCACTTGACCAGATATTAAAATCTTTTTTTGATAGGGTTTCTTGGTCAATCTGAGAACTTTTCAGCATACATGAGCTGTTCTTTATGGTCATCAGTTAATTGGAAACCATCTAAGTATGAGCAAAGTGGTATACTTGATTGATACCTCATGTGTCACAAATAAAGTTACAAACACTTTTATTATTGTTGTGGATTCCACGTGAAAAATCGGTCTCCAATAAATGACAAACGCAAGTATTTAAGCTAAGAAATTAAATGTATTCACACAAAATACAAAAGGTAATGCTGTTAGTAAAATCCATGAAAGCTGGTTAGTATTAATCAAAGATCACTATATACAGTATCGAAGTAAACTTCCTTAGAGTCGGGCGTCCTTGTAACTGACTTCTAACGTCAACTTAATCACAGTGTCTATGTACTTTCCACTCTGTTTTTCCACCTTGTTCCTCTACTCCGTTCTTCAACTATCTGACTGACTGACTGACTGACTGACTGTGGCTATTTTATGGCAGCAGGACGAGTCCATTTATATCAGAAAAGGGTGGACCCCATAATAATTTCCCTCCAGCCTGGTGCTTATTTGATATGGTGTACAGGAATCAAAAATTCCTGGTTGAATTTTTATTTGAACCAGCACGCTTAAATTCACACCCTTTAATTCGTACAAAAGAGTAGTGTTAATAAAGATGTGTATTAAATGTGACACTGCATTTAGAAAAGTGGACATGCTTTCAGGAATTATTTTTCAGTGATGTCAAATTTGGTATGACAGCCTTTTTTTTTTTCTCTTTCTCAAACAAGTAGTTATCATCTGTTTAGATTACTTTGATTAGTTTTTAAAGAAAATTAGGAAAAGAACTTTAGTCCACTCAAAATTTAAAATATGCACCTTAAAAGTTTTGAACTTCAACCAAATCCTGTGTGACCTGGGATTGGTGAAATTATTATTTCAAACAAATCAAAAAATGGAATATACAAATATTGAACTTCTGCAAATTTAACTCAGTGTTAGAATTGATTACAAAAGATATCTCTGTACAACTAGGTTAGTAATTTCATTACCACAGGTTCTATAATAGATATTTACTAAACTTTAGCTTAGTGTGACACAAGACCAATTGAAAAGAGTTGGATGGTAGGCAGATTGTGTTTCACTAACCTTCTCAACCTGCCTGCCTTTGAAAATCAGCATTCAGAATCCTTTTTCATTGAGTACACCTTCTCCTTTAGCATATACATTTCTTTCTTTGACAAAACAATGTTTTATCTGTGGAGGTAAAAAAGATATGAGATTTTTTATGTGTCCAGACTTTAGGGACACTTTGTTATATATATATATATATATATATATATATATATATATATATATATATATATATATATATATATATATATCATCCACAGACAGACTGTTTTGCTGTATCACAGCTCATAGTGTGGCTAGACATCTGATGGCTTCAAACTGGGATCAAACCACCACTGATTTGACATCAGTCAGAGACCCTTACCCCTAGGCAGAAAAAGGGAATTTTTTAACACATTATTCACACGATATATAAACAACATACCAGCTGCCATAGTGCTCAAATCTTATGAAGAGTTATGCATTTAAAGCAGTAGCAGCCGTTAAAAATTCCCTTTTCTCCATAGTATTCAGTCAGTGAATGAGAGCATAGGAGACATGGTATGATATAATATATATATATATATATATATATATATATATATATATATATATATACCATACCATGTCTCCTTAGATTCTCCACAGCCTTCTTTATTATCTGTGGATTGTTATGTAGTCTTGGGAAAGATAGTGGAGTGGTTTCCCGTTGCCCCCTCCACAATTTTCAGTTCAGATATTTTGATGCCGTTTGAAAATGGCCAACTACTTTGGCCAACAAACAAGTTTGTTAGGTTATAAATATCTACCATTTTGTACATTATATTTTGTGGTTAGTTACTTGTGTTTGTATTCTATTAATATGTATATTTAATGCTGATTTCCCATTATTTCTATCGGCTGATAGTTATGCAAATGCCTGCAGCTGCCACCTATAAATTGAATCTACTGATCTATATTTTCTGTATAATTAACATTGACTGTTTACTCCAGTGAAAAGTGAACAATTGTGAGGCCTCCAGTAAATTTCTTTGATAATCCACCACCAAGTAATAGTACTGCTGACAACATCTTTTACTTATGTGGTACTGCAAAAATAAATATTTTAAAAAATTAGTATTTTTAAGATGTTTGTTGCTTTCATATTTTTAATTCTCTCTTCTTTATCCATTGATTGGAATTAGTGTTTTGAAATTATTTGGTTCATTAGAAAATTGAATAAAGATTATTTTCAGCTTAAATTATTCTGCTTGTTTGCATATGATGATTGTAAATGGGAGTTGATAACTGTTATTCAGCCCTCATCATGGATATGACCCATGGAAGTGTCTATTGATAGAATGTCTCTCTAATCTTTCTATAACCTGTTTAGTTTTATTCATTTTGTTTATTAATTTGATGTGTAATATTTATATGTAACATGCATATATATAATAATACAAGTCGGTAATACCTATCAAAATACATAAGAATTACTAGATTTTGACATATTTTAAGGGTAGCAGAATTGTTGTCAAGAATTTGTTCAATAGTGAATTAGTGATAATAGTCAATAAATTAATAAAGTCATTTGAACCTTTATTAATTTAGTGAGTTCCTTTCCACCCACCCTGCATATTAAATTGCCCTCTTGTGTCAGGAATTGCAAAACCTTCAACACATCATTTCTGCTGCTGAATAAGTTGAGATTTAGACTGGGTGCCAGATGTTTTATGTAAAAGGCCTGTCTCACAGCGAGATGTCTTTGGTTATAGGACTTATGAAGGATGATTGTGTTATCAACCAGAATCTTCCTCATGGATTTTATATATATATATATATATATATATATATATATATATATATATATATATAATAAAAAGGCTTAAACACTAATATTCCATTGTCATAATTTATATTAATTAATATTTTGCATATGTATGTGTATATTTACCACTAATATTATCTTATATATATATATATATATATATATATATATATATATTTGTCAACACTCAGGGATATTTCTGTGGGTCCAGCTAGTTTTCATTATTCTTTGTTTTTAAGATGTTGGTCTTTATCTTTATTTATTTATGCACAATATTTCAATTTTGCTATTCTTCAGCCTTCCCCAGTCGTATGTTTGATCAAAATTCTACAAAGAGCAACATATTTTCATGGCTAAATGCTCTCTTATTCGTCTATAAGTAAAAGGCTGTTTTCATTTTATGAGAAGACATGGATATTGAATTCATAGTCAATTGAACTACAATTGAAGAGCATTGATACCCCCTTTTTTTTACCTGTTAGATTTCTAATAGTCCTTTCAATTACAATGCTGCTTATGCTACTTTCTCTTAGTTGTCATTCACTAGTCACTTGTACATTTCCCAATTTATTTCCTTTTAGCCAGGGTAGGGGTCTGACTGTCCCAGGGGTGGATGGGTGCTGGGAGTAACCTCATTCAGAGATAGGGTTGCTTTTGTTGTGACTGCTCTAGTTTACATCATTGTTTGTGTGGTTGACCATTTTGTCACTCATGACAGGTTGGGGAACAGTGTCTTTTCAAGCTAGAATATCAGTGTTTTTTTAATACTATTTTCAACAGTTTCTCTGTATTAGGAATTAAAGCATTATTGCTTTGCAAAGACTGCTTTGTCTTGACAAATAGTTTACATTTTAAGTAAAGCCTCAATCATAAAATAAGTTATTTTTTAAAAAATTATTATTAAATTTTGTTTTGGTAATTTTTGACTGGGTTATTTTTTATTTTATTTTTGTTAGTAACTTGTTACTTTTTTTTACAGTAAGGTTCACCCTGTACAAGGCCTGGAGAACACTCGAGGTAGAGAATTATGTTAAGGAGTAGTTTATATGAATAAATGATGGTTAACTCTAGACTTGAACAGGTTAAGATTGTATTAGGTTGGTGCAAAAATAATTTCGTTTTCTAACATATGTTACTATGTGAGAAAACGAAATTATTTTTGCACCAACCTAATAGTGATCAGGAAACATCCTCTTAGGAGTCTGTTCCACAGGCCAGTGGTTTGCAGGAATAAGCTGCTTGAGTGGAACTTACTTCTTACTGATGGAATAGGGAGGAAATGTGGGTGTTTTCTACAATGTAAATTGCATGCCAGGTCTTAGCCATAAAGGTTAGAACTAGCAGAACCAAGGAATGTAGTTCATTCAAGCACTTTCCATGGGTGTAGTGATAGAGCAGTAAGAGCTTGGAGGGTGGAAAATAATTCTTCTCCAACAAGGACTCTGAGACATTTTTGAACTCTATTGAGGCTGGGAAGGGAGAACAGCACAGCTCCTGACCAAATATGGCAACAGTACTCCATAGGCCTGATCTGGCTCTTATAAAGGTAGAGGATGCTTTAAATTAGGTCTGTCCCATATAACACTAAAAAGTGGTATACCCTGGAGAAAAAGGTCCCCAAATTGATAAAAAAAAATTTTAACGTGTAAATGTTTATGTTAGTATTAAAGAGGGAAGACCAAAGTATTTTCTGAATATTTTTTCAGATTTTTAATCCTTCCTATAAATGTTAAAAATTTTACTTCAAAATCTTGTTTTTCACAAATCAAAAAATTTTTATAAATTTGATCTTATCGGCCATTTCTGCCTGAGTTTGTAAACAAAAATCAAAATTAATTAAAAAATCATGTAAAATTCAGTTACACCTTTTTCTTTTGTTATCTTAGAAAATTTAGAATGATTAAAGTATACTTAATGTAATTTGAAACAAACATTACTTACTTTTTTAGCAGAAAATTTTTTAATAGAGATATTTCCAACCGTGGTGCTTGCTTAGGTGCTTGTTTAAGGGGCGTTAATTGATGTACGCCAATATATTGACAACTTATATCAGGGGAATTTATCATATGGTAGCGCAGAAGTGATGTAATTCGTTCTAATTTTAAGTGAACCTGGTTAGTAAATTAAAAAAAAAAAATCGCTTTCATTTTTTTTTTTTTTTTTTTTTTAACCTTACATTTGAGGAAAAATTTCTGCACCGAAAATAACATTTAAATTATGAAAAAAAATCAAATTTTACAAGTAAAAATAAAACAGTAACTACATTTTTTTAAATTGAGTTGTATTATTGGTCATGAAATATTTTTCTGAGAATATAAAAATTACATGAAACACCATTAAATTTCATAATTGAAACAGGTTAACTTAATGAAATGAGATTTTATTTCTTTTTATTAAGGCAGACTTTTTTTCTATTTATTAATACTTGTGATATGACAGTCATGGGAGTTTTATACATATTTTATTTATTTAATAAAAATTAACATTGAAATGCTATGCAATTGATTTCAAACTTTGTTGTGTTGTTAACTGAACGAATGCAAAGCAATTTCTGAAGTATAAAGAACTTGCTTCTATCAAGAGAAACAAGTCTACTTCATGTGACATTATTTCAAAGCTGTGCATCCATACTTTCAATGGAGACAATTTTAAATACAATTTTGGAATATTAAAAAATTATTTTAAAATATCAACGGTTGTCAGATTTTAATAAGCTTTCAAATTCATGGTCTTTAAAAAGTAGAGAACAATATGTAATTTCCATAAGGTTGCATAAAGAAACTTAATTTTAAAATATATAACAACATTTTGTCATTGTGTATTTAAAAAACAAAAAAGAAAAAATTATTGTAAAAATTCATTTTTCATCAAAAATTTTTTTTTCTTTCAGATAAAAATTACCTTAGTATATGTTATTCAGAAAAGTCATAAAAAGCCTTTTTAATTAAATATTGTCTTAGTTTTATTGGGTTTTGTATTTTTACAATTGAGGTAAAAGTTTGGACAATTTTGCACATGTTTTTTTTACCAAAAAATCGATGATTTAGAATCTTCAGAGTCTTGTGCATTTAATAAAAAAAAAAATTCAGGTTACAAAAATAAATTTTTTAAGTTTTTATAAAATTAAGTTCGAGGGGTGTCACATATATAAAAAAAAATATTTATACCATGACTTTCAAAAAGACAAACATTTCTAAAATAATTTCATTCATTTGTGAATAAGTTCTGAAGGTTTCATTAAAATCCAACAAGATTTTTGCAAGATTTTCCAAATCAATGTGTTTTTTTTTTTTTTTTCAACTGAAAACAGTGAAAAACAAGTAATGCTAATTATTACCTAATTTTTGACCTAAAAAAAACCCAAGATTTTCAACCTAAATTTAAAACATGCTCCAAATGAAAAAAAAATTTTTAAAAATAATTGAAAAATACCTTGGTCTTTAATCTTAATAACAAACTTTTTCACAATAAATTTTTGTTTTTATTAAGTTTGGGGTCTTTTTTTCTTCATGCTATGCGTTTTTGGGCGACAAAAGGGACAGACCTACTTTAAATAGAATAATCAGTACTTTGAATTCATCTTTACTCTCTTGGTAGAAGAATCCTGTTTTAGTGTTATGAAATAGGTGTTCAAATCCCATCAAGATCTATCACTTGTAATGCAAAGTGATTTTCATTTGTAATGATTGCAGTTGAAAACTTAAAATAAATGAATTCATAACATATATGAGTTTTCTTCATATATTTATATACAAAACAACATAACACATAAAAGAAGAGTTATATATATTTACTAGGTTAAAAGCCACTCTACCAGATAGCATTTAAGCTAGCCCCTGCAGAAGGCTCTTGATTGGGCCTTCATCCTAATAGGTTGGGAGGAGTAGATGTGATAGGCAACAATAAACTACAGAAGAACTCAAAATTGATCACTGCATTTAAGTATTGCATTACAAGTTAAGGTTACCTTTTTAAAAGTTCAATAATAATTCTTCTGCTGCCATTTAATTTAAAGACAATTTAATGTGCACAGTTCCTTACTTTCTATACAAACAATTACTTTTACTTCATGGGTAACTTTTGCTGGATTTCACAATTGATTTAATAATACTTATATAAAAACTGTTATCATACAAAAAATTCATCAGAAAAAATCACATGAAAAAATTGCCAAAAACAATTGCAGTAATGAAAACTTGGGAATCCAAAATTTCAGGATTGCAGGTCCAGATCCAACCCAGAATGTTTTTAATTTGCTCATGGAATCAGCCTGATTCCAAAATGATATGATATATTGCATTACAGTCTCTAGGAGTAAAGTTGAAAAAGTGTGACACAGTGACTTTCACATTTATTATATTGATATGACTATTTCTAGTGTGCCACATAGTTTGAGGGAAACTAAGAAGAAAGAAGTTTTCCCACTTGGGAAACTAGTAATGTTTCATCACTATGACATCCTATAATTGAAAAGAGCAAAAAGAAAAAGGTTTGAGTCCTATCCTTTTATACTCCTTTATACAATGCCACCTAGTGGATGTTAGGAAAAGTAACTTGGTAGATAAGGGGATTAATTAGTCAGGTTTTGTAAGCAATTTTCCTTGTGTAGTGATTTAGAATTTTCACTAGTTTTTCTGCAGTTATAATTTTGGTCCAGACTAAGCTCAGCTTAGTAAATATCTACATTGTCACTTTCTTTAGAACTATAGTTCATGGCCTAGTTTTGCATACTATGTATTAGTGTTTTGAGTTTGATCCTCACTAGCTGCCTCACTGTTGTGGTTTAGTATCAAACTAAACTTAGTTAATACTTTTATCTCAAAGTTAACTTGTATTGGTCATAAATAAAAATGATATAGTGTGTTGATTTTAATACATCCCCCTTTGAGATATATCTAGGATTAATACAAATATAAAATTTGTCACTTAGCTGATTGATGTTATATTCAGCACACTGAATCCAGAGTTTCATAGATTAACCTTTTTGCAATCATTTTGTCTGCTCCTCAGGTTTCAGATGTGTGTGTTCTGGCATCTAGGATATAAGTTTAAACCTCTCAAGCAGTAGTTTGGCATGATAACTAATGAGCTATATTTACATGTGCTCAGATTCTTTAGGTTTAGTTTATTATCTTCAATCCCCAGGCTGCACCCTCCCCATGGCAATACCTCCCCATCAAGAGGTGGATAGGATCATTACCTTATGGCTGAAGAGTTCCCAAAAGGTTACATTCGAAGGGGGCTTGAGCAATTTTTGTCCGTAGTCCATGTGCATGTTGTCTCCCACTATAAACTTGACCTTGTGTCACACTCTGAGAATGTTGATAAACTTATTTTTACAGTGAATAAAATAGTATTTCATCCTTAATTGGCTTCAGAACCATTTTCTTGATACCTCTTCTATGTGCCATGTTCCTTCAAGATGTTGGTGATCATGGTTCTCCACAATTTCTTGTCCTTTGTAGCTCTTAGTAAATTTTGTTTTGATACATAGAGTATTTGTTAGTAGGTTTTTACTTCTTTTTAGCCTTCATATTACAAATATTCTTTGTCTATAATATTTGATAACATTAATTTCAGAAAGCACTAAAATATTTGATAAAGGAGGAAGATTTGTTGTTACTAATATATATATATATATATATATATATATATATATATATATGTGTGTGTGTTCATTAATTTTAATGAACATTATTGATACAAAGGGAATACTAATAAATGATGCATGTAACTATTGATGCGTTGAAAATTGTTTCATCACTAGTTTTTACTAATATTTACTCTTTCTGATTCTGAAGTTTTAGTGACCCATTTAAAAAAGAAAATCTTGAAATTCACAATTGAATAAAATTTTACACAATGCAAGTATTAAAAAAAAAAATTTTTTTTTTGCATTTGTTTGTTTTTTGTTTTCTTACTTCATGAAAACTCGTTTAGCTTCCAGCTTCATCAGCTTTCACTTGATATCAAGTCACCTATTCATGGAATTTATATTATAATTATTTGCAGATGCTAATTATCACTGAAATTAATTATCATCAT